>CAUJRU010000001.1:0-1200000 GCA_963277665.1 Viscum album
GGTGTCCGGATGCGGGAGGACGCCGTTGCGGGAGCCGGCAGTGGCGAGGCGAACAGAGGGAGGCGGGGCGGCTCGAGCTGTAGGTAGGGGGAAAACGCGCGGAGAGAGAGGGAGAAAAGAGAGGGGGGAGAGAGAGAGGTAGGCGGCTGGGTAGGGGAAATAGGGTTAGGGTTTTCTAAAAAAAAACATATATATATATATATAAGATAATAATAATAATAATAATAATAATAATAATACTATAATCATAATAATAAAATAAAAATACTATACTAATAATAATATTGAAAGATAGTATAAGTAATTAAATAAAACAAATCCTAAAAATAATAAAACTTTATAATAATAATAAAACCTTATAATAATAATAATAATATCGTAAGTAATAACAATAATGATAATAATATAATATAATAATAATAATAATAATAATATAATATAATGATAATAAAATAAAAAATTGTTAATTATAATTATTATTATTATTATTACCAAAATATTTATAATAAATAAACCATTTAAAAAATAACGCGCACACACAATATTAATATATAGACATATATACATATATCTAAACATATAATAAACATATACACTTATATATAAGCACATATAAACATATATATATATATACACACATATATAAATATATACACCTAAATAAACATGTATGTAGACATACATACAATAAAAACAACTTCAAAAATAATAATAACAATTTAAATAATAATAATAATAAAATTTCAACTTAACAGTTTTAATATTTAAAACACCGGGTGAACACACGGTCACCCGGTCCGAATGCACGGTCACTGCTAACGATGCGGTGACCGCGCACCGGTGCGAAACCGCCAACACAAATAAACATTGAAAATTTCAGACCGAGACCAAGAAAAGAGTAAAATAAGGGAATCTGTGGTCGGGGTGTGACATATATTATGGTGGGGAGATTGTAATGTTCCAAGTTTTTTTGAGTGGGTTGAATTCCTCACTCGTTTTGAATTTTCAGAGTTTAGTGGGTATACCAACTCCTTTCTTGATCAATAGTACTTAATTATGAGATTTCCTTTGATCTAAGACCTTGTTTTTATATGGGTCTTGATGCCCAGAAAGTGTCTCGGGGGTTCAATTGGGTTTTGGGTCCTTCATAGGCCGAAAACCCAAGTTTTCAAAGTGCGCGGACTGAGATGCACGGTTTGGAAAAACTGTGTGACCTCCAAGGAGTAATTGTATGGCCCTCTAGGTCTACTGTTCATGGTTTTCCAAACCATGAAGGAGGGGGAAATGGTTGCGTAGCCATGTCTTTAGTTTTTGATAGAGGGCTCATGCATGGTTTACACACAGTTTGGTAAACCGTGTGCATGAACTATGCGAGACTGGATCTTTGGAAATGGGTGTCGCACAGTTGGCACAAGTTTTTTCAAACCATGTGACCCATTAAAATTGTGAAATTACCTTTTTTCCCTCACCCCCTATTTCTCTTTTTCCTACTCCTTTCTCCTTCGGTCGCGCACTGCAGGGAGCATTTCCCCCCTTTCTCTCCTGCTAGGCTTTGATCCATCTTCGTCACATGAGCTCCATTTCTCGATCAATTTATGACATTGGATCCATATCGGTAATCCCTTTAATCCGCTTTCCTCTTTTCTTCCTTTTTATATCCACACGGAATTCTAAATCCATGCGAGCCATTGTATCCTATTTTTAGGGCATTCATCTAAAATGTCAATTTCTTCCAAATCAGTCCAAGTTAGAGGCTACAATCAGACGAGTGGACATCTACCAACATGAGGTAGGTGGTTCTAATATTTCTTTATGATTTCACAGTTTTTTTTGGGATTGCATCTTTGAGAATGTCATTGGGTAGTCTGAGAAAGACCCTCATAATTTAATGGTTTCCTTTAATTAATTAATTAATTAGACCCATTAGAGGTGCCTATAGGCATGCTCCTTATGATTATAAATGGTTGATCTATGTGAGTGGCTTGGGATCTTGGTAAGTTTTGGTCGAGGTTCTTTCCATACTTAAATTGTATTGTTTTAAATTAATTATATTGGATTGATGAGTTCCATGGAAAAATGGTGGGCTCAGCCTGAGGATTGAGATAGATTTGGCTATCTGATTTGAGGTGATGTGGTCATAAGGATGGGTGTGGCCTGATATATATATTTTCTAAGTGATTTTGATCACTAGTTTGGTGACACGATCATCAATTGAGGTGAAAAGGTCATCAGGGTACAGGTGAGGCTCGTGTGATTATTGGATGGAGATGACTATTAGTTTGAGCGACATGTTCATAGGGGCATGAGGTGAAAGAATGGTGTGGATTAGGGACTTTTTGGTGATTGTTTCTCATCTGTGTTGTTCAATGTACCGTTTGGATGCGTGTGTACATAGTAAGACTCATATGTTGAGGTGGTATTGACCAATCGTGTGAGTAGATACCTCCGTTAGTTGCGGATTAGGTTGATGGTTAGTGGTGCTTATTGTAGAAAGCCACAGGGATGGTGAGGATCCATCGGATGACAGAGATGATACTGTCGATTGGGGGATGAGGCTCATCATACTTGAGGACATTGAGCCAGGATTTGTTCGGGAGGATGGACATCGTCGTTCCTTGAGACGTTAGATATTGAGTTGATAATGATATTACTTGTAATGAAGACATCATTGTGTCTTTGACATCATTCGTTGAGCCGA
Source organism: Viscum album (assembly GCA_963277665.1). Lineage (NCBI taxonomy): Eukaryota > Viridiplantae > Streptophyta > Magnoliopsida > Santalales > Viscaceae > Viscum > Viscum album. The sequence goes on from CAUJRU010000001.1 coordinate 2,699, forward strand.
CGGGGTTTCCTATGAGCTGAGGTTTGTGGGACTAGGTAATTGATTATTGGGACATTCCTTTAGGACCTCGAATATTTTTGTACATGATGTGTCAGTTGGCACCAGGTGTTGGGTGATCTTATTAGAGGTGGAATGGGAGGGTTCACTTGGACTAATTTACATCAGGGATTTCCTTGGTCTATACACTAATGATCATCTCCCCTAAATATTTTTGGTGTTTCCTGAAGCAGGTGAATTTATTTCTTATGGATTTTGAGCATAAGGGAAGCATGCTTAATTATGTGAATTGCGTGTATTGTTTTATTTATTATTTAGATACACCTACGTTATCATAGATGTAAGATAGGAACATGTTGGTGGTGGCCTGATAAGATTCTTTCCCACACCCTACATAGGACCTTCAAGACGTGTGTAGATTTTATGGATTTGCGATCAGGTAAGGGTTTGGGCTCTAGATATGGACCTTAGTGTAGGTATTTTTAGCATGGGATGGATGGAAAGGGACCTTGAGGTTCTTGCCTCAGCCAGAGTTACCTTTTTAGGTTTCCTTTTTGTATCATTGTTCTTATATATATGTATGTACTATGGTAATCCAATGATGACCTATCTACTTATTGATATGTATGACTTGTTTTGATAGGCATTCTTAATTAAAAATTGTATGTTGGGATTGTTTATTTATTCCGCTAATTTTGTTGGTTATTGATTCCACAATTTCTTGTGCTTCCGCCAAGGGCGGGTTACTGGTCCAGTGTCTTTTGGTCTTTCTTTTCTGATGCATATTATATATACTTGGACCATTACTATATCATCACCAGTGTAATATCCTGATTTTTAAAAATATAATAAAAACCCACTTGTTGATAAATTATAAGTATCTTATGTGAAAAAAATGTTTTATCAGTGAAAATAACTTAATAAATTTGTTAAAGGATTTTCATAAGATTAAAATCTTAGTTAACAATTTGGAATATTCAATCAAATATTTTCATATTTTGATGCTAAGTTTTTGTGATATTTCAAGGCCCGTAAATCCTCGGTGAAGATGAAATAAAATTATTAAATATAATATATTAAGTGTGAAAATTTTATTCAAAATAATTGAATAACTCCAAAATGGTGTTTTGTATGAGAAATTTGAGACAACAGTTAGGTACAGGATATGGTGTTTACCCTAGGCAGGGTATAACATTTGTAATCATCAGATGTTTAGGTGCCTCGCTCATGAAAATGATTCATTTAATAATTTTTATTATATTATTTTTGAAAATAATTTAATATCTCCCAAATAGTGTATCATATGAAAAATATGATACCACTATTAGGCCAAGGACATTGTGTTTACCCTGGGAGGGGTATAACATTTCTAATCATCAGATGTTTAGACACCTCGCTCGTGAAAAAAATCCTTTTTATATTTAATTAATTATTTAATCTATTTTTTTAATAATAAATAATTAATATCTCCAAACGTTACATTGTATGAGAAATTTGAGACCACCGTTGGATCCAGAATTGGGGGTTTACAAATGTAGGTTATAACTATTATACGCAAGTAGAGTTTGGTCAGGTCTCCAATTAAATTAATTCATTTGATAATTATATTAAATAATTAATTTATTTATTTAAAAAATGTTACTATTCATCATCCCTTTTAGTGTGTTGTACTGCTATTAAAATTCAAGGGGTGTTTTGAAAGTTTAAAATTAGAGCGTTTTTAACCAATTAAAAATAGAAAATGCCTTAAATGGGAGAATTAATCGACTATTGATTAATCGGTTTGGTGTTCAACAGATTAAAGCAGAAGAATTAAATTTTTCAGTTTTGAAAACCCTAAACGTGTTTTGGGTATTATAAATACTCGAATGCTCCTCCTTATATTTCCATAATGAGTCTTAGACACCTCCTTCCAATATTATTGAAGTAGTCCACTTTGGCTTCACCTTCATCTAAGAGCAGCATGTGGGGGGGGGGGGGTTGGTTCCCAGGTAAGGCACACCGCCATGGAGGAAAAAAATGATTTTTTATTTTCTTTTTCTTATTATTATTTTCCTTCTTTAATCTTCCATATTCAAATTATGAAGAAAAAACAATGATGTTTTATATTAAATAAATGATAATCCTAAAATAATCAAATGATAATTTACTTATTTTTTATTATCAAAAGATGGTTTTAAATAAATTAGTAAAGAATAATTGTGCAAAGTTATCGAATGATAATTATGAATCTTTGTAAAATGATATTTTTTTCAAATTATTGAAATATTATTATAAGTGTTATAAAACGATAATTGCATAGAATTATGAGAAATTACCAAACAATAATTTTTGTGAAATTAAAATAGTACAATTATTGAAGGATAATTTCAAACACATGTGTAATTTAGATAATAATTTTAGAATTATCCAATAAAGATAAATTATCATCACATGTGATAATTTATTTAATAATTTTGAAATTATCCAAGAAAGATAAATTATCACCGCATGTGATAATTTAGTTAATAATTTTAAAATTATCTAAGAAAGATAAATTATCATCACGTGTGATAATTTAGATAATAATTTTAAAATTATCCATGAAATATAAATAATGTGTGCATGTGATAATTTAGATAATAATTTTAGAATTTATTGAGGAGAGATAAAATATCATCTCATATGATATTTTAATGAAAATTCTAAAATTATCTAGGAGAGAGAAAATATCATCGCATGTGATATTTTATTTATTTTTGAAATAAAATATCTATTTTTGGTGCTAGTAAACCTTGAAAAACCTCGAGTATTGACATACATATAATAAGGTCATGAAGAGGTGTTCGTGATTGGTTATCCCCACCTTTTTACATCGACAACTTTTGAGGTAGGAAGTTCCTTACCTTCTTGGCCTCGTGTTTATACTTGTTGTCTTGATGATTATATTTTTTGGCATTTTGACCTTGCTTGATTTTGATGTCATGTCAATGAGTGTGTGTGTGTAGCCCATAAAAATTATTGTGATTCCATGAATGATATTAGTGTAGCTTCACTACTACAAAAAGGTCTTTAAAAGTACTAAAAATGGACTTTTTCAGCGCTAGAAAAGTGCTGACTACATGAGCGAGGTTAAAAGCCCAGGTTTTTAATCAGTGATAAAAAAGAACTGATAAAGGGGTCATTTATCAGTGCTAAAAAAAGTGCTGATAAATGGGACCTAAATCAGCGCTTTTAAAAGTTGTGATAAGGGACCCATTTATCAGTGATTTTATTTAGTGCCGCTAAATGAACCCTTTATTATCACTAATAAAAGTGATGATAAAGTATACCTTTATCAATGCTTTTACAAGAACTGGTAAATGTGTCCTTTATCAAAACTTTTAAAAGTGCTAATAAAGGTCCATACTGCAATATGCTATAACAACACAATGTAGCACCACTACAATGTGTTGTAACAGTACACTACAGCACTAGAAGCACCATAAACAAACCAGATATCAACAAAAACAAGTCCCAATAAATAATTTAAATGAAATAAAATTTACAACACAAATACAAGAAAAAAACTATATTATAGACATTTAAAACATTGGTTTATACAATTACATAAATAAAAATTATTACATGCATTAAAAACATCAATGTTCCTTTGCCTTTTAATCCTGACCTGAACCATGCTTTTTCTGAACAAACCACCCCCTACTTGAGAAAAGTAACATATCTATATAAGAAAACTATTCTTATGTTAGTAATAATATAAAGAAACAAATTAACATAAAGTGTTGATTTTACAAAAAATGATGTCAATTTTAAATAAAAAAGATGCACTTTGGGTCATACTAGTCACACTATGCATCAGATTGAGGTGCGTATGATTCCAACACATCTCAAATGATGGAGAAGAAGTCTATGGAAGTTTTGGTGTAGAAATTCATGAAATATGGATAGATCACCCCAACTCAAACAAAAGAATCCACCTATATAAGAAAAAAATTATTATTTAATTAATACTAAAAATAAATAAATTAAACATAAATATGAAACAATAAATTAATTATATGGACAATTATTTTACTGTGAAAAAAATACCTCTTTCATTGAGCATAAGAAGCGTTATTTCTTTTCCTACAAAGGCAGTAGAAAAAACTTGAAGGAAAGTGATAAATAAAAAATTATAGGGGTGAAAAGGTTTTAGGATGTTATGTCCATTATTCAAGCCTTTCTACACCAAAACTCTACAAAGGGATGACACATGGACATAAATCTTCTAAAATAAACAAACTCTGCAAGGAATAATAAAAAATAAATCAATGTTCCATTATATAATTTTTTAGTAAAATAGAGAAAGTATATTGTAACATTACCTTTACATATTTCCAAAGGGTTTCCTTTATTATATTTTGTTCTTCTGAGGGATTGGTAACATCATCATGTGTAGTAGACATTTTCTACATGAGTATTTAGATATTTAATTTATATTATGTTAATGTAATAGAGAACATATAATATTATGAAGAAAAACATAATATATTAAAAAACAAGTTTACCTTATCATTGAAATATATTTCTTTTTTTAAAGGTTTCAAGGATTTGGTTCCTATTTCTGGAATTCAAATCCCCTATTTGTCGTCCCCTATAACATACAAGACATTGTCTACATTGGGATCAGTATGAATTGATTGTGATGTCACAATGAAAAGGTCATCCCTGATTGAATTTTCATCTGACTCAAAAAAAAAATTAGCTGCTAGCAGGACAATCAACCAATTATTTTTTTTTGATCAGAGACATAAAATACTTTCATTTCTTGTGATTCCATTATGAACAGGTCGTCTTTTTCCCCTTCCACACTAAAATTCACCTTTACAAATCCCATTTCATCAACTTTCACTCCATTGATATTGTCAACCCATTTGTAATGGAAAATCAGAACATGAAATGTTGTATAATCTAACTTGTATATATGTTCAATAATTCCAAAATATGACATATTTTCATAAATTGGATTTCTATCCTTGGAACCAGATATATGAATCGCTTCATCCACAAGTGTAACACCACAATTTTGTATCATACTAAAGTCATCATGTTCTTTTATATAGAACGTATAACCATTGATTACAAAACCAGTGTAAGATATAACATTTTAATTTGGTATTATGGCTATCCATTGTATTCTTTCAGCATTTGAATTCATATTTTTAGATAACTCCTTATAAATTTGATTTCTGAACCGTCCTCTAAACTATTGATTATGTGTATTTGATATCCATCCTTCTTCCCTTTATGGATTCAAATCTATAAGAATTTATTTTTGGGATTCAATGTATGGATCAAAATCTTTACTATTATGTAATATATAAAGATGTGCTTTATACCGCTCTGTTAGGGTAATTGTAACAACATCTCTTCTGGAAATCCCTTTTCCCATAAGTCATTCATTATGACGAGACTTTGGGAGACTGATGCTTTCAACATCTAATAGGTAATCAGTACATAATTCAATATCTTCTTTAACAATATATCATTTTGGAATACAACCTTATGGTTGACTTCTATTATTGACATACCCTTTCAAAATATTCATATACCGTTCAATGGGGTACATCCATCTGTAATAGACAAGGCCACCTAGTGGAACTTCTCTAACAAATTGAACCATCAGGTGGACCATTATATCAAAGAATGATGGTGGGAAGAACATCTCTAATTCACATAATATGACAGAAATCTCCTTATTCATGAGGGAAACTTCACTAGGTCTACAACTTTACTGCATATGGCTTTGAAAAAGAAGTAGATTCTGGCTAATTTATGTCATACATTTTGAGATAGAATGCAACGGAAGGGGCATTAAATCTTGCATCAAAACATGAAATTCTTGTGATTTTAGTCCCTGTAACTTCAAATTAGTCATTGACATGAAATTAGTAAGAAAGTGGAAAATTTTAAATTTTTCCTGACTGGATAGAGTGTTAGATGTTGGAGAAAGAAAATTCTGCCTTTTACCCTTCACTAGTTCCAACTCTTCCCTTATTCCCATTTCAATCAAGTACAACCTAGTCTTGATTCCATTTTTTTCTAGAAACATTTAGTAGTGTTCCAATAACACTATCAAATACATTATTTTCTACATGAATTTAATCAAGAAAATGGATAATATAAAAACAATTCCAATACTATATTTCAAAGAAAAATGATCTCTTCTTCCAACATGATTTTTCAAGGTTTTTCGAAAAGGGTTTACCAAAAAATGTCAATATTTTTTAATTTTTTGTACAGTTGATCACCCATTGTTGGAGATGGTGTTGTATCTTGTTCAATATTCCCATCGAATGATGTTGTCTAATATTAGTATCTATTTCGTCGAGGTAAAAACAAAATTGATGTCCTAAAAACAAAGTCTTCGAGTAATGTTTCAACCAGATTGAGTATGTGTGTTTTTCAAAAATGGGACACCCCAACATTCTTTTAATTATATAGCCTAATAAATTTTCATAAGCAAGGAAGTCATTTATCATTCCATACAACATGGCCCTCAATGTGTATTATTCACTTCTATGAGCATCATACTTCGTAACACCTATATACCACATTAATTTCAAATCTTCGATCAATGGATCCAAATAGACATCAATATAATTATTGGGTTGCTTTGGTCTAGATATAAGCAGAGACAACATAATGTATTTGCGCTTCATGCATAACCATGGTGGAAAGTTATAATTTACCAACATGATGGGCCATATACTATGAGTACTACTCTGTACACCAAAAGGATTTATTCCATCAATAAATAATGCAAGACAATAATTTCTCAGCTCATCTCCAAATTCAGGAAACTCGTAATCAATTTTCTTCCACTAAGAAGAATTTGTTGGATAACATAGGTTCTAATATTTAATTATTGTATCTGCATTCCAAGTAAATTTTCTCATGGTTTCCTGACACCCATATTGTATTCTAAACCATGGAATGATATTAAAGGACCATATACATTTCGAAGGACTTGATTTATTTTTATTATATCGATTTGTGCCACACTTAGGGCATTTTATGAGGTATTAATGGTCCTTTCGAAACAATATGCAATCATTTGGACAAGAATATATTTTTTAGATATCATTACCATTGAACTTAACATTTTTTTAGTGTCATATGTTCGGCATAGTAGTTCATTTTCTTCTGGTAGAATGTCTTTCAGTAGACCAAGTAGTTCTGTAAATCTAGTGTCACTCCATCCACTGCCAGCTTTCAAATTATATAACTTCAATAATAATGACAATGTTGTGTATTTAGTATAATCGATATACAATGGTTTCTTGGAACAGCTATTTAACTCTTAAAACAAATTTTTATAATCACGAAGGTCATCTTCAATTTCCAATGTCATTTATTTCATGCGATCTCCATCTTTTACAAAGGTATTCATATCAAATGATTCATAACCCGTAGTATCATCCCAATTGATATCCACATTCAGTTTTCCCCTATGTTTAGTCTAACATTTATAGTTTTGATATATTCCATGATAAATAAAATTTTCTTCCAACTCTTCCAGACTAATTTTTCTTGAATAAAAACAACATAAACACGTACATAGGATTTTAGAAGGGTATTCTCCATGCTCTCTTGAAAATATGGTGAAATCTTTAACTCCATATCCATATTTTTTTGTCAAACAAATTAGCATGCATACATTTTAAATTCATATACATCTTATTGGTTTCATAAAAGATTAATTTTATAAAATATATAAATAAGTACACATAATATATCCATTATCAAAAGTTAAAGTTATAGACAATTCTAATAAGGGAAACTCAACATTTGATTGTTTCAAATAATTTCAGTATTTTGAATAAAATAGGTAATTGAATTTAAGAAAATAATTACTCCACATCAAATCTTTATTAAATAACCTAAATAAATGAAAATATAATATAGGAAATTAAGGACTAATAAGAAACTAAAATATGATAAACAAGAATAATAAACTCTCATTCAATCAACTTGATCAGTGGTTTGATGGATCGAGGAATAATGCTAATGATAAAAGGGAGAAAACTATAATTATTTTTCTAGCATTTTGGTACATTTTTAAAGAAAATAATAAATATTGGTTTGAGGGGATTAATAATTTGATGAATTCCATGATTTTCAAAACTGTATGCTTGTTTCTAAATTTGGTGTCTTCTCTCAAGTATTGAGATATTCTCCCTCCCTCATTTTACTCAAGGTTGTTGGGAGTTCCCCCACTGCTTTCCTCTACCCTTACCTTGGCCACTAGATTCAATGGATCCCTCCCAGTTCTAGTTTCAAGATTAATATCGATGGGTCATGTAGCATGGGAGCAATTTGAGGAGGCAGCATTGTTCGAGACAATAGAGGATCAGTTATCATTTCTTTCTCAACTGCGTATGGGAATGGTGACTCTATTTAGGAAGAATCAAATACTATGTTAACAGGTTTGTAGCTATATAGAACTAATAATATCTGAATTTATGTGTTATAAATCGACTTCTAATAACTTTAAAATTCTATGCATGGCTGCAAATCCATAACTTGTAACATCACTTACCATGTTCGAAATTGCAGGAGCCTTATCACCAACAGCATTGACATTACTCAAACATGTTGCGAGGGAAACAAAGAGGTTGACTTTCATAATTATAGAGCTCCCTAGGATGTTTTGTTCTCTTTTTTCTGTACCAATACCTTCTATGCTTGGTGTAAATTAGAGTCAAGTGTTGAAAAAATATAGAATTTTAGGATTAGAGACTCCACTAAATATTTCATGGAACTATGAGTTAATGTATTTATAAAGAAAAAATGATGCCTAAAAACATTCAAGTAATTTGATAATGCCTTCATCTGGGTTATGAGAAGGGAAATATAGATCATTTCTACTAGAATATCTAAGCACCTAGATATTCCAAATCCAATAATAAGGGCTATTAGAATTTGAAAAAATAGTGGGATATATAATATAATCATTAATAACATCAAAATCAGTAATCATTAAAATTTAATAAATATTATTTGATTTTTGTAGATAATGGAAAGTTACTTGACTACATCACTTTCCTTATGATATAAATTAGAGAAAGAGAATCTTGTATCCAGTGAAAACTTCTAGAAATAGTACAAATGCTAACTCATTATATTATACCAAGAATTGAAGTTAAATTTATTAGAATCACTTATACCTGATTATAAACCATGTAGAGCGAGTGAGGGTGAGATGGATGCCTATATAAGGCACATAGGGGGTGCATCATATTTTTGATGAATCATGTTATTAGTTGTGTCTCTAATCTGAGGATACAGGATAAGGACATGGATGGATACAATATGTTGAATCATCTAGAAGAATATGATTATGAGAGGGAGATAAAGGTGGATAATAAATGATATTATCAATAAACTTTATAGGTGTAAACTGAAGGATAGATAGTGTAATGACCTTAGCCTAAATTACCCAAACAACACCAGTTCAGATCATCATATATCCTCTAACACACCTCAAAGTCACTAAAGGATGGTTTAAAATTTTGGTGTAAAACCCATAAATGGGAGCCCCCCCCCCAAATAGAAAAAATTATTACCATAGGTTGAACAAAATTATAGCATGACCCTTGGAGTCAATAGACATGCAGACCCAAAATCATCATTACCCAATGTAGGCATATCTGTTAGAAAAACAACTATGGAAATAAATGATGAAATATCTATATAGACACACATACATGTCACACCAATATAAAAACTCAGTTATAGTCTATAAGAAATGTCAAATAGATAAAAATTTGAAATTCAACCATAACGTGAACTAAAGTAACCATAATGATTCAAAAAGTGAAGGCTTTATGTGATAAAACATCATGTGCTTAACTGGGGATGGCCCCTTTGAATCTTCTCCATAAGAAAACTAAGGGACATAGTGAATTATAAGAGTAACTAGATCATATGATACATATAACCAATAGAGGAACATACATCACTCCACTAACTTGGTTCTTGAGATATATTATTCGAAGTTGTATGTCCACTGAGGTGCCCATGAAAGGTGTCAGTATATATATAATCATTAGGGAACCACCAATGTGCCTCAAATCAGTAGTCAATAAACAAGAATATACATGAAAATTTCTACACATTTATATACATATATTAAAAAATTATTTACTAAGAAGATATAAAACATAACAGCAAAACAATAATGAATAAATCCAAGGTTCAGGGTCAGATATAAACAATGGATCATACATTGGTATTCAATACAAACAACAGACTACAAATCATTCCCTAAACAATGAATCACAAACAAATCATAAACAAAAGATCATAAATAATGGATTATAAATAAATCATAGAATAAGAAATCAAAAATGAAACCAAAAATACACAAAGAAAATCAGAAGGCTTGCCTTGCTAGGTTGAAGAAAATCTGAGACCCTCTTCAGAAACCCTAACTACAATCAAACACCGGATGTCGGACAAGATGTTTAAGCAACTAGAGGCAGTCGAGTAGTGTGATTCAAGCTTTGATTCACCAAGGAGGAGCATCAACAATGGGTGGCTTCGGTGGAAAGCTTCTAATATCGCGACGGGTTTGCAAATGGTTAGGGTTTTTAAAATAGATCGGGACACTTTTATCAGTTCTTACAAATAAGCATTGATAAAGGTAGGTCTTTATCAGCGCTAAAAGAGTGGTAATAAAATTAATCTTTATCAGTGCTAAAGTTATAGCACTCATAAATATTCATTTTATCAATTCTTTGTTTAGTGCTGATAAAGGATTTATAATTATAATTATAAATAAAAAATTGTAAATATTTATATATACTTAATAAATATATATAAATATAAATATATTAAATATATTCATGTTTAAATATATTTATTATAATTTTATAATTATTTATTTATAATTATAGAAATATTTTTAAAAAATAATATTTATATCATTATATATATTTATTTAATTATACATATTTATATTTAATAAATATATATAAATATAAATATATTAAATATATTCATTATTTAAGTAAATTTATGATAAATTTAATAATTATTTAAATATATATAATTATTTATTTATAATTATATAAATACTTTTAAAAAATTATTTATTTATAATTATAAATATATAATTGTATAAATATAGTAAATGTACATTTATAAATATATTTATTTAAAAATAATTTTTTACAAATATATTTTTAACATTATTAATGAATATCTAATTTTAAGTGCATGCATATATGTTAAAAATGAGTGAAATTGAATAAATTAAGAATAAGTACATTAATAATATTTAAAAAATGGATAAGTTTTGTGTGTGTGAATTGTATATAAAAATGAATTAATTACATATGTGTGAAATCAATATAACACACATTTGATCTATGTTAAATTGAAAAATCAAACGATGTTCAATTATATCTCAAGTACTATGAAATTAGTTAATATCTTTAATTCATATTAATTTTTAATTATAACCGTTATTCAATAAATATATGACTATTTAATGTAAAGCGCATAAATATTTCATAATATATAAATCATATTTATATACATTAATATATATCTATATATTTAATATATACAATTTAATAACATTAATTATCGTAATTATCTAATTAATAAAATGTTTAATATTTAATAATGTATAATCAATCTATTCATTTTTATCCATAATTATTTAATTGATAAAATTTGTAATTTTTTTTTTAATAAAATCATTTTTTATTTTTTATTTATATCATTATATCATTTTATTTATTCGGACCTTTATCAATGCTAAAAAAGCACTGATGACATAAATATTTATCAGCGCTAAAAATAAATCTCTGATAAATTGTACCATTTATCAGTGCTAAAAATAAAGTACTGATAAAAGGTTAAATTTATCAATGCTTTCTTTATTTCTAATAAATATTTCAATTATCAGCGTTTTTTTTCTAGCACTGATAAATACCAGCACTATTAAATGCCTGTTTTGTTGTAGTGCTTTTATTCATGTTTGGTTATGATCACATGTTGTTTTGTATGTTGTTATATTCACATATTGATATAATATGACTACTTGTTTGATCACCCTATATATGTGTTATCATGACTTGTTGGTTGTTGGTGGTATTTGAGACAGGTGGACTATTGTTACATATTCATCCCCTAGTGGGGGAGAACACTTGATTGTGGTGATAGCAGTGAGGGACATGGTCCTAGGGTAGAGGTATGAGGTATCTATGGCATCGTTTCGAGGATAAGAGTAGTACTATGATGGGTGACCTCCTAGTAATTACTCATGTTTAACCCTTAGGTATGATCACACTAGCATTAATGCACAATATCCCATTAGAAATCTGTTGGTTTGGTCTCTCGATGCCTCACATGTTAGAGGATGAAGGTTGAGCACCATCGTCCTGGTGAGTTATTGTAGCCACTCCCTATACCTATGTGGAAGTGAGAACACATCACAATGGACTTTGTGAAGGGGTTACCTAGGACCTCTAGAAGTTGTGATGCAGTCTATGTGATTTTTGATCAGTTAACAAAGTCTGCTCACTTATTACCGATTAGAGTGACTCATTCAGTAGAGGAGTTGGGAAGGCTTTATGTCATAGAGATCATGTGCCTTTATGGAGTCCCTTTGAGAATTTTTTCAGATAGATATGTGTGTTTTACATTTCACTTTTGGAAGGACTTTCAAAAATCCTTAGGGACTCAGCTGAGATTGAGCCCAACGTACCATCCTCAGACCGACAGACATTCTGAGTGGACTATATGAATATTGGAGTATATGCTTCGAGATTTCATGTTAGAACTTTGTGGATCATAGGATGATCACCTAGTCTTGGTTTAGTTTGCATACAATGACAGTTATCAGGCATCAATTCATATGGCACCTTTTGGGGCTCTTTATAGATGGTCGTTTCACTCACCGCTCTATTAGAATGAGGCTGGTGAGGTAACCATTGTTGGCCCCAGTATGGTTTAGGAGACCTCCAAGAGAGTGAAACTAATATAGAAGAGATTGATCACTTCTCAGAGTAGACAGAGATCATATGTCGACCATAGGAGGAGACCCTTGGAGTTTGCTGTGGGAGGTCAGGTTTTCTTGAGAGTGACTCCTCGGTTAGGGAACAGACGTGTAGGAAAATAGGGCAAGTTAGCACCACATTTTGTTAGACCCTTTGAGATCACCAAGTGGATAGAGGCAATGGTGTATCGTGTGGACCTCCTTTCTCACTATCAAGGTATGCATGATATGCTCCATGTGTCACATCTTCAAAGGTACATACCTGACCCTGTGCATGTTGTTGATTGTGAGGACATTGAGCTAGATACTGACGCCTCTTATGAGGAGTGTCTGGTGAGGATCATAGATTTAAGCAAAAAGGTGTTGCGAGGAAAGACGGTACCACTATTTCAAATTCAGTGGCAGCATGGATGGATCTTGGAAGAGACGTGAGAGAGTGAATATGATGTTCAAGATCAATGGCATGAGTTATTCGATCAAGACTATTGGAGATACTTCTTGGGGATGATAAGTCGATTGAGGGTGAGAACTGTAATATCCTGATTTTTACAAAGAAAATAAAAACCCACTTTTTGATAAATTGTAAGTAGCTTATGTGAAAAAATTGTTTTATTAGTGAAAATAACTTTAAAAAATTGTTAAATTCTTTACATAAGAGTAAAATCTTAGTTAACACTTTAAAATATTCAATAAAATATTTTCAAATTCATACTCTAAGTTGGTGTGAGATTCTGAGGCTGGTAAAGGCTTGGTGAAGACAGAATGAAATTATTAAATATAATATATTAAATGAACGTAGTTTATTCAAAATAATTGAATAACTCCAAAATAATGCATCGTATGAGAAATATGAGACTGATGTTAGGTCCAGGATGCGGTTTTTACCCTAGGTGGGGTATAAAATTTGTAAGCGTCGGAAGTTTGGATGCATCGCTCGTGAAAATTATTTATTTAATAATTTTTATTATATTATTTTTTAAAATAATTTAATATATCTCAAACAATGTTTTTTATGACAAATATGAAACCACCATTAGGTTTGAGACACAATGTTTACCCTTGGAATGGTATAACATTTGCAAACATCAAACGTTTGGACATCTCGCTTGAGAAAAAACCTTTTTATATTTAATTAATTATTTAATCAATTTTTGTATAATAAATAGTTAATATCTCCCAAAAAGTGAATTTTATGAGAAATCTGAGACCATTATTGGCTCCGGAATGGGGGGTTTACTCTAGAATGGGTATAACTTTTATACTCAACAACCATTTGGTTGAGTCGCCAATTAAATTAATTAATTTTATAATTATATTAAATAACTTATTTATTTATTTAAAAAATGTTACTATTCATTATCCCTTCCAGTGTTCTGTACCACCATTAACACCCATGGGGTGCTTTGAAAGATTCAAATTAGAGCATTTTTACCGATTAAAAACCACAAATGCCTTAAATGGGAGAATTAATCGATTCTGCATTGATTGGTTCGGTGTTTAACAGATTAAAATGGAAGAATTAAATTTTTCAATTTTGAAAACCTTAAACGTGTTTTGGGTTATATAAATACCCATATGTTACTCCATATATTTCCTCAATGAGTCTGAGACACCTCCTTCCAGGATTATTGAAGCGGTCCACTCCAGCTTCACCTTCATCCAAGAGCAGCGCACGCGTGGGGGTTCAGTTTCTAGGTAAGGCACACCATCGAGGAAAAAACATTTTTTTTATTATTATTTTCCTTCTTTAATCTTCCAGATTATAAGTGTTATAAAACAATAATTTCATTTAATTATTAGAAATTACCAAATGATAATTTTTTTTGAAATTGCAACAATACAATTATTGAAGGATAATTTCAAAAACATGCGTAATTTCACCATAGAAGAAGTTACACGGATTTCAATAATGAGAGGGTATGACACCTACCATCGGGACAAGCCTATGCATGCATGGGATAGCCTAGCTGAACAGCCATGCGAAGGTGGAGAGCTGATTTCACGATGAAGATGTTGAGGAGGAGTAGTTCCAAGTAGTTAGTATGGGTTGTGTGTAATGTTTGAATCCTACAGGCAATTAATTCCTCTAAGGCCTATGGGCCATGTAATAGTTATGCCTATGGGCCTTGTAAGGGTTCCACCTCACCCCTTGAAAGGTGGATTATCAAAAAATCAATAAAAAATGAAGGCCTTAGGTCTATTGGATGGATGCGTAATTTAGATAATAATTTTAGAATTATACAAGTAAGATAAATTATCATTACATGTGATAATTTAGTTAATAATTTTAAAATTATCCAGGAAATATAAATTATAATCACATGTGATAATTTATTTAATAATTTTAAAATTATCCACGAAAGATAAATTATCATCACATGTGATAATTTAGTTAATAATTTTAAAATTATCTAGGAAAGATAAACTATCATCCCATGTGATAATTTAGATAATAATTTTAAAATTATCCAAGAAAGATAAATTATCATCACATGTGATAATTATTTTAGAATTTATCTAGGAGAGATAAATATCATCGCATGTGATGTTTTAATGATAATTATAAAATTATCCATGAGAGAGAAAGTATCGTCGCATATGATATTTTATTTCTTTTTGAAATAAAATAGTTGTTTTTGGTGCTAGGAAACCTTGACGAACCTCAAGTATAGACGTGTCTATAATAAGGTAGTGAAGAGGTGTTTGTGACCAGTTATCCCTACCTTTTTACATCGACGACTTTTGAGGTAGGAAGTTCCTTACCTTCTTGGCCTCGCGTTTACACTCGTTGCCTTGATGATTATATTTTTTGTCATTTTGATTGATTGTGCTTGATTTTGATCGCATGTGAGTGTGTGTGTGTGTGTAGCCCATAAAAACTATTGTGATTCCATGAGTGATATTATTGTAGCTTTTATCCATGTTTGATTATGATCACATGTTATTGTGTATGCTGTTATATAATCATGTTTATATAATATGCCTACTTGTGTGTTCGCCCTATATATGTGTTACCATGGCATGTTGGTTATTAGTGGTATTTGAGACAGGAGGATCGTCCTGACATATTCATCCCCTAGTGGGGGGATAATGCTTTATTATGATGATAGTGATGAGGTATCTAAGCACATGGTGGAGGTATGATATAGTCATGGTGTCGTGTTGAGGGTGTGCTCGAGGTAGCCTTGATGCCAAGTGTCATTCATCACGAGATAGCCTGGTCGATGTGAGTACTAGTTATTCTCATCTAGAGGATCTGGGTAACATGGTCCTCTTGATGGATAGATAGCGTTGGGTATCACCTCCAAGACATCGTGAGGACACCGTACATGGGTTAATTTGTTTCTTCCAACTCATTCAGATATCTTCTAATATGGAGCCAAAGCAGGTACGGTCGGGGCTTGTGGAAGCTTGGTTAGTGAATTGCCGATCAATTTTGGATTTTATGTTTTTTTGCTTACTGCATTAATTATTATTATGACATACACTTATATACTTGAGCACATCATGTTAAGGATGCATTAGTGGTGTCCTAATGAGTCTTGTACTCACACCCTACTCGGGCATTTTGATGCGCTTGTATATTTCATGAGAGACCCAATGAAGGGTAAGTTCCCTGTGGTGGATAAATGAGCAGGTGGAGCATAGAGATGGGGTAGAACAGGAAAAACACTGGAGGACCCTACAGTTCATTTATTTATCATCTGTTTTATTCATTCTGAATAGGTTGTCCACATTGCGAGTTGTTTTTTTTTTGCATGACATGTATGTCATTTACTTTCTGCATGATTACTCTGATTATTTATTATATTTTCCATTATTTATTATTGATCATATGACATGATACTAAGGTTATAGAATCCCTATTTATTGACTTAGACCCTCGCTACTAGTTGAAAACCTCTTGAATACAGGGAGGTGCGTATGAGGTTATTTTCCATTCCAGCTCAGACCTGGTGGTTCAGGTCAGAATGTTACAACCAGAGGGTATAGTCTCCCCACTATCACCCCTTTACATATGGAGAGGTGCACCTAAGGATAATGGAACTTTTCCTGGAGCATTGTTCAGGTGGCTAAATGAATCAGGGCACTATAATGATATTAAATAAAATATAAATATTTTATACTCCAAATCTATTATGTAAAATATTTACATAATCCAAATATCACATATTAATTATTATTTAAACCTTGATCAAATCAACCATAAAAAATTATTTTTATGTGGTTTAAATAATTTCTCAAATAAGTCTTTAATTTAAACAACTCAAATTTTATATTATGAAAAAATCATAATATAGATATAAACTCTTATATTTTCACCTTATATTGTAATTTATAAAAACAATTATAAATTACTCTTATAATTTCTAAATAAACACTTTATTTAAATATTAAAATTCATGAAATAGAAATATAAAAATTCATTTTTATATTAACAATTAATATTATAGGATATTTGATAAATGTTTGAAAAAATTAAAATAATTAATTATAAAAAAATTATAATTAATTAATTTTATAATCAACTTTATAAATAAATAAATGTACCATTTTAGTTTTTCCATAATTTATAAACATTTTTTAAATTATACAATTCAATTTATAGTTCAATTTTATACAAATCAAAAAAAAATCCATTTTTACACCCTTCGTGTGATTAAAACCACCATAGATAGGTTGCATAGGAATAAATAAAATTAATCTCGCACAGTTGGCGTAGGGTGAGCTGTGTAGGATTAAATCGCTGAAAAACCTATTCTATGAGATTAACTTCTTGAAGAAGCTTATGATAATCCCTTACATAGGAATAATGCAGTGCATTCAGGCCTTGCGTGATATTAACTAGATCGGTTTGCCCAATATTAACTCAGTGCACAATGACCTTGCATGAGATTATTCCTACAAAGTGGTCGTATGATAAGCATGTGTGTAACATTTACATAGTGAATTACATTAGATTAACCCATAGAAGCGGCTTACGACCAATGTGAAAGATTAATTTGTATGTATAAGATTAATCTGGCGTTAGGGGACCAAAGTAGGGTGAGCGAGCATGATAGGAAACCTACATAGGATTAACTTGTGTTAGCCCACATGGGATGAAACCTATAACATAGTGGTCTATGTAGGAATAATCAATCCTAATCTCATGCAACACGGGGAGTTTTTTAAGGTGACATATGATTAAAACAACCATATATAGGCTGTATAGGAAAAAAATTAATCTCATGAAACTAGTGTAGGGTGATCTGCGTAGGATTAACTCAGTGCAAAAACCACTTACATTAGATTAGCTCTGTGAAGTGACTTACGATAATCCCTTACATAGTAATAACGCAGCGCATTCAGTCCTTACGTAATACTAACTAGATTTGCCTATGTAACATCAACTCAATTCATAAAGACATTACTTAAGATTGATCCTACAAAGTTTCCTTATGATAAGCATGTACGTAACATTTACATAGTGCATTGCATGAGATTAACCCGCAAAAGCAGCTTATGATAAGAGCAATTCATAAGATTAATTTTTTGCAAGGAGGCCTATAACATCTTATTACCTTGTTATTAGTTACGTTCTTAATCCTTGTCATGGTTTTCCTTTTCTTTGTCTGGGTAGGGTCAAGAATGAGTTGGAAGGATACCTGTAATGGTGAAGTCAAAGTTTTGTTGGAATTTTCTGCATAAACCTGTTGGTTATGTAGCCTATTAGGGATTTAAACGACGTGTAATATATTTACACGATGTGTAATATATTTACATGCCATGTAAATTCTAAAATAATAATAAATCTATTTTTAACAAAAGTTGGTGGGTTTTTTAGTGATTATGGGACTTGATAATTACACAATGTGTAATTGGGTTTCACATTGTGTAAAGTCCCGAGAATTTTTTTTAAATAGGAAGCTCGGTGGAAATTTCTCTTTCCACTTCTCTAAACTTCCATGATCATGACCTAAGAGCCATCCCCATGCGATTTTGGATTCCTCTAACCCTTTTAGGTTGTTTCGTTCAGAAAATGAATGTTGTTGAGATTGCGGTGTGACTCTTTGAGTAAGCAGTCTCCTTGTCTCTCTATCTCTTTCTCTTTCCCTCCTAGGAGTTTTTTTGGATCATCTTGGGATTGCTGAATATAAAATTTGTGTTATTGAATCTTTTTTCTAGGATTATTTCCTAGATATTATGCGCCTTCATTATTGTTGGTGGGTTTTATTGTGGGCGTTGTGTTTCCGTGAAAAAGTTAGGTGGTTTCGTTTTGATTGGTTAATTTGATTAACCCTAAATTGCTTGATTTAATTTCAATTATTTTAATTAAATTCAATTGCTTGAAATTTCTTTCAATTTTTTGGATTAAAAACCCAATTCCATTGAATTTTAGGATTTTGATTCGATTTGGCAAGAAATTGGGAAAACCCCCTGATTCCATTGAATTGGGGTGTGTTTTTGAAATTGGTGGAATTTTATGGAATTTAAATTTTTGAATTTAAATTTTGAAATTGATTTCAAATTAGTATCTGAGAAAAATGGATTTAAATGGTTTTTATGGAAATCTAGTGGTTTTATCTTGGAAAAAGGCATGTTTTGATTTAAAACTAGTGTGTTGGTTTTTAAAAGAAAAATGGAATATTTAAAATGGTAGAATAGGATGAATTTTTTTTAAACAGTTTTAAAATAAATTTACCATCAATGATTGTTATTATAGCACATGAAAGCCTAGGTAGTTAGTGATTTATTGGGATAACAATCTTTTTGACGCTTTACAACTGAAACAAAACATAGTGTAGTAGGTCATATCCCTGATGGGATAGTGATGAGTCCTTTTTTACTAGTGTTATAGGGACATGTGTATACACATATTTCTATGATCACTTTCGAGTGTGTGAGGATCCGGTAACCTAGAACCATCGTACTTTTTGGAACATGACCATGTTGCTCGCTTGTTTGTATTTGAAATATATGACATGGTTGTTGGAAACTGTTTTACATGACTTCTGATTTATATAAATTGTTTTATATAAAATGTTTATTAATCCATTTGTTTAAAGTACTTTCGTCATTTGAAATGTAAAGCATGATTTTTTTAAATATTCTTTTGAACTGATGAGCCTGTTTTATTAAAATTGAAATCTTTATTTGGTTAATTAAATGTAGGAATCTTATTATGGAATACTTAGTGAGACCCTACTGGGATTTTAGCTCACACCCTACCTATGCCTTCGGGTGTTTGTAGATTATCTCTTTCCAAGTTCGAGCAGGGGAAAAGAACCACTTGGAAGTGGTTCTAGTTGTTGATCCTTAGGCTTAGAGAGTTGAGTCTGATGGGATTTGGGTTGTTCTTTCAGTTTCTGGTACTTTTCGATAGTACTTCGGGTTTTTTTACCTATTTAACTTCTACTACACTTCTCCATGTGGAGTTTCTTTTGTATGCATACTGATTTTTTATCTTGCTTCTGAAATTTTTGTGTCAAATTCATTCCCACTTTCATTTTGTATGATGCCAAGTGATTGTCGCTAACCCATGGGGATTGAGATTTCCCTTCGTCCCATATCAGGTCCAACTTGATTTTTAGGTTACAAGGGTACCCAGGCTGGTTTGTGACAAAGTGGTATCAGAACTCTAGGTTGAGATTCTTGTCTTGAAGTCAGTATGAATTTTTATAATATTATCGGGACTTAGGAGGTAGTTGTGATTGAGTGTCTAGACAACTCTCACCACAATGAGCCTTAAGCCACTAGGGTTGGTTTGGGAAAGGATCTTTGAGGATTAATTTTAGTCTTTTACCTATTTTTATTTGGATATATTGGAATCTAAATCTTGTTTGTTTATCTGTTGGGATTGATTTCCCTTGTTTCTCTATTTGAGTGTTAATCTGATATCTTCAATATTTTCTACTGATGTTGTGTACCATCATGCCTCCGAGAAGATGTGTGAATCGGATCTAGGAGGAAGATGTTGATGAACCTCGGTGATTGAATCCTCTCGCGGACCCAAGTTGGGTTGAGGTGATTGTGCGTACTTTCCAAGATCTGGGATAGGAAACACTGTCGGTTCCTGTTTAGGCTCTAGCTATGGAACCCCAGAGGGACGTTCTCCATGTTAGTTATCAAGAGTTTCTTCAATAGAATCCACCAGTGTTCAAAGGCTCAAATGATTATCAAGAGGCTGAGGAATGGTTGAGTAAGATAGAGCATTTTTTTGGGTTCTTGGAGACACCCGACAAAATCAAGGTAAAGTGATCCTCCTTCATGCTGGAAGGACCGAGTAAGAGATAGTGGGACACAATGGTGATGGAGAAGAAACATGAGGGCTTAGAGTGGAAATACTTTAAAGCTCTTTTCACCAACCATTTCTATCCTGATTTGATGTTGTTGGATAAGGCTATTGAGTTTTTCAAACTTGAGCAAGGCTAACAAGACCATAACAGAATATACAAATCTCTTTACTAAGCATGTGCAATTTACACCTGAGATAGTATCGAATGAGAAGATGAATACTTGACGGTTTGAGTTGGGACTTCGATCTGATATTTTTTCTTAGGTTTTCTTGTTGAAGTTTTATTCTTATGCTGATGTGATGCATAGAGCATTGATGGTCCAAATGGACCTGGCCAAAAACTCGTGGATGATGGGAGTTCCTTTTTCTCATAGTGGCAGCGTGAGTTCCTTTAAAGGAAATAGGAAGCATGATGATTCTTGTGGTAGTTCTTGATAACAGGGCCATTCTCGACCTCCTGTAGTGCCTGGCAGAGACCCTTTGATTTGCTACCAGTGTGGAAAGCTAGGGAATTCAAAGAGGGTTTGCACTGATGCACCCAATATTTGTGGCTCCTGCAGACACTCAGTCACCTACAAAAGTTATTCCATGTCTTTTCTGCTCCCCGTAGTGGCACATGATCTTCAGTTCCAAAAAGTATTTTGGTGCAATCAGAGCTTCACGTGAAAAAGGTTCCAGCCACAGGCATCTGGAATGAATCTTCTTCACACAGTGGAAGAGTCTCTATAGGAAGCAGATATGGGTCCAGTGACTGTGAGAGGTACCATCACTATAGGTTCATCATTAGTGAGTACTTTATTTTATACTGGTGCATCTCGTTAATTTATTTCAACCTGTATTGTTAATATGCTAAATCTTCCTATAGAGATTTTGTCTTATGTGATAGATATTGCTACACCCCTTGGAACCAAGAGAGAATAGGGTCTCTATAGTCCTACTTTTGTTTTCTCTTTATCAGATTATGAGCCCTCTTGGAGTTTTTGGGTTCTCGACAACTGCTTGACGTCATATTTGGGATGGATTGGCTCATCGCTAATAAATCCCGGATTGATTGTTATATATGATGGTTCTCTTTTACTACACCCTATGGGGTGTGTCGTGTCTTTCAAGGATAATGGGACCCAAGGTTGAGTAGAGTAAAACCCTCTTATCCAGAGTTGGTGAAAGTTTTATCTATGTTTGCATTTGATATGGAGCAGGAATATTTGAGCTGTGAACTCCCTCCAGTTGTCGTCGATTTTCCCGATGTGTTTCCTTCTGACTTCTCTAGTTTTCCACCAGTAAGAGGGTAGAGTTCTCTATTGATTTATTTCATGGTACTTGACCGGTTTCTATTCCCTCTTATAACATGGCATCAGCTGAAATGAAAGCGATGAAGACTCAGTTGGACGATCTTCTGGAGAAAGGCTTTATATGCCTGAGTGTGCCACCTTGGGTGGTGCTGATTCTCTTTAATAAGAAAGTGGATGATTCACTATGCCACTGTGTTGATTACCTAAATCTCAATTGAGTTATAGTAAAGAACAAATACATATTTCCACAGATTCATGATCTGTTTGATTAGTTAAAAGGGAAAAAGTGGTTCTCAAAGATCGACCTTTGATCTGGTTACCATCAGTTGAGGATAAAATAATTCGACTTTAAGAAAACCATATTTAGAAGCCAATACAACCATTATGAGTACCTTGTCATGCCCTTTGATCTAACCAATGATCCTATAGTTTTCATGGCTTTAATGAACAGGATTTTCTATGAGCATCTTGATACCTTCATGGTTGTCTTTGTGGATGACATCCTTGTTTACTTGAAGTCTAAGGAGGATCATGTGCGTCATCTGAGAGCAGTTCTAGAATTGTTGAGAAATAACCAACTTTATGTCAAGCTATCAAAATGTGATTTATGTATCTAGGAAGTGAAATTCTTGGGATACATGGTGTCAGAACATGCTATTTCAGTTGATCCTGAAAATGTGAAGGTTTTTATGACATGGGAACGACCATGGAATGTTTTCGAGATTCGTAGCTTCATGGGATTAGCTGGGTATTATCAATGGTTTGTAAAGGACTTCTCAAAGTTGGAATCTCTGATGACTTCTCTAACTCGGAAGGGAGTAAAGTTTTCTTGGGATGAGAAATTTCAGAGTTCTTTTGTTGAGATGAAACATCTTGTGACTACTTCACTAGTGTTGACTCTTCCAGAGGTTGGGCATGGCTATGTGGTCTTCTGTGATGCATCGGGTTCAGGTTTGGGATGCATTCTAATGCAAGGTGATAATGTTGTTGCTTATGACTATCATCGTCATAGGCCACATGAGAAGAATTATCTGACACATGACCTTGAATTTTCATATGTAATGAACGCGCTTAAAAGTTGGCGGCATTACCTTTATGGAGAAAGGTTTACTGTGTATTCAGAGCACAAGAGTTTGAGTTATATCTTCTCTCAAAAAGATTTGAATCACTGCCAGAGGTGTTGGAAATACCTACAGTATTTCGATTTTGACATTGCCTATACCCCGTGGAAAGGGAATGTCATCGCATATGTGTTGAGCAGGAAACTTCCGACCCAAGAAGTGAAAGAATCATCAGAAGAGTGGAAGTTGATGGATCTCTTTGCAAAGTTCCATATTGGAGTCTGGGAATTAAGGGTCGAGGTTTCTTTGTCCAATGTCTGGTTTACCTCTGCTTTTCTCAAGATGATTGTTCAAAAACAGCAGCTTGATGATGAGTTTCATAGCATTAGAGATTCTCTTTATGGTGGGGAGACCGTTGTTGAGTGGTCGTTCTCCAAAGGGGGCATTCTATGATATCAGAATCGCTTTGTTGTGTTGTTAGTGGTAAGGGATGTTGTTATGGGGGATTTTCATAATTCCCAGTGGGCAGTGCACCCAGGAATCATGAATATGTTCTCTGAAATGCGGCATATATTTTGGTGGCCAGGTATGAGATGGGGCATTGCAGAATTTTTCTCTCGTTGTTATACGTGCAATAAGGTCAAGGTCGAGCACTAGAAACCTTCATGTTTTCTACAGCCACTTCTAGTCCTAACCTGGAAGCGGGATGAGATCTCTATGGACTGTGTGGTTGGGCTGCCGCGTACCCGGTGAATTGAGGTGTGTTTGTGAAATTGATGAAATTTTGTGGAATTTAAATTATTGAATTTAAATTGTGAAATTGATTTGATGGAATTGATTTCAAATTGGTATCTGAGAAAAATGGATTTAAATGGTTCTTATGGAAACTCAGTGGTTTTATCTTATAAAAAACCATGTTTTGATTAAAAACTCGTGTGTTGGGTTTTAAAAGAAAATTGAGGGAAGTTCAGGATCACTCTTTTCATTTATAGGAGAATACTCTCTTTCTTTCATAACAGTAGCTTCCTCTTCTTCATCTGAGTATGTAGGCTCCACTTCATCTGTCTTTAGACTAGGGTATCTCTTATTCTTAGGCCTGGTGGGATGAGTAACATGGTTGAATTCCTCATACATCTTAACCTCATCATTTACCCATTTTATTTTCCAAGGGTTATAGTTTATCTTCATCAACTTGCAAATCATCTTAGTAATGCAGAAATTGTCCCTTACAACAACTGTTTCCTCCCTAGTTCTAGCAACTCCTTTTAATTTCAACATTAAGGATATTAATATGGAATGAAACAAAGCATTGGATTTGGAACTGGGATTTTTCATATCCTCTAATTGAATCATCAGCAATCTACACAAATTATCTTCTATCTATTCTTTAACATATACAAAATAAATATGTCCTGATACTTCAAGGTAGAAAAGTCCCCTCTTCTGGGACTTAAAACATACTGAACAAATTTAAATAGTAACTTGTCTTCTCCTTTCATTTCAACAGAAATCACTTTCCTAGGGGTCTCATTCCCTGTCAGTTCAGCCAGATCTTCTTCATAACAAAAGAACTCACTTGTGGGAGGTACCACTCCTGAGTAGTAATCAAAAATCCCTTCATGTGGAACTCTTAAACAGTCATCCCATTCAATAGAGGAGAAGCTCACACTTACTCCATTTACCTTTGAAGACATGCGGTTTTCATTCTCAGACTGCTCAAACTTTAGAGATTCATAAAACTCCTTCACTAGATTTGGGTAATAGGGTCCATTGTTATTTTCAAAGAACTCTACCCAACCCTGAGCTTCAAGTGCCTACAGCACTATATATCTGCTCAACATCAGCCATTCCGAGCTTAGTTCCTTCTCAACCATGATTTCCCTCTTAGACAAATGTGGATTGATCAACTTTTCCACTACCTGGCTTCCACTACTAGACCCAGCTTGAGGTATCTTAAGGTTCGGTGCATCTACTTCATCACTTACCATTGGTCTCTTCAATCTTGTCATTTCAATCTAGAGTGGTTCGAGGGTTTCGGCAAAAGGTCAGGTTCTAAGATTAGGGAGAAAAAGATTCAGGAGAGGTTTGAAGTGGATCGAAATGTGGTGTGTTCTTTATTTTTATCATGTATGGATCGAAAAATAAATCATGTAAAAGAAATGAGTAATACTAAAAAAATTTCAGATTCTGGAAGAAAAACGCAAAGTCCCGGAAAAGTCGACTATCGATAAGGTGCCAACGGTGAGGTCCCAATGGTGAGGTCCCAACGGTGAGGTCCAGTGGTGAGGTTCAACAGTGAGGTTCCTAACGGTGAGGTGCAACAGTGAGGTTCCAATGGTGAGGTTCCAATGGTGAGGTCCAATGGTGAGGTTCCTAACGGTGAGGTTCCAAACGGTGTGGTCCAACGGTGAGGTTCCTAATGGTGAGGGTCCAACGGTGAGGTTCAATAGTGAGGTCCAATGATGAGGTTCAACAGTGAGTCCAATGGTGAGGTTCAACAGTGGGGTGCAACGATGAGGTTCCTAACTTAACATTTTATCATACCTAACTCATGTTTGATGTAATTTAACCTCTTAAAACTCAAAGGCTTTGTGAATATATCATCCAATTGGTGTTCAGTGCCAATGAATTCAAGAGTGATGTCACCTCTTTGATATTGATCTCTCAAGAAGTGATGTCTCACATTAATGTGTTTTGTCCTAGCATGAGATACTGGATTTTTAGAGATGTTAATAGCACTTGTATTATCACAATTTATAGAGACATGTTTGAATTGATATCCATATCCTATTAAAGTGTGTTTCATCCACATAATTTGAGCACAAAAACTACCAGCAGCTATATATTCATCTTCGGCAGTATATAATGAAACCGAATTTTGTTTCTTACTACACCATGATACTAGTGACTTGACCAAAATGTGACATGTTCCAGAGGTTCTATTTCTATCTAACTTGCAACCAGAAAAGTCATCATTCGAATAACTTGTTAAATCAAATTATTGTCCACTTGGATAAAATAGTCCTAAGTTTGTAGTATACTTGAGATATTTCAAAATATTTTTAATAGTATCTAAATGATACTCTTTAGGATTGGATTGAAAACTAGCACGCATCGATACACTGAACATAATATCAGGTCTTTTAGCAGTAAAATAGAGCAGGATCCCAATCATACCTCTGTAATTGGTTTGATCCACTAGTTTACCAGTTTCATCAGCATCCAACTTACAGGTGGTAATCATATGTGTATCACTACCTTTATTACTATCCAAACAAAAATGTTTCAAAATATCCTTAGTATATTTTCTTTGATTTAAAATAATACCATTTT
Source organism: Viscum album (assembly GCA_963277665.1). Lineage (NCBI taxonomy): Eukaryota > Viridiplantae > Streptophyta > Magnoliopsida > Santalales > Viscaceae > Viscum > Viscum album. Next base: position 29,693 of record CAUJRU010000001.1, read on the forward strand.
TATTTTGAAAAAATTGAAATCCAAGGAAAAAATTAAGTTCCCCCATTAAACTCATTTTAAATTCATCTTGCATCATTTTACAGAAATCAGTACATAACGAATTTTTAGAGGATCCAAAAATAATGTCATCTACATAAATCTTTATTATTAAAACATATTTGGAAATCCTTTTAATAAAAATATTAGGATCGGTTATTCCTTTAGTAAAATCTTTTTAAATAAGAAAAGAACTAAGTCTATCATACCAAGCTCTTAGAGCTTGTTTTAGACCATATGGAGCTTTAGAAAGTTTAAAGACATGATTTGAAAATGCGGATTTGTAAAACTAGGGGGTTATTTAATAAATACATCCTCGACTATGTACCCATTTAGAAATGCACTTTTAAAATCCATTTGATAAAGTTTGGAATTCAGATGATATGCATAAGAAATTAGTATCCTAATGGCTTCTAGTCGAGCTATAGGTGCAAAGGTTTCCTCATAGTTTATTCCTTCGTCTTGACTATATCCTTGTGCAACTAGTATATCCTTGTTTCTAACTATGTTTCCAGATTCATCAACTTTATTTCTAAATACCCATTTAGTGCCTATGGTCAAAGTGTCTTTAGGTCTTTCTACTAATTCCCAAACCTTGTTTCTTTCAAACTAATTTAATTCTTCTTGCATAGCTATCACCCAAAATTCATCATTGATAGCATCATTAATATTTTTAGGTTCAAGTTGTGAAAGAAAGGCTTGATGTTCAACCTGGTTTCTCAGAGAAGCTCTAGTTTGTGTTCCTCTATTTAAATCACCTAATACGTCATCTAAAGGATGATTCTTGAGAGTTCTAATACCTCTAAAAAGAGTTGAACTAGACTCCTCGTGGTTTTCTATAGATTCAGATTCACCATGCTCGGATTCTGGAAAGTTTCCAAAATTGGTAGTTTTCACTAAGGGTTCATTGTCTTTATCATTAAGGTCCATAATTGACATATCTTCCTCAATATGTTCAACAAGGTTTTTGGGTTCATGTGGATCAGTCGCATCAAATTTGACATGAACTGATTCTTCCACACATTTGGTTCTTTTATTGAATACTCTATAAGCTTTACTAGATATTGAGTAACCTAGGAAAATCTCTTCATCACTCATAGAAGAAAATTTTTCTAGATTATCCTTTGTGCTAAGAATAAAGGATTTGCAACCAAAAACTCTAAAGTAATTAACCTTAGGCTTCCTATTATTCCAGATCTCATAAGGGGTTTTCTTAAGAACAGGTCTAATTAAGACTCTATTGATGATGTAACAAGTTGTATTAACAACTTCAGTCCAAAAATAGATAGGTAGATTATACTCATTTAGCACAATCCGGGAAATCTCTTGAAGTTTCATATTTATTCTTTCTACAACTCCATTTTGTTGATGTGTTCTAGGAGTAGATAAATTTTGATTATATCCATTTTGTGAGCAAAAAGATTCAAATTCTTGATTTTCAAACTCACATCCATGATCACTTCTCAAGGTCTTAATTCTAAGTCCACTAATATTTTCTACAGACTTGGAATATTTAATGAAGTAAGAACATGCTTCACTTTTGTGAGCTAGAAATTATACCCAAGTATATCTAGAAAAATCATCTATAAGAACATAAACGTAGTGCTTCCCATTTATAGTTGAAACTCTAGATGGTCCAAACAAATCCATGTCAACCAACTCAAGAGGTTGAGAAGTAGAAACTTCTTTCTTTTTTTTGAAATAAACTTTGTATTGTTTTCCTTTTTGAAAAGGATTCCAAACTTTGTTATGTGGGAATTCCAATTGAGGTAAGTCTCTAACTAAGCCTTTCCTAGTTAGTTTACTAAGTGAGTGCACATTACAGTGTCTTAATCTTCTGTGTCATAACCAGGATTCCTTATGAAACACATTTAAACAATAAAAATTTTGCTTAGCTAAAGAGTTTAAATCAACAACATATACATTTTTATTTCTAAGAGCGGTGAATATTAAATCATTTTTAGAATTAAAAACATTGCATGCATCATTTTCAAATTTAACATTGAAACCATCATCACACAACTGAGAGATACATAGTAAATTGTATTTTAACCCATCAACAAAAAGTACTTTTGAAATTAATACAGTATTGGGGTTACCAATTTGGCCTAAGCCGATGATCTTCCCTTTGGCATTATCACCGAATGTGACATGTCCATCATAAACTTTAATTAGGCTCTTGAATCATGAATAGTCTTCTGTCATATGTCTTGAAAATCCACTATCCAAGTACCATAGAGTTTTATACAAGCTCTTCAAACAATTTTCCTACAAAACAGATTAAGTGTAGGGTAAATTTGGTACCCAGATTTTCTTGGGTCCAGAGAGGTTGGAAAGTAAAGCTTTAGGAACCCAAAATTTTCTCATAGGTTTTCTATAATCAACAGATATGTTTTGAGATATGAACACTTTGTTAGGTCCTTTAGATAATTTTTTTTCAAAAGATGGTCCAGAACTTGAACTAGTAGTGAACTGTCCTGATTTTGGAACAAATTTATTTTTAATAATCCTTCTCTGTCCTGGTTGATATCCTAGACCATTTGTGTATTTTGGAGCAATATTTTTCCCTAGCAACTGAGTCAGGGTATCTCTACCTGTAGTAAACTTCTCAAGATCCCTTTTTAACTGCTCATTTGATAATTTAAGTTCAGTATTTTCTTTTAATAGTTAAGCACACTTTTCTCTCTCAATATCCAAATCAGACTTATAATTCGCATTTAAATCATGTTGTATTTTCAATAATTTATATTTATCCTTGAGTTCATTAAAGGTATCCTCAAGAATTCCACAATATTCAAATAGTTCATCCTTAGTCATATTCTCATCATTATTTGATTCACTTTAATTCCCAGAATAATAAGCATTATGTATAGGAGAATTTGGCATTACCTCATATGTTTCTATCATGAAACACGGGTTTTCATGTTTGTTATTCTCAATATCAGAAGTGTCAGATCCACTGGAGCTATCTTCTGAAGCACTCCAAGTAGCTTTCATAGCCTTTTTATATCCCTTGCCCTTGTCTTCATATTTCTTCTTAAATTTCAGCTTGGGGCAATCAGCCTTCACATGGACTTTACATTTACACTCATAGTAGACTATCTCATTTGTGTTGCCATTCCACTTTTTGTCCATTCTCCACTGTCCTTTACTATCATAGCTTCCTTTATAGTTTTACTTTCTAAATAACTTCTTATTATGGTATAACTTCTTGAATCTCCTAGCAAGATGAGCCATCTCATCATCACTATCAGAATCTGAGTCTTCACTGGTGGAAGTGTCTACAGAAGCTTGAGCTTTTTCTTTATCTTTTCTCTTTGAGGTAGCAGTCTTGAATGCTGCAGATTTCTTTCTTGGCTCTCTATATGCTTCTTGATTTACCTTAAGATCTTCTTCATACATCATAAGTTTTCTAACTAGTTCCTTCACTCGTAGCTTTCCTATGTCATAGGATTATCTGATAGAAACAGAAGTTCATCTCCTTCTGTCAGGTAGGCATCGAAAAAACCTCATAATTTGATCCTTGTTGTCTACCGGTTTCCCAAGAAGACTCATGGTATTTACTATTTCATTGAACCTGAGATACATTTTAGATATAATCTCATCATTATTCATTTTAAAATTCTCATATTTAATAGTATAAGTATTTAATCACATTTATTTAACATTGTTCGTTCTCTCATGAGAAACAGCAAAAGTATCCCAAATTTCATAAGCAGTTTTATAGGCAGATATTCTATTGAACTATTCATCTCCTAGAGAATAGTACAATGCATTCATTGCTTTATAGTTATTATTGTATGTAGCTTTAGTCATCTGATACCATGTGTCCCTAACAGTAAGAGGCAATGCATGGTGTTCTTTAATTGTGTCCCAGATTTCAAGACTCATGATTTCTAGATACATTTTCATTTTTAATTTCCACTAAGAATAGTTATTACCATTAAAGAAAGGTGGCCTGTTAGTAGCAATTCCCACAACTCTGTTATCCATTATTAATTAGAATTTTAAAGAACTGAAAATTTAGATATGAAAGAAATTTTAAGATCTTTAAGATACAACTAAAATCACAGTTGAAACGAATTTGAAATCTTGCATAATAGTTCATATAGTAGCAATAAAATATTTAATACTCTGATACCAAATGTTGGTCAGAGTGGAATCTCAAGAGGGGATGAATTGAGTTCCTACTTAAAATTTCTGTTAAAAACTTTATGTTAAAGATCCCCTAATTTTGAAACAGCCCAGTTAATTAAGGCAGTAGAGATATAAATGTTTAGTTGGTCAACAGGTTTCTCAAAGGATGATTAGTCCTTAGTTGAAATAGTGTAAAACACTTCTTAAACTTTTGAAACAAGTTTACTAAATTAAACACATACAAACACTAACCATAACTAACTATCAAATTCAATTTAAAAACAATTTTCTATTTTTGAAATTATAAGCAACAGAAAATAGAAAAACAGAGTATTATAAAATATAGTGCACAATAGAGTTAAACAAGAGGTTCAGTCTCAAGAAAAGACTTAATCCTCTTCACTTGGTGATCACCTACCACCAAGCAGTTTATATAAATAATAAACTTGACACACAGCCTATATCGGGCTTTATAATTGTTTTCACAAACTGTCCAGGGCTCACACCCTCTACCACAGTTCTTTATGGGAAAAACAAACGATACATACCACACACGGTCTCTTCCACATTTATACGTGGGAAAAAAGGTGTAAGTGAAGTCTTATGTGAGGATTTTCAGTATCCTCCAGTTCAAGCACAGGAGACGGTGTGTGTAACAGAAAAACACACACTTCTCAGAAATGTAAAATAAAAAAGAACACAATAGAGATAATATTATGATATTGAGTTTAGAAAGCTCTATGTGTTTGCAGCTCAGTTCTTGACTATGTGGAGTGAAGAAATTGCAGTTTGAGTCTTTCTCTAGAAGTTTTCCTCAAAACAAAGTGTTGAAACTCTAGGTTCTAGCTTTCAGGAACTGAGTGCTTTGCTTCTTGAGTTGGAAGAGAGTTGATGAAGAACAGAATATAGTCTTGAATTTTTTTTCCCGAAATTATCTTCTTGAAGTTCTTGGGTTCTCAGTATAAGTGTTGGATGGTTCTTTCATGTTCTTCTTTGATTTTTCCAAGTAAGCTCTATTATGCATTCCTCTATATTCACCTCTCGGCACACACTTCTCACGCTTCTTGTTTTCTTCTTTCGGTCTTCTATTTTATATTTGAGGTCTGACAATAGGAATAAGTACACCACGTGAGGTCCTCCTCATACCTCGTACTTTCCCTAGATACGGTCTCTTGATATTTCTATAATCAGCATTAATTAATGTCAGAAGCATTAAATTTACCAAATATGACCATTAGAATGATCTTAAGAATTTGTCAAAGTATGGAGGAGAAGAGTGTGCATTGGTAGGCTAGTAACGGTAGCCTTCAGCGGTAGCCTTCTCAACAGTAGCCTTCAGCTGTAACCTTCTCAACGGTAACCTTCAACGATGACCTTCAATGGTTTTCATCAGTGACCTTTCATCGGTGACCTTCATCGGTGACCTTCATCAGTGACCTTCATCGGTGACCTTCATCGGTGACCTTCATCAGTGGCCTTCATCGGTGACCTTCATTGGTGACCTTTCAACGGTGACCCTCAACGATGACCTTTCATCGGTGACCTGTCTATTAGGGACCTTTCCATCGGTGACCTTTCCATCGGTGACCTTTCCATCGGTGACCTTTCCATCGGTGACCTTTCTATCGGTGACCTTTACTTAGATAAATTTTGCACTGTAAGCTTAAACAATAGAACAGTGAGATTAAAGATACATCGGTATCACTGGATAGAGACTATAAATATTAATGAAACATGATTATTATATAATTGAAACATGATTATCACATGAATGAAACATGATTTGGGATTATCAAAACAGGTGAGTCCAACAATCTCCCCTTTTTTGATAATCACAAATTATGTCAGTGAAAATTTAGATTTAATTATTATTGAATCAGGGTTAAGCACATTTGCTAATATCTTCATAGGTTTGTACAAGTAAAATTGAACCATGGTTATTATGGAAAAATAGATAGTATATATATGCAAAGATTCAGTCAACTTAAAAACTTCTCACCCCTTCAGGCTTAATAACTTCTCCCCCTTTGTGATTAACAAAAAGAATGTAAGACAAAAAGAGACAAAAGAGGATTTTATTAATAATGAAGCAAGAGTACAATATAAAAAAATTGTACAAAAGATCCCTATCAAGTAAGACGGCCCACATTCAATCCACATCAGATATGTCCAAGGGAGATTTGTCTTTGGAAGCTAAGGAGTCAGGTCCAGAAGATGGAGGGATAGGCCTAGGTATGGCAGTGAGTAGTGTAGGAGCAGCAGCTATAGAAGCATCAGTAGACCTATAGTGAGTGGATCTCTGAGGAATCATAGGAGTCAAGCTTCTGATGTCTTGTGTAGTATTCATCAACGGGGCAGCACTAGTAGAGCCTGAGGCAGTTGAGGAAGAAGGTAAGGTTGTAGGAACAATTATGGGAGTGCAGTCCACATGGAGGAAGGGTAAAAGAAGATTTTTGAAATCCATAATAATGCTTCCTCCTCTTTCCATGGATGAGATACAGTCGTCCTTATTCTCCATGAACTTTTCTAAGGCAGGAGTTAACTCTCTAAGCCTGTTAACATGATCCTTAAATGCCTGAGTGACAGGTGGGATCCTCAAGTTCTCCAACAATAGCTTAAAGTGACCATCCATCTGATGCTTAGTATATATCCTTTTGTAGTAGAAACCAACTTGCTCTTTAATGGCCTTCTGATCTTGAGAAGCTTCCCTTATATAATCTCCCACAAGTTTATGAATTTAACTAGTAGTGGAAATGACCTGAGTCATAGACTGAGGGTCTGAGGTACTAGAATCAGAAAACTTCTCCACTTCTTCTCTAACAACTGTCCTGAAATCTTCTAGATCAACAGGAGGAGAGGCTGAAGAGGAAGCAGATGCACAAAATGATGCCATAGTAAAAGCCACTGTCTCTTTAAAGGATTTGGTTAGCCCACTAATTAACCTTTTCACATCATCATCCTGGCCACTCACATGTCCCTCCATAGACTTCTTAAAGTCTTCAAACACAGTGACCATCTGATGAACCACACTTTTAACATATTTAAGATCTCTATCCACTTACACCCTTGAATCCATATAGGAGTCCAATCTGGAAATAGATTGTTTCACAAATTCCATAGATTCTGCCAATGTTCTGACCTGATTTTGACATTCCTTTACTTCATGTAGAAAGGTTGAGTGAGAGGTAAAAATAACTCTCTCTAAGGCAGATGCTACAAATTCTTGATTTAGGGCCATAATTCTCTCTATCTCAGCAGATTTTTCATCAAAGTGTTTCTTCAAATATGACTTCAATGATTCCAAATCATCCTTCTTCACATAGTCCTGGGGTAAAAGCACCACTGGTTGTATAATGGTAGTCTCTAAAACAGAAGGAATTGGAGGGATTCTGTTAGGCTTGTCATCATCAGAGTATCTATAGTCTAAGCCTAAGACCACAAATCCAGGGTCTTCTAACCAATATTTTATCCCATGAGAAACAACAACTAAACCTGTAGCAATAGTTTCCTCCCCCTCACTTGGAGCATTCTACTGATCAACCACGTTCACCTCTACCATACCTCCTTGATCAACTGCATCAACATGAGAGTCCACTGTCGCTTCTTCTACAGAATCTTCAACTACTGCCATTGCAATTCCAGGTTCAACTGAATCAACAACCTCTTCATCTACACTTTCTATCATTTTTTTATGTCCTATCAGAGGACTGAGACTTATACATTCCTCTTCACTTTCATTAGCAGCTGTCTCAAAATCATCATGACTATATTCAATTTCATATTCCTCCTATGAGGTCTCTCTAATGTCTCTTAAGACATTTTGATCTCCTTCTTCTTCACTGGTTTCCTCATCATCATTGTCCCTTAGGACAGTCTCCCTTCTAGGAAATCTTCTTGGTGGGATAGGCTCACCAAAAGATACAGTATTGTCATGAGGATTTGAGGGAAGGTCAGGATCACTCCTGTCATCTATAGGAGAATCCTCTCTTTCTTGCATAACAGCAGCTTCCTCTTCTTCATCTAAGTATGTAGGCTCCACTTCATCTGGCTTTAGACCAGGGTCTCTCTTATTCTTAGTCCTAGTGGGATGAGTAATATGATTGAATTCCTCATACAGCTTAGCCTCATCATTTGCCCATTTTCTTTTCCAAGGGTTCCAGTTTATCTTCATCAACTTACAAATCATCTTAGTAATGCAGAAATTGTCCCTTAAAACAATTGTTTCCTCCTTATTTCCAACAACTCCTTTTACTTTCAACATTAAAAATATCAATCTGGCATGAAACAAAGCATTGGATTTGGAACTGGGCTTTGTTAAATCCACTAATTGAATCATCAGCAATCTACACAAATTTATCTTTTGTCCATGCTTCAATAGATATAAAAGAAATATGTCTTGATGCTTCAAGGTAGCAAAGTCCCCTCTCCTAGGACTCAAAACATACTAAACAAATTTAAATATTAACTTGTCTTCTCCTTTCATTTCAGCAGCAATCACTTTCCTAGGGATCTCATTCCCTGTCAGTTCAGCCAGAGCTTCTTCATAACAGAAGAACTCACTAGTGGGAGGTACCACTCCTGAGTAGTAATCAAAAATCCCTTCATATGGAACTCTTAAACAGTTATCTCATTCAACATAGGAGAAGCTCACACTTACTCCATTTACCTTTGAAGACATGCGGGTTTCATTCTCAGACTGCTCGAACTTCAGAGATTCATAAAACTCCTTCACTAGATTCAAGTAATAGGGTCCATTGTTATTTGAAAAGAACTCTACCCAACCCTGAGCTTCAAGTGCCTGCAGCACTAGAGACCTGCTCGACATTAGCCATTCTGAGCTTAGTTCCTTCTCAACCACGATTTCCCTCTTAGAAAAATGTGGATTGATCAGCTTTGCCACTACCTCGCTTCCACTATTAGACCCAGCTAGAGGTATCTTAGGGTTCGGCGCATCTCCTTCATCACTTACCATCGGTCTCTTCAATATTTCCATTTCAATCTAGAGTGGTTCGAGGGTTTCAACAGAAGGTTAGGTTATAAGGTTAGGGAGTAAAAGATTCGGGAGAGGTTTGAAGTGGATCGAAATGTGGTGTGTTCTTTATTTTTATCATTTAGGGATCGAAAAATAAATCATGTAAAAGAAATGAGTAATACTAAAAACGTTTCAGATTCCGACAGAAAAATGCAAAGTCCCAGAAAAGTCAACTATTGGTAAGGTGCCAACGGTGAGGTCCCAACAGTGAGGTCCAACGGTGAGGTCCAATAATGAGGTTCCTAACAGTGAGGTGCAACGGTGAGGTTCCAACTGTGAGGTTCCAATGGTGAGGTCCAACGGTGAGGTTCAACAGTGAGGTCCAACGGTGAGGTCCAACGGTGAGGTCCAACGGCGAGGTTCAACAGTGAGGTTCCTAACTTAACAGTTTATCATACCTAACTCATGTTTGATGTAATTTAACCTCTCCAAACTCAAAGGCTTTGTGAATATATCATCCAATTGGTGTTCAGTTCCAATGAATCCAAGAGTGATATCACGTCTTTGATAATGATCTCTCAAGAAGTGTTGTCTCACATCAATGTGCTTTGTCCTAGCATGAGATGATGGATTTTTAGAGATGTTAATAGCACTTGTATTATCACAGTTTATAGAGACATGTTTGAATTTATATCCATAGTCTAGTAAAGTGTGTTTCATATACATAATTTGAGCACAACAACTACCATCAGCTATATATTTAGCTTCGGCAGTAGATAATGCAACATAAATTTGTTTCTTACTACACCATGATACTAGTGACTTGCCCAAAATGTGACATGTTCCAGAGGTGCTCTTTCTATCTAACTTGCAACCAGTAAAGTCAGCATCCGAATAACTTATTAAATCAAATGATTGTCCTCTTGGATAAATAGTCCAAATTTTGTAGTATACTTGAGATATTTAAAAATCTTTTTAACCGCAGTTAAATGAGACTCTTTGGGATTAGCTTGAAAATGATCACACATTCATACACTGAACATAATATCAGATCTGCTAGTAGTAAGATAGAGCATACTCCCAATCATACCTCTGTAAATGGTTTGATCCACTGGTTTACCAGTTTCATCAGCATCCAACTTACAGGTGGTACTCATAGGTGTATCGCTACCTTTATTACTATCCAAACCAAAACATTTCAAAATATATTTAGTATATTTACTTTGATTTAAAATAATACCATTTTTATTTTGAAAATTTTAAAATCCAAGGAAAAATTTAAGTTCCCCCATTAAACTCATTTCAAATTCATCTTGCACCATTTTTGAGAAATCAGTACATAACGAATTTTTAGAGGATCCAAAAATAATGTCATCTACATAAATCTGTACTATTAAAACATCTTCGTAAATCCTTTTAATAAAAGGAGTAGGATCAGCTATTCCTTTAGTAAAACCTTTTGAAATAAGAAAAGAACTAATTCTATCATACCAAGCTCTTGGAGCTTGTTTTAGACCATATAGAGCTTTAGAAAGTTTAAAGACATGATTTGAAAAATGGGGATTTGTAAAACCATGGGGTTATTCAACAAATACATCCTCAACTATGTACCCATTTAGAAATGCACTTTTGACATCCATTAGATAAAGTTTGAAATTCAGATGAGCTGCATAAGAAAGTAGTATCCTAATGACTTCTAGTCGAGCTACAGGTGAAAAGGTTTCCTCATAGTTTATTCCTTCTTGTTTGACTATATCCTTGTGCAACTAGTCTAGCCTTGTTTCTAACTATATTTCCAGATTCATCAACTTTATTTCTAAATACCCATTTAGTGCCTATGTTCAAAGTGTCTTTAGGTCTTTCTACTAATTTCCAAACCTTGTTTCTTTCAAACTGATTTAATTCTTCTTGCATAGCTATCACCCAAAATTCATCATTAATAGCATCATCAATATTTTTAGGTTCAAGCTGTGAAAGAAAGGCTTGATGTTCAACCTGGTTTCTCAGAGAAGCTCTGGTTTGTGTTCATCTATTTAAATCACCTACTACAGCATCTAAAGGATGATTCTTGAGAGTTTTAATACCTCTAGAAAGAGTTGAACTAGACTCCTCATGGTTTTCTATAGATTCAGATTCACCATGCTCAGATTCTGGTTCCAGAACTGGTTGTTTTCACTAAGGGTTCACTGTCTTTATCATTAAGGTCCAAAATTGACATATCTTCCTCAAGATGTTCAACATAGGTTTTGGGTTCATGTGGATCGGTCTCATCAAATTTGACATGAACTGATACTTCCACATGTTTGGTTCTTTTATTGAATACTCTATAAGCTTTACTAGAGATTGAGTAACCTAGGAAAATTCCTTCCTCACTCTTAGAAGAAAATTTGTCAAGATTATCCTTAGTGTTAAGAATAAAGACTTTGCAACCAAAAACTCTAAAGTAATTAACCTTAGGCTTCCTATTATTCCAGAGATCAAAAGGGGTTTTCTTAAGAACGGGTCTAATTAAGACTCTATTGATGATGTAACAAGCTGTATTAACAGCTTCAGCCCAAAAATAGATTGGTAGATTATGCTTATTTAGCATAGTCCAGGAAATCTCTTGAAGTGTCTTATTTATTCTTTCTACAAATCTATTTTGTTGAGGTGTTCTAGGAGCAAAGAAATTGTGATTATAGCCATTTTGTGAGCAAAAAGATTCAAATTCCTGATTTTCAAACTCACGGTCATGATCACTTCTCAAGGTCTTAATTCTAAGTCCACTAAGATTTTTTACAGACTTGGAATATTTAATGAAGTAAGAACATGCTTCACTTTTGTGAGCTAGAAAGTATACCCAAGTATATCTAGAAAAATCATCTACAAGAACATAAACGTAGTGCTTCCCATTTAAACTTGAAACTCTAGATGGTCCAAACAAATCCATGTGAACCAACTCAAACGGTTGAGAAGTAGAAACTTCTTTCTTTGGTTTGAAAGAAACTTTGTGTTGTTTTCCTTTTTGACAAGGATTGAAAATTTTATTATGTGGGAATTCCAATTTAGGTAAGTCTCTAACTAAGCCTTTCCTAGTTAGTTTCCTAAGTGAGTGCACATTGTAGTGTCCTAATCTTCTGTGCCATAACCAGGATTCCTTATGAAATGCATTTAAACAAGAAACATTTTTCTTGGTTAAAGAGTTTAAATCAACAGCATATACATTTTCATTTCTAAGAGAAATGAATATTAAATCATTTTTAGAATTAAAAACATTGGATGCATCATTTTCAAATTTAACATTGAAACCATCATCACATAACTGAGAGATGCATAGTAAATTGTATTTTAACTCATCAACAAAAAGTACTTTTGAAATTAATACAGTATTAGGGTTACCAATTTGGCATAAGCCGACGATCTTCCCTTTGGCATTATCACCGAATGTGACATGTCCACCATCAACTTTAATTAGGCTCTTGAAGCATGAATAGTCTCCTGTCATATGTCTTGAACATCCAATGTCCAAGTACCATAGAGTTTTACAAGAGCTCTTTGGACAATTTTCCTGCAAAACAGATTAAGTGTAGGGTAACTTTGGTACCCAGATTTTCTTGGGTCCAGAGAGGTTAGCAAGTAAAGCTTTATGAACCCAAACTTGTCTCACAGGTTTCCTATAATCAATAGATATGTTTTGAGACATAAACACTTTGTTAGTTCCTTTAGAGAATTGTTTTTTAAAAGATGGTCTAGAACTTGAACTAGCAGTGAACTGTCCAGATTTTGGAACAAATTTGTTTTTAATAATCCTTCTCTGTCCTGGTTGATATCCTAGACCAGTTGTGTATTTTGGAGCAATCTATTTCCCTAGAAACTGAGTCAGGGTATCTCTACCTGCAGTAAACTTCTCAAGATCCCTTTTTAACTGCTCATTTGATAATTTAAGTTAAGTATTTTCTTTTAATAGCTGAGCAAACTTTTCTCTCTCAATATCCAAATCAGACTTATAATTGGCATTTAAAGCATGTTTTCTTTTCAATGATTTATATTTATCCTTGAGTTCATTAAAGATATCCTAAATCATTCCACAATATTCAAATAGTTCATCCTTAGTCATATTCTCATCATTATTTGATTCACTTTCATTCCCAGAACAATAAACATTATGTATAGGAGAATTTGAAATTACCTCATATGTTTCTATCATGAAACACAGGTTTGCATGTTTATTCTTCTCAATATCAAAAGTGTCAGATCCACTGGAGCTATCTTCTAAAGTACTCCAAGTAGCTTTTATAGCCTTTTTATATTTTTTGCCCTTGTCTTCATATTTCTTCTTAAATTTCAGCTTGGGGAAATCAGCCTTCACATGGCCTTTACGTTTACACTCATAGTAGACTATCTCATCTGTGTTGGCATTCCACTTTCTATCCTTTTTCCACTGTCCTTTACTGTCATACCTTCCTTTATAGTTATACTTTCTAAAGAACTTCTTCTTACGGTAGAACTTCTTGAATCTCCTAGAAAGATGAGTCATCTCATCATCACTGTCAGAATCTGAGTCTTCACTGGTGGAAGTGTCTACAGGAGCTTGATCTTTCTCTTTATCTTTTCTCTTTGAGGTAGCAGTCTTGAATGCTACAGATTTCTTTCTTGGTTCTTCATCTGCTTCATGATTTACCTTAAGCTCTTCTTCATACATCATAATTTTTTCAATTGGTTCCTTCACCGATAGCTTGCCTATGTCACAGGATTCTCAGATAGAAATAGAAGTTCCTCTCCATCTGTCAAGTAGGCATCGAAGCAACCTCATAATCTGATCCTTGATGTCTACTGGTTTCCCAAACAGACTCATGGTATTTACTATTTCATTGAACCTGAGATACATTTCAGATATAATCACATCATGCTTCATTTTAAAATTATCATATTTAATAGTATAAGTATTTAATCGCATTTCTTTAACATTGGTGGTTCCCTCACGAGAAACAGTCAAAGTATCCCAAATTTCATAAGTAGTTTTATAGGCAGATATTCTATTGAATTCTTTGTCTCCTAAAGAACAGTACAGTGCATTCATTGTTTTACAGTTATTATTGTATGTAGCTTTAGTCAACTGAGACCATGTGTCCCTAGCAGTAAGAGGCAATGCATGTTGTTCTTCAATTGTGTCCTAGATTTCAGGACCCATACTTTCTAGATACATTTTCATTTTTAATTTCCACTGAGAATAGTTATTACCATTAAAGAAAGGTGGTCTATTAGTAGCAGCACCCTCAACTCGGTTATCCATTGTTAATTAGAATTTTAAAAAACTGAAAATTTAGATATGACAGAAATTTTAAGATCTTTAAGATACAACTAAAATCATAGTTGAAAAGAATTTGAAAACTTGCACAACAGTTCAGATAGTAGCAATAAAATATTTTATCCTCTGATACCAAATGTTGGTCGGAGTGGAATCTCAAGAGGGGGTGAATTGATTTCCTACTTAAAATTTTTGTTAAAAACTTTATGTTAAAGATCCCTCAATTTTGAAACAACCCAGTTAATTAAGGCAGTAGAGATATAAATGTTTAGTTGGTCAATAGGTTTCTCAAAGGGTGATTTTTCCTCTGTTAAAACAGTGTAAAACACTTCTTCAACTTTTGAAACAAGTTTACTGAAGTAAACACATACACACACTAACCAGAACTAACTATCAAAGTCAATTTAAAAATAGTTTTCTGTTTTTGAAATTATAAGCAGCGAAAAATAGAAAAACAAAGTATTACAAAATATAGTGCACAGTAGAGTTAAACAAGAGGTTCAGTCTCAAGATAAGACTTAATCCTCTCCATTTGGTGATCACCTTCCACCAAGCAGTTTATATAAATAATAAAATTGATACACAACCTGTATCGAGCTTTACAATAGTTTTCACAAACTGTTCAGGGCTCACACCCTCTACCAAAGTTCTTCGTGGGAAAAACAAACAATACAGACCACACACGGTCTCTTCCACAATTATACGTGGGAAACAAGGTGTAAGTGAAGTTTGATGTGAGGATTTTCAGTATCCTCCAATTCAAGCACAGGAGACAGTGTGTGTAACAAAAAAACACACACTTCTCTGAAATGTAAAATAAAAAGAACACAATAGAGCTAATATTATGAGATTGAGTTTAGAAAGCTCTGTGTGTTTGCAGCTCAACTCTTGACTTCGTGGAGTGAAGAAATTGTAGTTCGAGTCTTTCTCTGGAAGTTGTCCTCAAAACAGAGTGTCGCAACTCCAAGTTCTAACTTTCAGGAACTGAGTGCTCTGCTTCTTGAGTTGGAAGAGAGTTGATGAAGCACAGAATACAGTCTTGAATTTGTTTTCCCAAAATGATCTTCTTGAAGTTCTTGGGTTCTCAGTGTAAGTGCTAGATGGTTCTTCCGTGTTCTTCTTTGATTTTTGCGAGTAAGCTCTCTTATGCATTCCTCTATCTTTACCTCTCGGCACACACTTCTCGTGCTTCTTGTTTTCTTCCTCGGTCTTCTCTTTTATATTTGAGGTCCAACAATAGGAATAAGTACACCACGTGTGGTCCTCCTCGTACCTCGTAATGTCCCCAGATACGGTCTCTTGATATGTCTACAATCAGCATTAATTAATGTCAGAAGCATTAAATTTACCAAATATGACCGTTAGAATGATCTTAAGAATTTGACAAAGTATGGAGTAGAAGAGTGGGCATCGGTAGGCTGGTAACGGTAGCCTTCAACGGTAGCCTTCTCAACGGTAGCCTTCTCAACGGTAGCCTTCAGCGGTAACCTTCTCAACGGTAACCTTCAACGGTGACCTTCAATGGTGACCTTTCATCGGTGACCTTTCATCGGTGACCTTTCATCGGTGACCTTTCATCGGTGACATTCATCGGTGACATTCATCGGTGACATTCATCAGTGACATTCATTGGTGACCTTCATTGGTGACCGTTCAACGGTCACCTTCAACGGTGACCCTCAACGGTGACCTTTCAACAGTGACCTTTCATCGGTGACATTTCTATGGGTGACCTTTCCATCGGTGACCTTTCCATCGGTGACCTTTCCATCGGTAACCTTTACTTAGATAAATTTTGCATTGTAAGCTTAAACAATAGAACAGTGAGATTAAAGATACATAGGTATCACTGGATAAAGACTATAAATATTAATGAAACATGATTATTCTATAATCGAAACATGATTATCACATGAATGAAACATGATTTGGGATTATCAAAACAGGTGAGTCCAACAAGATGAATTGTATTTAAACAGTTTTAAAATAAATTGTTCATAAATGATTGTTATTAGAGCACATGCAAGCCTAGGTAGTTAGTGAGTTATCGGGATAGCACTCTTTTTTACGCTTTACAACTGAAACAAAACATAGTGCAATAGGTCATATCCCTGATGGGATAGTGACGAGTCCTTTTTGGCAAGTGTTTGAGGGACGTGTGTATACACATATTGTCATGATCACCTTCGAGTGTGTAAGGATCCTGTAGCCTGGAACTATCGTACTTTTTGGCACATGACCATGTTGCTCGCTTGTTTGTATTTGAAATATATGTCATTATTGTTGGAAATTGTTTTACACGCCTTCTGATTTATATAAAATGTTTATTAAGTCGTTTATTTGAAGTACTTCCATCATTTGAAATGTAAAGCATGATTTGTTTAAATATGCTTCTGAACTGCCAAGCCTGTTTTATTAAAATTGAAAGCTTTATTTGGTTAATTAAATGTCGGCATCTTATTATGAAATCATTGGTGAGACCCTATTGAGCTTTTAGCTCACACCCTACCTGTGCCTTCAAGTGTTTGTAGATTATCTACTTCCCGGTTCGAGTAGGAGGAAACACCACTCTGAGGTGGTTCTAGTTGTTGAACAATTGGCTTGGATAGTTGAATTTGTTGGGACTTGGGTTGTTCTTTCAGTTTCTGATACTTTGTTGTAGCACTTTGGGTTTGTTTGTCTGTTTTACTTATGATACACTTCTCCGTGTAGAGTTTCTTTTGTATGCATACTGATTTGTTATCTTAATTCTGCAATGTTTGTGGCAAATTCGTTCCCACTTTCATTTTGTATGATGTCAGGTGCTTGTCATCAACCCGTGGGGATCGAGAATGTCCTTTTGGTCATGTCAGGACCGGCTTGGTTATCGGGTTTCCAGGGTACCCGGGCTGGTTCGTGACAGAACCAAAGTAGGGTGAGCACGAGAACTTGTGTAGGGTGAGTAGGCATGTCAAGCAACCTACGTAGGATAACTTGTGTTGGCCCGCATGAGATTAAACCTAACACGCAGTGGTCTACGTAGGAATAATGAGCCATAATCTCACGCCGTAAAGAGAGTTGTGTAAGCAGGCATGTTGTATTAATCAGGCGCAATGAATTGTTATTTAAAATATCCAATGTATCGTATATAGGATGTGTTGCTCTGTTTTTGCAACAGGCGCTCGAAACTTCATTTCAAACACGATTTCGTTAAACTGAAAATGGAAAACCTATTGTGTAACTTACGCTGATGTTGTCGTTGCTCCATTTTCATTCTGTGTGTGATGAAGAACACGAAAGAGGCAGTCAAACAACATTTTTCCTCCATGATATATCCACAGGCTGAGATGAATCATCTATCGAGGACACTCCTCGAGGGCTTATGCAATAACTTATACATTATGAAACGTACGAGTTATGTATGAGATTACAAACACTTTGTAACCTCTCGGTTGATTCATAGGCAATGGCATCGCATCGCATACTACGTCATACGATATATGAACCATGCATATGATATGGCTTTGGAATCGTGCATGTCGTACTATATGTCATACGATATATGAACCATGCATACGATATGGCTTTGGAATCGTGCATGTCGTACTATATGACATCCACGTATCGTACAAAACAATATGGCCCAATGCACAGGCTTTGGCCTATGACCAAATTTACCCATATTCTCATCTCTAAAAAGATTCATCCAACTTTCCAATAATGGCTCGTGTCAGGGCTCAGGTCAGGGAAGCGTTGGGCCATTTTAGGTTGGGCCCATGCCTTGAGCCCCAATCCTTATTAAAAAAATTATAAAAAGTAAAATCTATTAATAAATCATCCATCGTCAATAAAATATTTATAACGGAATCTAGATTTTTTTTTGCATATTGTGATCCTATATGATATTAAATGTTTTTTATTTATTAACAAATATGTATCCATGGAAGTCACAAAACATAACCTACTCTACTACTAGATAGATAACTTTCGAAAATTTAAAAACTAAAACTAGCATTTTCAATAATTTTATGCAAAATACAAGCAACAACATTTATATATATATATATATATATATATATATATATATATATATATATTAAATTATGGACTTCCAAGTTGTTATTCTATTTGTTTTGGTTATAATTTTAATATAACACAGAACAAGCCTTTTGTATAATTTGTAATTGGGTTAATATTTAAAAAAAATATATTTCTTTGTTTATTTAAATGTTTTATAATAAATAAACATTAAAAAATAGTACAGATCTGTCTGGCCCGAAAGTCTTGGGTAATGGCAATGCTTATTTGAATCAGTGACCTCATTGCATACATGAGGCAGAAGGCAAACTCCATGCATACAGACCAAGCCCAACAAAACACCCAAAACTCCCATTTGTTAATATGTAAGAACACAGCCTATCAGAGATGAGTTCATTACACTAAATCTACAAAAATAAAAGAATCAAATCAGAAACCACCTATTCCATTCATGGAAAGCAAGAGCATCATTTCCATTCTTGTACCATGTCGGAGCTGGATTCTGATGCTCCTCTTCTCCTTCCTCCTTTTAGATGCTCCTCGTTTTATCACTTCCAAACTCTGAGCTTTTGTCGAGCAAAACCAGGCTGAATTATGCAATTGATGACAAAATAACAGGTGGTCCAAACGATAATGTAAACCAGATTAAAAACTCAAAAGTGCATTTTAGATGGAATTTACCTGAAGAAGCACGGAAGGAGCCTGTGCACCCTCCACATGAGACCTCGTCACCACCCTCTTTACCGTTTCTCCTACCATTTTTGATGACAGTGTCATTCCCTTCTTCGAGACTTCATGAATATACTCATCCTTCTGCTTGAGCTGCAACTCATGCTCTCTCTTCAGCTGCAACTCATGCTCTCTCTTCAGTTTAAGCATATCCTCTTCCAACTCTTTAATGGTTTGTCGAAGCACTTTTACAATCTCATGGCACCTTCTCTTGGAGTCAGGCGTGAAGCAATTGCTGCCCAAGAAGCTGGACTTGTGCTTTCCCTTAGCAGAAGAGGGTGGAGGAGTCAAGAAAGCAGTCACAGCAGAAGGGGCGGGAGAGGAGGCATTTGCTGCCATGGATTGAGCTTGCACCGTCAGCAGCTTCTGCTGCAGCCGTTCGAGTTGGACTCTCAATTCACGATTCTCCTTCTGCACTTCCAGCAACAGCTTAGCCTGATCGGTCTCTGATTCGGGCAGGTTAAGTATTTCCTTATTTGCAGTCTCGGACACCTGCATTTTTATAACTTGCATAAATGGAAGAATATGAGAATGATGGCGAAGTATTTGAGATTGAGATTATTGCATGGCTTACTGAGCCCTCGAAATAGTAGTAGTTTCTATTTAGTTTTGGACACCTGCATGTTTATAACTTGCATAAATGGAAGAACTTGAGAATGATAGCAAAGTAATTGAGATTGAGATTATTACATGGATAATTGAGCACCCGAAATAACCATAGCTTCTATTTAGTTCATCCCAAACCGACCATCTTTTTGAATTTTAACAAGGATTTTGATGGGAAAATAATTGAGATTGAGATTGCAGTGAGTTGTTCAATAAAAACATAAAAATGCCTTGCGTTTCGGTTACTGAGCCCCCAAAATAACCATAGCTTCTATTTAGTCCATCCCCAACCGACCATCTTTTTGAATTCTAACAAGGATTTGCTCAACGGCTAATGTAAAAACAACTTGAGAAAGATAGAAAAATAACTGAGATTGAGATTCCAGTGATTTGTTCAATAAAAACATAAAAATGGTCTATGTTTGGGTTACTGAGCCCCAGAAATAATAAGGATTTGGGGCATGAATTTTTTAAATGGTTAGTGCAAGAGAAAAAAATTGAGACTGGTATTGCAGTGAATTGTTCAACAAAATATATAAATGACTTATGTTTGAGTTAATGGACCCCTGAGAGGGTTATAGGCAGATGATGTTCGACTATCAAGTGTTGGGAGCTCGGTCCATCCCTAACCATCTTCTTTTTGAATTTTCTCAAGGACTTGGGAGCACCCCCCTCAATAATATACAATAAGTTTCATTTAAATGACAAGAAGGCGGACACCCAATAGAAACAACTGTCAAGATCATTCTCCTAGACCACAGCTTATTAGGCCCAACACTTTCAATAATATACAATAAGTTTCATTTGAATGGGGAGAAGTCCGATCCAAAAGAGAAATTGTTGGGCTCATTCTTCTAAATCACGTCTTATCAAGTCCAGCGCATAAGCCAAAAAAGGGGTTTCATTCTAAAACCAATTGGTGATAGGATTAGCCCTCCAAGCTTATATGTTAGGATTGAAATCTATATTTTACCAATGTGGGATCCGGTTTGCACCCACCAAAAACATAACATTGATGTAGTCCATTTCTATAACGAAAAGAATAGACTAAACATAACATTGATGTAGTCCATTTCTATAACGAAAAGAATAGACTAAACTAAGGTATTTGAGAGGTGCAAAAGTGGGATGAATGACGTAATGCAATGCATTTTTATTGCAAACATTTTCAATTTTCCATTTATTATAACGAAAAGAAAAGTCAAATGATATATGATGGCTTATGCAATTCGGCATAACCTCCCATTTCATTTATCCTCAACAGCTTTGGTTATTGAGCTCCCTTTTATTTAGTCCATTTCTAACCACCTTTTTTAATTTTAATAAGGATTTGGAGGCAATAATATACAAGAAGTTTCATTTAAACGAGAAGAAGCATGGCATTGATGTAGCAGAATAGACTGGACAGAGGTAATGGCATGCTTTTAACTGCAAAAATGGGATAAATGACATAATTCAATAAAATGCCATTTCAAAAAAAAAAATCAAATTTCCATTGAACATAACAAAAAGAAAAGGAAAATGAGCTATGAACACTGACCTTGGTCCGGATCTCCTTGGCCCTATGAGCCCAATGAAGGGTATTTTGTGTCTCACAAAACAAGAGACTGTTTGAACTGATATTGGCAATAATTACGGTGTTGCACACTCCCCCTAATGAGTCCTTCAAAAGTTGGGTCAGCTTAGAATTGCGGTAGGGGGTATGTTTTTTGCCCTCAACAAGGGCATTGATGCAACTGCTTAGTGCAAGGAGTGACCGGTTAATGTTGGCACCCTCGACTGATCTAAGTGTTCTCTGATCAGTTGCAAGAGCTCTCTCTGAGCCAGCCAGGTCTATCAATGAAAGCTTCCCTACTTGTTTGACGGTGTTCATTAAGGCATCCTTAACGTAATATTCAACTACAACCTGAACATGCAAAATAAAGAATAAAAGACCAGACCAAGGTCCTGTTTGACAAGGTTAAAACCACACAGGCTAATACCTGGAGAATAGCATGGGACCGTGAAGAAGTTTCATTGGCACGAGTCGGTTCAGTTGTTCGGTTTAAGTTTCCTTGCTGAAGTAGTGCCAATACCTGTAGATTGAGAATAAGAATGTTACACCAAGTACCATTCAGCAAGAAGAGCAAGAAATGTACTTCATCTGTAGAGTGTGCGCTGTATTGACTAAGCCCTGCTGCAACTATCCCCTGAAAGGAGGAGAAAGAAAATATAACAGGAAGAAGAAAGAAAATATAACAGACAGATGCAAAAAAAAACGAAAAAGTTAAACATCCAAGCAAAAGACTTGACCTGTTTATCTTGTCTAATGACCAGAGGCCTTCCAGGGGAAAGCAAATCCCTCACAGTTTCATTATAGACTTCAAGATAAGATAGATGCACTGTATGGTTCCCATGGAAGCTTCTTTGTCTAACCTTGTGGAACAGATCCTTGATGGCCAGCACCATCACCCCAGGATTTTCCGCTGTACCCAGCATTGTATAGGTTTTCCCAGCCCCTGTGGCACCGTAACAGAAGACACTACCATTTCTGCCTTGCAGCACTGCCTCCACAAGCTCTGCAGTTCTGCAAATTGAATTTCAAACCTATCAAACAGTCATTACCAACTCGAAGAACAAAGAAATAGATAGAACCAGCTGGCTGGCGCCATGGAAGCAAGTAAAGCTTGAACTCACGACGTAGAATAAACTTCATGTTGCGTTGTGGAGTCAGGAAAGGAAGCATCAAAGGTGAAATGCCGACCGCGAAGCCTCTTGAGCCGCAGATAATCGTTCTCGTCAGCGAACTCAGTGAGATAGACATCTCTGCTGTTCAAAATTTTAACACAGCACCTCGAACCAGCCTCCTTCTCCTTCCTGCCCATCGGCCTCAGCCTCACGAACACTTTAATCCGGCTTCCGATGCGCTCTTTCCTCGACGCTGCGCCTGCTTCTTGAATGTTCTTATCATTGCCTCCACCGCCGAACCCTCGGGGCTCCGACTGCGCCGCAGCCCCCAAACTGATCATAGAGAGCCTGGGCGTCGCGGTGGTCGCAGCCATCGCCGACGAATTTCTCGGGTAAGAGAACCCTACAATGCGGTTGGGAGCCGGCGGCGGCAGCGGTTGTGGTGCCACGTTTTCCTTGGCGTCGTCGGCGGGCGGCCGTAAAACGAAAGAATTTCGAACTGTTGGTTTGGGAATCGCGTGGTTCCATTTCTTCAACACATTAACCGGAGGATGAGGCTCTGATATTTCTTTAGGGTTTTCTTTTTTGGAGGGCAGAAGAAGGTCGACGCTGGGGTGGGAGGAGAACCTTGACTCGTCGGGGTGCAAGCAGGACTGATTATTCTTCTTGGCAGCCATTAAACCTTGCTTCTGCTGCTCGTACTGCAGGGTCAAGGCCTTCATCTTTTCTTTCAAACGGTGGTGTGAGTTTCGCAGAGGATGAACCAACGACGCAGCATCCTCTGGATCCGTCCCGGGCCTGGCATTATTTTCAAGATTAGGTCCGTGCTTTTGCTCCAGAACGGCGATCTAGGACCGAGTTGAAACTGGCATTTTAAATGAAACTTCTCAGCAGCCAACCATTCCCAGAAGCCTTCTTCTAATCGGTTCCCAGAGGGAAACGCCGCCGACGTGTACGGCGGCCGGCGGCAGCCGGCGGCGTCAGAGATGGTGTTCGAGCTGCTGGAAAGCTCGAGCAACAGGGAAAGGTAAAATGGAAGGATCAAGATACCAAGCGAGGAGAGAAGTGCTAGCTTACGGGGTTATGCAACGCTTGAGGCGAAGGGGCTGCAAACTGTGAAAATCCTTCAGAAAATTCTGCCACAATAACGGTCAGAATGGTCGTCGTCCTTCTATAGACCTTCCGATCCTATTTTTAAATATTTATATTTTTTATTAATAACTTAATTAATAATCAATTTAATAAGTGGTTGTTCATATAATAAATAAGTCACGTATAATGTATGTGATTAAAAATTATGCACATTCATCTAACAATAATGTATAAATAAATGGAGTAAAATTTAGAATAATGAAGATTATGATGTTGAGTTCACATATAGACATTGATATTGTACTTTTTGTTCCACCGTATTAGATAAATAAGCTTGTAAAAATAGGAGATTTGTAAGCAATTTGTTTCAAATTAAGCTTAATTTGAGTGATGATTTGTGGTCTGAGCAAAATTACATATGAGAATGGTTCATATTACTAAAAATTATCACAACATCAATGTCAAGCAAGATGGAAAATGTGATTATTAATTATGTGTCAAGTACCTACAAATAATATTGCAAACATATGAATTAAGTAGTGAGCTTGTCAATTTGATACAGGTCAATTGGTTAAACCTCCCGACTGATTAGCATGGAGTCTGAACTCAGGATACTTCATATGTTGGAGTTGGTGTCTTAGAATCAACTATTATGTACATTCGATTACTGGAATATTCATAGTCTTGAATATTAATTAATTATTTATCACATGATGATCATTCTTTTGCGTGACATCTGTGTGATAATGTCATTGGGTACTTGTCGCATTGAAAGTTTATATCAATTCTATGTTATTGCAGAACCTAAGAGTGTTTTGACAGTATTATTAAATATATGTTTTATAGCATAATGATATCATTTAACGGGATTGTTAGAGGAGGGGCGGCACAGGCGACACATTTCTCCATGGTGGGAGGCAGTGTTTGTAATGCCTCGGATTTTTCGTGTATTATTTTTAAATATTATATGGAATTATTACGAGACCAGACTTTTCGACGGCGTGCGATTCCGAGGCCCGGAGTGCCCAGAATAAATGTTTGAAATAAATTAAAATTTTAAACAGCGTGCGCGAGCGGTTTTCTTGAAAAAGTGGAATATCTTTTAAATGAGTGCCCGAATCCTAAATCTGAGGGCACCGTTGCGTTCAGAGCAGCGACTTTACCTTAGGTTGGGCCTAACATCGACCGGCGCGGATCAGCTGCAATAGTTAGTTTTTGAGACGTTTTAATGGAAATAAAATAAATTAATAATTTATTTTATTTTAAAATGTTTCCTTTTTACGCAACAACCTAATTTCCTCCTCTTTAAATACCTGCTCATGGTGAGTTCGCAGGGTTAGCTGCATAACCCTGCGAAATTGAGGATTTGCCATTAGAGCTTTAGAGGAGAACCCGTTGGCGGACGACGACGACGCGAGCGATCGACGCCTCTCAAAATCGACGAACCTCACCAACGAACGCGACGCGATGATCGTTATTCCATCGAATCGAGGTAGGTGTTGTTATTTAGATTCTTATTTTCCCCGTTCTTGGATTAAACGACGAACGCGGGTCAACCCACAAACAGGTTGATCCGCGGATCGTGCGTTCTTGCGGGAGGGTTATTAATTTCCGTTTCTTTCGGGGTTTGATTCGGGAAATTGATATGATAGTTGTTTGTTTATCGTTTGATTCACCCTGCTTAATCCTTCTGACGGGAGCGGATCAACACCGTGACGAACGACGGCGAAAGTTCGTTCCTCAATTTTGGTTTATTGAATTTTCTTCCTCTTTTCTTCGCGTTCTTCGTGGGACGACGAACAACGGATCGTTGCGCGTCCGTTTCACAACGCAACGATCCCAAATTGAAGATCTCACATCGCAACAACCTAGTGGGGGTGCGACGACGATGGCAGACGACGAATCGGGAGATACCGTTCTTCGAGCGTTCTTCGCACGGGTGGATTAATACGTGTTTTCGGAGCCGATCGGAGGTCCAAAACCAACGGAATCGACTATGCGGTGTCGGGGCGACCAAAACCCTTCAGTTTTGCGACGAACGAACGACTGGATTGAGGATCAGAGGAGCCCCGAGGCACGGCGATGAAGAACGTCGGTTCTGGAAATTTCCGCAATACACGACGTGTATCCCGATGAACACGTCGTGTGGTATCGGCGACGACGACTAGGGTTTCAGGTGTCAAACAGGTATCACACGGCGTGTGACTCCGGTCACACGGCGTGTTGGACCTTCCCCGAAGCTCAGCGTGTATTCTGGGAAGTACACGGACACGGGATGGACTACACAGCTTTGGAACACGGCGTGTAGACCCTACGCGGCATGGTTGAGGCGACTACGTGGGACTCGGCGTGTATCCAGGGGATACACAGGCACGAGGTGAAGTACACGGCCGTGTACTCCACCACACGGCCTGGCGAGGCCAGTAGCGTGGGTCACCCCGTGTTCCGGTTATACGGGTTGGCGTACATGGGTTATGACTGTGTACAGGCACACAACCACGTACATGGAGCCGACCCCAGTTACTCGGACACGGCGTGTAATATTTACTGCATGTCGTGTACTGACTTTTCTACACGACCAGCCTTACGACACTGGTTGTTGTACACGGGCAGTACCAGGGGTCAGAAGACACGGCGTGTGACATTTGTACACGCCGTGTACTTTTTAGTACATGGCTTGATCGCCTTGTCCACCGTATCTTGGACATGTTTTGTTTGGGTTAGTTCCCCTTTTTCTTATTCCCCTGAAGGTCATGTATCGTTTCCTTCTACAAGAGTATGATCCCTTCAGCAGGAATTTCCGAGATAGAGTCAGGTATCCCTTTGAGAGGCCCAGAGCGAGATCCTCTATCCATTCTTGGCCCTAGGTAGAGTCAGGTATCAACGTGACCATCTCCACAGGGCGCTGATCCTCTACCTAGCGGGTGAATCCGGATGAGTCGCGGTATCCGCCAAGGCTCTGGTAGTGATCCTCATCTGTGTATCGTGATCTTTCCCCACTCAGGAGTGTGTTCTCCCAGAATGAGTGTATCTATCTCTCATGACTTTTCTCGACGGACAATGCTTCTCGGATGGACGACATCAGAGCTATCAGACTCGTGGAGTGAGTTCTTCCGGACGAGTGCTTCGTGGAATCTTTGAACTGAATCCCAAATGGGGGTATGGGGTTGTGTGACTTGTCTCTAGAATGCGGGTCTGGGTTTTGAGTATATCTGGATTTTGTTCTCCTATTATATGTTCAGTAGACATATATTGCGTAGAGCTGACTGTACCTTTTCTTTGTGTATTGCTTTGTGGTTTTTGGGGTCCTCTACTGAATATTGTTATACTCACCCCTGCACGGACTTTGCCCGCACGTGTCATGTCTTGTGCAGACGAGCAACCTTTTGACAGAGTCCAGGGCGGACCGGGGCATGACCGAGCTTTCTGAGTTCCCTACAGGCTGAGGTGTTCCTACGACTACAAGTAGTAGTCCTAGTACCTATTTTTGTTTACAGGTTGGACTTTGTAGTTTTCAGACTTTTGTTTTTGGTGGGCTTGTATTCTAGCCCAGTTTACTTTCAGTACTTTACCTTCCGTTGTACTCTGTTGGTTGGATTTGGTTGTATGCATGCATTTTGTTCCTTAGTGGTTTTTACATTTCAGCATTGTGGGCTTGGAGATGTGTGCGTGTGTACAGGTACTTCGGCAATGCCTCCCATGTAAGTAATATGCCTACTCGGTGCGAGTCACCAGTCCCTGGCCTATTGGAGGCGAGCTTGGGGAGTCGCGGAGCGGGCCCCACTGGGACGGGTCGTGACAGAGTGGTATCAGAGGTGGTCGGTTCTACCTTAGGACCAAGAGTTTGTGAGATTGGTTTGGGGAAAAAGTGTTAAGTGTTTCGAGCTCGGCTTTCAGGCCAGAGACTCCAGTGTTGGTGCGGGCGGCCGACGTATCCATACACCAGGACTCTGATAACCTGCTTTTCAACTCGGTACATGAAAACACTAGTTGCGGGGAAGTAAAAGATTGGTACATGCATCATATAGGAATGATTTGTGTTTTCCATGTCCTTTGTGTCAGCTATCTAGATATACTTATTAACCATGGTACATCTTATTTCCTTACAGGATGCCTCCGCGATGCATACCTGCTAGGATTCAGCAGCGCGATCATGAGGATGACCCCCTCAGTGACGAGGCTTCGATACAGGGACCAGTTCCCCAAGCGTTGCCACTAGGTGGTGCACCTGCTATGCCACCACCAGTGGAGCAGCTTGTGGTACCTGCAATACAGATCGACGAGGGGCACAAGCTTAGTGCACTCCATGAGTTCCAGAGACAGAGACCCCTCAGGTTCCGAGGCAAGCCCAACCCTCAGGTGGCTAAGGACTGGCTTGAGGCGGTGACCAGAGTTTTCCGTCTAGTAAGGACACTAGCGGACCAGATGGTGATCCTAGGAGTGAGCCTTCTTCAGGGTTCGACGGGACGATGGTGGAGTCTGACCACACAGACTCACGACGAGGAGACTCTTTCATGGACAGAGTTTGAGCGACTCTTTAGGGAGGAGTTCTCTCTGGTTACGCTGAGATCAATGCGCATCCATGAGCTTCTTCAGCTCCAGCAGGGCAGTTTTGTAATGCCTCAACCCCAGTTACCCAGAGTCGGTGCATTATTACGTAACATTGACATGATCACAAAAGATCAAGTCTCGAAAGACCGATTAGTTTAGTAGCCTTGGAAACACTAGATACATTCATAAATGTTACATTACATTACAAAGTGAAAAACTACAATAACATAGTCTCTATAGTTCACACTCATATCCTCTTCTGACTATCCCCGTAGGTCATTCATAAAATACTTCTTCACATCCTGGAAAATATTAAAACATTGAAAGGGGTGAGCTCAGATGCTCAGTAAGGATAACTATATAGCAGAAGCTTTCATAAATAAACATTAACATTTAAGGCAATGTATAATTAAAACAAAATCCTTTTAAACTTGAACTTTAGCATAATATGGAAAAAGTAAAATGAAATAATGCCATTTACTTACTCACATGGATATTCTACTAGTCGAATAATCACATGAAATATCAATAACTACTTTCATAATGATGGAATGCATAATTCCAGACTATCATAACCACGTAGCCAAGGCCTTGTGCCAAGACTACAAATAAGATTTTGTCAAGGCCTCATGCCAAGACACTAGTCTGTCTCATGAGACCTACCGATGCATCGAGGAGCTATAGCGGGCTCCACCCGTCACTTATTAAGTCCAATGCATTCCTTATATAAAAATATTTAAATATATCATAAACCATAACGTAATCGTATCACATAAAACACGCATAAAGGAAACATAAAATTTCCATATATCAATCACAAGATATCAATAAAACTCATTGATATAAAAAAAACATTATCAAAACCATTTTCAATACCAAAATAAAAGAAAAGTAAAACATGGTATTTATTTTTCATTTTTAAAAAAGTTAAGGGTTGTAGAGGAAGCCGAAACTCAAATAATGGTCACGACGGTGGAGAAGTTGTTGTCGCTGCATACGTACGACAAAAAAAATGTTTCGTATAAAAAATATTCCTTTTGAATAAAAGTAAAAGTCAAAGGGGTTTATATACCGTATAAAAGAAAGTTGTGTATAAAACGAAATATGCCTCAATGAAAGGATATTGAGACGAAGTCCCTTACAAAGATCATTTTTTAAATAAAATAGATCTATTATGTGTATTCACTATAATTAAACATAAATAAAGTACAAATACAAGATAGGACATAATAATATCATGACATAATTTGAAAGTAGGAGATTAACCCAAAGAACCGAAATTGGGTTAAGAAGTTCCCTTACCTCGTGTCCGACTTGACTCGATGGTTCTTTAATCTCCTGAATAATAAACTAGAGTTAATTTATAATTTCTTAAGAACCTTTTTCAATTTCATTATTCCTTTTATATCACTTATTACCATGTTATGAACATTATGTAATTATTTAAGTTAATAACGGTCGTTTTGTCGATCTTTGGTACTTAAGTCAAAAATAAACTTCTTATAATTACAAGTTGTTCATGTGGTAGAATATACATTATCTCCAGAATTATATTCAGGATGTAGATATCATATATATCATATATATCCAGTATATATATTCATTCATAATATTACGTAACATTTAGAGGTAAGAAATGAAATGCACCGTTCATGGAGACGGTAAGTCGTACGTATGCATGAACGCTACTTTCATTTATATTTCGTATTTAATGGAATGAAATCATAATGATATAAAGGTATATTATAATTCTAGTATAATATCATATATAATATAACTTACTCCATCCTTTATACATCCCACATATGACATTAACGATTCAAATCACTTTGAGGGGGCGGTAGTCCGCACTTCCTAAAATGAAATTATCGCGTTTACCCATAATGGAAATCATAAAGGTAGGCCATAAATGAGAAATACAAAAGCATAAGGAAAACATAAACATAATATATATCATATATAAATATAGTTACATCTTAATGGCCACCATGAGAGGTGTTAAAAGAAGATTGAACAATCATCGTTTCGTGAGGCAGAAATTCGCCAACCACAGAAACAATATGTTCTTTAACCATTAGACGAAGGTGTGTGTAAGTGTAAAGAAAATAATTCTCATAAGAACATACAAGTATATTTAAGATACTGGTGTTGTTACAAAATAAAGGAATAAAAGATTTTAAGGGTTTGGAGAAGTAAAATAAAACAAAATAACATAAGAGAAGACATTACCTTAAAATCGGGTAACTCTTTTTGATTTGAGCCAAAGGCTTCCTTGGGAAAAATTATTCCCAAAGTGAGGCTTCTAGGAGTAATAAATGGAAGTTGAGAGAGTATTTGGGCAGAGGTTGGCCGATCCAAATGGCTTGAAGGTGTGAATAAGGTGGTAGTGGTGGGGTCCTTTTATAAGAGGAGAAGAGGGGCACTCTTGGAAAGTAATGAAATGTTACATTATTATGAAGTGATTTTCGGATTTCAAAGGTCCCACAATTATATATTTCGAGACTAAGGTGATAAGGGTTAGAAATATACCCATCCAATAGGTTTTTGACAAGTTTAAGTCTTAGATTTTACATTATCTTTTCATTTTATTTAAATCGTTAATTAATGAGGTAATCACTGCATCATCATGGTGTCATAAAAATTTTAATTTATTTAATGTCTAAAAATTATATAAAAAACATCATGATGTAGGAAATATTTTTTTTCTTTTCAATTAATATTTATAGTCTAAAATTTAACTTATATAACCCCATGTAATAATTCTTTTAGTAAAACAATACATGTTTGTGACAATTTTATTTTTACTTTAAATAAAAAGTTATTAATGTCATTTTCTTACCCAAGTGGCTCCATGGGATCCCCAAGTTGACCCATGGATTGTCTTGGTCGTCCATGACTCATACAATAAGGGTAGGACAAGTGTCAAGATATTTTCATATTTTTATAATATCATTTTTACCTTAAATTTCACTAATTACCTTTAATCGCGATTAATAAAACTTAAAAGTTACTATTCACCAAAAAATTATTTTAATCCCATTGAACCACATTTTACATCTTAATGAAAACCATGTATATTGGATTTTTGAAAATCAAATCATAGAAGTGGTAAAGTTTCATTTAAATGAAAAATCAGTTTTTTTAACTACCACTTGGTGGTTTCACTATTTATAAAAAATTGAAGTTTTTCAGAAAAATACCAAAAATTCACCCTAAGCTATATTTGATATTCCGAATTAAAATATGATTTATATTTTACAAAATTCAAAATATATAAGTTTCATTAATTAATTTTATAATTAATTCCCGATGTCACAACAAATAGCGTGTTTTAAGAAACAATATATATCAAAAGATTGACAATTGTTTATGTCCAATTTCAAAGTGAAATTAATTTTAATGACCACCATTGGATAAAATGGTAAAAATATATTCTAATTATACTTTAAAACCACTCAATTGTATAATTTATCACTATAAATTATTTTTATTAAAAAAGTTGTTTTTAAGTATTTTTCACTATTCATAAAAAATTTGAAGTTCTCAGAAAAATACCAAAAATTCAACATAGGCTAATTTCAATATTCCGAATCCAAAAATGAAGTCCATTTTGAAATATAAAATTTATATAATTTAAAAAAATGGGTATTACTATTCATAACTGCTACTTTTATTGGTCGCGGTGTGTTAAAACTCGAGGTTGCGTACAACACATGCTGCTCTATTATTCAAAGAGGAGAGTACCATGGAATGTTGGGGTGTTACATTCTCCCCTCCTTCAATAAATTGCGTCCACTCAATTTAAAATTTTTCTTTGAAAATAAAAAGGTTGAAAATAGAAAATACCTTTGTGGAAAACCCACATCGAAAATAAGGTTAATAAAAATATAACTTTAAAAGAAAGAAACAGAAGTACAAAGGTCACCCGAGATAGCCCATACTAGGATTATATGAAAATATGGATATGGAGGAGAAACAAACCATCAAGGTTTGATGGAGAATTATAGAAAATAGGATTAGGAGAAAGTTAACTACAAGAAAATCACAAACTTGTGATTGGTTAAACGGTCATTGATTCCCCAATTGGAAAAGTTAACCGATTTTTTTTTTGTTTTAAGTTACCTTTCATAAAGTTGAGGAATTTATTTAGGAGATTTACTAAAAAAGTAAGGAAATATACTTACTTGTCATATAAACTTTCATTCTTTAATAAATTTTTACCACAAACCCATCATTCACTCCAAAAGGTAATAGAACTCAAAATATTCTATTTATCATAATTGTATAAGGTTCCAAATATTAACACATACCATTTAGATTAGGAAAACTATTTTGTAATAACCAGGGACTTCCTGTAGGCTAGTGGTAGGTAATAAAGGCCTGTCGCACTATGGTTGTGGGTTTGATTCCTGCATCTTTGTCCGATACGACGGGTTATCCCCCAACCTGTAGGTTGTCCTTTTTCTAAAACTATAGTATTATAATATTACATAAATAATCTTAATAAATGTTTTAATCTTAATCCATACTATCCAAAGTTCAACTTAATCCATTCCAACCTTTATAGTTATCCAAAATACCTCTATCCAAACTCACAGTCCAAATTTTATAAGGAAGGTAAACACAATGAAGATCTTTGGCCACATAATAACATGTGAAAACCTTCATCATGTATTCTTTTTAAAACACCGCAACATCCTGAATTACCATAAATCCTTATTGATTACATTCATGATCCCTTATTCCTTATAGAATACTAGATATACTCCTTCTATCCAAAAATATATACAAATCATTAATCAGTTTCAAGGAAGTCAAGAATAACCAATATAATTTATCTAAATCAATCATGTATTATTCCAAAATCACTATCTCGGTATCAGAACCATGTTATGGATTATCTTTCTCTCAACCATATATTTTCCAAAAATTCAACCTTCTATTGAGTCACTTTTCTTGGTTCTACACAATCTCAAGTCCTTAATGAAATAGTACTGCAGTACAATCCTTATTTACTCCATAATTATTATAACCAATACATCATTTATACAACACTCAAAGGACATAATTCTTTAACAACAACATAAGAACTATAATCATTCCTCCTCATCTGTGGTAGTATCATAACTTTATTATTATCCAATAACATCATTTGGGGCATACTCTGATGATTTGGACATTGGTTTGCGTAGTGTCCCCACTCCTTGCAGATGAAGCATTGTACATTTGAAACCTTTTTCTTAACCTTGTAGTCACGCACTTTGTGTCCTTTTTCTCCACACTTATAACAAACTCCCATTCCCTTCAGGCAAGTTCCAAGGTGTTTCTTCCCACAGTTATCACATATTGGAAAATTCTTCTTTTTCCTTGTCCCTTTATCCATCATTCTCTCTTACATCCTTTTCTTCTCTTGCTTCCCTTCAAATCCATAAGACTCAGAGAATTATTTACTTATCTTATTAACACATGGTACTATTTCTTCATATGTTGAGAACACATGGGAGACTATTTCCCTTCTAAATGTTTGCTTAATACTGTGAAAGATATGATCCTTCTTACTCTTTGGATCATACGTATTGCTGGAGTTCACATTCATTCTACTGGGCGCCATTTCTATACAATGGCATAAACTAGATCAGTTTATGAATCAAAATACATAATTCCATACTTGTAAAACACTTAACATAAATTGAACAGTTTATGGATATAATCCATAATCGTAAAAATGTTTTCTTTGAGAAAGTATATACTCATAAACCCTTCATAATGGTTTGTAAAGAAAATGAGAATTATCCTAAGCATATCCCCCAGGAGTGTCCTAACCAAGAGTGCAGCAATGCCCATTGTCGTGCACCAGTTCCCGTTCGAGTCTAGCTCAAAGCGGTGTTTTCGGGTTTTACCCTTAGGTACATCTGTCCTAGAGCCGCCTCTACCTGCTCGTATTCAGACAGGGATGTATTGCTCGGAAAACTCACAAAATCTCTATAATACCAAAATTCAAGGAAGTTATTCTATACTAATCCTCAAAGTTTATCTTAGGTCTATGTGCTCTAATCAGAGTTTATCAAATTCTAGATTCCAAGGTTAGTACTAAACTACCTCTGATACCAACTGTAACGCCCCGACCCCAGTTACCCAGAGTTGGTGCATTATTGCGTAACATTGGCATGATCACAAAAGATCAAGTCTCGAAAGACCGATTAGTTTAGTAGCCTTGGAAACACTAGATACATTAATAAATGTTACATTACATCACAAAGTGAAAAACTACAATAACATAGTCTCCATAGTCCACACTCATATCCTCTTCTGACTATCCCTGCAGGTCATTCATAAAATACTTCTTCACATCCTAGAAAATATTAAAACATTGAAAGGGGTGAGCTCAGATGCTCAGTAAGGATAACAATATAGCGGAAGCTTTCATAAATAAACATTAACATTTAAGGAAATGTATAACTAAAACAAAATCCTTTTAAAATTGAACTTTAGCATAATATGGAAAAAGTAAAATGAAATAATTCCATTTACTTACTCACATGGATATTCTACTAGTCGAATAATCACATGAAATATCAATAACCACTTTCATAATGATGGAATGCATAATGCCAGACTATCATAACCACGTAGCCAAGGCCTCGTGCCAAGACTACAAATAAGATTTTTTTCAAGGCCTCGTGCCAAGACACTAGTTTGTCTCATGAGACCTGCCGATGTATCGAGGAGCTATAGCGGGCTCCACCCGTCACTTATTAAGTCCAATGCATTCGTTATATGAAAAGGTTTAAATATATCATAAACCATAACGTAATTTTATCACATAAAACACGCATAAAGGAAACATAAAATTTCTATATTTCAATCACAAGATATCAATAAAACACGTTGATATAATAAAAATATTATCAAAACCATTTTCAATACCAGAATAAAAGAAAAGTAAAACATGATATTTATTTTTCATTTTAAAAAAAGTTAAGGCTTGTAGAGGAAGCCGAAACTCAAATAATGGTCACGGTGGTGGAGAAGTCGTTGTCGCCGCATACGTACGACAAAAAAAATGCTTCGTATAAAAAATATTCCTTTTGAATAAAAGTAAAAGTCAAAGGGGTTTATACACCGTATAAAAGAAAGTTGTGTATAAAACTAAATATGCCTCAATGAAAGGAGATTGAGACGAAGTCCCTTAAAAAGATTATTTTTTAAATAAAATAGATCTATTATGTGTATTAACTATAAGTACACATAAATAAAGTACAAATACAAGATAGGACATAATAATATCATGACATAATTTGAAAGTAGGAGATTAACCCAAAGAACCGAAATTGTGTTAAGAAGTTCCCTTACCTCGTGTCCGACTTGACTTGATCGTTCTTTAATCTCCTGAATAATAAACTAGAGTTAATTTATAATTTCTTAAGAAACTTTTTCAATTTCATTATTCCTTTTATATCACTTATTACCATGTTATGAACATTATGTAATTATTTAAGTTAATAACGGTCGTTTTGTCGATCTTTGGTACTTAAGTCAAAAATAAACTTCTTATAATTACAAGTTGTTCATGTGGTAGAATATCCATTATCTCCAGAATTATATTCAGGATGTATATATCATATATATCATATATATCTAGTATATACATTAATTCATAATATTACATAACATTTAGAGGTA
This sequence comes from Viscum album, assembly GCA_963277665.1. NCBI lineage: Eukaryota > Viridiplantae > Streptophyta > Magnoliopsida > Santalales > Viscaceae > Viscum > Viscum album. The sequence continues at coordinate 65,470 of CAUJRU010000001.1, forward strand.
AGAAATGAAATGCACCGTTCATGGAGACGGTAAGTCGTACGTACGCATGAACGCTACTTTCATTTATATTTCGTATTTAATGGAATGAAATCATAATGATATAAAGGTATATTATAATTCCAGTATAATATAATATATAATATCATTTACTCCATCCTTTATACATCCCACATATGACATTAACGATTCAAATCACTTTGAGGGGGCGGTAGTCCGCACTTCCTAAAATGAAATTATCGCGTTTACCCATAATAGAAATCATAAAGGTATGCCATAAATGAGAAATAAAAAATCATAAGGAAAACATAAACATAATATATATCATATATAAATATAGTTACATCTTAATGGACACCATGATAGGTGTTAAAATAATATTGAACAATCATCGTTTTGTGAGGCAGAAATTCGCCAACCACAGAAACAATATGTTCTTTAACCATTAGACGAAGGTGTGTGTAAGTGTAAATAAAATCTTTCTAATAATAACATCCTAGTATATTTAAGATACTTATGTTGTTACAAAATAAAGGAATAAAAGAGTTTAAGGGTTTGGAGAAGCAAAATAAAACAAAATAACATAAGAGAAGACATTACCTTAAAATCGGGTAACTGTTTTTGATTTGAGCCAAAGGCTTCCTTGGGAAGAATTATTCACAAAGTGAGGCTTCTAGGAGTAAGAGAGGGAAGTTTAGAGAGTATTTGGGTAGAGGTTGGCTGAGCCAAATGGCTTGAAGGTGTGAATAAGGTGGTAGTGGTGGGATCCTTTTATAAGAGGAGAAGAGGGGCACTCTTGGAAAGTAATGAAATGTTACATTATTATGAAGTGATTTTTGGATTTCAAAGGTCCCAAAATTATATATTTCGAGGATAAGGTGATAAGGGTTCTACATATACCCATCCAATAGGTTTTTTACAAGTATAAGTCTTAGATTTTACATTATCTTTTCATTTTTTTAAATCGTTAATTAATGAGGTAATCGCTGCATCATCATGATGTCATAAAAATTTTAATTTATTTAATGTCTAAAAATTATATAAAAAATATCATGATGTAGGAAATATTTTTATATTTTCAATTAATATTTATAGTCGAAAAGTTAACTTATATAACCCCATGTAATAATTGTTTTAGTAAAACAACACATGTTTGTCACAATTTTATTTTTACTTTAAATAAAAAGTTATTGATGTCATTTTCTTATCCAAGTGGCTCCATGGGGTCCCCAAGTTGACCCATGGATTGTATTGATCGTCCATGACTCATCCAATGAGGGTAGGACAAGTTTCAAGATATTTTCATATTTTTATAATATCATTTTTATCTTAAATTTCACTAATTATCTTTAATCACGATTAATAAAACTTAAAAGTTACTATTCACCAAAAAATTATTTTAATCCCATTGAACCACATTTTACTTCTTAATGAAAACCATGTATGTTGGATTTTTGAAAATCAAATCACAGAAGTGGTAAAGTTTCATTTAAATGAAAAATAAGTTTTTTTAACTACCACTTAGTGGTTTCACTATTCATCAAAAATTGAAGTTTTTCAGAAAAATACCAAAAATTCACCCTAATCTATATTTGATATTCCGAATTAAAATATGATGTCTATTTTAAAAAATTCAAAATATATAAGTTTCATTAATTAATTTTATAATTAATTCCCACTGTCACAACAAATAGCGTGTTTTTAAGAAACAATATATATCAAAAGATTGACAATTGTTTATGTCCAATTTCAAAGTGAAATTAATTTTAATGACCACCATTGGATAAAATGGTAAAAATATATTCTAATTATACTTTAAAACCACTCAATTTTATAATTTATCACTATAAATTATTTTTATTAAAAAAGTTGTTTTTAAGTATTTTTCACTATTCATAAAATATTTGAAGTTCTCAGAAAAATACCAAAAATTCAACATAGGCTAATTTCGATATTCCGAATATAAAAATGAAGTCCATTTTGAAATATAAAATTTATATAATTTAAAAAAGTGGGTATTACTATTCATAACTGATACTTTTATTGGTCGCAGTGTGTTAGAACTCGAGGTTGCGTACAACACATGCTGCTCTATTATTCAAAGAGGAGCGTACCATGGAAGCTTGGGGTGTTACAAGTTTGACGGTAGCTGGCTATTCATCGAGGTTCACCAACCTCGCCCAGTACTCGATGGATATGGTCAGGGATCGGGCCTTCAGAGCTTGGACCTTCGAGTGAGGTCTACGACGGGACATTCGAGCTAGTGTCGTTCCTCTATGAATTTCGACATATGCTTGAGTGCTCGAGTGCGCCTTGGTGATCGATAGATTCTTGGCAGGGCAGAGACAACCGACGATAGTTAGCAGCAGGCAGACAGGTGCGGAGACCTCGACAACAGGGAGCCAACGTCAAGCACAAGGATCAGGACGTGGGAGACGTCATAGGAGGACCCAGGACAGAGGATCGACAGTCCAGGGATCTCAGGCTGGATCTAGTCATCCTAGGAAGAAGCGATGCTACACATGCGACGGTAGGGGACATCTCGCTAGAGATTGTCCGACCCGTCAAGCTGCTGACAGGGAGGCGGTGGATGGACCACCGAGGCAGAGGCAGAGAATGGTGCAGATAGACCCACCAGGCAGCGGATGTGGTAGAGGATATAGGAGAGCTACAGATGGTGGCAGACGCTTCGATTTACATCCACCACCACCCCCAAGAGGTCCGCACCAGGCTCAGGGAGCTGGGGGACAGGGGCGGGGACAACTGCATGCGGTCGAGGCGTACGACCTAGGAACTCCAGAGATGATCCAAGGTACGATCTGTGTCTTTTCAACCTTATCTGTCGTACTTATAGACATAGGTGCCAGTCATTCCTTTCTCTCCACATGTCTTGTGTGAAACCTTGAGATTCCGGTAGAGTCGTTGACTCGATCCTTATGCTTGGAGACACTTACGGGAGGAGACTCAATGATCACGCACCTTTGTAGACAATGTGATATTACCCTTGGAGGTGAGAGTTTCGTTTGGAAAATCTTGGTGGTAGCGTTGATACCTTACAACGTCATTCTCGGTATGAATTGGTTATCTTCGGTCCATTCCCAGATTGATTGTTTTAGGCAAAGAGTGCGGTGTGTCCGTAGTGATGGGATGAGGTTTTCCTTTGTCATAGAAAAGGAGACCCAGGCAGTACAGAACAGTCTCATGCATAAGAGGGTGTATCTAATCACTCATGAGTTGGCTAGCCTTACCCTCAGAGCAGTAGATATTATGAGATCCCAGTTCCCAGCAGTAGTGGCGGAGTACGAAGACGTATTTCCTGAAGATGTTCCAGGACTACCTCCCCATAGGGAAATCGACTTCTATATCGACTTACACCTTGGGACGACACCGATTTCCTCACTATCATATCAGATGGATCCCGTAGAGCTTCTCGAGCTGAGGGTGCAGTTGGAGGATTTTCAAAGTAATGGTTTTGTAAGACCCAGTGTTTCACCCTGGGCAACCCCAATTTTGTTTTCCAAAAAGGTAGATGAGAGTTTGAGGCTGTGTGTGGATTACTGGTGCTTGAACCAGGCGACAGTGAAGAATAAGTATCCACTGCCTAGGATCAAAGACCTCTTCGACCAGCTGAGAGGGGCACAATGGTTCTCAAAGGTTGACCTTCGATCAGGTTATCACCAGTTTCAAGTACGAGACATGGATATACTGAAGATGACATTCAGTTACCGCTACGATCACTATGAGTACTTGGTGATGCATTTCGGCATAACAAACTCCCACGCAGTGTTCATGGGACTGATGAACCAGATCTTCCAGCCGTACTTAGACTGGTTCTTAGTATTCTTCATCGACGATATCCTTGTGTACTCAGCGTCAGAGGAGGAGCACACAAGACACCTATGGATGGTTCTAGATGTACTCCAGGAGCACCAACTTTATGGGAAGCTCTCGAAGTGCCAATTATGGATTCAGGAGGTCCACTTTCTGGGACATGTCATCTCAGCAGATGGAGTAGTTGTAGACCCAGCCAAGTTGGAGGCAGTGTTAGCATGGGATCCACCTCGAAGCGTGACAAAGGTGTGGAGCTTCCTTGGGTTGGCAGGATATTACCGGAGATTCATTCCTGATTTCTCCCGAATATCAACACCGATGAAGGCCTTGAATAGGAAGGGGAAACCCTTCATATGGATGGAGAAGTTCTAGTAGGCTTTCGAGTAGTTGAGACAGAGTTTGAAGAGCGCCCCAATTTTGAGATTGTTGGAGGAGGGTGTCGAGTACATAGTTTTCTACGAAGCATTAGGGACTGGGCTTGGTTGTGTCCTGATGCAGAGGCAAACAGTGATTACTTATGGTTCACGTCAGCTTAGGACACATGAGCAGTACTATACGACCCATGATCTTGAGTTGGCAGCGGTAGTCTTCGCGTTGAAGATGTGGCGACACTACCTTATGGGTGAGCTATTTATCATCTACTTTGACCACAAGAGCCTCAAGTACATCTTCTCGCAGAAGGATATAAATCTGAGACAAAGTCATTAGCTAGAGTAACTCTAGGAATATGATTTCGAGATCATCTATACTCCTGGGAAGGGGAACTAGGTGGCAGATGCTCTTAGCAGAAGGTCGAGCTCCCAACTGTTGAGTGAGGTGACAAAGTAGTTAGCCACATTGCGGTTATCCTTCATGGACAGAGAGGATGAAACTTACCTACAGTCGATGGTTGTCATCCCTCCACTCTTACAGCAAGTTAGGGATGCACAACCTAGGGATGTAGACTGTGAGGCTTTACGTGCTCAGTTATCCACATGACATGCTCCTGATGGATATTCGCAATGTGGGAAGCACGTACTTTTTTTCAGAGGATGCACTATTGTACCAGTGGTGTTGCGAGAATAGGTCTTGAGGGAGTTTCATACATCTCCCTTGGTGGTACATCCTAGAGTGGAAAAGATGTACTGGGATCTCTGACAACAGTTCTGGTGGTGAGGCATGAAGAAGGCAGTAGCAGAGTTCGTTTCTCGATGCCTTACATGCCAGCAGGTGAAGGTTGAGCACCAGGTTCCAGCGAGATTAGCTCACCCCTGGAAGTCCCAGAGTGGAAGTGAGATGGAATATCTATGGAATTCATGATAGGCTTACCACGGACGTCCAAGGGGCATGATTCCATCTGGGTGATCGTTGACCAACTCACCAAGTCGACCCACTTCCTAGCTATCAGGGAGTAGAGTTCCATAGAGAGCTTGAGATGCCTCTACGTGCAAGAGATAGTTCAGCTTCATGGCATCCCTTCGACAATAGTCTCGGATCGAGATGTCCATTTCACATCCCGGTTATGGAAGGGATTGCAGGAGGATTTTGGGACTCAATTACGCTTGAGCATGACATTCTATCCCCAGGATGATGGTCAGACGGAGAGGACCATTCAGGTTCTGGAGGATATGTTATGGGCCCATATCTTGGACTTTGGTCACATTTGGGAGGACCACCTACCACTGATGGAGTTTTCATACAACAATAACTACCACTCCACCATTGGTATGGATCCATTCTAGGCTTTATATAGGAGACCCTTCCGGTCACCGCTTTGCTGGACCGACCCCGGAGAGTCAGCACTGATGGGTCCAGAGTTGGTACGAGCTACCACTGAGAAGGTGCAGATCATTCGAGAGTAGATGAAGACTGCACAGAGCCGGTAGAAGTCTTATACTGACAGACGATGGAGACCTTTGGAGTTCGAGGAGGGAGACCACGTCTTTCTTCGGGTCTCACCTCGATGAGGGTTATGGAGATTTGGCCGGGGCGGCAAGCTATCTCCAAGGTTCATCGGACCTTTCAAGATACCGTGCAGAGTTGGCGAGGTGGCGTACCACCTAGCTCTACCGCCACAATTGCATCGGGTACATGATGTCTTCCATGTTTCATAGCTGAGGAGGTACGTGCATGACCCATCACACGTCATCGAATGGGGAGAGCTGGACATTGAGGATGGGGTGACCTTTGTTGAGTACCCGGTGGAGATCGAGGATCAGCAGGAGAGGATCCTTTGTGGGTGATCAATTCCCTTAGTGCGCGTTCAGTGGCAACACATGAATCTTCAGGAGAGCACGTGGGAGCGAAAGGCTCAGATCCATGCCCAGTACCCACATCTTTTTGAGTAGCCTTTGTTTTGGATTTTAAGGGACACAAATCCCCAAGGTGGGGAGAATATAATGTCTCAGATTTTCCATGTATTATTTTTAAATAATATATGGAATTATTACAAGACCAGGCTTTTCGACGACGTGTGATTCCGAGGTCTGGAGTGCCCGAAATAAATGTTTGAAATGAATTAAAAATTTAAATAGCGCGCGCGAGCGATTTTTCTGAAAAAGTAGAATATATTTTAAATGGGTGCCCATATCAAAAATCCGAGGGCATCGTTGCGTTCAGAGCAGCGACTTTACCTTAGGCGGGGCCTAACATTGACCGGCGCGGGTCATCTGCAAGAGTTAGTTTCTGGTATGTTTTAATGGAAATAAAATAAATTAATAAATTATTTTATTTTAAAATGTTTCCTTTTTGCACAATGACCTAATTTCATTCTCTTTAAATACCTGCTTATGGAGAGTTCACAGGGTTAGCCTCATAACCCTACGAAATTGAGGATTTTTCATTAGAGCTTTGGAGGAGAACCCGTTGGCGGATGACGACGACATGAGCGATCGACGCCTCTCGAAATCTATGAACCTCGCCAATGAACGCGACGCAGTGATCATTATTCCACCGAATCGAGGTAGGTGTTGTTATTTTGATTCTTCTTTTCCTCATTCTTGGATTAAACGATGAATGCAGGTCAACCCAAAAACAGGTTGATCCGCGGATTGTACGTTCTTGCGGGAGGGTTATTAATTTCTGTTTCTTTCCGGGTTTGATTCGGGAAATTGATATGATAGTTTTTTGTTTATTGTTTGATATTACCTACTTAATCCTTCTAATAGGAGCGGATCAATGTTGTGATGAACGACGATAGAGGTTCGTTTCTCAATTTTGGTTTATTGAATTTTCTTCCTCTTTTCTTCACGTTATTATCATTCTTTGTGGTACGATGAACAACAGATCATTGTGAATACGTTTCCCAACGAAATGATCCCAAATTGAAGATCCGACATCGCATCGACCTAGTGGGGGTGTGATGACGATGGTGGACGATGAATCGGGTTGGATCAGGAGATAACGTTTTTCAAGCGTTCTTCGCATGGGTGGATTAATACGCATTTCCGAAGCCAATCAGAGGTTCAAAACCAACAGAATCGACTACGTGGTGTTGGGGTGACCAAAACCCTTCAGTTTCATGACAAACAGACTACCAGATCAAGGATCGGAGGATCCTCGACGTGTGGTGACGAAGAACATTGGTTCTGTAAATTTCCACAATACACGGTGTGTATCCCGATGAAAACGCCATGTGGTATCGGCGACAAAGGCTAGGGTTTTGGGTGTTAGATAGGTATCACATGGCATGTGACCCCAGTCACACGGCATGTTGGACCTTCCCTGAAGCTCGGTGTGTATTCTGGGAAGTACACAGACACGGGATGGACTACACGGCTTCGGAACACGGCGTGTAGACCCTACGCAACATGGAAGAGGCGACTACACGAGACTCGGTGTGTGTCTCGGGGATACATGGACACGAGGTGAAGTACACGGCTGTGTACTCCACCACACGACCTGGAAAGGCCAGTAGAATGGGTCACCCCGTGTTCCGGTTACATGGGTTGGCGTACATGGGTTACGGCCGTGTACGGGCACACGACCGCGTACATGGAGCTGAACCCAGTTACTCGGACACGACATGTAATATTTACTACATGTCGTGTACTGACTTTTCTACACAACCAGCCTTACGACACAGGCCGTTGTACAAAGGCAGTACCCGGGGTTAGAAGACACGGCGTGTGACATTTGTACACACCGTGTACTTTTCAGTACATGGCTTGATCACCTTGTCCACCGTATCTTGGACATGTTTCATTTGGGTTAGTGCCCCATTTTCTATTTCTCCTGAAGGCCATGTATCGTTTCCTTCTACAGGAGTATGATCCCTTCAGCAGGACTTTCCGAGATAGAGTCAGGTATCCCTCCGAGAGGCCCATAGCGAGATCCTCTATCCATTCATGACCCTAGGTAGAGTCAGGTATCTACATGGCCATCTCCAAAGGGCACCAATACTATACCTATCAGGTGAATCCAGATGACTCACAGTATCTTCCAAGGCCCTAGAAGTGATCCTCATCTGTGTATCATGATCTTTCCCCACTCAGGAGTGTGTTCTCCCAGAATGAGTGTATCTATCTCTCATGGATTTTCCCGACGGACAATACTTCTCGGACGGACGACATCAGAGCTATCAGACTCATGGAGTGAGTTCTCCCAGATGAGTGTTTCGTGGAATCTTTGAACTGAATCCCTAGTGGGGGTATGGGGTTGTGTGACTTGTCTCTAGACTGCGGGTCTGGGTTTTGAGTATATCTAGATTGTGTTGTCCTATTATATGTTCAGTAGACATATATGGCGTAGATATGACTATAACTTTTCTTTGTGTATTGATTTGTGGTTTTTGGGGTCCTCTACTGAGTATTGTTATACTCACCCCTGCATGGGCTTTTCCCACACATGTCATGTCTTGTGCAGACTAGCATCCTTTTGACAGAGTCCAGGGCGGACCAGGATAGGACTGAGCTTTTTGAGTTCCCTACAGGCTGAGGTGTTCTTACAGCTATAAGCAGTAGTCCCAATACCTCTTTGTGTTTACAGGTTGGACTTTGTAGTTTTCAGACTCTTGTTTTTGGTGGGCTTGTATTCTGGCCCAGTTTACTTTCAGTACTTTACCTTTCGTCATACTCTGTTGTTTGGATTTGGTTGTATGCATGCATTTTGTTCCTTAGTGGTTTTTACATTTCAGCATTGTGGGCTTGGAGATGTGTGCGTGTGTACAAGTACTTAGGAAATTCCTCCCATGTAAGTAATATGCCTACTCGGTGCTAGTCACCAGCCCCTGGCCTATTGGAGGCGAGCTTAGGGAGTCACGGTGCGGGCCCCACTGGGACGGGTTGTGATAGTGTTGCACAACCCGACCCACAATAAAACACAAACAGTAGGACCCTAGCTAGAACAATGAACTTCAAAAAAGAAAGAGAGATACAAAAAGGGAATATAAGAAACCCCAATGGGCATGGTAGCATGCAAAATACTATAGCAAGAATAATAAAAACAATATAGTAAAGAGAAAGAACATGAGATTTACGTGGTTCAGATCTCTTGATCCTACTCCACAGTGAGAACACAACCCACACCCATTTTCATTATTTTTGTGCAAAGAATCTAATGACATATTACAATTTCAAAAATGAGGAAGAAGAAATAATAATAATAATAAACAGCATAAGAGGAACCAAACACCTATGCGCAAAAGGAAAAAAAGTGACAATGAAAGAACCAATGTCAAACTTCAATAGTAACATAAGAAACCAATCCCAAACCCCCTTACCAAGGTTTACCTCACCGATAGAGAAACCCTCTAATAATCATTTTATTCATTTGATCTATCACAAGAACTCTAAAGCCACATAATCTTCACTGAAATATTGCTTCTAGAACCAACCATGTACGACGTTGCCAATCAGAACCACCAATGAGCTCTCCCTCTCTAGATCCTCACCTTCCTCTTCAATTTCTCCCAACTTCACCTTCTCTCTAAGCTCTCAACTTTGTCTCTCTCGACACAAGAAGGGATCTCGACCACTTAAACTTTGAATAAACAAACCTTCAAACAGCCTCCAACAACTTTGGGACACATAGACGACCAATGAGCTTCAGGAAGAAGTTGTTGCAATAAAATCCTGAATGGATGCCTCCACGTAAGGGTATTTAGTAGCTCCTCCATGTAAATGTCACCCTGGTGTGCTAAAAAAGGGTCATCATCACTATGTAAGGGTCCCAACCCCGCGTAATGGTAACTTGGGCCACTACATAAGGGTATCAAGAACCACAACCTGTTAAGTAAGGCTCACCAAGGCACTACGTAAGGGTAATACAACCCTAATGTGAGGGTAACCTGCTCCTGCTAACTACCCACATAAGGGTAATCTCTGATTTTCATAATGGTAACTGCTCCAATCCACTAGTTGTGTAAGGGAAACCCACTCCCCTGTAAAGGTAACCTGAACCAATCTACTACCACGTAAAGGTATGCCAGACCTTGCATAAAGGTAACTTCCACAGTACCAAGACTTTGTAAGGGTATACAAACTCTTACATAAAGTTAACTCCAACATTCAAAAGCTTGTGTAAGGGTAAAAACCCATTTACACAAGGGTCATCCAGGAAAAACCAGAACCATGTAAGGGTAAAGGAACACATACATTGTAACATCTTGGATAAAAGGCACACTCTCTTTTGGTACTTAAGAGTTTGTTTCTTAGGTCCATAAGCCCATGTTATAGGTACTTAATATTGACATTATTGGGGGGGGATCACTCAAGGGGTGTTAATCTGCTCCTTAGGCCTGTGTTCTAAGGACTTGGTGCACACTAGTCATTGATTGTTGTATGAATAGTCTTCTAGACCGACCTATTGTGATCTTTGACCTGTTTACCATTATGCTTTGTATTGAACTGTTTGACATTGATATACCTACTTTTAGAAATATTGATTAATTATTTGAAACTATTTTACCATATTTCTTTAAAACTATGAAGAAAGGGAAATGTTTACCATGCTTTTGATATGAAACTGATTTACTGCTTAGCATGCCATGTTTTCTTTAAAATGAGCATATTAGGATTATTTTAGACTTGGTATGAAACACCTAGGAAATATCCTACTGAGCCTATTTATCTCACACCCAGCACACCCCTTCGGCGGCGTGGGGACCTTGTATTATATTTTGATGCATGGAAATGCAAGGCACCGTAGTGAGGTGATGAGGTTCTTATTAGTTGGGTATGGGTAGCTAGTGGTGAGATAGTGAGAGATTTCCCACTTATCACATGGAGTAGAAGTCATTGGTTTTAGTTTCCCATCCTAGTTTTGTTGGACATGTACCTTTTAGGTTTTTTTTGGCTATTTCTAGTTTGTATCGCTACCACTGTTATCTATGGTTTATGGCATATTTATTTTAGTTTCCTTTCATTGTTTCTTTCTATTGTATATATATGTCATGTATCTTGTTTCATGTTGAGAAAAATCATTCCCTATGGTTGTTGTTTGATGTCCGAGTGCTATTCACCAGCCTATGGGGATCATGAATGTCTTTCGGGTATGTGGTGGGCCAGTTTGGGAACCGGTTTTTGAGGGTATCCTAGGTCGTCTTGATAAAAATTGGTATCAAAGGAGGTTTTTACTAAAGATTTCTTGTCTAGGGACGTTTGGTGGATAGGAGATAGGATTTTTGGAACTTGAAAGGTAGGTTATGGTAAGTGTCTGGATAGATATTGTAGTGATGAGCCTTAAGTTACCATGGGATATTGGTATGTGTGTCTCCTATATTGATTTTTGACCTTAATCTTTGTTTCTTCTTTTGTTTATATTGTTTAAACTGACATTATCTTATTTTATGAATGTTTTCTTCTATTTTGGTTTGTATAAACATGCCTCTAAGATGTCTTCCACGGGTTCCATAGGAGGGTTTAGTGAGAGATTCTCCTCAAGGGAATCCTCATATGGATCAAAATCTTGAAAAGGCTATCATTCAGGAAGTTTGTGTCATGGACCAGAATGTACTGTGAGTTTAGAACCAAGAAGATGAGGTGAAATCAGGAGCTGGAGGAGATAATGATCAATTATGAGAGTTCTTATGTGAGAAGCCTCCATCCTTCAAGTGTATGAATGAACCCCAAGAGGTGAAGGACTAGCTGGAAAAGATTCATTAGATATTCAACTTACACGATAAACCTCAGAATATCAAGGTGAAGTGTGTGTTTTTTAGTCTAGAGGGTCCCAACAAGTGATGGTGGTATTCCATGGTACAAAAGAATAGGTACATGATATTGGATTGGAAGGGTTTCAAGACCCTCTTATTTCAGTAGTTTTTCCCAGAGTCTTTGATAATGGAAAAGTATATGTATTTCCTCTCTTTTCTACAAAGAGTGCATTTAATGTAGGAGTACACCAATCGTTTTGTGGATCCAGTTAGTTTTTCTCTGAAGGTGGTGAGGAATGATCAGCTGAAAGATCTAAAGTATCTATAGGGTTTGGAACCAGATATCTGATAGTAGGTGTATATGATGAAGCTTACCATCTATGATGACACAATTGATAAGGATCTGATGGAAAATATGAACATGATAGACAAGATTGGATATTATTCCCCTTCCCTTACACCTAATGGTAGCTTCAGTGGTTCACAAGGAAAAAATAGGAAGTGTCATGATCATTGTGGGGTTAGTAGAGGTGGTTCTTAGTGGCGAGCCTCCTCTACACCATCAATAGTTTCCAACAGTTTTCTCTTGACTTGCTACTAGTGTGGTAAGGATGAGAAAACCTAACATTCCTCCCACCTACAAATATGTACAATGCTTGTGGCCATCACAACCATTTTTATAGGTTCTTACATGTTGTGTATACACCTTATTATGGTCAGGGATCATCGACTCCAAAGGACACTCCAATGCAATTAGAAGATTCAAAGTCCATATGTATATAACAACAAGCCTCAGGAGTGAATGAAATTCACACAGTGGATGAGTTTCCAACATAGGTTGATATGGGTGAGTGACAGTGAGTAGTACCATATTTTTTGAAACTTCTATAACAATTACTTTGTTATATACAGGTTCCTCACACTCATTTATATTATCTCATTTTGTTGATCTGATACAAATTCCAACAGAGCTCATGTACTTTATTATAGAGTTGGAAACATCTCTTAGAATGAGGAAAGATTAGGGGTTTCAATTTTTTTCTTGTTCTCTATCGATACCTGACACAATGTTAGTCTAGGATTTATTGGTTCTTAATATGGATCTGTTTGACGTTATCATCAAGATGGATTGGCTTGTCACTCATTGTGATGAGATTGATTGTTATCATCAGTGTGTCTCATTCTTTTCTGCTGATGGGAGCTCTCATGTGTTTCAGGGAGAATAGAATCCAAGGTTTGGTCATGCAGGACCTTACCTCCCAGAGGTCAAGAGTTTTATTTATCATTTTAGTTGAGCTCGATGCCATTTCTTCTTTTGGTGATCTCCCCTTGGTTGTTAGGGACTTATCATATGTCTTCCCATATGAATTCTACAGTCTTACTCCAAAGAGGGAGGTAGAGTTCATGATTGATCTAGTGGCGGGTACATAACCGATCTTAACACCCTCTTACCATATGACACCAGCTAAGTTGAAAGAGCTCAAGATCCAATTGGATGATCCGATGGAGAAAGATTTTATTCGAACTAGTTTTTTATCATAGGTATCCCCCATGCTATTTTACAATAAAGAATATGGTTCAATTTGATTGTGCGTGGACTATCAAAATTCAAACTGAGTAATGTTTAAGAGCATGTTCCCTTTGCCCTGTGTGGGTGACTTGTTTGATTAGTTAAAAGTGGTGAAGTGGTTTTCAAAAATCGATTTCCATTCAAGTTATCATCAGCTCAGGGTTCAGGAGTCTCATATTCTGAAGACCACTTTCAGAAGAAAGTATGACCATTATGAATATCTTATGATTCCTTTTGGTCTGAAAAATGATCCTATGGTTTTTATGGATTTGATAGACCATATATTCCATCAATGTCTCAAAACCTTTATCATTGTGTTCATGGATGATATCTTGGTTTATTCGAGATCTGATCATGAGCATGAGAACCATCTAGATTTGGTTTTGGGAATCTTGAGGATCCATCAACTTTATAGAAAGATTTCAAAATATAATTTTTGGATCTAAGAAGAGAATTTATTGGGGCATGTTATTTCTAAACGTGGTCTATGAGTCGATCATAAGAAGGTGAAGACCGTCTTGTCATTTAAGGAGCCATGAAACATATTTGAGATTCAAAGATTCGTAGGTCTTGCGAGATACTATCGGTGGTTCATCAAAGATTTCTCAAGGTTGGAATCACCTATGACTAATCTTACCAGGAAAGGGATGAAATTCACATGGGATATTAAATGAAAAGCTTCTTTTTACGAGTTTAAATAACTTCTAACATTAGCCCCTATCTTGATATTACCAGAACCTAGTAAGGGATATGTGGTGTACTTTCATACTTCTGGTTTTATTCTGGGTTGCATGCTTATACAGGATGATCACATTGTAGCCTATGGCTATCATTAACTTCCTCATCATTATAAAAATTACCCCAATCATGATTTGGACCTTATCATGGTTATTCACACACTTAAGTGTTGGTGGCACTATCTTTTTATGGAGAGTTTCACAATATTTTTTGATCATAAGAGACTGAGAGATATCTTCTCTCATAAAGAAATGAATCTCAAGTAGAGATGGCTGGTGGAATATCTTCAGACGTTTGAATTTGACACCACCTACACCTCAGGGAAGGGGAATGTCATAACAGATTCTCTCAGTAGTAAAGTTCCTCCACATGATTGTTTTCTAATTGAAGGAAGAGTAGAACTTGATAGGGATCTTCACTTAGTTTCTTCTGAACATATAGGAGGATGATTCAGGTATGGTTCTAACTAGTGTTCAGTTATCATCATCTCACCTTGAGTTGATTCTATAGGTTCAGGAGTAGGATGATGAGTTTAGAGGAATCAGATAAACCTTAAATGGCGGGGAGACCATTTTTGGTTGGTCTCTCCATTCTGATGGTATTCTCTACTTCAAGGATTGGTTTTTCATCTCATAATCCACGAGGAATTTAGTATTACATGACTATTATAGTTCTTTGTGGGGTATTCATCCATGAACTAAAAAGATGTATTATGACATGAGACGATGATTCTGCTGGCCAGGTATTAAGTGAAACATTGACGATTTTGTGTACCACTGTTATACATTCCAGTAGATAAAGACAAAGCATTTGAAATTTTTTGGTCTTCTCCAGCCTCTTTTAGTGCCTGTTTGGAAATAGGATGAGGTGTCCATGAAATTAATTATTGGATTTTCATGAATTCCTTAAGTTAAGAATGCTATCTAGGTGGTGGTTGATCATTTGATGAAATCATCTCATTTTATTCTGATCAAAGACACTGCCAAAGTTAAATATCTGGGTAAGCTGTATGTAAAGGAGATCGTGAGGTTACGTGGGGTTACCTCTACCATTGTCTCAGGAAGGGATTCCAGGTTTAATTTTAAATTCTAGAAGAGTCTCAAGGAGGTGATATAAACTCAGGTTCAGTTGAGTACAACTTACCATCCACATATGGATGGTCAGACAAAGTATGCTATTCTGATCCTGGAGGATATGCTTCATGCCTACATCTTGGAATTTGGTGGATCATGGGATATCCATCTAGGATTGGTCGATTTTACTTACATCAATAGTCACCAGTCATCGATCATAATGGTTCCCTTAGAAGATTTATATGTTCACCTATGTAGGTCACCTATTTTTTGGGAAGAGGTGGGTGATACCTCTATTGTGGGTCTAAGTATTGTTTATGAGATGTTGGTGAGGATCCAGGATATAAATTTCCACCTAGTTACAGTGTAGAGTCTTCAGAAATCATGTACAGATTTTCGATATCATCCTTTGGAGTTTTCTATTAGAGACCAAGTTTTCTTGAAAGCTTCTCCTCAGTTGGATCACCACCTGCTTAGGAAATAGGGGAAGCTAGCTCTGAGATTTTTTGGATTTTTTGAGGCCACTGAGAGACTTGGGTAGGTTTCTTATCAGTTGGAATTACTAGCTTAGTTGATAGGTATCCATGATGTTTTCAACACATCTTAGCTCAAAAATTACCATCCTGATCCTTCCCATGTTCTGAGTTGGGAAGAGATTGAGTTGGAGTCAGATGTTTCTATTATGGAACAACTAGTGGATATCATTGATACCTAGGTGAAAGTCGTTCTTGTGAATTTTATCCCATTTTTTATAGTGTTATGGTGACACAAATCAGATTCTCATGAGATTTGGGAGTGTGAATCATTGGTGAGGAAGCAGTGGCCTCACCTCTTTCTGGATCATCCTTCTTTTTGCATGACTTCCCAGGTATGAAAGTCCTATGGTGGGGAGATTATAACATCTTGGATAAAAGATTTACTCTCTTTTGGTGTTTAAGATATTTTTTCTTGAGTTCAGAGGGTGTGGGATCCATTTTGGGAGTTTCTACAAAACCTAGGTTGGGAATTGCCTACAAGGAATATTTATGCCATAAATTTATAACTTATTATGTAAATCTATCACTGGGAACAATTGATAAAATCAGTTTATAACTTAAATCAGTTCATTCCATAAAAACTCCCTTTTCATCGTAAATGTGTCACTCGAGATAAATTAACATGTGGTGGCATGTTTTTCAGCATACATGAATTATGAGAGATTCACGTGAAAAAATAGGGATTTACGATGTAACTTCCACCTTCCTAGTAGGTTGTATCACGATTCATGCATTATGTTACCCTCATTAGGTTTTATTATTCCCTACCTTTAACCTTAGGTTGTTATAGGTGTGTTTGGGTGATCTCGACTCTTTCGAATTCCTCTATTCGACACTCGATCTTCGGCTTGGTTGTATTGATTCTCTTTGGGTAAGCAACCTTTTTGCTTCTTTGTTTCTCTTGGATATAGCAGAGGTGTTGGGATATATTTATAGGATCTATTGATCATTTGGTGATTCATGTTTTATCCCTTCTATATTTGTTTTGTGATCGTCTTTTGGGGGATAACCCTTGTGTTTTTTGTGGTGCGGCATACAAGTTCTTTGAGGTATGTTTTGATCTATCCTCTCCACCAACTGTTTTTCTTATATAATTCTATGATAAGATATGGTAATCGATTATAGGGCATCCGTTTTTTGTTCTATATTCCTCTAGGTGTGCATGGATCCCATTGTGGGTAGTGTCTGACCCAAGTTTGAGGTAGGTGATTTTGTCTCTAGCCTATGTTGGATGAATCTTAATTTCTTTTAGTTTTATAAATTGTTTTATAAATAAATTTTTATGAGTGTGTGTAAATAGATTTGTGATAAAAATGGGTTTCCCTTATTTTGGTGAAAGAAAAGGTGTTTTCAAAGAATTATGAAATGGATTGTGAAATGGATTTTCAAATATTGTTTTTTATAGACTAAATGGTTGTTTGAAATCATTTTTGAAATGTGACGCCCTTTGAAATTAATTTGATAAATGTAGAACATGAGAAGAATTAGGTACTTAGGTGGAAGGTGTATTATTGAGCCTCACCCATTTTATCATTTGGGGTTCACTCATGGGGTGTTCTTTTTCTCCCAATGAAGTGTTTTAGGGACTTTATCCTGATATTGTCATGGGGGCAGGGGTGACTCATGGGGTGTTACTCTACTCCTTAGGCTTGGGTTTTAAGGACTTACATACGTACTAGTAATTGATTTTGGTACGATTAATCTATTATCCTTAATTTTTGTGATTTTTGGCCAGTATAACATTGTGCTTTGGCTTTTACTATTTGGATTTGAAATACCATATTTAAAAAATGTGGATTTATTATTTGAAACTATTTTACCTGGATTGTTTAGAACTATAGAAAAAGGAAAATGTTTACCATGATTTTTATATAAAACTATTTTATTGATTAGAATTTCATGTTTTATTTAAAATGAACATATTGCGATTATTTATATAGATACTTGATATGAAGCACCTGGGTGGGATCCTACTGATCCTACTTATCTCACACCCTGCACACCCCTTAAATGATGTATAGACCTTGTATTATCTTTTGATGTAGGAAAAGGCATGGCACTGAAGTGAGGTGGTGAGGTTCTTGTCATATGGGTATGGGTAGTTGGTGGTGAGATGGTTGGAGATTTCTCACTTATCACATGAATTAAAAGTCACTGGTTTCAGTTTTCCATCCTAGTTTTGTTGAACATATACCTTTGGGTTTTGTTTTAGATACTTCTATTGTGTATCGTTGCCACATTTATCTCTGGTTTATGGCATATTTCTTTTAGTTTCCTTCCATTGTTTCTTTTTGCTATATATATATTCCATGTATATTGTTTCAGGTTAGGAGAAATCATTCCCTATAGTCATTGTTTGATTCCCAGGTGCTAGTCGTTATCCCGTGGGGATTGGGAACGCCCTTCAGGTATGTGATAGACCAGTTTGGGTAACAGTTTTGAGGGTACCTCGGGTCATTTCGTTACATACGTAAGGGTAAACACACCTCACATAAAGGTAACCTACCCTCACATAAGGGTAGTAAACTTACATAAATGTAAACAAAGACAACCAGAATACTTACAAAACAATTATAATCTTAATAAAACTAAAGTAAAAGGGGAAAACATGTAATATGTGATTATTCATGGAATCAAAAAATCAAAATAATAACATTTTAATTTGTAACAAAACATCATTCCAAATTTAACAAATCTCTACCTTACAAAATAAAATGTAAAAAAAAGGTTCAATGTTCTTGCAAGAATATACTAGCCTAACCTATTAGATGGTTAAAACAATCATCACTAACAAATGGACCTAAGATTAAAATTTATCAGCCTAGACTAACTGATTGCCTAACATGTACCACATTGGTACATGTCTACCCGTACCAACACATCTACTACTAAAAACTGCTAAAAAATTATCAAAAGAACAAACTAAGAAACTACATTAACTAGAAATCATACCTTCACTTACCTAAGCTTCCACATCACATACCTATAATCAACTACACACATGAAATGAAAGGTATTTATTAGATCTCCTGTGCCTACAAGACACTTAAAGAAACCATAATATTACCCAATCCCTCAAACAAAAAGAAACATGGAAAAATAATAATGCTAAGCATAAACCAAATCAAAAGTGAAACAGTATTAATGAAACCAGTAAGAAAATAGTAGAACAAAAAAACAAAAACAAAATAACAAGCTGACAGGAGAAAAGTCTCTACATAAGCCCAAATAGCCCAGAAAACCAGACCTACCCACACCCTCTCTTCCAATTCCCCCCTATAAATCACATGACGAGCTTGTCCTATAAATGAAAAAGAAAAACAACCTTGAGCTACACCTACTCTATACTAAGGGGTGATAGACAGAATCAGATAACATCAACACTATCAAAACCAGGGCATACCACATTATTTTGGGCCATATTATCTTGAGACAGATCCTTAGGGTAATATCTCTTAATGTGGTAGGATTTTCCACAATGATAACACTTAAACATTCTAAACTGAATACCATATTTATTATCTTTGCTTTTTTTCCTTTAGGTTAACCAATCACACTGAGAAACTAAGGCCCAGACTTCACCCCACTTTGCTTCATATTTAAACCATGAATTTGAATATCCCTTGATAAGACAACTAACTTAACTTCCTCTAGTAATGGAATCCCTTCCATACATCATAAAATCTATAATTATATTAAAATATTTTTCAAGGAATTAAACAACAACAAGCCTGATCCCCATCATTAATATCAGTATCTATATTGGCTAAGTAAATTACCATCTTATTAAAACTATCTAAATGAGTCCGTACATAGGTTCCAAGGACCATTTTGAAATTATAAAGATTCATTTTCATTTTAAATCTTCCTAAAATGTATATAGTCACGTAAAGATGCTCAAGCTTCAATAAGATTGCACTGGAAGAGGTTTTGAGGGACACTTCTCTCAAAACATTGTCACCTAGGGTCAACAAAAATAACGAGTGAGATTTATTTAAAATATTCTGGTCAATTTCCTCAAAAGAGGTAAATTTATCTCCTATAGTAGAAATAATGGTGATCCTTTTCCTAATTCATGATAAAATTTCATCATGTCCATTGTGGACAAGATGATCATGCATTATCACTCTCCAAAAATTAAAATCACTCTCTTCATCGAACTTCTATACCTATAATCTAGTCGAATACATTTCCAAACTCGATGAAACCAACTATGATACCACTTGTTAGAGGGTGGGGGGGGGGGTGGAACAGGTGACACACAATTCTCCAAGGTGGGAGGCAGTATCACACAACTCACCCCACAACAAAAAAACAACATGACCCAAGCTAAAGCAATAAACTTCAAAAAAGAAATAGAAATATAAAAAGGTAATAGAAACAAACCTGATGTGCAAAGTAGCATGAAAAACAACATATATAGAATAATAAAAACAATACATGAAAGTGAAAGAACATAGGATTTAAGTGGTTCATATGTTTTGATCCTACTCTATGAAAAGAACACCTCCCTCACTTCTTTTTTCCTTATTAATAAGCAAAGAAACTAACGACCAATTACAATAAGAAAATCAAGGAAGAATACACAATAAAAAAACAACACCATAGGAATCATATACCTACATGAAAAAGAAACAAACAAATGATAATGAAATAACTAGGGTAAAACTTTAACATGAACAAAAGAAACCAGGCCTGAACCCCCTTACCAGGTTCAACCTCACCTGTATAGAAACCCTTCAAGAAATTTCATAGTTATTTGATACACCATAAAAAATCAAAAACCATGATATATTCACTAGAAAATTTCTCCTAGAACCAATAGTGTGTGGTGTCACCAATCAAATACACCAAAGAGATCTCCCTCTCTGGATCACCACCTTTATATTTGATTTATTTTGGCTTCACCTTCTCTCTAGACTTTTAATTCTGTCTCTCTTAGAACAAGAAAGGATCTCAAAAACATAAAATTTGAGGAAAAATACCCTTGAACAATGTCAAAAAACTTTGGGACATGTGGATGGATAAGGAGCTTTGGGAAGAAGCTGTTGTAAAAAAATATCAAATGGATACTTCCACGCAAGGGTCTTTAATGTATTCTCCATGTAAAGTTCACCCAAGAACATTACATAAGGGTCCTCACCATTACATAAGGGTCCCAACCCCACGTAAGGGTAACTTGGGAAACTACATTAGGGAAATGAAAACTACAACCCACTATTTAAGGGTCACCAAGGTGCTATGTAAGGGTGGCATGACCCTCGTGTAAGGGTAACCCACTCTAGCACACTACCCGCATAAGGGTAACCCCCATATTTCATAAAGACAGGAAATCCAATCCACTAGTTACATAAGGGTAACCTAATCCCATGTAAAGGTAACTAGAACTTTCCACTGCCACATGAAGGTACCTTAAACCTCATGTAAAGGTAACTTCCAAAGTACCGAGGCTATGTAAGGGTATAGAAACCCCTACGTAAAGGTAAATCTTGTATTCAAAAGCTTATGTAAGGGTACAAAAAAACTTACAAAAGGGTCATCTAGGAAAAAAAACCATGTAAGGGTAAAATCACACCCATGTATGGGTAACAACTGCCTTATGTAAGGGTAAATAAAACTCACATAAAGGTAAACTACCCTCACATAAGGGTAAATTAAACTTATGAAAAGGTAAAAGAGACAACCAAAATACTTCCAAAACAATTATAAGCTTAATAAAACTAAATTAAATAGGGAAAACATGAAATAAGAGATTATTCATTTCATCAACAAATCAAAATCATAACATTTTAATTTTTAATAATAAATCATGCCAAATTTAATAGGGACAAAAATAATACAGGCTATCAGAGGTGGGGACTCATAGGACTTTGAGACCCATTCTCATGGTGTATGACCTTGGTAATATTTAGGGCAACATATTTTGAGAACATGACCCATTGGTATGATATCCAAATTTATATGCGTCATTAGATGTTTCTATATATAGATAGTCATAATGATCCTTATACTTTTTTTGAACCCTTTGTGAGATAGTTGTTTTAATAATCACAAATCATGCCAAGATAATTCACATATTATGTTTTAAGTGATGATAATCATGTAAATGAATAGATTATGTCACATGGTATAATAAATTTCAATAAGTCAATAAATTATGGATATTTTTGTTTCAATATATTTACAAGTGTATATTTACATGAAATTATGAATTTCACTTAATCTGGTACTGTTCTGTATAATACTGACTCTGTGTAAGTTTTTCAAAGTATTTGACATTGATTGGTTCAAAGGAGTCACCGATGGATGACTCACCAATGAGGACTCACTGATCGAAGAAGACACTGATATAGGACTTACCGATAGAACAAACGACACACTAATGGACAAGTCACCGATGATCGGTCACACCGATAGTTCAGGTGACTCACTGATAGGAGACTCATCGATGGGTGACATAATGATAGTTCAAAGTACTCACCAATGGATGAGTCACCGATGGGTGACGCACCGATAGTTCAAAATGAGTCACCGATGAAGAATCACTAATGCCCGGACCAGCCGATAGTAAAAACGACTCACCGATGCCAAGAGTCACCGATACCGATGGAAAGGACTCACCGATACAGAGAGTCACCGATGATGATAGAGCAATAATAATGACTCACCGATACTTATGACTCATCGATATTCATAAAAACTATTTTTATTTTATTAATTCAACTTTATATCTGACGATTATATTTAGACAAATTAATTCTTCTGACATTAATTAATGTTGTTTGTAGGATATTCAGAGGAAAGTACAAGGTATATGCACATGGGGAGATCATTATGCCTACCAGAACTAGAAGGATAAAAGGATAACAAGCTGGATCATTCAAAATATACATAGAATAATAGTAAAAAAAGAAAACGGGTAAAAAGAGAAGAACTCCTGTAACTCTCGAGCATACTTCCAAAACTCAAGATCTCAAAAGGAAGAGCATACAGGCAGATCAAGAAATTGATCTAAACCTACTGAGCTGATCTGAACATCTTTCGAACAAGAAGCTAAACATCTCATACTCTAGAAAACTAGAACAGAGAGGTTTCAACACTCCATTTTTGGAGTCAACTTCCACAAGAGAACTCAAAATTCAATTCCACTACATCAAACGAGTCTAGAGCTGCACCACATAACACTGAAAGCCTTATAAACATAACTTTACATCTTTAGCTCTATTTTGTTCATTTGTTTACATTTATGAGCAGTGTGTATATCTGTCTGTTACACACACACACATTGACTCCTATGCATAACTAGAGGATACTTGTTTTCCTCAATCAAAGACCCTATTTATCCATTTGTATCCCACGTAGAACTGTGGAAGAGGTCATTTGTGAACTGATTGTTGTGTTTCCCACAAAAAACTATGGTAGAGGTCAAGTGTGACCTGGAAAACCTTGTGTGCTATTGTGAACCCTGATCCAGGGTATGGATCAAACTTGTTTATTAATTTAAACTGCTTGGTGGTAGGTGATCACCAAGTGGAGAGGACTAAGTCTTGGCTTGAGACTGAACCTCTTGTTTTAAATTTTGTTGTTCCTACTGTTATTTTCTTTTACTATGTTTTATAAAAAAATTCATTCAAACAAAGTCAAACTATAATAGTTATTTTAACAAGTGTTTATAAAAGTTTTGAACCAGTAGGTTAGTTTAAAAAGTTATATTAATCTTTTGGTTATTATAGTTGAGAAATAATCAATCTCTTGAGAAATTAATTGAACATTCAGGACTCTTATAAATTCACTACAAATTGACTTGGATTATATTTTTAATTGGGGGAAATTTTCAAAGAACCAATATTTAACAGAAATTTTTATAAGCACTCAATTCACCCCCTCTTGATTTTCCTACTAGGACAACATTTTGGTATCAGAGCTTAGAGTTTAGTTTTCAAAACAATCTGGTTTTCAAAATCTTTTCTCAAATATTTTTTCAACTCTGATTTTAGTTGTATTTCAAGATCTTAAAATTTCTGTTACTTCTAAATTTTTATCTCTTTAAATATTTTTCAAAATTATATTGTGGAAAATATATTAGAAGGAGATGATATTAATAGACCACATTTTTTCAATGGAACAAATTATGCTCAGTAGAAGCTTAAAATGAAAATACATTTAGAAAGCATGAGATTTGAAATCTGGACTGCTATTGAAAGTAAATATACACTCCCTAATACTGAAAGAAACACTTGGGATGAAGGTATCAATATATCCTATAAAAATAACTGTAAATCTACGAATGCACTATACTGTGTACTAGGAGACAAAGAATTTAATCAAATTTCTTCCTATAAAACTGCTCATGAGATTTGGGAAACTTTAGCTGTTTCCCATGAGGGAAAAACTAATGTGAAAGAGATGAGATTAAATACTTATACTATTAAATATGAAAATTTTAGAATGAATATTGATGAATCTATTTCTGATATGTATCTCAGGTTCAATGAAATTATAAACACCATGATTTCTTTAGGAAGAGCTGTAACAACAAAGGAGTAGATCATGAGGATTCTACGATGCTTACCAGAGAGATGGTGAGGGACATCAGTATCCATAAGATAATCACGTGACATTGAATAAAATGAGTCATGAAATGGTATCCCTATCCAATGAATTTAGAACCACACTTTCTGGTGTTATGGAGGTTCTTAGGAACCTTGTTATACATCTACATAATGCAGATTTAAAAAATTTGAAGGAGGATCTTGGAAAGATGATTTCTGTAGAATCTAGTTCTAGTGTTACCAAACCTGTAGCTAATATGGGGTCCTTTAGGACTGTGATAAAAGAAGATCTCAAGTCCATTCATAATGAATTTGATCAGGATACCCCTGACAAAGTGAAAAAGAACAACGAACATGTATATAAACTGGTGAGACAATCTTCAAATGAGGCAACTGCTGCTCAAAAGGAGATCCGGGACAAAGTGGACAAGTACTTTTCTAAAATGTACACAAAGTATGAGTTGAATAAAAAATTTAAATACTTGGCTCAGAACCCCAAGATACCACCAGTGACTAAGGCATTTGATAATCAAGTGATCTAGTTGAAAGAGTTTACACCCACATTGGAGAAGTTCCTGGAAAAAAGGAGTATTTTGAGAAGGCCATGCAATATGGTGGTGAAATCATCACTAATTTTATTAATATTTTGAAGCCTTACCTGCATGTACATTATGAAGCTATAGTGGTCCCTGTAGCTACTTCCATTAGATCTGCTTCACTGCCTCCTACTCAGATGTTCGTGTCTCATGCTTTATCTCATATTAGGCCAGTGATCCAAGAGCAGCCTCCCAATCATGTTCTGTCAGAGTAGAGACCAAGACTTGCATATAATGTTCCTACAACCATTACTTTACCTAGTGTAACAAGTCAATCAACCCTTCCTACATCCACAACACCACCTCCTGGCCCCACCATTGACCCTTCATACAAAGGGAAATCTCATCTAAATTCTAATCTTTAGTTGTGGATCATTAATTGATAGGTATTTGTACTTTTATTTTGATAAGTGTATTTTGATGTTTGTACTCTTTTGAACTTTCATGAATATCAGTTTGACTTAAATGTGTTTCTAGTTTCTTTGTGTTCTTTTTTTTCTTTTATGTTTATTTTCACCTTTTTTCTAATCCCAAAAGGGGGAGGAATCTGTGGATGGAATAAACTTTTAACCTAAGGGGGAGACTAACTATGGAATAGGAAAGATGGAATGTAATCAATAGAGAATATATATATATATCCCAAATCTGATATAAATCACTAAGACTTATCTAATATAACTCACTAAGGGGGAGCATGAAATTGCTCTGATATAACTCTCTTGTAAGAACCTTCTATATATTCTATGCTACAATTATTGAGGGGGAGCATAAAAGGAAAGACCTTATAGTTATATTGAGAATTCACACTCACTGTTGGTATGCTAATCCAAGTCATTATTATTCCTTAACATCATGTATAACTCATTCATGCCATGATTTGTGATTATCAAAAAGGGGGAGATTGTTGGAACCTTTGTGAGATAGTTTTTTTAATCATTTCAAATCATGCCAAGATAATTCACATATTATGTTTTAAGTGATAATAATCATGTCAATTAATATATTATGTCACATGGTATAATACATTTCAATAAGTCAATAAATTATGGATATTTGTGTTTTAATATATTTACAAGTGTATACTTACATGAAATTATGAATTTCACTTAATATGGTACTGTTATGTATAAGACATACACTGTGTAAGTTTTTCAAAGTCTATGACACCGATTGGTTCAAAGGAGTCATCGATGGCTGACTAACCGATGAGGACTCACCGATCGAAGAAGACACCGATGCATGAATCACCGATAGAACAAATGACACACTGATGGACAAGTCACCGATGATCGGTCACACCAATAGTTCAAGCGACTCACCGATAGGCAACTCACCGATGGGCGAAACACTGATAGTTCAAAGGTTTCACCAATGGATGAGTCACCGATGGGCAATGCACCGATAGTTCAAAATGAGTCACCAATGACGACTCACTGATGCCCAGACTAGCTAACTGATAGTACAAATGAATCACTAATGACCAGAGTCATCGATATCAATGGAAAGGAAACACCAATATAGAGAGTCACCGATGCTGATAGAGCGATGATAATGACTCACCGATACTTATGACTTACCGATAGTCATAAACACTATTTTTATTTTATTAATTCAACTATATATCTAACGATCATATTTATACAAATTAATGCTTCTAAAATTAATTAATTTTGTTTGTAGGATATTCATAGGATAGTATGAGGTACATGAACATGGGGAAATCATTATTCCTATTAGACCTCTAAGGATAAAAGGACAATAATCTAGATCATTCAAAAGATATATAGAATAGCAGTAAGAAAAGAAAATGGGTAAAAGGGGAAGAAATATTACAACTCTCGAGCATACTTCCAAAACCCAAGAGCTAAAAAGGAAGAACATACAAGGATATAAAGAAATAAATCTAAACCTGATGAGATAACCTGGACATCTTTCTAATAAGAATCTAAACATCTCATACTCTAGGAATCTAAAACACAGAGGCTTCGACACTCTATTTTAGAGTCAACTTCCAGAAGATAACTCAAAATTCAATTCCACTACATCAAACAAGTCCAGAGATACACTACATAACACTCAGAGCCTTATAAACCTAAATCTACATCTTTATCTCTATTGTGTTCAATTATTTACATTTTTTAGGAGTGAGTATATCTGTCTGTTACAGACACACTGACTCCTGTGCATAATTGGAGGATACTTGTTATCCTCAATTTCAAACTCTATTTATCCATTTGTATCCCATGTAGAACTATGTAAGAGGTTATGTGTGACCTATTTGTTGTTTTTCCCATTAAGAACTATGGTAGAGGTCAAGTGTGTCCTGGACAACCTTGTGTGCTATTGTGAACCCCGATCTAGGGTGTGGATAAAACTTGTTTATTAATTTAAACTGCATGGTAGTGGGTAATCACCAAGTGGATAGGACTAAGTCTCAGCTTGAGACTGAACCTCTTGTTTTAAATTCCATTGTGCCTACTATTATTTTCTTTTACTATGTTTTATAACAAATTTCATTCAAACAAATTCAAACTCTGATAGTTATTTTAGAAAGTGTTTATAACAGTTTTGAACCAATAGGTTAGTTTCAAAAGTTGTATTAATATTTAGGTTAGTATAACTCATAACTAATCAATCTCTTGAGAAATTAATTAAACATTTAGGATTCTTATAAATTCACTAAAAACTAACTTATATTATATTTTTAATTGGTGGAAATTTTCAAAGAACCCATCTTTAACAGAAATTTTTATAGGGACTCAATTCACCCCCTCTTGAGTTTCCTACTAGGACAACGCCTTTAATATTGTTATTAATACATGTCATGAGTCATGTACTTTGATGTATTGATGAAAAGTGTGATGAAATATACTCATGAAGAGGTAGGGTATGTTGGGTGCATCATGAATGACATTATATTAATGAATAATGTGAGAAATGATTTACCCATTATATTATTTACTGGAATTTGATATCTCAATATCTTTGATGAAAATGAAACTATTTTATTAAGTCCATAATCATAATTTTTTTTTGAAAAGTTCATTTTCATAATTTCAAAGAAAGAAACATAGAACACATAGGTTGATGACACCAACATGCAACCTTCTTGATTAGAGATACCATGATAAAGAGATTGTATTACATGATGTATGTTCATATGTGGTTATTTTCATTATGGAATTTAAACTCTTTCTCTATGGTTGTCCTGGCATGTTATTAGATGTTATCCATAGAATTTATGTGTAACAACCTAATGCCACTGAGAAAGGGGCCTAAAGGGTCGCACATTAAGTGTATTCAAAACCCCAGTTAAATTCTATTTGAATCTAACATGTTGAATAAGTATTATTCTCATAAATGGTTTAATAATTACTCATGTTTAGTTAATCATATATATTCAGTTACCCACTATTCGATAAAATATTATGTGAGTTAGATATTAAATAAATATTCATTTCACAAGTTAATTATTAATTATGTGAATATATAATTTTTATTTATTCTAGTTCATTCACAAAGTAACAAATATTAATTTATTTTATTACGTGAATATTTAATAAATATTTATTTATTAGTTCTGTGAATATTATATTTAATTATTTATTGGTGAATAATGTTAGGGATGGTAATATGTACCCATTATCCGAGTACCCAACACTACCCAAATCAATTAAATAGGGTTGGGGTAGTGGTTAAACGAGTATTTATTTGGACGAGGTAGAAAATTGGAAACCTGATTAATAAATGAGTAGGGTTAGAGTAGTACCCTTAGGGTACTATAAACCTAAACCTGATTAAGCAAATTATTATTAATTAATCAAAAATAATTTTTTTAACAATTTCATAATTATAAAAATTTATTTATTTAATTTGAGTTCGTTTTATATAATATTTATAACAAAATTTTAAATTTGAATTCATTGAATATATATTACTAAATAAAGTATAATTAAAAAATATATTTACTTAGTTTTTTGATATGATTATTCAGGGTTAATAAATAAAATTTTAATATTTCAATTTTTTAGTGGGCAATTAAAAGGGTTGTGACACTTAAATGGGTAGTTAAAAATATTATAGTGTAGTGTTAGGGTAATAAATTTAAAAAATAAACGAGGTAGGGTTAGGGTTTGGGTTAGGGTTTTATAAAAATAAATAGGTTAGGGTTCAGGTACCCCAAATTTCATAGGCATCTGAATTGTTTTATTCCCTAAATAATGCAGTGATATTTATTTATTACATAAATAGTCATTATTCAAGGCTTGATAAATAACGAGGAGGATTTACGAATCAATTTTAATGATCTGATGAGAAATTTCATATTAAATATTATTTGAATAAATATTAATTTATTTATTCATGGAAATAATATTTATTTTATTTGCATGATTAGAAAATGTCAGGTAAATAATAATAATATTATTATTTAGACATGGGGTTTTCCATGGATTTAAAAAATAATAATCAGGGCTCATGTGAAATTATTATTTTCCTAACCCAATATTTATTTAAAACTAATTATTTTATTTTTAGACCTAATTGTCATTGTGTACAATGAAACCCTAGAGATATTTTCTCCTAGAACACATTCAAGAATGGAGGGTGATCCTCCTCCTCCATCCTCTCAAGACTAAAGAGAACTAGAGTGATTCATTCTCACCTTGAAGGATTCTGTTGCAATCAACATAGATCAACACAAAGCATTAGAACATCTATGCTAGTACTTGTATAATTCTATGATGATGATCAAAGGTTCATGCAGAACATGTGAATCACTACTAGAGGGATTTTATCCTTGGATCCTCTTTCCACAATGACGATACACCAAGAAGTGATCAACTAATTCATCAACAAAAAATTAATTTCAATACAAAGAAATTCTTTATCTAAATAAATTAATTATAAATTATATGTGACGATCCCACCTTCTTAGTTCCAATGTAATAGTCAACTAATATTCGTTTTAATTCCATTTATCATGATATTATTTTTCATGTAAATCTCATATTTTTCATTGATTATGATAAAAAGTTAAGTTGGCTATAGCCCAATAGGGGATTTTTCTATGCCGAAAACTAAAAAGTGGTATCAGAGTGGTCACATAATAAATTTATAATTATTTTTTAATCATTGATTGATGATATGCAATTGTCTCTAGTTTTCAATTTAGTTTATTTTCTCTTTAAATCCATTCATTGAAAATATTTTATTCCCTTCTTCATTATCTATCATATAAACAAGACCAGGTTAAATTTATATTAATAACATTTAAAGAATCCATTAGGAGGTGAAAAAGGTTACAACTAGATAACACAAGAATACACAACATGTAGTTCATTGGTACACATTGTATACTCATGTTAATTTTACCATGATGAACCATGTTAAAATTGGGTCATTGTGTAAGAACTACATGGTGAGTAAATTAACTGTACACCGTGTGTTGACTGTTCTTGGATGACACATGGTTTGTTAGAATACAAAATGTATAACTTACTTACACATCATATAGTTTACATGTTTTCAAAGTATAAAACATGAGGTCCAAGTCGTGTAGTGAATTTATTACACGACACAAGGAATGATGAATCATGCAACACAGAGGGAACATGACATGTAATTGGCACACACACCATGTACCTTATAAACATTTATGGCTGGAAAACATGCCCAATACTTATTCACATGTCATGGAAAATTATCAGAAGATATTATACAACATGTAACCCCAATACACACCATGTAACTTACTATACCTCATGTAATTAATTTAACATGGAGGGAAAATTAATTCTATAATCAAACCTATCCAACAAATGTTTGTGTGTCATTTATTGACAATACACACCATGTAATAGGATTATTTATTATACATTAAATTATTTTCCATATTAAATTTTGAACTACAAGCTTTGTGTGTTCTTTACTTGTAGTGTAATAAGTGTGCATTAATAACATTACATACAACATAATTTACATGTGTTTGTGAGTCATTTATTGATAGTACACACCTTGTAATTATGTTCCAGGAAATGTGGGCTAGATTCCTTGTGAGTACACAATACAAGGACTATGAAAAATTGTTTGGATGTACACATACAATCACATCTAAGTACACTTGTGTACTTTATTAATTTTAAATAGAATTAATTAATTTTATTTGTTTAAAATTACGGATGATGAAAATTTCTAGGATGATTTGGATGAAATTCAGATAAATTTAATTAATCGATTAATCAGACAATTAATCAAATTAATTCTTATTGTTTTATCTTAATTAAAGAATGAATTTAAGTGATTGCAAGATAGATTGAAAATGTATGTTCATTGCATGTGTGTGGATGATCATGATGTTAGACCAAACCTGCATATGTCATTAGTTTCCTTTTAATTTATTATTATTATTAAATTAAATTGATGGCCTATATGTCATCCCCTTCTCTCATTATGCAACATCCTGTGTGCCAGTAGTTTTTTATGTAAACCCCATAAACCAATCTTTTGGTTCTACTCACCTGCATATGAGTAAAACTTATGTAATGGATAGAGCACACAAATGAATGGAGATGATTAAAGTTCATAGATGAGGTAATACCAACCTAAAAGGTTCATATATGGATAGGTGGAATGCTGCAACATGAAAAAAAAGTTATGGTTCAAGGTGTTTTCCCCTATTTTTGAGGGTTAGTTTATCATCATCTTGATAAAATAACCATTAAAAAATATAATGATCATACAACTTTTATTATTTTATTTCTATCAAGTTTCATGGATAATTTATTTATGGATGCTTTATCATGATCACATAATTAATGAATCAACAAGCATGCAAGATAGAACTAAAATAAAATTGAATCATTCATAAATTTTATCCAAACATGGATAATCACTAAATTAAAATCCACTTAATATTAACATGCATGTACTAAGATAAAATGAGAAATTTATGCATAAAATATGAAATACCTGAAATTAATATATTTATTCGGTATAGCCTTCCACTACTTGGGGTAGAAATTGAACCATTGTTCAAAGTGCTTGACCAACCTCTATTGGGGTGCTTTTAATTATCAAGTAATTTCTATCATGAGTTTTGGGTTGACTTGACCTAGTTCACATTAAGGGTTGATCACCTAAATGAGACATAGTGAAACTAGTAGGCAAGTGTTGAGGAAATACAACTCTAGGATTTTAGGATTGGGGAGTCCACTCAACTAATCAAGTATTTGTGAGTTAATGTAGTTGTAAAGTTATGCCTACCTAAATACCTTCTAACAACTTGTTAGGCCCCTATAAGGGTTATAAGAAGGGTCAGATGGATCCTTTCCACTAGAATATCCATACAAAAGGATATTTCAATACTAATAGCGAGGTTTATTGGGTTTCTATATAATAGCATGAGAATTATAAATAAAATTCATTACATCATATCTTTTAGTAATCAAGATAAAACTAAAATATTCTCTTAATGTAGAATATGGCAATCAAAATTAGCGCAACACTATCATTATTTGGACAAATATAGTGTACTCACCAACACATAATTCCAAGGGTAGTACAATTTTTTATACACTAAATTACAGTAGGAAAATTTATATTATGTGCTGGAATTCCCAATACCAATTCAACCACCTCACCAAGCAAGTTATGGTGAGAAGTATGCTGACATGAGGTACATGGGTAGAATCCTATTGTTCATTACATCGGGATATCAATTATGTATTGAGAAATAATAATGAAACATAAGGACATGAATGCATATATCATGACATTTCATCTCCTATATCTTTAGAATGAGAAAGAATGGCTTTAGATAAATGATATTTTTACTACACTATACTAGTTTAAACTGAAATATGGTACTTAATTATTGATATTTTCCTCAATATACCGAAGTACATTGACCAGTTAGTGAAGTTTGGGCTTCAATATGGATAATAAATTATCCATTAATCTTATGTTATCATCTTTACCTTCCAGGTTATTCTTATTCATCTATTATTATGAGATAAATAGTGCGAATGAACAACTCAGGAATATTTTGAGTAAACTTCACTGGGGAAATAAGGGTTGTGGGGAACTTGGTTCCACGACCCTTATGGAAAAAAACTTGAAAGGTAAGGGTTGAAAATCCCATGACTATTTTTATAGTAAATGGTGTTTTTAAATTTCCTTTCAATGAGACAAAAGATTTAGAGGTAATGCGATGATCAAAGGGATATTTGATTCTCATGTGAACAAAATGGTCATTTTAAATAGAATTGTAAAAGAATACTTATCATAAAATTTCGGGTTGTTACAGGGATTCTTGTAAATAGAAAACGGTGAACACTACTGCGAGTTAACCCATACATCATGTTCATATAAACTTAATAAAACTACATTAATGTGGATTTATGGTATGTCCACACTCACATGCATTTTTATTATTTGTGACATAGTCTATGCGTTTCATTTTTTTAGTTATGGTTGTCCAGTTTTCAAAGTAGTTTTCTAAAATATTTAATTACTCCATTTTGAAAAAATTATAATTGGACATTTTTTAATAAAAAATGATTATAAAATTGTATATTAATTTTATTAAATAAAAATCTCACATGCGTTGGGAATTGATTTTAATACAAACACATATTACAAAAAATACTACATTATCCCTAACGACACTAAAAAAGTTTTTAGTATATCTAGGTCAATATTTTTATTATAAAAGATAAATTTTCCAAGAATGGAACATGATTAATATTTATTAACAATTAAAAATATCTCAGTAAAAGATAATAATTTTAGTAAATTTAAATCATTTAATAAAATATAAATTATTATATATAATTACTAACTAAATAATACATACATTATAGTTTCATAATAATTTAATATAATTATTTCGTATATAAAAATTAAATATTAATTATTATGATACGAATAACTAATTTATAGTCCACAATAATATATATAACAAAAATTATTTAGCTTATTCTCTACATAGTGCATTATAAATGTTTAAGGAAAAGACTTTTCATATTTGGTAATTTTCCATAATTTACAAATTATATAGATTACATTTATGTAATATTATCCCAATAAGTCCAAAAATCAAGAATTAGGTGTTGAGAGTTGATACGGTTCATAATAATTATTTTCGTACAATTTTTTTATTCATATACTTTATATTCTACGATTTATAATTAATTAAACATGATCATTCCTAAATAACTGAAATTAATATTAAATCTTTTCACAACTCATTTTGGGAGATAAATTATTTTTTTCATAAAAAATTAAATAAATATTCGAAAAATATATTTTTTATTGCAAAGTAAATTTTCAGATGTGGCTAAAATAAATTTAAAATAAATCCTGCAGATGTCGTGAGACGATGAATTTTTAAGGAGGTTAATAAGATTAAATTTTGTTATATACAATTTCAACCTGAATTTTAATATATTAACATAAATTTCAATGATTGATTTATAATTGAAATAATTATACATTAAATAAAATTTATAAATTATTTTACTATAAAAATAAATTAGTTGAAAAAGCAGTTTTAAATTAAAATGATTTTTTTCACTATTTATAAAAAATTAAACATATAGAAAACCAAAAAATGTAAAGACCCAGAATTTCCATGTAAAATGTTTTTAAATATATGGGAATTTTACGAGTCTGAGAAAATTGACGGTGCGTGATTTTGAGGTTCGGAGTGCCGGGAATGAATTTATGAACCTTATTTAGGGTATGTTCAGTGAATGTATGAGTGAGTTTTTATAACTTTTGAACCAGTGCTCGAAATAGAAATCCAATGGCACCGTTGAACTCACAGCTCTGATATTCGCTTAAGGTGACTTTCACCTCTAAGGCAGATGGTCGAGTGTGAATGTTAGTGTGTTGCTTTTTCATGAAAGAATAAAATAAAAACAAAAGTGCATGACTTTTTATTTTTATTTTCAACACCCATGTGGGTGTTAGGAGTAGGGGTCCACCGAAACTAATCCTCCATGTGGAAGTTGAGGAGTGTGGACCACCAGACCATAACCTCTCATGAGAGGTTATGGTGGTGGGGACTACCCGAACCTAACCTCCCATGAGAGGTTATGGTGGTGGGGACCACCCGAGGCCTAAACCTCTGGAACTCGCCTTATTATGGAGAAAAACATCTCAACCCCCTCATTAATGTGAATGAGACTCTTGACTTTTTCCACATTATTTGTGACAGTGCACATACATTTAATCTACCAAGTTAGTTAATTAATTATGATTTTTGAATTCTTGCCAACAAAATAATAGATGGCTTAATCTATTATTTTGGTGGAATTTGGGGATAGAATGACTTAGGGAGAATTCTCTCCAACGAAAAACATCCTCCACGAAGAAAACTCCTCCAAACAAAGAATGCTGGTGAGGAACGTCTTCGAATTCTTCCTCATAAGCACCTTTTGGAGGAAACCAACGTGGGATGTCTTCAACGACCGACCTTCCCTCCCCATTGTCATCAACGAACAATACGAGGCAGAGATCGTTATTAAATTCGGGAATCTTCTTGATTAATATCCTCTTTCTTGATTTATAATTAAAGTTTATTCGTTTACTTATGCTCTAATTCACGAATCCTCTTAACTCGCCCCATGGCCTCTGTGCCCTCCACGATCCCCTCCACCATCCGCGGCTCTGCGCCGCCCTGCGGCCGGACCCCCGCCCCGCGGCCGGACCACCGCCCTCCCAGCCGTGCCGCCTCGGCCGCGCCTCCCACAGTGCTCAGCCCTCCTGACCGAACCAGCCCCGCGCCTCGACCAAGTCAGCCCCGCGCCATGGACGAGCCGCCCTCCTGGAACCCTTCCGGCCGAATTGCCCTCGTGATTCCCTCATGGCCGAACCGCCTTCGGGACACCTTCCCAGTTGAGCCGCCTTCGCAGTGCCCTCACAGCCTGTCGGGCAGGACCCAGCAGGCTGGGCCGAACCCACCAGTCGGGCCGCCCAACGGGCCAGGCCAAACCCAACAGGTTGGGTCGTGAGGACCCAAACCGGGTCTGCCCAAGCCGGGTCGGGCCGACCCTGTCGGACCGGGCCCAGGCCCACTACGATCCATTTATCTTCTTTTGGTCATATCTTTGGCACCAGAATTCCGTTTGACGAACCATCAACGGTGTATGGAACTTTGGAGCGAGTTGGTCTCTTTCAGTGATAACCCACTGTGTTTTGATTAATTTTGCGGAATGGTCAGGTTGTATTGAGCAAGAATCCAACCGGGTCACCAAGACTAAAAGGCTAATAACTCACAGACCGGGTGTCCGATTGGCGCGCCGTCTATTACGTTGAGTCATCTTTGACGTGGATGACCTTTGAAATACTTCTTCATGGGATTACGTGGAAATTGGAGTATCGAACAGTAGATCGTGGAGCAGATCCTTCTAGAGACATGCGAGCATAGTCCAGGAACCCAATGGTTGGCTTTGACTTGATGACTGCTGACTGTTTCGACTCAGAGTGACTCGGCTGGCCCAGTGGGGAGGGCCTTGGTGACGCGGCCGACCCACGGTGGAAAGCGCCTTGGTGATGCGACACACCCACGGTACTATACAAGATGAGTACCTTAGCAAGCTATGAGGGGGACTACCTTGGTGACGCAGCAGACCCACGGTGGGGAGCGCCTTGGTGACATAGCAGACCCATGGTACATGGGAAGAGGAGTACCTCAGCAGTCCAAGGTTAGTGGGAAGCGCCTATGTGGGACGCATGTAACAACCCGATATTTTATGATAAGTATTCTTTTTAATTTATTTGATGTCATGTGTTTTATGCTACAACAAGATTATCTTGTGCTATACGCCACACTGTATTAGCTTGAAGTATATGCAACACTATTCTTAGATTGTGTTACACACAATTTCAAGTTCATTTTATAATAGTCATTCTACGCAACATTAAGTGTGTATATATATATTCAATGTATAAATGAAATATGGTTGGATTCTGTTATACGAAACAATGAAGGATTCTTGCACAACACGCAACCCTAACTTGGCTTGCATTACACGCAATCACAACCTTCCTTGATAGCGTGTGTTGTACGCAATACCGAGTTTTACTAAACAACGATATATTATTATAATATTATTTTTAACTAGTCGTTATGAATAGTATTAAATATATTTTGAATTTTATAACATTATTATTCATCTTACACATTTTCTAGAACATGGTATAAGAACAAAATAAATTTTTCGGGTAAAATAAGTATTTTTCAAAAAATGCAGTTTAACTGCCTTTTGATTGCGCACCCACTTTAAATATAGTTTTTGACATGTTTATAAGTTCAATATTACAAAATAAAATTATTATTTGGAATTAGGATATAAAATTTTACCTTGGATAATTTTTTCATATTATTCTGATAACTTTCATATTTTAATGAATAGTAAAAACACGCTATATTTTAATTAAAAACAACTTTTTTCATCGTAATAACTTATGTGGTTAAATTATAATATTGAATGGTTTAAAAGTATAAATAGAATATATTTTTACCATTTAATATAATGTATGTCATTAGCCTTAATTTTACATTGAATTCGTAGGTTAAATAAATTCAATCTTTGGCAATGTTTTAACTTTTAAAACCTGTTTCCTTAACAACGGGATTAATTTTAAATTAATTACTGCAACTTATGTGTTTTGAATTTTGAAAAATGGATTTCATATTTTGAATCAGTGGGTCCAAATTATGTTAATAGGTTACTTTTAATTTTTTTTGATATTATGAATAGTAACTACGGTAATTTTTATTTACTACGGTTAAAGGTAAATAGGGTAATTCAAGGTTAAAAGAATATTATAATAATTCCAAATTACCTTGACACTTGTCCTAAATTTTTGGATGAGTAGTGGCCGACCATGGACATCATTGGGTCGATTTTGGGACCCCATGGAGCCACTTATGAAAGAAAATGACACATTAGATTAATTAATTTAATGTCAAGACAAAATTGGAATTAACAAAAATTGTTTAGTAATTAATTTTTATAAGGGGCTATATAAATTATATATTGGACTATAAATATTAATTGGAAATATAAAAATATTTCTTACATGTTGGTAGTTTTTTTATAATTTTTAGACATCAGATAAATTAAATTATTGATGACACAATAATGATGAAGTATTTACCTCATTAATAAATGATTTAAATAAATAAGATTAAAATGAATAAAATATCATCCAAAACCTGTCCAATTCCTATTGGATGATTTTATTTCAAATATGAGTCATATTATATTAGACATTAATGTGTTTTGGACCTCTTTAAACCGAATATAAGTTTATAATAAAATAATGTTTTCACACATTCCAAAAGAGCCCCTCCACTCCCTTATAAAAGGAGACCAATTCTATGCAATTCCTCACACCACTCAAGCCTTTTGGCTCGTCCAAACTCTGCCCAAATAAGCTCCCTACATCCGTCTCCTCCCCCTTAAAGCCTTAAATTAGGCAGAAGACTCTCCAAGAAGTCCTTTTGGTTCAAACAAAAGGAAGTTACCAAAATTAAAGGTAACCTTTTCTCTTAAGTTGTTTTCTTTTATTCTACTTTTCCAACCCATAAAATATTTTTAATCCTTTCTTTTGTGACAAAACCAGTATCCTCAAAATACTAGGATTTTTTTATGAGAAGTATTCTAACTACACTTACACACACCTCCATCTAATGGATGAAGAACATAATGTTTCTATGATGGAAAACTAACACCTCACGAAACGATGATTGTTCGATTTTCTCCTACCGCCTCTCATGGAGTCCATTATGATGAAACAGTATTTATATATAATATATAGTATGTTTATGATTTCTTTATTCTTCTTTAATACCCAATTATATCAAGCCTTTACGGGTTCCATAGTCAGTATATACGATAATCTCATTTGAGGAAGTGCAGACTACCGCCCCCTCAAAGTGATGTGATTCGTTAATAACTTTTGTGGGATGTATAAAGGATGTGGTTAATGATATTATATATGATATTATACTGGAATTATAATATACCTATGTATCATTATGATTTAATTCCATTAAAATAATAAATAGAAATGAAAGTAGCGTTCATGCGTACGTACGACTTACCGTCTCCATGAACGGTGCGTTTCATTTCTTACCTCCATATGTTATGTACTATTATAAATTCTTATATATTCTGGATATATAATGAATGTATATGATATATAAATCATGATTTACATTTTGGAAGTAAGTAAATCATGATATAAGAAATAATAACACCAAGAACAACAAGTCCAAACACGTAGGATAAATAAGATGATTTTACCCAAAACGCTACTTTAACATTAATTTACAAAAGAATGGGTAATATAAAGTAATAAGTGAACCATATATGATATCATAACAATTAATATGATTCTGTAATAAGTCAAAGACATTATTTAAATCATTATACAGGAGGTTCGGATACGTACGAAGCATATCAGACCTAAGGTAAGGGATAATTATTCCAATCTCATTCTTATATGAGATTGTTTACTCGTAAGTATTTACTGGGGGTTATGTTTATTATCCATGTCCATATCCTCTCAAAATGTTTTCATAAAATTTTTACTTTCCTTCCATGTATGTTTAAGACATTTTTACCCTTTTCTTACTTTTACCACATCGTATGGAAGGAATCTTTCTTTTGTTTACCATACGAGGAACTTTTTGACTTTTCTGAAAAAAGTACGAGAAGAATGTTTTTTTAAAGTATACGGCATGAAATGATTTTTACGGTTTTATAAAGCCTTATTTTCATGAATCTTCCTCCAAAATATTTCATGACTATTTTCAACAAAATCATTTTCTTTTAAAATTGCATGATGTTTTGTGAAAAGAAATTGATTTTGAAGAAGAAAGGATATTTTCCTCAAGAATTCATTTCAAGTGTTTTATCAAAACCATTTTCTATATAATATGAAATTATTTCATATGTGTTTGTTTCAAGTATAATGTCTCTATGATTTACATGGTTTCAATTTTATTATGATTAAATATCCATTTGTTTTATATGGATTATGTGATGATGGGATGATGTTTATGAAACCCATTTTATTCTTTGGGTTTTGATGAATGTTTTAAGTTTATTTTGTGGCACAAGTAAGAATGATTTCACCATGAGATGGGTGGGAACTATATCTCCCTCCAATGCATTGGGTAATGATTTATATCTCATGAGATAGACATGGCTGGAACATCAAGTTAAACTGGTTCAGTAATACAAGACTGGAACGAGGAGTGAACTCGATTCAGAAAGGGACTTTGTCCACTAAGATGGTCTTGGCAGCAATGCCATGGCTACTATGGAAATCATATCATGTGATTAATGGTTTCCACAATTACAAGTTTTATTCCCATGCTATTTTATCATTCTTAATGTTTCTTTATGATCTATACCTTACGTACTTCCATGTTTTATGACATTGCTCAAGCTTTTGATGTTTAAACATTATGTTCATGTTTTTATGTTCAAATGCATATGTCATGTTTTATTTTATCCATGCCTACCCTTACTAAGAATTTGAGCTCACCCTTTTTATGTTTTCTTTTCCCCAGGATATAAAGAAATGTTTTAAGTAAGAAAACAAAAAAGGGGAGATCTTAATGGGAGATGATTAAGATCTTTCACCACGATTAGAAGATACGTTCCGAGTTTCCAAAGACACTAAACTATTACGGTCCTTATGTGTCTGTTTTTGTTATGTATTAAGTATTCCACAAAAGTAATGTAATGTACAGGTACGTCAAGCTTCAGGTCTCTATAGTTGGTATCAGAGGAAAGGTTTAGTCAACCTTTGGAAACTAGGATGCGAAAACATTAGTGAAGTCCCTAGAGATATTTATAAGGTATGTCTAGGGATGTCCCTAAGGATTAGTATATGTATAGGTTATAGTCCTAGAATTATGGTAACGATCTTAGAATTAAATCTAAGATGTTAGGTATTGAAGGTACTCCCCCTTTATTATGTTGTTATCCCTAGCATGATTATTTCCTCTCACACTATTCTTTTTGGGTTTTAGACGATGGTTGGAACCCGAAGGAACCACGTTGATCAATGCAATGGACAATGCAATGATTGTCCTCCTGAACAAACAAATTTTATGGGAGATGGAGTGAAAAATCTTATTGCTATACTTACACAAGCTCTGAATCATTCTGGATATCCAAATGAGCAGAGAAGGTAACAAAATTCTATTGAGTCCTTCATGAGGCAACGTCCACCTTCTTTCAGTGGGTCTTCTGATCCACTTGTTTCTGAACAATGGATCAGTACCACTGAAAAGATATTTTCAGTTCTTCAATGTTCTGAACATGATAAAGTCATCTTAGCAGTATATCGTTTGGAAGGTGAAGCTGATCAATGGTGGAATCTTATCAAGAATACGAGGCCAAGAGATGAAATTGAGTTCATGGAATGGGACGAGTTCAAGAACTTATTTTTCAATTAGTACTTCCCTCGTATTCTTTGAACAAAGATGGAGAAGGAGTTTCCTAAACTAAATCAAAAGGATGATGAATCTGTTGGTATATACGAAGCGAATTTTACAAGGCTTTCAAGGTATGCATCTGGCTTTATCATCCAACCTGAAAGTAAAGTTGATCGATTCATCAGTGGCTTAAAACCAAATGTTCGAAGGGCATTAGCTATAAGAGACTTCAGTAGCTATGAAGAAATTGTGCGCTGTTCTATTAAGGTAGAAATGGAAGTTGGTGTTACATATCGATCTCATGGTTTTGACAAGAAACGAAAGATGGAGTTCAAGGAGAAATCTCAGAATAATGGTGAAAAGAAGATGAATGTTTCCTTATGCTCAAAGTGTGGAAAGAAGCATGGTGGAGATTGTCTTAAAGGGACTAGAAAATGTTTTAAGTGTGGAAAAGAAGGTCATCGAGCAGCTGAGTGTGGAAGTAATGGAAAAAGGGTTTCTAATGATGTGAATAAAGAAAAGACTGCAGAGAACGCACCACCAACACTTCAATGCTTCAAGTGAAAGAAAATGGGGCATTATGCTAATAAATTCCCTAATCCAAGGGTTAGTGATGATCGACATGAGCAACCACTTAAAGAAAAAGGACAAAGGGAAGTCACATGCGATCACTATTGGAGATGTTGAATATGACAACGATGTGGTGGAATGATTAAGTGTTTATGTAATGGGATTCCAAAATAATGTTGTATATATTATCGTGGAATATTGGAATATTTTTGTATTGGTATATTGTGGTTTTCAATAATTTTATGGTACCGGTAACCATGGAAAGTGATTGAGATATTTTTGGAAAAAAGATGATATGCACATAATGAAGGGAAAACGAGAAAATGAAATTTTTGACAGTATTCATGAGCTCATGACTGATATAAGGAAATAGTTATATCATGGTTCGAGGTTTTGGTATGTGAAAAGAGTAAACATTTGACAGCACTCATGTTTTTACTAAGATTCAATGGGTATTATTTTTTCAAGGGAATACATGATTAAGGCCTTCGAATGTTTGAAATGTGACCAACAAGATATATGGGGGATAAATGATGGTATTCAATGCTTGGATGATGAAATTTCAAGTAATCGTTTTCTTTATACTATGAGATTGGACATA
This sequence comes from Viscum album, assembly GCA_963277665.1. NCBI lineage: Eukaryota > Viridiplantae > Streptophyta > Magnoliopsida > Santalales > Viscaceae > Viscum > Viscum album. Next base: position 108,070 of record CAUJRU010000001.1, read on the forward strand.
TGTATTTTGGATAAGCCTAAAGATTGAAATGAATTATGTTGGACATAAGTTAGTATTGTTTAAGGCTAGATTTGTTTTCCTAATATTATTTATAATGTAGTTTTAGAAAAAGGACAACCTGCAGGACGGGCGACAACCCATCGTGTCAGACAAGGCTGTGGGAATCGAACTCACAACCGAAGTGCGACTGGCCTTTCTCACCTACCACTAGCCTACAGGAAGTCCCTGGTTAGTAGAAACTGGTTTTATTTTATTAAGCGGTATTATATATGAAGTATAAGATCATTTTTGGAATCATATACGATTAACCTCAACAATGATGGACTTATGTATATTTGATAACATTTTCTAACCTTTTGTTTGAAACAAATGGAATGACACATCATTCTATCACATGATATGTTAACACTTCACGAATAACAATTTCAACTTCATTTCTTTAAGAGATGAAGTGGAAATTGTTCAAAGCATGAAAAACAGTGAGATTGTACCAAAATAAAGTAAGTATTTATTCTAATTCAAATTCTTCAACTTTAGGGAAATTCTCTTGAAAACCAAAAATGTTGTCCTAGTGCCCTTATATGTGATGAATCAGATGGTACCCTAGATCATCACAAATTTATGGCTTTGTGATTGTTGGGTTTTTCATAGTCATGTTCACTACCACTCTCCACCAGAACACGATGGTTAGATTTCTCTTCCATATCCATATTTTCACCTATGTTCTCATATGTGGAAACCCAGTGATTAGTTAATTTGGGTGACCATTACGTTTAATACTTTAGTTTTTAAAGCTATGTTTTGGTATTTCATTTTACGATGTGTGTTGCAATTAAAGAAAATTTCAAGTAGCAAACCATGTATAACCCCGACGAATTTCGAGGGCGAAATTCATTTTCAGGGGGGTAGAATGTAACAACCCGATATTTTATGATAAGTATTCTTTTTAATTTATTTGATGTCATGTGTTTTATGCTACAACAAGATTATCTTGTGCTATACGCTACACTGTGTTAGCTTGAAGTATACGTAACACTATTCTAAGATTGTGTTACACACAATTTCATGTTCGTTTTATAATAGTCATTCTACGCAAGATTAAGTGTATATATATATATATATATTAAATGTATAAATGGAATATGGTTGGATTCCGTTATACGAAACAATTAAGGATTCTTACAGAACACGCAACCCTGACTTGGCTTGCATTACACGCAATCGCGACCTTCCTCGATAGCGTGTGTTGTACGCAATACCGAGTTTTACTAAACAACGATATATTATTATGAACTAGCCGTTATGAATAGTATTAACTAAATTCTGAATTTTATAACATCATTATTTATCTTAGACAGTTTCTAGAACATGGTATAAGAACAAAATAAATGTTTCGGGTAAAATAAGTATTTTTCAAAAAATGCAGTTTTGTCGCCTTTTGATTGCGCACCCACATTAAATCTAGTTTTTGACATGTTTATAAGTTAAATTTTACAAAATAAAATTATTATTTGGAATCAGGATATAAATTTTTTCCTTGGATAATTTTTTCATATTATTCTGATAACTTTCATATTTTAATGAATAGTAAAAACACGCTATATTTTAATTAAAAACAACTTTTTTCATCGTAATAACTTATGTGGATAAATTATAATATTGAATGGTTTTAAAGTATAAATAGAATATATTTTTACCATTTAATATAATTTATGTCATTATCATTGATTTTAAATTGAATTCGTAGGTTAAATAAATTCAATCTTTGGAAGTGTTTTAACTTTTACAACCCGTTTGCTTAACAACGAGATTAATTTTAAATTAATTACTACAAATTATATGTTTTGAATTTTGAAAAATGGATTCCATATTTGGAATAATTGGGTCCAAATTATGTTAATAGGTTACTTTTAAATTTTTTTGATATTATGAAGAGTAACAACGTTAATTTTTATTTACTACGGTTAAAGATAAATTGGGTAATTCAAGGTTAAAAGAATATTATAATAATTCACAATTACCTTGAAACTTGTCCTAACCTTATTGGATGAGTTGTGGCCGACCATGGGAATCCTTGGGTTGATTTTGGGACTCCATGGAGCCACTTCTGAAAGACAATGACACATTAGATTAATTAATTTAATGTAAAGACAAAATTGGAATTAACAAAAATTGTTTAGTAATTAATTTTTATAAGGGGATATATAAATTATATATTGAACTATAAATATTCATTAGAAATATAAAAATCTTTCCTACATTTTGGTATTTTTTTTATAATTTTTAGACATTAGAGAAATTAAATTATTTATGACACAATAATGATGCAGTATTTACCACATTAATAAATGATTTAAATAGATAAGATTAAAATGATTAAAATATCATCCAAAACCAGTCCAATTACTATTGGATGATTTTATTTTGAATATTAGTCATCGTATCTTCGACATTAATTTGTTTTGGGCCTCGTGAAATGGAATATAAGTTTATAATAAAATAATGTTTTCACTCTTTCCTAAAGAGCCCCTCCACTCCCTTATAAAAGGAGACCACTTCTATGCGATTCCTCACACCTCTCAAGCCTTTTGGCTCGTCCAAACTCTTCCCAAATAAGCTCCCTAAATCCCTATCCCCCACTTAAAGCCTTACATTAGGCAGAAGACTCTCAAAGAAGTCCTTTTGGTTCAAACCAAAGTAAGTTACCAAAATTAAAGGTAACAATTTCTCTTAAGTTGTTTTCTTTAATTCTACTTCTCCAACCCCTAAAATCTTTTTAATACTTTATTTTGTGACAACACCAGTATCCTCAAAATACTAGGATGTTTTTATGTGAATGATTATAACTACACTTACACACACCTCCACTTAATGGATGAAGAACATAGTGTTTCTGTGATGGAAAACTAACGCCTCACGAAACGATGATTGTTCGATTTTCTCCTACTGCCTCTCATGGTGGCCATTATGATGGCACAATATTTATATATAATATATATTATGTTTATGATTTCCTTATGCTTCTTTACTTTCCAATTATATCAAGCCTTTACAGTTTCCATAGTCGGTAAATACGATAATCTCATTTGAGGAAGTGCGGACTACCGCCCCCTCAAAGTGATGTCATTCATTAATACCTTATGTGGGATGTATAAAGGATGTGGATAATGATATTATATATGATATTATACTGGAATTATAATATAACTATGTATAATTATTTTTTAATTACATTAAAATAATAAATAGAAATGAAAGTAGTGTTCATGCGTACGTACAACTTACCGTCTCCATGAACGGTGTGTTTCATTTCTTACCTCCATATGTTATGTACTATTATAAATGATTGTATATGCTGGATATATAATGAATTTATATGATATATAAATCATGATTTACATTTTGGAAGTAATTAAATCATGATATAAGTAATAATAACATCAAGAACAATAAGTCCAAACATGTACGATAAATAAGATGATTTTACCCAAAACGCTACTTTAACATTAATTTACAAAAGAATGGGTAATATAAAGTCATAAGTGAACCATATATGATATCATAACAATGAATATGATTCTTTAATAAGTCAATTACATTATTTAAATCATTATACAGGAGGTTCAGATACGTACGAAGCATATCAGACCTAAGGTAAGGGATAATTATTCCAATCTCATTCTTATCCGAGATTGTTTACTCGTAAGTATTTACTGGGGGTAATGTTTATTATCCATTTCCATATTCTCTAAAAATGTTTTCATAAAATGTTTACTTTCCTTCCATGTATGTTTAAGACATTTTTACCCTTTTCTTACTTTTACCACATTGTATGGAAGAAATCTTTCTTTTGTTTACCATACGAGGTACTTTTTGACTTTTCCGAAAAAAGTACGATAAGAATGATTTTTTAATGTATACGGCATGAAAGGATTTTTAAGGTTTTATAAAGACTTATTTTCAGGAAGCTTCCTCCAAAATATTTCATGAATATTTTCAACAAAATCATTTTCTTTTAAAATTGCATGATGATTTGTGAAAAGAAATTGATTTTGAAGAAGAAAGGATATTTTCCTCAAGAATTCATTTCAAGTGTTTTATCAAAACCATTTCCTATATAAGATGACATTATTTCATATGTGTATGTTTCAAGTATAATGTCTCTATGATTTACATTGTTTCAATTTTCTTATGATGAAATATCCATTTGTTTTATATGGATTATGTGATGATGGGATGATGTTTATGAAACCCATTTTATTCATTGGGTTATGATGAATGTTTTAAGTTTATTTTGTGGCACATGTAAGAATGATTTCACTATGAGATGGGTGGGACCTATATCTCCCTCCAATGCATTGGGTAATGATTTATATCTCATGAGATAGACATGGCTGGAACAGCAAGTTAAACCAGTTCAGTAATACAAGACTGGAACGAGGAGTGAACTCGATTCAGAAAGGGACTTTGTCCACTAAGATGGTCTTGGCAGTAATGCCTTCGCTACTATGGAAATCATATCATGTGCTTAATGGTTGCCACAATTACATGTTTTATTCCCATTCTATTTTATCATTCTTAATGTTTCTTTATGATCTATGCCGTACGTACTTCCATGTTTTATGACATTGCTCAAGCTTTTGATATTTAAACATTATGTTTATGTTTTTAATTTCAAATGTATATGGAATGTTTTATTTTATCCATGCTTACCCTTACCGAGAATTTGAGCTCACCCTTTTTATGTTTTCTTTTCCCTAGGGTATAAAGAAATGTTTTAGGTAAGAAAAAAAGGGAAGATCTTAATGGGACATGTTGAAGATCTTTCACAACGATTAGAAGATTACGTTCCGAGTTTCCAAAGGCACTAAACTATTACGGTCCTTGTGTGTCTATTTTTTTTATGTATTAAGTATTCCTCAAAAGTAATGTAATGTACAGGTACGTCAAGCTTCGGGTCTCTACAACGTGGCAGGCCCACTATACTCGATAGAGGAGGAGTTCTCCAGCAGCAGATTGTTCAGAATGTTACTTGATACTACCCCATGAATAAATCCTAGTGTGAGAAGAGTCAGAACCTCTGTGTTTCCTCATGAATGATATGGATTATTTGGTAACTTAGGTATATGTATGGGAATATACCTAAGTAGGGTTATCTTTTAATTTCATACTTTTTGGTTTATACATGGTAGTTTTTGTCGGACCATGAGGGTCTCGGGGTCCCTACTGAGTATTTCTATACTCACCTCTGCACCGACTATGGCCTCTCCTTATTGTGTTGGATGCAGACGATGGACAACGCTGACCGAGGCTCAGAGTACCAGGACTGGACAGTTCTCGGCGGTGGACCATACGACGTGTCAGTACGCGTACGAGACAGACGAATGTGGAGTCCTGAGGAGGTGATCTGTACATATCCTTCAAGTAAGAACCTTGTAGGATGATCCAACAGCCGTCCTTTCTCTTTCTATAGTTGTATTTCTTTGAAGCTGTACATGTACCATTACGGTTGGGCTTCTATTCCGGCCTGGTTTTACTTTCAGCACTCTTTTTGTTATACAGATTTCTTGTATTCGTATCTTTCAGTGTGCATGGATACGTGAGTTTACCGGTTATAATGGAAATACCTTCATGGTTTTAGGAAATATGCCATTGGTGGTAGTCGCCATCCCCTAGCCTATGGAAGGTGGGTTTGGGGTAGTCACGGGACATGCCGTGGGGGATTGGTCATGACAAATTAGTATCAGAGGAATCGGTTCTACCACAAAACTAGGACTCTGATATTTTCTATGAAGCAATAGTGTTAAGGGTAATGAGTAAAGTTTTCATTTCAGGGAGTCCAGTGTTAGTATGACGACCGACGTATCCATACACCAGGACCCTGACTTCTAATTTCCAACTCAGTGCATGAAAACACTGATTGGATGAGTGTTTTCAAGAGTCTTCATTTTGAAATCTTAATGTCAGCTCACTAAGTTAGCTCACCCGGTATAAATTTTGACTCTGGCGCACCTATTTCTTTTAAGGATGCCTCACACATACAACCAGCTAGAGTTCTGATAGTTGAATGCATTGAAAGCCGACTGAGTGATGAGGCCTCAGTTTAGAGCCATTTTCCAGCAGAGGATGCAGCAGTACCATTACCTGTGGGGCCACCAATTCCACCAGCCCTAATAGCAGAGAGTGTGTGCCGCTTGAGCGCGTTGCTCGAGTTCCAGCGCTAGAGGCCACCCAGGTTCATGGTAGAGACGGACCCACAGACAGTTGATGATTGACTGGAGGCTATAGTGAGAGTCTTCCGACTGGTAGGGACACCAGCTTATTTCATGGTGATCCTTGTCTCCATCCTTCTACATGAAGTATTAAGAAGATGGTGGATCTTGATGCTCCATGTTCATGTGGAGCTGACGCTTCTCTGGGAAGACTTCGTGAGCCAGTTTCGGAAAGAGTTTGTCTCGGCGACTCTTCGTGTAGTGCACATATAGGAGCTACTTCATCTACAGCAGGGCATCATGATTGTAGCTCAATACTCATCGAACTTCACTAACCTCTCACGCTACTCCAAAAATATAATGCATGACCCATTATTTAGGGATCGTAGCTTCAATATGGGGATTATGCGGGAGACCAGGGCTTTGACGATCTCACTCATCATCCTGACGCAGGCGGCAGTGTTAGAGAGAGCCCTCTTGGAGGAGAGTTTCCTTGCCGAGCAGTCACCAGTAGCTAAACCCACTACCAGTCATCACGTAGTGGATTCTTCTACATCTGGCAGCAGACTGTCATCATAGTGGTCCAAGAGGACCTGACCTACAGGTGGACAACCACATGATTCAATGTCGGTTGTGTGGGGCACTCGAGTCGGAGACAGACATGCCAGGAGTGGTCAGTGTTTCTCATGCGGCGTGCAAGGTCACATGGCACGTGACTATCCAAACCATCCTTTAGATGATCAGTATATGGTTGAGGGACTGCCAAGGTAGAGAGAGAGGTTCGATCGAGGTGGTTCGCAGGGAGCAGAAAGACGTGGTAGAGGAGCTGGTCATGCAGCTGGCAGTGGGCGACGATTCGAGATGTTACCGCCACCACCACTAGGAGGTCCACCCTCACCACAAGGAGTAGGTGGACAGGGGCGAGCTCAGCTCCAGGTAGTGGAGGATTATGATCGTGGGCACTAGAGATGATATGAGGTACAATCTGTGTCTACTCTACCTTAGCATCAGTTCTAATAGACATAAGTGTCATTCATTCTTTAATTTTCACTTCCCTCGTTCGGAGCTCGAAGATTCCAATGGATTTGTTTCTCAATCCTTACATCTAGAGACTCCTATGGGAGAAGATTTGATGATTACACATTGGTGCAGGAAATGAGAGCTTACTCTAGGAGGTGAGACCTTCGACTAGGATCTCCAAGTAGTAGTGTCGGGGACTTACAACATCATCTGGGGTATGAAATGGTTATCTACAGTCTATGCTCAGATTGAATATATTATGCACAATGTGTGGGGTGTCCACATGGATGGGACCAACTTTACCTTCACTGGTGAGAAGTGAGCCTTTGTAGCACAAGACAAACTTACCTAGAGAAGGGTTCAGCCGATCACTCATCATTTGGCTTACCTTACCCTCGGAGAAGTTGATGTAGAGAGTCAGAGCTATCTTGTAGTTGTGGACCAGTACGCTGATGTCTTCCCTGATGATGTTCTGGTTCTACCTCCTCATAAAGAGGTCGAATTTTACATTGGCATATACCCCAGGAAAACCCCGATATCTACACCAGCATATCTGATGGTTCCGACAGAGCTTCGTGAGCTGTGACTATAGCTAGAGGACTTGCAGTGGAAGGAATTCATCTGGCCTAATGTTTCACCATGGGAAGCCCCTATTCTATTCACCAAGAAGGCACATGGTAGATTGAGACATTGTGTCGACTACCAGCTACTGAACCAGGTGACCATGAAAAAAAAGTACCCACTCCCGAGTATTGACGACCTCTTTGATCAGTTTAAGGGAGAACAGTGGTTCTCGAAGATAGACCTCGGATTAGGCTATCGCCATCTCAGAGTGCGAAATGAGTATGTATAGAATATGACATTCAGATGTTATTATATCCAATACAAGTTCTTGGTTATGCCATTCGGCGTAACCAACACTCCAACAGTGTTCATGGGGCTCATGAATAGGATCATTCAAACATACGTTGATAGCATTGTAGTATACTTCATCGATGACATTCTGATATACTCGACTACTAAGGAGGAGTATCCATATCCTTTGTAGGTAGTACTAGACACACTCCGAGAGCACCATCATTATGGTAAGATTTATGACTGCCAGTTCTGGATCTGAGAGGTTCACTTTCTGGGACATGTCATATTGGATGCTGGAGTTGTAGTGGATCCGGTGAAGATTGAGGTGGTACATTCATGGGAGCCACCCAGGAGTGTGATGGAGGTACGAAGTATCTTGGGATTGGCTGGTTACTATCGAAGGTTTGTACTAGACTTACTTAGAGTTTTATCACCACTATCAGTTTTGATAAATAAGGGGAAACCCTTCATTTGGTCGAAAAAAATTCCAGTGGAGTTTTCCGTAGCCGAGGAAGAGGCTGACTAGTGCCCCCACCTTGAGGCTTCCAAAGGAGGGTGTAGGGTACGTAGTCTACTGGGATGAATCAGGGACCAGACATGGATTTTTCCTAATGTAGGACTGTGTAGTGATCACATATGGTTCTCGACAGATTAGAAAAAATGTGAAGAACTACGCTATCCATGACCTGTAGTTAGCAGTAGTGGTCTTCTTCTTGAAGATGTGGCAACACTATCTGATGGGTGAATGTTTTATAGAGTACTCCGATTACAAGAGTCTCAGGTATATATTCTCTCTAAAGGACCTGAACCTAAGACAATGATGTTGGCTTGAGATCCTCTGGGACAATGACTTCTAGATAGTCTATACTCCTGGGAAAGTGAATGTTGTTGCATATGCACTCACCAGGAGGTCTTGTATACGATTGCTAGGTTAGGCGACGGAGCAGCTGGCTACTTCACTGATATCCTTTGTGGATAGAGATGGAGAATCTTTCCTTAATCCTCTTACAGTCACTCCCCCACTTCTTTAGGGAGTTAGGGAGGCGCAACGTGGGGATGCTGACTACGAGACTCAACGTGCTCAGATATCCACAAGACATGCACCTGATTGATTTTCTAAAGGTGGGGAGAATGTCATCCTCCTCAAAGGACGTACCATGGTACCAGTGTCACTTCAGGAAGAAGTGTTGAGGGTGTTCCACACATCCCATATAGAAGTACATTGAGGAGTGGTTAAGATGTACCAGGATCTCCGACGACAGCACTGGTGGCCAGGAATGAAGAATGCAGTTGCAGAGATTGTTTCTCTGTGCCTCACTTATCAACAAGTGACAGCTGAGCATCAGGTACTAGAAGGCTTGGTTCAACCTTTAGAGATCCCAGAGTGGAAGTGGGATGGGATATCCATGGACTTCTTGACTGCACTTCCACCTACATCTAGAGGTCATTACTCGATTTGGGTGATCATCGACCAACTCACCAAGTCAGCCCACTTCCTAACGATCAGAGAGCAGGGTTTAGTAGAGAGCTTGGGACGGCTCCATGTATAGGATAATGTGTGGATACATGGTTTTCATTCTATGATTATCTCCGATCATTATGAATTTTTTACTTCCCAACTATGGAAGGGGTTTCAGGAGGCTTTCGGGACGCAACTACATTTGAGCACCACTTCTATCCATGGATGGATGGTCAGAGTGAGTGGACCATTCAGACCCTTGAGGATATTCTACATTCTTGTATTCTCAATTTCATTCTCAGTTGGGAGGATCACTTGCCATTTGTGGAGTTTGAGTATAACAAAATCTATCACTCCACCATTGGAATGGCACCTTTCGAAAAATTCTACGGGCGACCTTGCTGATCACCTTTGTGTTGGACTGACCCTGGGGAGTCAGCACTAGTGGGACCAGAGATGGTACAAGATTCCACAGGGAAGGTGTAGATCATCCCAGAGTGGATGAAGACTACACAAAGTAGGCAAATGTCATATACCGACAGGTGATGAAGATCTCTGGAGTTCGAGGATGGCGACCACATCTTTCTACAGGTCTTTCCTTGATGAGGATTGCGGAGATTTGGCTGAGGCCGCCAGTTATCTCCGAGACTTATTGGACCCTTTTAGGTCCTCAATAGAGTTAGCAAGGTGGCTTACTGCTTAGCTCTTCCACCTCAGTTGCACCGGGTGCATGACGTCATCCACGTATCCCCACTGAGGAGATATGTGCACGACCCTTTTAACGTCATCGAGCATGGTGAGCTGGACGATGATGATGGGGAGACCTTTACAGAGGTTCCAATAGAGATTGAGTATCGACAAGAGTGGGTCCTTCATGGATGGTCGATAACTCTGGGGTGCGTTCACTGGCAGCACAAGAACCTCTAGGAGAGCACATGGGAGCATGAGGCTTAGATGCGTACTCAGTACCCCCACTTGTTTACCTAGTTTGAGTTGTGGATTATGGTAACGTATAGCCCTAAGGCGGGGAGAATTTAAAGACCCAGAATTTCAATGTCATTTTTTTAAATATAAGTAAATTTTACAAGTCTGCGAAATTTGACGGCGCGTGATTTTGAGGCCCGGAGTGCCTGGAATGAATTTCTGAACATGATTTCAGGTACTTTCAGTGAACGTACGAGCCAGTTTTTATAAATTTTGAACCGGTGCTCAGAATTGAAATCTGAGGGGACCGTTGAACTTGTAGTTCTAGTATTCGCTTATGGAGACTTTCAACTCAACAGTAGAAGGTCGAGGGTGAAAGTTAGTTTTTGGGATTTTCGTGAAGGAATAAAATAAAAATAAAAGTGTGTGACATTTTATTTTTATTTGCAACACACATGTGGATGTTGGGCTGTCGGGTACACTGGAACTAAACCTCCATGTGGATGTTGAGGAGTGGGGACCACCATACCCTAACCTCCCATGAGAGGTTATGATGTTGGGGACCACCCAAACCTAACCTCCCATGAGGGGTTATGCTGGTGGGGACCACCCAAGGCCTAAACCTCTTGAACTCCTCTCATTATGGAGAAAGACCTCTCAACCCCCACATCAATGTGGAGGAGCCTCTTGACTTCCCCCACATTAACTGTGCCAATGTACATACCATTAATCTACCAAACTAGTTAATTAATTAAGCATTTTGAATTCTTGCCAAAAAATTATTAGATGGAGTAATGTATTATTTTGGTGGAATTTGGGGATTAGAATGACATAGGTAGAATTCTATATAATGAATAACTTCCTCCACGAAAAACGCTCCTCCAAACAAAGAACGCCAGTGAGGAACATCTTTGACTTCTTCCTTGGAAAAACCATATGGAGGCCACCAATGTGGGACGTCTTCGACAACCGACCTTCCCTCCTCATCATCATCAATGAAAAGTAAGAGGTAGGTATGGTTATTAAATTCATGAATCTTCTCGATTAATATCCTCATTCTTTATTCATGATTAATGTTTAGCCACTTTCTTCCACTCTAATACGGAAAGTGTGAGCCAAACTAACATGGCCCGTCCTCTCTGTAATTCTTGTGATAAACTGCGGTGTTATTCGCATTGGTGGAGGATGGAGACCAACCACGAAGGGGAAAATGAACGGTGTCCTGCACCACCACCAGCAGCGAATAAGGCGATGATAAAACGGAACCACCCCACGACCACCGCCGCCCTGTGGCCTCCGCCCCATCCGCGGCCACTGCCGCCCTCCGCGGCTCTGCACCGCCTCGCGGCCGGACCACCGCCCCGCGACCTGACCGCCGCCCTTCCAGGAGAGACACCCTGTCCGGCCCACCATCGGCTCTCCGCCCTCCCAGCCGAACCGGCCTCGTACACCGGTGGAGCTGCCCCGCGGCGCTCCGCCCTCCCGGTCGAACCGAACCTGCGCCCTGGCCAATCCGCCCTTGCAGAGGCCTCCTGGATGAATTGTCCTTGCGGAGCCATCATGGATGAACTTCCCTCGTAGAACCCTCCCGGCCGAGTCGCCCTCTTGGCACCATCCTAGCCGAGCCGCCCTCGCGGCACCCTCCCGGCCCTCGCGGCCTCCCGGGCTTGATCAAGCGGTCCAGGTTGAACCCAACAGACCGGGCTACCCAGCAGGATGAGCCGGACCCAGCAAGTCGGGCTAGGTTGACCCAAACTAGGTCAGCCCAGGTAGGTTCTGGGCTATCAGTCCAACCAGGTTGGACCGAACTCGGTCCAACTAGGTGGGACCAGAGTCAGTCCAACTATGACCCATATTCCTTCTTTTGGCCCTATCGTTGGCACCATACGTCCGTTTGAAGAACTGTTAGAGGCATTGGGAACCATGGAGCGTGTCTGTCCCTATGAGTGATACTACACTGTGTTTTTGGATAAAGTTGGGGAACAGTCAGGTTGGATTGAGCACAAATCCAACTGGGCCCCCGAGACTAAAAGGCTAATAACTCACAGACCGGGTGACTGATTGACGTGCTGTCTATTAGGTTGAGACGTCTTTGACATGGAAGACATTTGAAATACTTATCAAAGGGACTTCGTGTTAGTTGGAGTATGGACCAGTAGCTCATGGGGCTGATCCCCCTGGAGACGAGCGAGCATAGTGTGGGAACCCAGCGACTAGCTAAGACCTGATGCCTGCTAACCGTTTCGACTTGGAGTGACATGATTGGCCCAGTGGGGATCCCATAGGTGACGCTACAGACCCACAGTGGAGAGCGCCTTGGTGACGCGATAGAACCATGATACTCGACAGGAGGAGTACCTCAGAAGGCTATGAGGGGGAGTGCCTTGGTGACGTGGAAGACCCATGGTGGGGAGTGCCATGGTGACGCGGGAGACCCACAGTACTAGATAGGAGAAGTACCTCAGCAATCCTAGGTTAGTGGGAAGCACCTCTATAAGACACGGCATGCCCACTCTAGTTGATATAGGAGGAGTTCTCCAGTAGACGAGGGTTCAAAATGTTACAAGGTAATACCCCTAGAATAAATCCTGGTGTGAGCTGAGTCAGAACCTCTATGTTTCCTCATGATTGAGATGGATTACATGATAACATAGGTATATGTATGTGTATATACCTGAGTAGGGTTATATGTTCATTTCATACATTGTGGTTTATAGTTGGTTGTTTTTGTGAGACCTTGAGGGTCTCGAGGTCACTACTGAGTATCATTATACTCACCCCAGCACGTGTTATTCATCCACCTTGTTGTGTTGGATATAGATGAAGGCTAACGCTAATCGAGGATGAGTGTATCAGGAATGGATGGTGCTAAGAGGTGGACCATACAACATGTCGGTATGTAGAGGAGACAGATGGATGTGGAGTGATGAGGAGGTGATCTCTACGTACGCTTCAGGTAGGAACCTCGAAAGATGATCCAGTAGCTATATTTTCTTCTTCATTAGTTGTATTTATTTTTAGTTGTACTTGTACCTTTACTGTTGGGCTTATATTATGTCCCCTTTTTACTTTTAGCACTATTGTTTTTATACAGTTTGCTTGTGTTCGTATATTTCTATGTGCTTGGATATGTGAGTTTGCAAATTATAAAGGCAATGCCTTCCCATTTTTAGGGAATAAACATTTGGTGCTAGTCGCCAGCCCTTAATTTATGGAAGACAGGCTTGGGGTAGTCACGACACGAGCCCTAGGGGATGGGTTGTGACAAAAAAAATCAACCAAATTATATAATGAAAATATGATTTCAAAAAAATAAATTTATATTTTCAAATTAAAATTATTAAATCATCAAATTTTATATTTAAAATAGTTTCCCCACTAAAAGATGGTAAAAATGATTTTAAGATAAATATTGTTTTTAAGCATAAAATTGGATTTATTCTTATCTATTCTTTATCAAATCTATTCGATGAATGTCAAAAAAATATAATTTTTTATATCATAATATAGTTTGTAATATTCATACCATCCAAAATATTGCATATGTGATAAATTCTTTATTAAATATTAATATCAATGGAATATTAATATTCAGTAACACTCGACCATGTATGTAACAAATAATATGGAAAAAATCAGTATTATAGGAAGTGAAAGACAATTTTGGTGATTTGTATAATTTAATATGATATGGTAAATTCATGTTACACAATATATCAAATAATTTAAATAATTATAAATGAATATATTATAAAAAATCATTGGTTGTTACATCTTAACCATATATGAAATTGGGTCCACAAAATATTATCTTTATCTAAGTACACTATAGTTTGATATTTGAGTATAACATTATTGAAAAGATCAAATTTTTAATGTTAAAGAAATTTTTTCTCTATGAATATAGTGAAATTTAATTACTTTATATATTTATAAAATCACAGTTTCATCCTCATAACATTCCCATAAATACGATGAATGTACCTAAAATAACCTCAATTATAATATATCATATTCACCTAACGGTTATCAATACCTTAAAAATAATTTCCAAAAGTATATGAATATTATCATTGAACTAAACCGTTACCTAAATATATACCCTACGAAATTTCTCTCAAAAATCCGATAATCAATTTATTATCATAACACCTACAACCTGAGATGGAGTTTTTAAAACCATTAACATATGGTTAACTATAAAAAAATACCATGATTCTCAATGATATCAACACATAGATAAATGTCCAAATAATAAATATAGAATTTGAAAATGAATCTTCCATCCATTTTTTCTTTCGATCATGTCAATTTTCAGACTGAGTATGTTTTTTTGGTATAATGTTACCAAAAATACCCAACACATTTCACCTAAAGAATATTAGTGTTCACTAAGTATCTATAATCTCAATTTTGATTGTTCATGACTATTTTAATTGTAGTCACTAATAGTTTTAACAAACATACCACGCTTATAAAACTTTAGATATCTTGAAATACATTCCCAAACATTTAGTTTACCACACTTGTAAAATGTCTTAGTACTATATACAAAATTATTCATCAGTTTCTTATGTATTTCAAACAACCTTAACAATTTCTTAATATTTTAATCATGTAAAATTTATGTTTCATAAAATTCTATTTCAACATTCTAAACACAAGAATTTTTTTTTTCATAAATTGTAAATTATTGGGAGGAAAAAGATCTTCGAAGACATGGTTTCAATTCATTGAAAAAATTTTATTTTTACTTTTAATGTCCTAGATAATGTATAGAACATTTATTGGAAATATTTTCATTTTTTATTCACATTGAACCACAAAATATTTATATGTTTTTCTCCATTACAAGAATGGATTATCCATTCTAAGAGAAAAAACATTTTCAAAATTTATTCTAATGAAATTTTCTTTGAATGTTTCCAATTCCGTAGTATCAAGATCATCATTCTATATATTATTTTTCAATAAATATATCCATCAATCAGATTCACCATCAAAATGATAAATGAAAATGGTTACCTTTTGACATTGTGAGCATCCCTTGGCTTCAATTATCTTCTCCATGTAATTAATCAATTATTCAACTAACTCTAGGTAAAGTGATCCATTAAATGATTGTGGATGATGCCTTATAAAATTATCTAATATCCTCATGTTCCATCATGGTAGGATGGGTTTATATTTATCATGTATACTGACACCATATATATCTTGTGTCAGCTAAACCATCACATTAATAAATATTAGTTCTGATTGTAACCATCCCATGATTCTGTTTTTGAATGATATTTTTCTCTCAATTCCTTCTCACTGTATTTTTTTTGGTTCCTCTATGGAAATAAAATATGTACAAAAATAGATTATATTATTAAACCTAGAAATATAAAAATTAAATATCATTTCCAAATAACCAAAATATCAAATCATCTATTTCATTCTAATAACAATATCCTAAACATTAAGGTTTTCAAAACCAATATATGGATACAAACTATAAATAACTGGACTATAATTTTACATAATCATCAGATAAGTCAATAATGCTACTTTATCATACATTTAGGATCCATTTATATTTTTAGTTTTAGAGAATTTTTCTATAATTAATACATAACAAGATCGTAAAATACCAAGTGGAATCTTCCTATCACTATCAATTTTACACAAAATATAAATCGATAAAGGAATTCATAAATTATTTTCACAGAAAATCTCATTGATATAAATCATGAATTGTTACATTCCCTTAAGCATCATTAAACCCCAATAATTTTTTTTATATACTTGGTATTTGAAAAAAATATGAATAAGAGAAAATAAGAAAGGGAACTATTATTTTGTAAAAAATAATGAAAAATTATATAACTCTTACCTTAATCTTCAATGTTCATTGAGAATTTGAAATAATTTTTTTAGACAACGAGTTTTTTCCAAAAAAAATTGAAATATTTTTGAGAATAATTCCAAAGCCAGTTGCAGAGATGGAATGCGATTCTGAGACCTAGTGTTCCCGAAATTAATTTTATAAAAATATTTATTGTTTTAATATTACACACACATGGTTAACTAAATGAAATGGGATATATCATAAACGGTTGATCGGATCCAAAATCTGAGTTCACTATTAGGCCTGAAACCAAGTGTTTACCTTACGAGGGGTATAACCATTGTCGGTTTCAGGAGTTCAACTTAGGAAACATCGTGGATGAGTGATTAAATAATTAAATAATTATTAATTGAATTATTTAATTGATTAATAATTTCCTATCCTAATCAGTGGTTATAAATATGAGGCTATAGGGGTTTGGACTCAAAATAGCTATAATTCGCCAGTGAGAGCATAAAAGTTCTATTGAAGAACTCATCCCTGATGAAGAACGATGAATGAAGAACGGAGAACTCTTGGTTCAAGAAGGATCAAAGGACAATGAATGGGTCATATCGTCATCCTCTATCATCAGGAATGTTCTTAAACAATGATTGATCCAAAGATAAGGTGGGGATTATCTTTGTGGATTCCTTACCCAAGATGAATTTTCCTAAGAATGAGAATTAAAATAATGAATTAATTCACAGATCTAGAAACAATTATTTGAACCAATTTCTTCTTGTTTATCTTGACATTTAAATTATTGATGTTTGATAATTATCTATTTTCTATTTCTTCATGTTATTGATTATTCGCGATGATGGACAAATAAACATGGCCATCATTCTGCACATAGTACCTGACCATTTATTATTCATTCATCATGTGTTCTTCACGCATTCCTAATTTCAATATAATTAAGTGCATCAAAACCACACTGTTTCATTTAGCGCGGTATAAAGATGCGAGATCTCGACCCATGGATCACAAATCCACATTTGTCTCTTCATTACGAGTTAGATAGATGTCCACATTGTGCGTGAAAGGATTCCTTGGTGTGGGTTCAGTGATTTCTGGTCAAGGTGGATCCTAGCAAAGAGGCTTAATGTGGAGAGAGGTTCAGTGCTATCTTGCTTCCGTAACATGATAGCCATGGATTTGAGGGTAGATTGGCGCTGCGAAGTATGTGGTTCCCAAGCGGCATGATAGCTAGGGCGAGAGGCGTGGTTCAGTTCATGGGGACAAGTGGCATCAGACGAGGCCGTAGACGGTGTAGCTTGCGACCGAATATGGCATGTGAATATCTGGTGGAGGAGGCTATAGATTGATTAAAGGGCTGGCAGCTTGTGTTTATAGGAAAGAGGAAGGAGGTGATATTTTTAGTGAAGAAGAATATTGAAGAGGGGATATAAAAGATAATAATGATATTAAAAAAGGGATGTAAATGAAAAAGGAGGACTAAATCATGGGGCTTTTGAGCTAAACATGTGGAAAGAAAATGATTGAACATGAGACTCTGTTCGAAAATAAATAGGGATTAAATAAAAATAAAAATAATATTATAATGTTATTATTATTTTCATTGGGAAACTCATGATTTGACAGTAACTTCTTCGTGCGACAATGGATTCACGAATAGTTAGCAGCAGTGTGACCCCGACTCTGAGATTGAAATTATGAGTCCAATATTGGATGTCTTTTTTGGTTTTGTGGATCAGGTACCCGAATCACTCAAATAATAATATATAATTATTTTTATTAAAACATTGAACTTCCCTAACACCAATGTGTGACGTCCTATTGACATTCCATCAGTGATGACATGAACCTTTCTTTAAGATGGTTGATCCAAGTAAAAGGTTGAATATTAAATTCTGTTTCATGGCTTGGGTCCACAAAACACCGAATTATATTATTATTATTGTTCTCGGATCTTCCATCTATCATAACTCTCTCTTATAGTGTTAGATTGATGAACCATCAGTGACGCTGCAACCCTAAAATTAAGATGGATATTTCCAGACCAATTTTGATTATTTAAATTTAGATCGAGGTACAGAACCCATGAGGCCCGATTATTCTGTGTTATAGTGAAATGAAACATTTTCACCAGGTATCTATTTTGGGAAAATGATTAGTACATCTCATGTGTTTTTTCTTGAGGTTCCAATGGTGTTATCCATATAATTGATTTGATAACTAATTCCTAGGCCCCACATGATTCTATTCATGTGCAATGCGGTGATATATGACTTTTCCATTGGATGACCATTCAGGGAAAATGAATAGTTGATCATGTGAATTTTTCTCCAAAGTCTCAAAATGTGTGATTCATTTTGTTAGTTGGTGCAATTTGAGGATGCTTGAGAGTAAATGAAAATTTTCACCCTTCGAATCAATAACAAGCATTGCATGCTTGTCATCCTTTTGACCAGAGATGTCTTGTACTATGAGAGTACATAAGCATAGGTATGGGGACTTTATTATATGAATTGCCTATCCTGATAGTTTTTACATGTATAATGTGATGGTTCCCTCCGTTGTGGATTATGAGATAAAATGTGAGATGTTCTGGGTGTGATGCATATCAAGGGTGGCACCTGATGATGATAGTGGTGTTCCTAGATGATTGTACTAGGTTTACCCTCTAGGTGGGCTAGGCAGTGGAATTCCCCGATTAAAATACCAGGCATACCCTCTAGATGGGCTGGGCAGTGGCATTCCCCGATGACAGTACCAGGCTTACCCTCAAGCTGGGCTAGGAAGTGGCATTACAATACGACTGTATCAGGATTATCCATCTACTGGGCTAGGTAGTGGCATTCTGCTGCAGCAGTACTGGGATTACCCAATAGTTGGTCTAGTTCATGGCATTCCCCGATAATCGTGCCGAGATTACCCTCTAGTGGAGCTAAGATGTGGTGTTACTCGATGTCTATGAGATAATTACCCTCATCTATGCTTCACAATGAAGTGGAGTGTTTTTTCTTACCTACCCAATGACTTTTTCCTCCTAGGTTGTTGTAATAAGATTCAGGACATCGTAGATGGATTGTTCTTTAGGACTGATGGCTACTCACCTTGTTGGGATGAGCTGTGAGATTGAGATCCCCCCACTCCATCATTTGGGTCTCTTCGAATGATCATATCAATTGTTGGGTGGAGCTACACTCCTTTTACTATACCTTGTTCACTTATTGGTCGTCTTCTTTTATATCACTTACTACTCCCTTCTTGAGTACCGATTTTGCTTCTCCCTCGATCCATAATGGAATCCTACATAGTATTTTTATACTGACCCCTGCCTGGACTTTTCCCATGATCGGTGTGAACTTGCAGATGACCGACATATTGATCATGATATTAGTTATTTTTAGGGATATGAGGTGTTGGGACTATATGTGGTGTCAAATCTTGGGATTCAGGAGTGGTAATCTCCCAGTTGTTTTACGTTTTCATTAATTTCTGGGTTGTGTAACTTTTCTATTTGGGTGTGGATTTCCCCCCTTCCCTTTTATCTTTACATTTCATGTACTTGTACTATTTATATTTCCATTATTATATGTTTGGTTTCCTTTTTATAGTAGTGTGGTATCTTTATTTATTTTCCTCTTAACTTATTCATTGAGTTGGCTGTGTGTGTGTTCTGTTTCTTAGGAAAAGACCTCACAATGTTTGTTGTGCCTTCTTCCCTAGTCGTCAGCTCGTGGCCTATGGAGGTGGGTTTGGGGTAGTTGTGGATTGATCCCCAGTAAAGGGCGGGCCAAGAAAAATTGGTATCTGAGATGGTTCAACCTTTGGGACGTTGTTTAGATGTTTCCATAAAATGATATTGTATTGGTTTATGGCATCAATGTCGATGTGTCTCGAGAGAATCTATTTGGCTTGGGAGTCCAGTGATGGTATGGGTGGTCGATGTATCATTTTCAAGGAACCAGACTACCCGCTTATCGACTAGGAACCCCAAGACACCAGTTGCAGGAAAAATCGTACATGAAACATATAAGAGTGTATCTTCGAATGTCCTTCTCAAGTCACCTTCTGATCATTGTTGATATATTTATATGCTAATTTGATTGCGATACTCCTTGAAAACATTCAAGATATCTCCATGATTACATTCATACAAGAGACTAACTACTTTGTGTGATGAAAATACTATGAGAGATGATGCCACAGTTCAGGACCCATCATGCGAGCCCATTTCTCCAGTTGGGTAGGTAGCATCACCCTTACCTATTGAGCATCAGATAGCTTCAACATAGTAGACTGACAACATGAGTGGGATGAACACACTACATTAGTTCCAACACCAGATACCGGTGAGGTTCCATAGTGAGGCAGACCATCGGATAATGATGGGTTGTCTATAGTCAGAGGTTCGCCTCTTTATGATTTTATGGACATCGGTGGATCAGATAGTAGCTTTGGAAGCGAAGAATTTTCCCAGGAGTATCAGGACATTGGTGGATCTTGGATACATAGATACTTGATGTGTTTTCACTATCATTTTATGACATACAGTATCTCATTCATTAGGATTACTACACCTTCTTCTAGTTATCTGTTCAACTTTAGGAGCTCCTCTAGTTACGGAAGGGAGGGATGGCGGTAACTGAGAACCTTGTGCACTACAATTTCAACATGATTGATAATGGTTAGTTCCGAACACATATGTTATGGTGGGGAAATAGTAAAGAGATTCATGTTATCATTGAAACCTTGTAAATCCCCTCCTATGTCGAGTTGTTGGAGCAAGAATTGTTGACAGAAAGAGTTTTGTTAGAGGAATTCCATATAGATAGTTGTGGGAGTTAGTGAAACAGAGCTCAGATGTTTGCTGCAGCTAGCAGACGCCAGATGATGAGATCTCAACTTAAGAGATCTTCTCATGATCGGTCTCAGGCATGTGATTATATGAGACCCAAACAGTGCAGTGGAATCATGGTGCAAGATTCTCTCTCACTTGTGTACTCAAGATGCTGTTGTGTAGTAGATGCCCTTAGCGGGATGTGTGGGAAGTCCCAACCTCACCTAGTGCAGGAAGCTTCATAGCAGTTAAATTTTCTGTAGATGAACCTGATGGACCATCTGGTTACAACTTTTCTTTAATCTATGTTTTTTACTTATTTTCCTCTCAATTGCGTAAGAGTGTCTTGGTTGTGATTCATTGACTATGACATCCAATTTAAACAGTTATCTTTTGGTGTTTCACTATATGGATATTCTGAAGGAGGAAATCACAAGAACCTATTCTAGGAGAAAACCATATGAGGATGGATCATCCCTTTTTTTCCTATTGTGATAGTACATAAACATCCAAGAGATTCCTAGGGAGCGGGAGAGCTTAGTGCGGTCTCGGTATCCCGATTTATTTCCCTAGTTTTTCTTTTCGAGAATAAAAATAAATAATGATTTAATTATGTGGACACCTGGTTTTTTAGAAATAAGGCTTAGAAATATTTATAAGAATACTTCAAGAGTGAGTCACTGAGACAACGTGCCATTCTGAGACTCAATGTACAAGAAATTTATTTTATAAAATTATTAAAGTGTTTTTATATTACGCACACGCGGTTAACAAAATAAAATGGGATATCTCTTAAACTTTTGATTGGATATAAATTTCAAGGTCAAAGTTGGACCTAGAACGCAATTTTCACTCTAGGAGGGGTATAACCTTTATCGTTATCGGGCGTTCGACTTAGGCACCATAATGGATGAGTGTTTAAATAATTAAATAATTATTTATTTGATTAAATGTTTTTAACCTAATAAGATGTAATTAATATGAGGTTATAGGGGTTTGGACTCATAATATCTTTAATTTTATAGTGAGAGAATAAAAATTATCTTGAAGAACTAATCCATGATGAAGAACGACGAACGAAGAATAGAGGAACCTTGGTTTAAGGAGGAACGAATGATGATGAATGGGTCAGATCATCCTCATCCATCAACAAACACATTCATCAAAAATGATTGATCCAAACCCATGGTAGGAATTGTCGTTGTGAATTACTTACCCCAATTGAATTTTAATGATGAGCACGAATTAAAATAATTAATTAATTCATGGATTGAAAAAAAATTGGTTGAATCAATTTATTCTTCTTTATATTGAAATTGAAATTATTGATGTATTATAAATATCTATTGGTCAATTTATCTTCATCATCATCATCATCATGTAATTTTATAAAGGTATAGGGAGGAAGTTTTTTTTCAATTACTCATGTTCATGATTCTCATATATGATGGAAAAACAAAAACGGCCATTGATCCGAACATAGACCATGATATTTTCATATTAATTCATCGCATTTTCTTTACACATTACTTATCTTCAAATAATTAATCATGTAAAAAACTCAATGTTTTGTTGAGCGCAGTATACCAATGCAGAGATCTCAACCCAGGGGTTGTAGATCATCATTCACCTCTTCATTATGAGTTATATAATAGCCGGAGTAAAGCGTGAAATGATTCATCAACATGAGTCTGATGAGGGTCCTATTGAGGGTTTTTTTAGGCGGCTCAAGGCAAGGTGGCTTCAGGTGGAGTGAGGGTCGGCCATGTAGTGTGGCCAAGGATTTCAGGGCAGACCGGCATTGCAGAGCTGGTGGATCCCGAGCGGTGCTGCAGCTAGGGTGAGAGGAATGATGTGGTTTAGGTGGATAGGCATCACTAGATGAGGCCAAAGACGGTGTATTGAGTGACCGACTATGGCGGTGGTAGATCTGGAAGAAGAGATTGCCAATTGGATGAAGGGCTGGCGACTTGGTTTTATAGGAAGAAGGAAGTAGGTGATATTTTCGAGAATTAAGATGAATCTAGAGAGGAATTAAAAGATAATAATGATAATAAAAAAGGGGAAACAAATTATAAAGGAGGATTAAATAATGGATCTTGTCTACTTAACATGTGGAATGAAATGGATTGAGTTAGATACTCCCTTATAATAGAAAGAGGGATTAAATAAAAGTAATAGTATAATAATTTTATTCATATTTTCATTGGGAAAACCTTGATTTTACCATTACTTATTTGTGTGACCATGGTTACATGAACCATCAGTAGTAGTGCGACCCTAACTCCGAGATGGATATTCCATGTCAAATATTTGATGACTTTTTCGGGATTGGGTACCGGGTACCTGAAACACTCAAATAATAATAATATATATTTTCTAATAAATCTTTGACCCTCCATATCTTCTACATGTGACATCCGACTGACTGCATATTAGATATGACATGACCCTCTCTTTATGATGGTCAATTCAATTATAATGTTGAATATAAAATTATGGTACATAGCTCGTGTCGAAAAAAACCAAATAATTTTATTATTGTTGATGGATCTTGAATCTGTCATAACTCTCTCATATGATGTTATAATGATGTAACATTTGAGATCCTGCAACCCAGAAATTAATATGGATACTTCAAGGCCAATTTTGAGTCTTTAAATTGAGATCAAGGTGTTGGCCCCACGTGGCCCAGTTCTCCCGTGTTACAGCAAAATGCAACATTTTCACCAGGTATCCATTTTGGAAAAATTATTAGTCCACCTTGTGTGTTTTTGTGAGGAACATAAGGGATTGATGCATATAATTGGCTCTAGGACTATGGTGTGGGATCAACGTGACATCATTCAAGTACAATGTGGTGATATATGGCTTTTCCATCAGATGTCAGTTTAGGGAGAATGAATAGTCAATCATGAGTGTTTCTCTACATGAATCACAATAGTGTTATCTCTTTGGTTATATGGTTCCATTTGAGGAGGCCTATGAGTAAATGAATGTTTTCTCCCTTTACTTTAGCATCAAGCTTTGCATTCTCACCATTCTTTTGTCTAGATATGTCATATACTATGGTAGTACAGTAGCCCGGCCTGTGGTACCTAATTTGAAGTTTAGTACCCGAGTATGGATAGGTACACAGCTAGGTGATGAGGGTGGGGGGACACACAATGTGTGGGACCCACACGCATAGTGTAACACATTATTAAACATTTATATCTTGTATCTCCATCTCTTTTACTCATACTATGTCATATGGGTATCCTATCCTGATTATTTTTCAGCATAGAATGTGATGGTTCCCTCCGCAATAGATTTTTAGATACAGTGCCAGATGTTTCAGGCATGATTCTTATCCAGGAGGCACTTGATTGTTACATTGGTGTTCCCCGAAAATAGACCTGGGGTTACCCTCCAGGTGGGTGGGGCAGTGGCATTTCCCGACAATAGTACCAGGCTTACCTTCCAACTGGGTCAGGTAGTGGCCTTCCCCAATGATATTACCAGGATTAACCTCTAACTCTGCTTGGTAGTGGAGTTCCACAAGGACAGTACCGGGATTACCCCCACTTATGATGGGATGTTTCATTCTCCAATGATCATGTCGAGTTTACCCTCTAGCGCGGCTAGGAAATGGTGTTCTTCAATGACTACAAGATAATGTCCCTTTTCATTACAACACAGTGACAACGAGCGGTTTGGCTGACCTACCCCTTGACTTGTTCCTCTTTGGTGGTTGTGACGAGATGTGGGACATCGTAGATGATTTTTACCCTGTGACTGATGGCCACTCAACTTCTTGGGCGGAGCAGTGGGATGGTGATCCCCTCACTCCATCATTTGGGTTTCAATAAATGGGCATATCTATTTTTGGGTGGAGATGCACTCATTTTACTGAAAATGTTTCCCATACTAGTCATCTTTGGTTATATCTCTTATTTCTTCCCACATCAGTACCTTTCTTGGTTCTCCCTCAAGACTTCGGAGAATCGAACAAACAATTTTTATACACACCCCTATGTGGATTTTCCCACATTTGGTATGCCATTCCTTATAATGGATAGGTTGATCAAGATATCAGAGGAGCATAGTGATAAGGTGTGCCTAGATTGCATGTGGTGGTCATATCTTGGGATTCATGAGTGGGACACTCCTATTAATTTTACTTTTTCATACGTTGCTGGGTTGTGGAACTTTTCTAGTTTGGTGTGTCTTTTCCCCCTTTCCTGTTCAGGATTACATTCCTTGAAATTTTACTATTTATGGTCAATGTGTACATGTTTGGTTCCCTTTTTATAACAGTTTTATATCTTTCATTATTTTCCACAACACTTATGCATTTAGTTTCCAACATATGTGTGCACAGTTTCTTATAAAAATGCTTCCCCTAGTTTGTTGTTCCTTCTACTCTAGTCTCCACCCCCTAGCCTATAGAATTCGGCTTCGGGTAGTTGTGAATCGAGCCCCAGTATTGGTCGGGTCATGAAATTTTTACATGAAAAAAGGAAAAAAATATTTCTCTAATAAATTATTTAATCCCCATAACACGAAATTAAACCTATTTCGTAGACATATGTAATCATATATATAAACAATTTCAAAATTTTTTTAATTGGAATATCTATAAGGATGAATTCCAACATTATCATTATCCAATGCATTGGAAAAATATAATGAGTATCACCCATCATATATTCTATATGGGGATTAGTTGTGATCATTAAAAGGGATCAACCCTAGCTATAATATATATCACGTTCACCAGTTTCTCACAAGTTATAATAGAGATAAACCCTTAATATAATTTATATCAGGATCACATATGTGTTATAATTGATCTCAACCCATCATCTAATCAATTTAAAGCTAAAATATGTCACATAATTATCATGTACAAAATCATGAGTAATAAAACAATCATAAAACCCTTTTGAAACAATTATTAATCCCATGTGATATAAAATTTTGTTATGAAAACCATTTTTCTTTTCAGAACCCATTTTCAATTACAAGACACATTTATATTTTCAAATCCATTTAAAATACCAAAAAAAGATGATTATTTCATTTAAGAAAAAATCAAATCATTTAAATATATAAAAAATGAAATATTGGAAATGGCTGCATAAAGGCCATTGTCACTGTATACTTTAATAGCTGAACATTCCTTTTAATTTTTTTTTTCAAAAAGTTTCTTATAAATCTTATCAAAAACATCAATTTTTAAAACAATTTAATTAAATTAAATTTATGAAAAAAGTTCCATTATAACCCTATTATCTCCATATATTTGAATATGTAAAATAATATCTAGAATATTTACATAGAGAAAATATTTTGAAAATAAAAATTTAAACATTCAACATCCAATATACTACTTTGAACTATTAAATCATAATAACCCAGAAAAAATAATATTTACAGGAACATTAAAAATAAGAATAATGAAAAATATGGATATATAATGTCTATATAGTAATAAATTCACCTTATAATAGAATAAATGTGAATATCCTCATAAAATTCCACAATGGAAGGAGATTCAGGCAAAATCCTTTACATTGATTCTGACTTTGAATTTGTGGCTTTGTATGCAAGAATAATACTTTTTTTTTAAATATTTAATAAAATAACAATCTTTTTTAATTTTATAATTATTGTTATTTCACTTATTAAAATATTTTAATCAACCACTTGTGAATTTTGTTTACACCGAGTGTTTCCAATATATTTGACTTATGTTTCATAAATGACATCATTTGGAAAACTATGGTAAAAGGGTTACTCATTTATAAAAATAAATAATAATAATAAATATGGAAATATTATATTTTTGATATAATTGTTTCTTTAAAACCCAATAATAAATGATTTTAATGAAAAAACAACCAATGTTACAATCATAGTGATGACGAGTTGAACGTACCCATGAGTAATAACCCCATTATTCAATGATCATTATGGAATAATGGTAAGTATCATTTATCATTAAATAGTTATAAATATATAATATATACAATATTATTTAATCTTAAATACTTATATATATTATTTTTTTATGTAAATGGAATCACATCGCTTCAAAGAGTTGCTAGTATACACATCCACGAATGACGTTATCCCTTTTCCAATGTGTTAAACAATATAAATGAAATAGATATATTATATTTAAAAAAATAGTTATGTGACTCAAATAATATTTTTCAAATTTATTTCTCATAATTTTAATTAAACACATCCTTAAGACATTTCATTGAGAGAGTGACTGTATCACATCACTTTGAGGAGGTAGTAGTCCTCATGTCCACATACAATTTTATCACATTCACAAAAAATGAAACACATGATGGAATGAGTTATATCAAAATTAAAAAATGTAATAAATTATAAATATCATATATAAAATATATATATAGGATGTCTACAATATTTCAAAAATATAAGTGGTGGTAGAGAAAAAATGATTAATATCATTTCACACAGAAGTAGTTTTCAATACGCACGAATGGTATGTGTGTTACCCATTTGATGGAAGTGTGTATAGGGGTAGTACTAACACATATAGTAAAAAATAATTTTTTTGGAAATACTGATTTTATTATATAATAATGGAACAATAATAATTTATGTGCATTGGGAGATAAATAAAACAAAATAAATCATTAAAGAATGTTGCCTTTTTTTTTTCAGGGAACTTCTTTTGTTATTCACCAATGAGCATCCGTGGATTTATTTATGGCCAAATTTACACTTATTGGATGAGATGAAATATTTTTGGAGATTATTTTTTAATGGCTTAGATGGGCCATTGGATTGAGATATGTGAAGATGTGTTCAGGGTGAGTTCCATTTTATAGTGGAGGGGGTGGCATTCATTTTAATATAAAAGGGTGAAACCTACTAGGAGATCTCCCATACATCATCTGATTAAAAAATGAATACTACTTGTTTAAATGGGATATGGTAGATCCATATTTACACGAAAAAAATAATGCAATTGTTATTATTTTTTCCTTATACATTATTTTTTAAAAATTTATTTTCATTTTGGGTTTTCATTTATGTTGGTAGTTTCCAAAACTATGAAAATCATCCATTAAGACAAAATAAATGTTATAAGTATTATTAAATTTATACCCAATGGAAATAAAATTTTACAACTCATTTATAAAAAACATTCACATATTTCTTGGAAATTAATTTTAACAGATCCACAAATATTACTTGAAAATAATGCTTTAACCCTGAATTCACTTACAATGTTTTTAATGTTTATGGGTCATATTTTCCTTATATAAGAAAAAATGGAAAATTAATGGACCATATATGATATTTATTTACACTTACATATCACTTGTTATAATTTAAATTTTTTAGAAATTTTAAATAATTTAATAAAATGGCATTTATTATAATTACTTCTTCACTAATTACTCCATGTTTAGGGGTTTATTAAGAATTTATTCTAATTATATCATTTATAAAATTTTAATATAAATAATTATTATAAAAACAACTCATCTAGAGTAAAAAAAGTTATAACCAAAAAACATTTTTCTTATTTATTACAAAATATCGTTATAAGAGTTAATGGAAAAGAAGGATAATTTTTTTATTTTTTCATTATGTAACATATTATATAGTTAAATTTATTGTAATGGTATCCAAATAAATAATAAAACAGAATAATATGGTATTGAGGGTATAAATATTCCCATAATATATCTCTTTTACATTTTTATGGCCATTTATACATCATATAATATATTTTTAATCATTAAGTATGCATGCTATTACCTTAATAACAATAATTAATTTAATCTATTTTCACTAAACATATTTGGTCAAAAAATAATGTTTGTCATATTTGAACACAATTTTCCAATGAATAAAAATACATATACATATTTTTACAAATAGAATTCATAGTAGTGGCTAAACATAAAGTCATATTAATTCCTTATATGGTGAGAGAAATTTAGTTTTTAAGGAAAATGGTTAAAATGTTTATAATGATTTTTGATCCAATATCAATGTTAAAGTAAATATATTGACCTCGATTGGATTTATTGATGTATGATTGAACTAATTATAATTAAAAATTACTACAAAAAATACTTTTCTATATAAAAAATAAGATAAAAAATAATTTTTCAATTAAAATTTAGTGCTTTTTACGATGCATCAAATAATGAAATTATCAATTAATAAATAAAAAATCACCAAATGTAAATTATGATATTTTTCTATAAAATTGAATATTATTTTTTTCATATAAAATGTAAAAAAATATCAAAATTGTGATTTAAAATAGGCATTCCATTAAATAGTTGTAAAACCTCTTTTTTAAAAAATAATTTTATATGTGTAAAAATGTATTTATCAATATATTGTTGTTATAAAATCTATTTTCTGAATAATAATAAAATTTGTAAACAAGTGTAGACATTGTATTCTTATATATATCCACACCCACCACTGTAAAAACTACGAAATAACGTCCATATTACATAATAACATCAATAGTATATTATTTTTCTGTACGACCCGACCTTACATGCAACAAAAGTTATCGACGAAACTAAAAATTACATTAAAATAATTATAAACATGGTGTTGTATATAATGATATATAATTAGGTCTCTATGTGTAACTCATGATATCAATGAATCTAAAAAAATTTAGAACAATATATTTCATAAAATATTGGAATGTTACAATTTTTCTCTTCTAAAACCTCAAAAAACACCTTCAAACTTCCATCCACTCTTCCTACAAAACATAGTTTGGTAAGAAATAAATACATTGATTTTTTTAGTGAAATCCAAAGTAAGATTTTGAAAGAACTCATAATTTTCTTCAAAAATCATATGTATTTTATTTCTATCTCAACCTAATTCAATTATTTTTATAAAATCACTATATAAAATCCTGGAAATATTCCATATAATGATATTATTTTATGATAAGTGTAATAAATAAACCAACACACACATCCATCAAATGGGTTAAGAAATCGTCATTCCTATTTACAGAGGAATACTTCCTCGTGTACTGATGTCTTTTGTTTTTCCATCACCACAATTTATGTTCGGAAATAGTGATGAAAATACTATATATATATAAATGGTATTTATGAAAATTTTTATATTATTATTATTCCATAATTTTAATATCACTCATAGAACCATTACTCTATTTTTTTTGGAATATGGAAATGTTGTACATGTGTATATCACACTACTACCACATGAAGAAATTTAATTCATTCACTAAAAACAAGTAATCTATTAAGGATGGGATTATCAAACATAAGTGAAATATTTTGAAAAACAATTCTATTATAAAAATAATTTACATATGTAAATTTATTTCCCTTCATTCAATACGATATGAAAATGGAAACCATGTCCATGTATATGTACGGTATATCACATACTTCAATAATGTATTTCATTTCATATCTCCAGATTTTATGGATTACATTAAATATACATATACTGAATATTATATATATATATATATATCATGTTTTATATTATATATATTATGAAACCATGATTTAATTATGATGGTATAAATAGCTAGTCAATATATACACGAAAAACAAAGTGGTTATATCCAAAATTTTAAATTTATCATGGTTCTATTAATAAATTGGTAATGATTTATAATAAGAGAATAATATATAATTTTATATATGTATATATATATATATATTTAACATATATAAAATAAACATCCAAATTTTTTATAGGATATTTTAATGACTGTGGGGGTTGTATTGACTTATGGTATGTGGTTTTTCTCATCTCCCGTTTATTTCATTGAGATGTATGCCATATGGGAAAATTATTTCTATTATGTTTTTTATATACATTAAATGAATTAATTTTATGATTATTATCCTCATATTTATTTGGATATACATATCCATTCATGTTCCCCACTTTCACTGCGTATACAGTTTCAAATTTACCATACCGTTAATGGAATTTTTCTCCATTTTCCTTCTTTGAGATCTATGTTGTATTGTACAACTATATTATTTAATAAGGTGTATATTTTTACCCATTGGGATGATATATAATTAATATAAATCTTTAAATTATATTCAATATTTCATTCAATGAAATTAATTCATGTGTATTTTGGGCATATTATGTTACAATCTCATCTTTTAACTAGATTATTTATAAATTTGAATTTGATGATGTATGTAACACCCCGAGATTGTATGAGAAGTATTCTTTTTAATTTATTTATAATCTTGTTTTATATTCTAAACCAAGATTATCTTTTGATATATGCAACATTGTATTATCTTGCAGTATACGAAAAACTATTCTTGGATCGTGTTACACAAAATTTCAAGTTCGTTTGATAGAAGTTATTCTACGAAACATTGAGTGTATATATATATTCAATGTATAAATGAAATATGGTTGGATTCTATTATACACAACAAAAAAGGAATATTTCACTACACGCAATCCTGAGATGGCTTGCATTACCGGCAATCGTGACCTTCCTCGATAGCGTGTGTTGTACGCAAAATTGAGTTTTACTAAACAACGATATGTTATAAAAATATTATATAAACTATCCATTTTGAATAGTAATAACCACTTTTGGAAATTTGATAAATTTTATCTTTCAAAATGGACTTCATTTTTTAATTTGGAAACTCGAAATAGCCTAGGGTGAAATTTTGGTATTTTTTTGAAAACATTCAATTTTTGATTAATAGTGAAAACACTAAGTTATTGGTTAAAGCCGACTTTTTATTTAAATAATAATTTATTTAATTTTAATTTATTTTAGGTAAAAATAGATACATAATAATTATATAAGTTCATTGTAATTCTTTGGAGTCATTTTATAATAATTTTGGATATATAAAAAGTTTATTGAACTTTTCACCGTCTTTTACCCACCTCCTTGGAGCATTTTCAATTGTACATAAAACTTAATTCTACCGCTTCTGTGAGTAGAATTTCGAAAATCCGAGAGACATGGTTAATATCAAGTATTAAAATGTTTTTAAATAATATATAAAAATTATTTTTGGTGAATATTAACTTTTTACTTTTATTTACCACGTTTAAAAGTAAATAGGGTAATTAAGGGTAAAAATGATATTATTATTACCATAACACATGTAATAATTCTATTGGATAAGTTTAATTATACCAAAAATAAATTTACGAATAAATTTCTATCATTTAGGTCCACTTGGATTAGATTAGGACATTTATTATTATTTAATTCAAAGAAGAGTTAAAATAGTTAATATCAATGTTTAATAACTAAATCATTTTTAATATTGGGTTATACATAAGAAAAATTCGACTATAAATATTCATTAGAAAAATAATATTATTTCCTACATAATGGTATTTTATTTATAATTTTTGGAAATTAAATATATTAATTTATTTATGACACAATGATGATGCAGTAATTACCTTATTAATGAAATATTAACATAATTGATGTTAGAAATACCCAAATAAATGTAATTTGAGACTTTTTATAAATTTCACAAATTTTTTAGGTTAATATGACATGTTAGTAGTGATTAAATTAACTTTTTTCTAACTAATCATGATGTTATGATTTTCACAAAAATCAATTACCTAATTGTGTCAAAATTGACATAAAATAGTTTTTAAAACAAATATTATATTATTAATTGTTATTACATTCTTAAAAATATAAGGTTCTGGAAAATGACTTAGATAAGGTTATATATATTAATAATGAACCACTTGGGGTTCTTTTTGCTTGTTATAGTATGTTTATTAACCATATAGTGTAAGAAAACAAGAAGACGCGGTGAAAATTAAATTATTTATCTTAGAGTTAAATCTAAATGATAAGGTTAAAATAGTAAACTAAACTTGTCTAAAACCTATTGGTTGAGAGTATTTCTACCCATCCCCACTTTAGCTTATAAATAAATCAATTTCGAGCTATTATAAACCGAATATGACTTTATTATAAAATAATATTTTATGTTTTTTCCTAAAGTGCCCCTCTCCTCCCTTATAAAAGGGAACCTCCTCCCTCTTTTATTTATACAATTTTGATCTTTAAATCATGGACTACCCCTTCCCATTTCCCTTCTAAACTTCCCTAGAAACATTATAGAGGATCTGGACTCCTCAAAATATCAACTCTAGTGCCTTATGAGGATGCTTAGAAGAGGTGCGTTGAATAAGAGGTAATCTCTTCTACCGATTATTTCAAGTTTCTTCTTCTTTAGATGTTTCATTATAATGTAATAACATCAATATCACTAATATACTGACATGTTATTATAAATATGAAACAACCCCATTTCACCTTTTATCCTTCCTATGGAAAATGAAATCACCGCGTGTGCGTACGTACAGAATACCGTCTCCACGCCTTCGTGTAATCTATTTTTCCACCACCACCTTACTAGGATGGGTATAATGGTGTAAAGAATAACTATATATAGTTATTATAACATAATACTGATTCTGATATATTATATCATCCACTCCAATTCAATTCAATAAAAATGGGATCGATATCATGGCTCGTGCGTACGTACAAATTACCTTCTCCATGACGCGACGAGATTCATTCTCCATGTTAACCATTCAAGAATGATTTTAGTGAATATATAATGGATAATAATGAAATATATGACATGATAAAGCTACTGGATTTGTGTATATATATATGACATCTACTTACTTTAATTCAAGTCAACGAGGAATGGAAAACAACTTTCATGCATACGTACGGCCTACTGTCTCCATTAACGGTGTATTTCATTTCATTTATCTATCTATTATATATATATATATATAATAAATACATATGACATATAAATCATGATTAAAATTCTGGAAGTAATTAAATCATGATATAACTAATAATAATATCAAGAACAACAAGTCCAAACACGTACGATAAATAAAATGATTTTACCCAAAACGCTGCTTTAACATGGAAGTTACAATAGAATGGGTAATATAAAGCCATAAATGAACCATATATGATATAATAACAATGTATATGATTCTATAATAAATCAATGACATTATTTAAATCATTATATAGGAGTATCAGATACGTACGATGCATATCAGACCTACGGTAAGGGATAACTTTTCCAATCTCATTTTTATCCGAGAATGTTTATTCATAAGTATTTACTAGGGTTATATTTATCATTCATGACCCTATTTTCTAAAAATGGTTTCATGTATGTTTAATGTTATTTTTACCCATTTTTGACTTTTACTACATGGTATGTAAGGAATCTTTCTTTTTTTACATTACGAGGTACTTTTTTGACTTTTCCGGAAAAAGTATGAGGAGAATGTTTTCTTAACTTATACGAATGATTTTTTTTATAGTTTAATAACACCTTATTTTCATGAAGATTACTATACAAGATTTAATCACTATTTTCAAAGAAATCATTTTCTTTTAAAATTGCATGGTATTTTGTGAAAAGAAAATGATTTTGAAGAAGAAAGGATATTTTCCTCAAAAATTCATTTCTATTGTTTTGTAAAACCATTTTCCATATAAGATGGCATTATTTCATATTTGTATGTTTCAAGAAAAATGTCTCTATGATTTACATGGTTTCACTTTTCTTATAATGAAATTATATCCATTTTTCTTATATGGATTATGTTATGATGTGAGGATGTTTATGAAACCCATTTTATTCTTTGGGTAATGATGAATGATTTATGTTCATGTTGTGTCACACGTAAGAATGATTTTGGATGGGACCTCTATATCCATCCAATGCATTGGGTAATGATTTATATCTCATGAGATAGACATGGAAGGAACAATAATTTAATCCGGTTCAGTGATACATGACTGGAACGAGGTGTGAACTCGATTCAGAATGGGACTTTGTCCACTAAGATGGTGTTGGCAGCAATGCCAGGGATACTATAGAAATTATATCATGTGCTTAATGGTTTTCCACAATTACATGATTTATTCCCAATCTATTTTATAATGATTAATGTTTCTTTATTATCTATGCCTTATATACTGCCATGTTTTATGTCATTGCTCAAGATTTTGATGTTTAAACATTATGTTCACATTTTTATGTTCAAATGTATATGATTTGTTTTATTTTTTCCATGCTTACCGCTACTGAGAATTTAAGATCACCCTTTATATGTTTTATTTCCCTAGGATTTAAAGAAATGTTTTAGGTAAGAAAACAAATGGGGAAGATATTTATGGGAGATGTTGAAGATCTTTCACCACGATTAGATGATTATGTTCCGCATTTACAAAGGCATTTAACTATTACAGTCCTTGAGTGTGGGTTTATTTTTTGTATTAAGTGTTCTGCAAAACTAATGTAATGTCCACGTACGTCAAGATTTGGGTCTCTAAAGTTGGTATCAGAAGAAATGTTTAGTTATCCTTTGGAAACTAGGATGCGAAAACATTAGTGAGTTCCCAAGAGATATTTCTAAGATAAGTCTATGGATGTCCGTAAGGATAAGTATAAGTATAGGTTCTAGTCCTAGAATTACGACAACGATCATAGAATTAAACCTAATATGTTAGATATTGAAAGTAACCCCCCTTGATTATGTTGTTTTTCTAGTACTAGTTTTTCCTCTCAAACTATTCTTTTTTGGGTTTTATGAAATGGGAGGAAAAAGGAGGATTCAAGTTAATGGAGAATATGGTGGACAATGGAATGATATTCCTCATGAGCAACCAAATGAAATAGGATTTGTATGTCCAAACATAGTTATTATGCCTAATCAAAAATCTCATAATATGATCAATAATATCAACATTGGTATGTATCCTGACTCGACTAATAAGAGAAAGATGGAGTTTCATGATGATCATAGAGGAAAGAAAGTTCAATTTCCCTCATGTAAATCTTGTGGGAAGAGGAATCAAGAAGAATGTTTCAAAGGTACTGGAAGATGCTTTGGGTGTGGAAAAGAAGGAGACAAAGCCAGTAATTGCAAAGGAAAAGGTTCAGTTAACACCATGGACAAGGATAATGGTATTTCTAAGACATAAACATTGGTTAAATGTTTTAAATGTGAAATGTATGGGCATTATACAAACCAATGCCCTAAGGGAAAGTCTCGTGAAGAGAATCAGCATGGTCGTATGTGTAGTATTTATGTTGTTGATGATTAAGAGACTACAAATGATATGTGAGATGAAAAAATTCTTGAACCTTGGTTAATGGTTTAGGAAGGTAGTGGAATGATTTTATGATTATCAAGAGTAATGTTGTATAGGTAATGGTAATATGGAATAAAGACACATCTAAGGATTGTTATACTATTGTTTTTCCAAAAGTATTTGAAAGTATATGTTGAATGGAACTGGTAACCATGAAAGGTTATTCTGATATTTTTGGAAAGAAGATGATATGAGCATAATTAAATGATAAAGAGATAAGAAATTTTTGATAGTATTAATGATCTCATGACTGATATAAGGACAAAGTGATATCATGGTTCGAGTATATAGAAATTTTGGGATTTTGGTATGTTGAAAGAGTTAACATTTTATATAATTCGTGTTTTCACTATGGTTCTGTGCTAATTCATGTTTCAATAGAATACATAATTAAGGTATTTACATGTCTGGAACGTGACCAAGTAGATATATTTTATGATATATGGGGGATCAATGATGTTATTCACATGCTTGGTAGATGAAATATCTTGTAATCATTTTATTTATACTATAATATTGGACAAAAGTATTTTCAATAAGCCTAAAGGTTGGATTGAATTAAGTTGGATATTATATAGAATTTTTTAAGGCTGGAACTTTTTTTTGATATAATTTCTATAATGTTATAATAGCGTAGTTTTAGAAAACGGACAACCCATAGGACGTGCGAAAACCCATCGCGTTGGACAATGTTGCGAGAATCGAACCCACAACCAAAGTGAGACATTCCTTTATCGCCTACCACTGGCCTACAGGAAGTCCCTGAATAGTAGACACTAGTTTTATTAAGCGGTATGATAGATGAATTATAAGTCCATTTTTGGAATCATATACGATTAACCTCACTATAGATGGACTTATGTATATTTGATAACTTTTTCTAACCATTTGTTTGAGACAGATGGAATGACCCATAATTCTATCACATGATCTGCTAACACTTCATGAATGACAAATTCAACTTCATTTATTTAAGAGATGAAGTAGAAATTTTTCATGGAACAGATAGTGGTGAGATTGTTCCGAAATAAAGTAATTATTTCTTCTAATTCAAAATTTTCAACATTAGGGAAATGATCTTGAAATCCAAAAATGATGTCCTAGAGCCCTCATATCTGATGAATCAGATGGTACCATAGATTATAAAAAATTTATGCCTTTGTGATTGTTGAATTTTTTATAGCCATGTTCCCTACCACCCTCCATCAGAACTTGATTGTTAGATTTATCTTCCATATATATATATATTTTCACCTATGTTCTCCTACGTGGAAACACAGTGATTAGTTAATTTTGGTAACCGTTACTTTTCATAATTTAGTTTTCAAAGTTATGTTTTGGTAGTCCTTTTTACGATGTGGGTTTCTATTAAAGAAGATTTCAAGTAGTAAACTATTTATAACCCCGAAGAATTACGAGGGTGAAATTCATTTTAAGGGGGGTAGAATGTAACACCCCGAGATTTTATGAGAAATATTCTTATTAATTTATTTAATGTCTTGTGTTGTATTCTAAACCAATATTATCTTGCGCTATACACAACACCGTATTAGCTTGTAGTATACACAACAATATTATTGGACCGTGTTACACAAAATTTCATGTTCGTTTGATAGAAGTTATTCTACGCAACAATGAGTTTATATATATATATATTCAATGTATAAATGAAATATGGTTGTATTCTATTATACACAACAAAAAAGGAATATTTCCCTACACTCAACCCTGACTTGGATTTCTTTACACGCAATCACGACCTTCCTCGATAACATGTGTTGAACACAATACCGAGTTTCACTAAACAATGAAATGTTATTAAAATATTATATAAACTAGCCGTTATGAATAGTAATACCCACTTATTGAAATTTTATAAATTTTATCCTTCAAAATGGACTTCATTTTTGAATTCGGGATATCAAAATTAGCCTAGGATGAAATTTTTGTATTTTCTGAAAACATTTAATTTTTTATGAATAGTGAAAACACTGAGTTATTGGTTAAAAACGAATTTTTATTTAAATGATCATTTATTTTAATTAAAATTATTTTATGTCAAAATATATTAATAATACTTATATAGGTTCAATGTAATTCATTGGAGTAATTTTATAATAATTTGAGATATATAAAAATTTTATTGAACTTTTCACCATCTTTTACCCACCTCCATGGATCATTTACAATTATACATAAAACGTAATTTTACCACTTCCATGAGTTGAATTTCGATAATCTGAGAGACACGGTTAATATGAAGGAGTAAAATGTGGTTCAATAAGATAAAAATAATTTTTTGGTGAATAGTAACTTTTTTACTTTTATTTACCACGGTTAAAAGTAAATAGGCTAATTAAGGGTAAAAATGATATTATTATTACTCTATCACATGTAATAATTCTATTGAATAAGTGTAATTAGACCAGAAACAACCTTAAGAATAAAATATTATCATTTAGGTCCACTTGGATTGGATTAGGACATATATTATTATTTAATTCAATAAAGAGTTAAAATAGTTAAAATCAATTTTTAATAACTAAAACATTTTTAATATAGGGTTATACATAAGATAAATTTGATTATAAATATTCATTATAAAAATAAAAAGATTTATTATATAATGGTATTTTATTAACAAATTTTGGACATTAAATAATTTAATTTATTTATGACACAATGATGATGAATTAATTACCTTATTAATGAAATATTAACATAATCGATGTTATATATACCCAAATAAATGTAATTTGAGACTTTTTATAAATTTAACTAATTTTTTAAGTTAATATGAAATTTTAGTAGTGATTAATATAACGTTTTTAGAACTAATAATGCTGTTATAATTTTCACAAAAATCAATTACCAAATAGTGTCAAAATTGACATAAAATAGTTTTTAATACAAATATTATATTATTAATTGTTATTCTATTCCAAAAAATATAAGGTTCTGAAAAATGACTTAGATAAGGTTATATATATTAATAATTCACCACTAGGGGTTCTTTTGGCTTGTTATATAATTTTTATTAACCATATAGTGTATGAAAACTAGAAGACACTGTAAAAATTAAATTATTTAACATAGAGTTAAATCTAAATGATAAGGTTAAATAGTATCCTAAACTTGTCTAAAACCTATTGGTTGAGAGGATTTCGACCCATCCATACTTTAACCATGAAATAAATCAATTTGGAGCTATTATAAACCGAATATGACTTTATTATAAAATTATATTTTATGTTTTTTCGTAAAGTGCCCCTCTCCTCCCTTATAAAAGGGCACCTCCTCCCTATTCTCATTACACAATTTTGAGCTTTAATGCTAGGCCAACCCCAGACCATTTCCCTTCTCAACTTCCCTAAAAACATTATAGAGGTTCTGGACTACTCAAAAGTCCATCTCTAGTGCCTTAAGAGGAAGCTTAAAAGAGGTGCATTGAAGAAGAGGTAATCTCTTCTACCAATTTTTTCTGGTTTCTCATTATTTAGTTGTTTAATTATAAATTAATAACATCAGTATCACTAATATACTGATACATTATTATAAATATAAAACAACCCCATTTCACCTTCTATCCATCCTACGGAAAACGAAATCACCGTGCGTGCGTACGTACAGAATACCGTCTCCACGCCGTGGTGTAATCTGTTTTTCCACCACCACCTTACATGGATGGGTATAATGGTGTAAAGAATACCTATATATTGTTATTATAACATCATACTGATTCTGAGATGTTATATCATCCACTCTAATTCAATTCAACAGTTATGGGAACGATATCATCGCTCGTGTGTACGTATAAATTACAGTCTCCACAACGTGATGAGATTCATTCTCCATGTTAACCTTTAAAAAATGATTTTAATATATATATAATCAATTACATTATTAAAATCATTATACAAGAGGTTCATATACATACAAAGCATATCAGTCCTAAGGTAAGGGATAAAATTTCCAATTTCGTTTTTATCCGAGATTGTTTATTCGTAAGTATTTACTAGGGTTATATTTATCATCCATGTCCCTGTTCTCTAAAAATGGTTTCATGTATGTTTAAAGTCTTTTTTACCCATTTTGACGTTTACTACATGGTATTTAAGAAATATTTCTTTTGATTACGTTACAAGGTACTGTTTTGACTTTTCCAGAAAAAGTACGAGGAGAATATTTTTTTAACTTATACGGCATGAATGGATTTTTACGGTTTCATAATGACTTATTTTCATGAAGCTTAATCTACAAGATTTAATGACTATTTTCATCAAAATTATTTTTCTTTTAAAATTGCATTGCACTTTGTGAAATTAAAATTATTTTGAAGAAGAAAGGATATTTTTCTCAAGAATTCATTTCAAGTGTTTTATCAAAACCATTTTCTATAAAAGATGGAATTATTTAATATGTGAATGTATCAAGTATAATGTCTCTATTATTTACATGGTTTCACTATTCTTATGATGAAATGATAGCCATTTTTTATATGGTTTATGTTATGACAGGATGATGTTTATGAAACCCATTTTATTCTTTGGGTAATGATTATTGGTTTATGTTCATGTTGTAGCACACGTAAGAATGATTTCATTATGAGATGAAAGGGACCTATATCTCTCTCCAATGAATTGGGTAAAGATTTATATCTCATGAGATAGACATGGATGGAATGGTATGTTAATTCGCTTCAGTGATACAGGACTAGAACAAGGAGTGAACTCGATTCAGAAATGGAATTTGTCCACTAAGATGGTCTTGGCAGTGATGCCTTGGTTACTATAGAAGTCATATATTGTGCTTAAATGTTTTACACAATTACATGTTTTATTATCATTCTATTTTATCATGATTAATGTTTCTTTATAATCTATGCCTTATATACTACCATGTTTTATGTCATTGCTCAAGATTTTGATGTTTAAACACTATGTTCATGTTTTTAAGTTCAAATGCATATGATTTGTTTTATTTCATCCATGAATACCCTTACTGAGCATTTGAGATCACCCTTTATATGTTTTCTTTTCCCCAGGATTTAAAAAAATGTTTTAGGTAAGAAAATAAATGGGGAAGATCTTTATGGGAGATGTTGAAGATCTTTCACCATGATTAGAAGATTATGTTATGAGTTTCCAAAGACACTAAACTATTACGATCCTTGAGTGTTGGTTCTTGTTTTGTATTTAGTATTCTGCAAATGTAATTTAATGTCCATGCACGTCAAGATTTGGGTCTCTACAATGTAATATTGTAATACATAAATCACGGAACTCATGATGTCATGACCCATCCACTAGGGCATGTGCCGTGAATACCCCAAGCCTGCCTTCCATAGGCTAGGTGTTGGCGACTAGCACCAAAGGCTTATTCAATAAAACAGGGAAGTCATTGCCTTTATTACCTTTGAACCCACGCTACCAAGAACACAACAAGATAAGAACACGAGTAAACTGGATAGTAAAACTAGTGAGTACAGTAAGTAAAAGGGGCCAGAATACATGCCCAACTGGAATGTAAAAGAAACTAAAAGTACAAGTAAACTGGAACTGGAAGGGAGAAAACTGCTGGAT
This sequence comes from Viscum album, assembly GCA_963277665.1. NCBI lineage: Eukaryota > Viridiplantae > Streptophyta > Magnoliopsida > Santalales > Viscaceae > Viscum > Viscum album. Next base: position 150,045 of record CAUJRU010000001.1, read on the forward strand.
CGTCCTTCGAGGTTCCTACATGAAGGGTAGGTATAGTTCACCTCCTCAGCACTCCACGTTCAACCGTCTCCTCTGCGTATCGACATGTCGTATGGTCCACCTCCGGGCACCGTCCAGTCCTGGAACACAAATCCTCAGTCAACGTTGTCCGTAATATTCTCCAAAAACATTGAATTACGGGCATATCCCATGCAAGAGTGAGTATAAAATTACCCAATAGGGTCCTCGAGACCTTCAAGGTCTCACAAAATCCACAAAGGATAAACCACAAAACATGAATTCATTTTTCAACCCTACTTAGTTATATACCCATACATATACCGAAGTTACCAAGCATACCCATCTCAATCATGAGGAAAACACAATATCAAACTAAAAGCCCAAAGCTCCACTATTCCATAAAGTAATGAAAACCATAGAGTCAAGTACCACACAGGTCCACCACACAAAAGAATACCACCAAAGAATTAATACAGAGGAAGAGTACCATAGAGGTATGAACTCATCTCACACCAGGTATAACATAATTAAAATATTAGAGATGATTAGATGTAACAACTGAATCATCATACTCAGTAAAGAAGCTGACCCACATAAGATCTCTAGGAGCTAACCCACACAGGATCGCTAGGAGCTAACCCACAAAGGATCGCTAGGTGCTGACCCACATAGGATCGAAAGGTTCTGACCCACACATTATCACAAAGAGATGACCCACACAGTATCTCTAGGAGCTGAACAACACAAGGTCACATGGATTCGACCCGCAGAAGTTCGCAAGGTGCTTTCCCACATAGGATCGCAAAGTGCTGACCCACACATGATCGCAAGTTGCTAACCCACACAGGATCGCTAGGAGCTGACCCACACATGATCACTAAGGTATACCCATACAGGATCGCTCGATACATCGTCAGACCCACACTTGATCCTAGTACATATCCAGTACATCATTAGACCCACACAAGATCATAGTACATGTCCGGTACATCGTCAGACCCACATAGGAACCGAGTATATCCCCAGTACAATGTGAGACCCACATAGGATCCTAGTACATATCCAATACATCGTCAGACCCACACAGGATCCCAGTACATCCCCATTACATCGTCATACCCACATTGGATCCTAGTACATCTCCAGTACATCATCATACCCACACAGGATCCTAGTACATCTTTAGTACGTCGTCAGACCCACACCGGATCATATTACTTCGTCACAGCCAGCTGCTGGGATCCTTCACTAAGCCTGCTCGTCTCTAGGAGGATCCACTCCATAGGTCACTGTTTGATACTCCAAATACTAAGAAGTCCCACGAGGATGTATCTAAAGAGTCTTCCACGTCATAGGGGTCACAACAAAATAGATGACGCGTCAATCAGACGCCCGGTCTATGAGTTATTTGCGTTTTAGTCTTGGGGGCCCATTTGGATTCGTTCTCAATCCAACCTGACCGTTCGCCATCTTAATTTGAAACTCTAGTGGGGTATACTCAAAGGGACTGTGTCGATCCAATATTTACAGTGCTGCTGACAGTTTTTCAATCGGACGACCGGTGCTAATGTTATGGCCAAATGAATTTAAATGGGTCGTAGTGGGACTAGGTCCGGTTTGACATGGTCGGATCGACCCCGCCCGACTCGGCATGGGCCGACCAAGTTCGGGTCGACCCGGCCTGAACCACTGGGTGGGCCGGACCGCTGGGTGGCCCGGCAGGCCGCTAGCAGCCGCGACGGACCGGCGGTGGCCGCGAGGCCACAATGGGCTGCAGAGGGCACGAGGACATGGGGCGTGAGGCAAAGGTGGTTTGGCCAGAAGGGCGGTGGGGGCGCGAACGAGAGGGCGGCAGTAGCTCGGGCGGTGGCTCGGCCAGGATGGCTGCGACAACTCGTATGGCGGCGGTAGCTCGGCCACAGAAGACGCGGAGCAGCGGAGGCCGTGGGGTCTGTAAGGTGGCACAGCGAGGCTACGAGCAGTGGGCGGCCGCAGGGTGCGGAGTCTGCGGGCGGCGAAGGCCATGTGTGGAGGAGCACTGTTGCCTTCACCACCCTCGTTGACTTCATCCATTGTGAAGTACACACCAAATAAGTAGAACGACGGAGGGGTCAGACCATGTTTATTTTTCCTGTACCCTCCATGTTAGAGCGGTAGCAAGCAGTTCACAAAATTGAATCATGAACGTGTATGGAAGATATTTAAAATCATCAATCCCCAAAACCCTCATAAATCTCTATTCCCCATCTTGAAAAATAATTATAAGGGTAGAACATGGGATGTCATAATCATATATAAATAAACCCCTTCCTTGTTTTCTTTTTGGAGATGGCTCAAGGAAGGAGATGAAGTCGTTGGGGAGGTCGGTGTTCGTTTCTCCCCCAAGAAGCCTCCAACGACATCGCTCAATCATCGTTCTATGGTTCGGGGTTCGGGGTCGCTCATCACCATCCACCGGAACCCGCTCCATCCTCCATGTTTTGGGAATCGTGGCACTTCACCAGCGCTTTGTCGCTTGGTGAAGCCGTCCCAAATACTCCTCCCATGCTCCATATATATAAGAGTGGGGGGGGGGGGTGGAGTAACGATCATGAAATTTATGATGATTAATATATTAGTAAACTTCTTAAATTACAAAGACGCTATTACTAAATATTTAAAAAGTGCCAGGACATTAAATTTATGTTAGCGCAATTAATTGGGAGGATTCCAAGGGGCTTCCCCACATTTAAGAGGGGTTCGGGTGGTCCCCACTACCATGAATTCATAAAAGGGGTTTTAGTTCAGGTGGTCCCCACCTCTTTAACAGCAAGTGGGTGGTTTTAGTTCAGGTGGTCCCCACCTCTTTAACAACAAGGGGGTGGTTTATGTTCAGGTGGACCACACCTCTTTAACAAACAAGGAGGTTCTATTAGAATTAATATAAAATTTTATTTTATTTTATTTTATTTTCCACGAAAAACACAAAAGATATCTTTCACCCTCAACCTACTGCGGTTGAGGTAAAGTTCTCATTAACAAAATATCGGCTCTACGAGTTCAACGGTGTCCTTAGATTTCAATTCCGAGCACCAGTTCAAAAGTTACAAAACTCCGCTTGCGCGTTTACAGAACGTACCTAAAAATAAGTATGGGAATATTATTAACAGTCACCCTTGAACCATGCTGGTCGAGGTTAGACTCTTACCAAATAAAACATGCCCCAAAAAACCCAATGGTACACTCTGATTTCCAATCCGAGTTTCCTTTTAAAAGTTATGGATTTTACAATAATATAATTGTCACTTATTTATTTTATTTACGGCCAAATTTAACATTCACTGGTGGCCCGCTCCAGCCAAAGTTAGTATCTTCTTAAATAATGGTTACCCTCATGAGTTTAGCGGTGGTCTCAGATTTTTAATACGAGCTACCATTTGTCAGTTATAATAATTAGATAAATAAAATAATTTATTTTATTATTTTATTTACCGTTATTCCATTTTCTGTTTTCTCACAGGAGGCCCGCACCGACTAAACTTAAGTCGCACCAACAGTAAACCCGCCATCCTGAATGCAACGGTGCCATCAGATTTTTGATCCGTGTTACCATTTAAGAGTTATTCTATTTTTTTAGGAAAAATACATTCACGCACTAATTAAAGCGTAACAATACTTCAACAGATCATTCTGGGCACTCCGGGCCTCGGAATCGCGTGCTATCAGATTTCACGGTCTCGTAAAATTCTTATATAAAACAATTATATGGAAATTTCAGGTCTTCACACATGAATTTTCATAGAATAAATTTATTCATTATATTTTCATGTTATAATATAAATTTTCAACACATTTTTACATAATATTTTTTAGAAACTGGTTTATGATTATTTTACTCAATTTCACTCCACAGTCAAAAAAACATTTTATTTTGATAAAATATTTTCATAAAATGTATTAAAACAATATTTAATTTTTTTATTTAAAATTAAAATGAAAATATTCATAGTAAAATAATTCAAATTATTATCTAATATTTTTTTTATTCATTAATGTTTACTTTCAATTAAAATGATTTTGAAAGTGTTTTACTGATTAAAATTTTCATTTTAATATGATAATGATATTTTCATCAGGAATGGATTTTATTGATTTGTGATCTAATTCCAATTCATAAATTTTAAAAAAAAACCTTGTTGGTATATAACCAAATATTTTGATATTATTTTATTAATACTCTCATCATTATTTATCTTTATGGATAATGACAGTTTTAATGATATTTGTTTAGAATCTTTTTCTTCTCTAGTGGATAAACATTATTACACGATTTTTTGTGGAACTCATTTCTTTTCCAAGGATTAATCATATAAAAAATATATTGTTATGGAATATGTTTTATTTTAGCAGGATAGTCATGGTTTCAACTGGATGCTAATGGATCCGTTTTCTTTTACAGTAGTTCATTATGTTTTGAAGTTATTTTCAGGGAACACATTTCCTTTCGACGGGATAATCACATTTAAAATATACATACATCAATCCCATTTATTTATCATGGGTTAATTAGCCTATAAAAGAAGGGTGATTATTTCTATGTGTTTTATTATGAATTAAATTATCTATGTTCTTTAATCATGTGTTTGTTCTTGGAAATTATAGCTCATACATTAGGTGTCTGAGATAGCGTTAGGTAATCCAGTTAAATCATAAAAATGTGGGGGCACAAATTGTTCTTTGTAAAAATATTACAACAAAATCATGGCCTGGAATGTATATCATAAATTGATCTTGTGATATATTAAATAATTATTGAACCCATATAGCATTCCCATGCATTGACTAAATTTTATGTCAGAATTCAGCCATATTATTATTCAAATAAAAAGGGTATTGAAATGGTTTTATAGAGATGATGCTCCAAGTTACTAAAAATAGGTTTAATATCTATTTTTAGTTTTATAATTTTTAACATAAATATTTAAATCAGATTGATCATGATTGATGATTGATATGAAACATTACTTTTATAAGTTTTCATATTTGATGATCAATGTACTAATGTGTAGGAGTTATTTTATAATTAGCTCATAAAATATGATTATTTTTTCATACCCTTATTCACCTTATATAATCGTTGATGAAATTTAATTATTATTTGTTAGGTTTACCATTTCTGGGGATCTGATCATAACCATAATATATTTTATTTTCCTTTATTTTATAAAGAATAAGGTTTAATGAGTTATATCTAGAGGGAATTGAATTTGAATTATTATGACCACATAATTTTGAATAATAAAAGCTATGTTATGTGAGAGAAAATATACCTTAATGATATATATATATATTATAATATAGTTTTTTCTAATCCTATTTAAATATAAACCAACAAGGTCCTTTAAAATTAATTTTGTCATATTATTCCATTTTTATGTTTTATGGATGTGTAAAAATTAGCTCATAATTATTGGAATCAAATCTATAAATTTAATGTTTTTTTGTAGGACATGATCTGTGAGGGTGGGTTTGGGTATGTTGTACCAAGTATCGGAAGAATGTTTAGATATATTTTGAGATTAGATTTTTTTCATTTGAGGATATATTGAGAGTTATGGATACTATGATAGGTCTACAATATAACGGATGGTCATAAGTTATATGTATTATACACCTCATATGATAATTTTGAGGATTAAAATTTTTAATGTCATTGATGTATATTATTTGTGATGTTTTATTACGATGGTCAATATTTTTCTCCTATGATCAAGATGAAGTGTTATTTATTGATAAATTATTTTTCATGTTTATTTATTAAAATTAAATAAGTTATGTCATGTGAATACTATACACCTCCAGCAGGGAAATGAGGATTTATCCCATGACCAATGGATGATATGGGTTTCATCCATACCACTAGATTACTCAATTTCCGTGTTATTATGACTTTTTTATATCAAATTATTAGGTTAATCTGAGACATATTATATTTTATTTTATTAATAATGGTTTGTTTATCATGGATTAATATATGATCAAATCCTTCTAATAATTAAGATTCAAACATGGAAACGAAATAATTGAATACATTTTAAGATAATTATTTATGGAATTTTTTAGTTTCAAAATATCTTATTACCATTCAATTTTGATTAATAATGTAACATATGAAAGTTTACCTAATTTTTTAAATTATATTACGATCTACTAACCATTTGCTTTTGTTGTTAGAAAATATGTATGAAAGTAATTTGATCATATTCTTCTGGGAATTATTTAGTCCTTGATATTATTATATTTGTGATTCATGAATGAGAAATCATTCCTTTTTACATACAGTTTGGAAAAAATGTGTGGTTGCATTGGAAAGTTAATAAATGGTGAAATTATAATCATCTAGTATGTATATTTCTATATTCTCTTAATGTAATGGGTAGGAAACTCATCATGTGTGGGAAAGGGATCAAGAATCAAAAACTTTCATCCTACTACCTTTATTATTTATGAACCAATTGTCTTTTATATAATTAAAAAACTAATATTTTTTGTCCCTTAAAATACCATTTATTATTACATTTATTGTGATCAATGATCTCTATCACTCTATAAAATTATTTATTCATTTCCTCTATGTGAATGACCAAACAAAAATCAAATTTCATATTATATTGGGACATTGTTACATGTTATTTCAAACAATACTCATACATCCCATTGACATATATAAATAATTTGTTTTATTAATAACATTTATGATGTGGGTTTGTAAAACAATTCTATTGTTCATCCTGTCATTACTAATATTAATATCAATTTCCAAGGAGGAAATTTAATAAAGAGGGAAGGATGTAACAACACATGATTTTAAAAAAAATATAATTGTGTTATATAATATAATATAAAATAAAACTTTATATTTTTATGGTCAATATCATATTCAAAACACAAAAAAAAAATGTTTCTTCGACAACATGTGTCATAGGAATGATTGAGTTTTACCAATCAACAAAATACTACTAATATTAAAATTTAATATATAAGATATCATCATAAGGATTAAATATAAATTTTACAAATATAATTAATAGAATTATGAAAATTTATATTTTGAAACTGTTTTTAGTCAAATATTTATAAATAAGAAAATAAAAATAATTTAAATGATAACAAAATATATTCAGAAAAAAAGAATTTTTCTGAAAAGATGATTAATCGTTCATAGAGAACATAATTAAATTAAAGGGTTAAAAAATTATTATTATTTGAATAAATGATATTTTGTTTTTAAATTTAATAACCAAAATTATAATCAGTTGATTTTTTGGGTTTTTTAAAAATCATTATTTTTTTATGAATAGTGAAAAATATTGATTTTTAATTCAAAATTTCATTTTTGTTTAATTTTATTATAATGTAAAATTATATATTATATTTATTTTAAATTTTAAATAGTTAAAAATATATCTAATAAATAAATTTAGGTCATTTATATAAATTTAATATTTGAATTGCACACAAAAACTTTTAAGTCTATATGGAAAATTTTCTTTTAAATTATGATTTCGAGTCCCATCTAGGAGAGTAATATTAAATTAATTTTATAGATTTATCAGAAATGAATTTTTAAAAATGTTATCCATATTTATAATATTCATAACATAAAATTTCCAAGAGGGGCATATTTTTATTGAACCTAATGATTTACGAAAATAGTTAAAATTAATAACAGTGGTGACGGTAAATACGTTTTTAGTGGGGCATTAAACATTAATATTAAGGGTCAAAATATAATAGAAACCTATCCAACAACACTTTTATGGATATATTTTTCCCCTATTATAATAAAATCTATTTCATGTGTTTGTGTGGGATCTTGGAGGATCTTCTTCTGTGGGTGCTGGCACGAGCAATGGTGCAGCATTCAGGAGGTGTTGCAGGCACCAAAAATGGGATCCGGTTTCTGGTCAGACTTGACAGTTCAATCTGCATGACAAGTTGGTGCTTGACCGAATTTTTTTTCATCGACCAGCTCGTTAATCACGGTGTCGATGATTTCAGAGATGACGATTCAATTCGCTAGCATTCTTCTCCTCATCGGATCTCGTAGGGGGGGGGGTCGTTCGGACCTAGTGTGTCAGACGATGTTTCTTTTGCAGGGGATCTGGGGACAGCAGGGTTGCAGGGTTCAAAGGCAATGATTGTTGTGGTGCATCACTGAGTATAGAAGGTTGGCGTGACTGGAAATGATCGTGTCATGTAGAAGGGATCCCGGTAGAGTTCCAGTGTTGGGACGACAGACGTGGGGATCCTGGAGGGGAGTCCTATGGTGTGACCTCGACTTGGGCTTCAGGATGGAAGTTTCTTTGAGTTAATGAAGATTCAGTCCAGTGATGACGAATCTAGGAGGCGACCACCTAGGGGAGGTGACAGAGCTCGTTTGGTCATGGGCGTGTGATCATTGGTGATTACCAGTGGCGCTGTGTGGATAGGATAGAGACGATGGAGACAGGTGTGAGCTAGCATGGTTTTGGGTCAACTTGGTGGTTTTCCATGGGATGCAGGATAACCAATATTCAGACAGGCTATATGTGGAATTTTGGTACTGCTAGGCGGTGGCACATGGTTATGTGCCAGTGATATTTTTTCTGCCCTCATTAGGGCCTCTGATTTATGTGGTAGGAGGGGCGTTTTCTCCCATGGCGGGTTGATTTACAGGTTATGAGGGTCTCTACATTATGTGGGAGGAGTGGAGTTTTCTCGCATGGCGGGTTGATTTACAGTGTCTCTAGGCGGTCCTAGTGTCGGTCCAGATTTATGTTTTGGATGGATATTGGGCTTGGCCATTGTTTGAGGGTTTTTGGGTCTGGTTGTGCATGAGTCTTTTGACTTTTGGTGTGTTGGGGTTGAATTTTGTGCCTGTGTGCTGGTTTGGCAGTGCTCGTGTGTTGCGTGTTTGGTATGTTCTATGTACTTTTATTTTCTTAAATAAATTTTTAGGATCGATTTCGCTCGAGTCCTGAACATTCCAGGTATAATCTGTAAGGATAACTTTTATAAAAATTATCATTTTATTATACTCTTAATGGAAACTATACAAATTTTATTAAACTAGTTACTAAAATGAAGATCAAAATTGATAAAAATGAGGAATCATAGGAGTTAAGTCACAAAATGAATAAAACATGATTTATATTATGATTTCGTGGTAAGGATCAAATACATCATCAACACAACGAATTAATTATAAATCGTTCAGAAAATTTACGTATGATTTTCCTCAAAATAGTGCTTACTTTTGATTATTTATTTGAATGACACTCCTCAACCACAATAGGGAACTGTGTCCCACACATATTCACACCAATCATGCCATTTTTCTCATACAAACTATAAGGACCCTATGTTATTACATATCATAATCTTTAATTTAATTCAGTAACTCGCTTCTATTAACATTGAAGATCTTTTCAAGTTTATAGTTCTAGAGAATTGGGATATAATAAATACATAACATTTCACATTCATATAGAGAAGATACCACAAAACAGTATCAATTTCTTCGAAAATATTATACTTTTTTAACAAAACGTGTTATCATTCCAAAATAATCATACCATTTCACAGGGATTACTTATTTTTATTACACGTCCTTTTAACCTGTGAAAATAATTTAAAAATATGGGTTTAGGAAAATATTATTAGTATGAGATATAAAAAAGAAAATAAAATATTAATCCATTAATACTTGTAATGTATGAAATAATTTTCAAAAAAGACAGACTTTTCACCCATATAAACATACGTAGCGTGATGTCATATTTCCCTGATATTTCCTCAAATAATATAGAAAATAAATATAATAATAAAGGTATCATAGGGAATTACTTACATAATCTTGTAACCCTCTCGGATACCTTATAATTTTTAACCCTCACGGCTTCCGTACAATTTGTATAACCATCACAGTTACATTTAGAGTAACCATACGGCTGACCACCTACTTACACACACCCTTTGAATTGGAGGGAGATATAGTTACCACAATTCATCATAAATAGTTCCCATGAACCAAAACATAATCACACCACTTGAATGTTTTCTTAAAAACACTACTTTTTAATTTTGCAAAAAAAGAATTTTAAAAAGGGATTTTAAAAGAAAACCCTCCTAAAAATATCATATAATTGATGTGAGGCATAATATATTAAAATTAATATGTATATACACTATAAATACACATGAATAAACATAATATAAACAAAAGTTATCAAACATCCAGTTTTTGAACCATGTAATTAATGAAGTAGAAGGTCAACCTAATGAGTGAAAATTTGGTTAAGAATTCCCTTACCTCAGTTTTGTCTTAAATAACACTAATTTAAACCTTCTGTATAATGGTTAAAAGCGTTTTATTAATATCTTATGGAAACATATTCATGTTTCTAACACCTTAAATGATTATTTCATAACATTATTCCACCCATATGATATTAATATTTTGTTTCTTCCATTTTTTTGGGTGTTTTCATTACTTGATTTTCATGGCCGGTTTGTAATTGAATTTCATGTAATACGGAAAATGAATTTCAGAAGTGGAATTAAATGTTATTAATATGTTTCCATAATTTATGTTGATACCATAATTTATTTTTTTATCATATATGTTGATGGATCATTAGAAAAAACATTAATTATGTTTATTTAGATCTTTTTTTGTGGTTCCTCGATAATAATGAACTTGTTTCATTATATAATTTAGTTTCATGAATATAATTTCACTATATAACATAAAATAGGTTTAAAAAAACACATTAAATTCTATATCAACCATTTAAATGGTTTTATGATCACCGTTGAAGGATATAATGGATATTTTAAACTTGTTGTCCACGATTTATGTAAGTCGGCACATCGTGGATAGTGTTTTTACTTTTAGAACAAGCGGGGGATGAGAGGAAAGAAGAAGATGAATATTTTACATGAAAATGATAATATACAAAATATATAATTTTTTGGATATATAATATCTCCTGGTTAATTGGAGGTAAATAGAGTATTAGAAAAGAAAGTGTTTTGATGAAAACACCTAGAAAGGAAGATGATTCTTACCTCTTCATCTCTTCTCCTTGATATTCTCAACACGACCTATGGTTTTGGACTTTTGGGGAGACTATAAGGTCATGGAAATGGGGAAGAGCATTAAGGATGATATTTGGTAGAATTTATGAAATGATTATGGCTTGAGTTGTGTGTGAGAAATAGGGGAATGAAGGTGGTATTTATAGGGGAGGAGATGAGGGATTTTACATTATTTTAATCATTATTATAATAATATTTCTCATGACTATGAATATTATTGATTCATGGGACTCCAAATAGTAATAATTAAATGTTACTTTGAACCAATTGGTCTTACCTCAGCCTTGCATCACCTATAATGTAGTAAAATAATTATTTAGCATTTATCCAAATTTATCGAATTTTAGTATTCATCAAAAATTCAATAATTTTAGAAAAATCAAAAAAAATCACCCAAACTATTTTTTGATGTGTTTAATTCAAAAAATGATATCCATTTTATGAAAAAAATTCTAAATATTATTAATTTAATTTTTATATAATTTCATAATGTATTCAATAATAATAATTTTAAATCTATATATCATTTTTTAACACCATGACAAAACAATCAACATCTCATTATCATATAACCTTAAGAAAATAAAATACTATTATGGTTTACTAATTATAAGGGTCATATTACTATTCTTGTTACTATTCATAATAGTATGTTACTATTCACCAAAAAACAAGTTGGTTGTTTTAAATTCTAAATAACTTAATGATCACAACTGTTGATTAGCTTTTTTTGAAATTCAAGTCATAGAAGCAAAAAAATGTTTAATGTCTTTTTATAACCATCTATTTAAAAAGGATTCATGCATTTAAAAATATTTTTCTAGAAAAACATTGGATTGATACATTTTACCCACCTTTTAGAAATTGCATCCTTAAAATTTTATTTACTTTTTAAACAAGTGTCGGTACCTTTCCACCATAGAATTTTCAGGCTCCCATTTCAATTATTCAACCATGCGGTTTATCCCAAAAAAAATCTTTACCTAGTGGATTACCTTATTCTGAAATAGTTTGTTCTCTTTGATCAAGGATCTGAACATGTTTCTCCTCCTATGAAAATTTCTCTTCTAGATAAATTGCATTATGGCTCAAAACATTAGTTGAATATGGAACACACTTTCTAAACATAGAACCATGAAAAACATTGTGTACCTGAGATAAACTTGAAGGATATGCTAAGTAGTTGGTGATTGGTCCAATATTCTTCAAAATTTCATAATGTCCAATGAACAATGGACTTAGCTTTCCTTTCTTACCAAAATGAATAATGACTTTCCATGGTCAGATTCTAAGATAAACATGATAACTTACATAAGAAGAAAAGTCATTCCTCATATTATCTTCATAAATTTTCTACATTTTCTGATCTCATCTCATGACCTTCTTGACCATCTTCACTTTCTCATCCACTTCATCTACTAATTCTTGTCTCAACAACTTCCTTTCCCCGACTTCATCTGAAAAATAAGGATTACTACCCCACTTCCCATTTATTTCCTCAAAAGGTGCCATCTATATACTGAAATGAAAATTGTTATTATAAGAAAACTCATCCAATGAAATATGATGATCCCAACTTTGTTGGTAGTCCATTGAAAAAGCTCGAAGAAAATGCTCCAAGGTATGAATCGTTCATTCTGACTGCCCTTCTGATTGAGGATGATAAGTTGTACTAAAAATTAATTTTTTTCCCAATGAATTCGGAAGTTCCTTCCAAAAATTAAAAGTGAACCTGGGATCCCAGTCAAATACAATCGAAAGGGGAACTCTATGTAACCTGAAAATAATTTTTAGGTACATTTAAGAAAGATGATCTGAATACATTTTATCTTGAATAGGAAGAAAATGCGATGACTTTTTCAGCAGAACAATAACATCCAAAATATAATTGTTACCTTAAGATATCTTAGGTGTCCAAAAAAATCATATGGATATATTCTCCCATTTTGACTCTGGCACTGAAAGTTGCTGATGAATCCCCTTCGGTAACTACCACATTGATTTAACCTATTTACATGTCAAAATTTCACGGGAAAATTTGTAATATATCTTTTCATTCCATCAAAAATATAATACTTCAGAAGGTCTCTATACATCATAGTATTGCCCGAATGAACTGAAAATTTAGAACATTGGGCTTCACACAAAAAATATTTCTTCAACTTAGAATCAAAAGGCCGATACAATCTTTTAACAAATCATAAAACACAGTCTTTATCAATGTTTAATTCTGGAAACATACCCATTTTAACAAATTATACCTTTTTTCTAAATCTCATGATATTCTTTGTGCACTTTCTTAATTCTATCTAATAACCATGAATTCACTGAAATCTGAAACAAAACAATGTTATTTTCTGCACCAACTACATCTAAGACAAAATTCATCAAATCATTGATCTAGTGATCATGTTCCAAACACATCGTGGTTAATGATGCATGATGTTTTCGACTCACAAAATACGTCACATAGTATTCTTTTCTAGGATCATTATTGATCATGAAATCATAATAAATTATCTATTCAACCCATCTTCAATTCCTCGTGTTTAATTCCTTAGGTGTGAATATATACGTCAGATTGTTATGGTCTGTATATATTTGACATTTGGTTATGTTAAAATGATGCCTCTAAATTCTCAAAGCATAAACCACAGCTTCCAATTCCAAATCATGTTTCAGATAATTTATCTCATGAGTTTTTAGATGTATTTAAGAATAATTAGTTACCTAATCATTCTTCATTAGAACAAAACCAATTCCCTTCAATGAAGCATCATTGTAGATAATAAAATAACCATTTCGGGAAGGAAAATCTACAACTAGAGAATTCACTAATCTATTCTTTAGTTCCTAAAAATAGTCATCCCATTCATTTGTCCAAATTAAATTTAACCACTTTTTGTGTTAACTTCATTAGTTGGATAGTTAACCATAAAATGTTTTTAACAAACCATTGGTAATAACTTTCTAAACCAAAAAAACTAAGAATATCTTTATCATATGTAGGTCAGGACCATTCATCAACAACCTTTTTTTTGTTATGATCAACTATTATTCAATCCATATTTACTATGTGCCTAATAAAATAAATTTGTTGCAACCAAAAATCACAATTCTTAATTTTCCATAATGTTTCTTTTTCATTAAGGTTTTCAAAATATCCCTTAGCTCTTTTCATGCTCCACTATACTCTTATAAAAAACCATAATGTCAAAAATAAGCACAACTATAAAATTATCCATGAAATCATGAAATATTCTCTTCATAGGACCCATGAATATAATATGTTCAATATTTAACACTAACAAAATAAAAAAATTCAAAATTATCATATCTTGTATGAAAGGATTTTTTTGGGATGTCATCCTCCTTCACCTTTAGCTGTTGATATCTAGATCTCATTGGAATGTTGGAAAAGTACAAACCTCCATGGAGCTGATCAAACAAGTCATCGATATTAGGAAAATGTAACTTGTTTGTAAAAGTTATGTTATTAAAGGACCTATAATAAATGCAATGTCTAATGGAATCATATTTATTTTTTAACGAACAAAATAGGAGCACCCCATGGTGAATATCTAGGATGAACGAATCCTTAATCAAGAATCTCATGCAACTGGTTTTTCAATTCAATAAGTTCTGTTTTATCCATTCGATAAGGTTGTTCTGGAATTAGAATAGTATTAGGAACAAAGTGAATTGTGAAATTGGATTCCTGACCAGGTTTGACACCGGGTAACTCATCATGAAAACATAAAGGTATTTATTTTGCACTCGCACATAATTAATCTGAAAAGTTCTATTTTTTCCAAAATATGAGAAATATATATTTCATTTCCTTATTTCAATATTTTGTTATTTTCATTATATGTTATCAATTATATGGTCTTGTTATTGTATACAAATTAAAACACTTTCTAAAAAAAATTCTTTAGCTCTACAGTCAATCCTATCCAGATAAATAGAAATCTAATCCATTCCAAAAATGACATCAAACTCTACTAATGAAAAAAAAATGGTTTACAGGTAAAGTATTTCCACATACCACAATAGAAATATTATTATAATTCCTCAATGCTAATAATATTTCCCCCTGGTGTTTTAAAAATAATACATGGTTCCATTTTTTGAGGTGTTATTTCCAATTTACCTGAAAATTAAATAGAAATAAAGGAATGTGTAGATCATGTATCAAACAAAACATTATAAAATCACGAGTAAAAAAACATGGTACCTGATACAACTTCATTGGATGGACCAAAATCTGCTAAAGTAGTCTTGATGGACCCCACATCAACTTTCTGATTATATTCTAGCTTCTTTACATCATTAATATACATCTTTCGGCAGAATTTGCATAATTACCCATCCCTAGACATTTAAAACACTTAAGAGTTTTCTTATCAAGTTTATTCTTATGACTTATTTCACTACAATCTCATGTCATATGTCCAAAGTTACCACATTGAAAACACATCATAGTTTTGGTAAGGGTTTCTCCAAGGTTATTTTTGCCACACTTTTCACAAAATGGAAACTGGAATTTCATACCATTAGATTTGTTTTAGTGATTCTTATCAATCACTTTCCATATGTTCCTCTTCAACTCCTTGTTTTCAAAGAGCATGAGATCATTAACAAACTCCATCTCTAACCTCTCAGCACATTGGTAAAGATTATCATAACATTTGAATTCATTAGAGGACAAATACCTTCGATAACTTCGCTTTAATCCTGAGTAAAAGTAGTAGATTTTGCTATGAATATCCAGAATAAGATTTAGAGCATGCCGCACCACTCAAATGATGTTTTCATCATAGACAGACAAAAAATCTTCCGATATTTTCTTCAGTTCAAGGAATTTCTTCTCTTACCTATGTCTGACCACCATAGGAAAATATTTTTCAAAGAGAAGGCATTTACATTCATCCCACTATATGGAATAAATATCCTCCCTATCCATGATATTTTTGACCATTGATCACCACTGATCAGCTTAACCTTAAAATGATAAATTGAAGGAGTTACCTTTTGATTACCTGAACTTCACATAACATCGAATATCTTTTTAAATGCCTTAATCCATCCTTCAGTCACTACTGGGTAAGAATATCCATTTAATGCAGGAGGGTTTTGTCTCATAAAAGTTTCCACAATCATCAGGTTCCATTGTGGTACCTTTGGTGGTTCTCTTTCATGGATTCCTTCAACATTTATTACCTATGTTAGCTGGTCTATTACTATCACAAACAGTTCGGTTCCAATCCCTACCATTTCGAGCTATATATTTGGAATGATATCATTCTTTCTGTGCCTCACCTATTCAGAATCCCTCATTCTTCAATATAAATCCACTCTAAAAATACATATTTTAGTCAAAGAAATGTGGTAATATTTAAATTCTACATAATTTTCAAATTAACCATAAGATAATAATAATTTATGGAATTCTATTATCAAAATTCTAACCCCTAATGTTATCTAAACCATACTCTGATACCAACAATAAGGACCCAGCATTATTACATTACATAATATTGAATTTTACATAAGAACACACTTCTTTTCAGGTTGAGGATCTTCTACGGTTATATTTTTAGACAATTGGGACGTAATACATACATAACATTCCACATTCATATATAATAAATACAACAAAAATAGTATCAATTTCATCCAAAATAAAAGCCTTTTTAAATAAAACATTTTTTATTCGACAAATCATCATAACATTTTACTTAGATTCCTCCCATGTATTACACATCTTTATAACCAGTGAATGTCATTTAAAATCCTCGGATGAGCACCAAAATCACATTAAGGGATATAAAAAGATGGAATGAAATCATTAGTCCATAAATACATCTAACATATGAAATCATTTTCAAAAAATACATACTTGTTATCCATATAAACATACTTTGTGAAACAAGAGACTTAAAAGAGATTTATGAAAAAACATGTTGAACATAAATAGATCCATAATGTTATCTTGGGGAATTATTTACATAATATTGTAACCCTCAAGGATACAATATTATTTGTAACCCTCATGGATACTAATTTGCTACTATAATTGTCTAATATTAATTTTTATTATCTTTATATTCATTATTCAAAAGTCCATTAACATCATTTTTTTGTTAATTATATAAATAGAACATCATTTCTCATCTCAAATGATATTCATGTTTAAAATGCTTATTTGGCACCAATCAATCATCTTTATGTGGAGAAAATTATATTTTCTTTTTAAATTTTAAATTTTTCTATATTTATTGATCACATTGTATGGAATA
This sequence comes from Viscum album, assembly GCA_963277665.1. Lineage (NCBI taxonomy): Eukaryota > Viridiplantae > Streptophyta > Magnoliopsida > Santalales > Viscaceae > Viscum > Viscum album. Next base: position 167,468 of record CAUJRU010000001.1, read on the forward strand.
TTATTTCTTCTAGGATTGATGGAAGAGTCCTAAGAGATGATGGAGATTTTTCAGCATGAATATAGAAAATTTGCAGACAAAGCATAATTGGCCTAAGGCCCATCAAAAAGAAGTGGGGCCCAAGAACCTAGCACAATGAAGCTCAAATTTTTACAGTAGAAAGAGAAAAATATGGGTATCATTGTTTTCAACTGTGTATAGAGCTAATTACGATTTTTTCTGGGAGATATATGGGTCCAAAGTTTACATTTAAATTGTGGGACAGATATGAATGCCCATAAATTTTTCCCACCATTTTGGGCATAACATTCAAAAGGATGCACCAAATGACATGAATTTGGACATATCATATAGGAAACATGGAATAATATATTTTTATTCTACGACGCCTAATGATTCCACCATTTTCAATTTATAGTATGAACGTCTAAAAGGACTATGAATCTGGATAGTTTTCTAAGTCAACTTCGAAATGTCCAATTTCGTTGATTTTCAACCTCCTTTTGTAACGCCCCAGGTAAATAAAGAATATGACATATTTATATTTATCCATATTTTTGAATAAAATATTAATATTACTTTAAAGTGGATTCTATTCTCTATGGCGTACCAAACATGCAACAACGAGTTTCTTGGGAATCATACGTTGCACTCTATCAATAAAATAATATTATTTTAAATGGTAGTTAACACCTAGCTGTTGTAATGGCGGGAATGAACATAACTAACTACAAAATAATTATATATGTTTTTCAAATATTTTTACTCTTTACAATAAATTTTAGAGGATTAAAAATGCAAATAAATCCAGTTTTTAAGCGAAAACATTCTAATATTCTTTAAAAGGTCGATTAACCGCCTTTTGATGGCGAACCCCTTTTAAATCCACTTTTTGAAAATTTTATAAGCTCTATTTTTCAAAATAAACATATTATTTATGATTGGGATATTTAAATTTACCTTGGGTTAATTTTTGGTATTTTTCTGACAATGTTCATTTTTCAATGAATAGTGAAAAATACTGCATTTTACATCAAAACTGCTTTTTCATATAATTTAATTATATGGTTATATTACCTTTTTAATTTGTTTTAAAATGTAATTAGAATATATTTTTACCATTTAATTCAATGACGGTCATTGGGATTAGTTTCACTTTGGAATTAGGCATAAACAAGTGCCAAACTTTTGATAAATATTGTTTCTAAAAAACCCGCTATTTGTTTTGACAACGGTAAGTTTTTTTAAATTAATTATTGCAATTTATGTGTTTGGAATTTGGTAAAATGAATTACATATTTGGAATCAGAAGGTCCAAATTATGTAATTAAGACTCTTTTGTTTTTGGACATTATGAATAGTAACGACGGTAATTATCTTTAATTATTTTGATTAATGAGTAATCGGGTAGTTAAAGATAATAAGATAATATCATAATAATAAAAAAAGACCACAAAATGTGTCCTAAGGCTACGGGTTGTCTCATGGCCGACCATGGGATGCCTTGTACAAAACTTGGGGGCCCCATAGAATCACTTTTGTGAGAAAGTGACTTTTTATCTATTTATTTTTAAAAAATGTTAAATGTGACAAAGAATGTATCACCTATGTAAAATATTATTAATTTTGTCTACATAAATGATATTTTGGACTATAAATATTCATTGGAATGATAAAAGGATTTCCTAAATCATAGTATTTTTTTAAATTTTTTAGTCATTAAATAAATTAAATTATTTATGACATCATGATGATGCAGCGATGACCTCATTATATAATGATTTAAATAAAATGGAAAGATAATGTAAAATCTAAGACCTACACATGTCCAAAACCTATTGGATGGGTGGATTTCGAACCCTTATCACCTTATCCTCGAAACACATCAATTTGTGACTATTAATATCCGAAATTCATTCTAAAATAATGTAACATTTCCTTACTTTCCAAGAGTGCCCCTCCTCTCCTCTTATAAAAGGTCCCCACCTCTACCTCCTTACCCACACTTCCAAATCCTTTGGATCGGCCAAATCATGCCCATTTTGTCTCTCCACATCCCTCTATAACTCCTTGAAGCCTCACATTGGGCAGAATCCTTTCCAAGGAAGCCTTTGAGCTCAAATCAAAGGAAGTTACCCGATTTTAAGGTAATGTCTTCACTTGAGTCCTTTTGTTTTATTTTACTTCTCCAACCCCCTAAAATCTTTTTATTATTTTCTTTGGTAACAAATACAGTATCTTAAATATACTAGGATGTTTTTATAAGAAGGATTCGAGCTACACTTACACACACCTACATCTAATGGTTAAAGAACATACTGTTTTCGTGGATGGCGAATTTCTGCCTCCCGAAACGATGATTGTTCAACATTCTTCTAACACCTTAAAAGGTGGCCATTAAGATGAAACTATATTTATATATGATATCTAATATGTTTATGTTTTACTTAAGCTTCTGTATTTTCATTTATGGCATACCTTTATGGTTTCCATTATGGGTAAATGCAATATCTTCATTTAAGGAAGTGCAGACTACCGCCCCCTCAAAGTGATTTGATTCGTTAATACCATATGTGGTATGTATAAAGGATATATTTAATGATATTATATATGATACCATACTGTAATTAAAATACTATTATGTATCATTATGTTTTAATTCCATTAAATATGAAATAGAAATGGAAGTAGCGTTCATGCGTACGTACGGCTTACCGTCTCCATGAACGGTGCATTTAATTTCTTAACTCTAAATGTTATGTAATATTATAAATGAATGAATATACTTGATATATATGATATATATGATATCTAAATCATGAATAAAATTCTGGATATAATGAACATTTGGCCACACGAACAACATGTAATTGTAAGAAGTCCACTTTCGACTTAAGAACCAAATATCAGCAAAACAAATATTATTAACTTAAATGATTACATAATGTTTATGACATGGTAATAAGTGATATAAAAGGAATAATGAACTTTAAAAAAGTTCTTAAGTATTTAGAAATTAAATCAAGTTTATTATTCAGGAGATTAAAGAACGATCGAGTCAAGTCGGACCCGAGGTAAGGGATCATACTCCTCTCATTCTTTTTAAGTACACTGTTTTATGTCATTCCTTCTAAGCTCATCTTTATTGTGATTGGGATGTTATTTTATATTACTATTACTGTAATTTTTATGTTCATATGATGAGATACCCTATTCTCTCCCATCAATCCATTTTGGAAGTTTTGAGTGGCGCCGTTAGGCTGCCGAATTTTCGTAAGAGGTCTAACCTCTCTCTTTCTTTTTAAGTACTCTCTTTTATGTCACTTATTTTAAGCTCCTCTTTGTTATGTTGGGGGATGTTATTTTGTATTCCTCTTTCTATAAACATTATGTTTATATGATGAGAGACCCTATTTCCTCTCATCAATCCATTTAGGAAGTTTTATGTAGCGCCGTTAGGCTGCCGAGTTTTCGTAAGGGATTTTTCATCTCACTTTTATTCCCGTGAGATTTATGCTACATTTTCCACAATTTACTTTTAGTGGTGTATGTACTGCCCATTTTATACACTTTTTGTAGTATAATTTCATTTATTGGTATTCAAATCTTCATTGTATGACCCTTCTTCCATGGGGTGTACGTTTCGAAAGTTACCCAACTAGGTAAGGGGACCTTTCACCCTCCTCTTTTTAAAAGACTTCTTTTGTTATGTCTTTTAATTCACATACTATTATGTTTGGATATGTTCTTTTATATCCTTATTGAAGTAAATTTTATGTCCAAGTGATGAGATTCCCTTTTTATCTCTCATCAACTCATTTTCTGAATTTTGAACTGATGTCGTTAGGCTGTCGAATTTTACCAAGGGAACTTTTTAACCCAATTTAGATTTCTTTGGGTTCAACATGTAGTTATTGAATATTTCATCCTTTGAATATGTGTGAATAACCTTTGATTTTTTTACACTTAATATCCACTTATATTGGGTGTATTTATATTTGTCACACATAATTAGGAGATTGATTTATCCTTAATTTAAGGATACCTTCTTTATAATGGATTTCATTACATTTGACATTTCTATTGAGACTTCATTGTTGTTATGCACCAATTCACTCTTATATGGTGTATATACTATCCTTTGAAATATTATATCATGAATCCATTTATTCTCATGATATTATAAAGTTCTGACTAAATGTTATTTCTCAATTATTGTATTCAAGTGTCTCTAATTTTTGTAAAACCCCATTAACCAAAATATCGCTTTAAATTTTTAAAAATTTGTTCTTATTAATATACATGTTTTCAAAATGTATTTAAGGATTTATTTATATGGATATTAATGGTTTAAAATTTTAAAATCTTTAAGGTGGTATGGGACACTTTGATTCAAAAATCTCTTTATTAAATGTTTTAAATGGTTTTGGAAATGGTTTCTTTTTGAATGGATTCATTATTTCAATATACTAAAATGTTATATTGTGATTGAAATGTGGAAATGTTATGTTTCCTTTATGCATGTTTTATATGATACGTTTATGTTATGGTTCTTGGGAATTGTTATGCAAATGGGTGGTTCCGTGATAAACTAAGGGCGGGTGAGCCCGATATAGCTCTCCAATGCATTGGGTAATGCGAAGGAGTGAAACGTTAAGGTTTCTCCGAAGAGATTTATGGAATATACTGTGGTGGGTATTCCAAATGTAACCAAGAGGGTTACTCCCTACGTAAGAATGTTATGAATGCCTCAAGTTACCTTTTATGTCTTATGATTTCTATGATTTATTCATGATTTGATGAGGTATGTTAAAGTGCCTATGTTTTATGGGTAAAGTATGATTTCATTCTAATGTATATATGAACTCATGTTTCCTTTCCATATTTTTATAACTCTTACTGAGCTTTTTATGCTCATCCCAAGTTTTTGAAATGTTTTTCACAGGTCAAGGGAAAGTTACATGATGTGATGATAGTGTCAAGGATGTGTCAAGAAATAATCCGTGTTATATTTTAAATATGTTTCCGTTGATGGGAAGAATGAATACTGTCTTTTATGTAACCACTTTGTTTAAATGTGGAATGTAATGCAAGTTTCATGATCTAATTCTCTAAAACTCTAAACCTGAAAAGATCCTCAATGTGTAATCTTGTAATAACTCAAGATTAAGTAAGGTTTAAGGTTGGGGCCTTATAGTTGGTATCAGAGGGAGGATTAGATAACTTTAGAGGTTAGGGTATCTTTAAGCATAAGTAACATTACCATAATTTTTAGGATTTCAGAAAGAGTCCTTGTTTTAGATAAAGTGAATGAGTAAGTATATCTTAGTGTTTATCTTCCTCATTAGTACATGATGGTTTTTTTGATATGCTCACACTGACCTTTTTGGTTTTAGTAAATGGATGGATCTAGCAGGCACCAAAGTGACAATAGGTTTGACGGAAACTGTGGTGGTTCTCTGATTAAGAGACTGGATGAAATGGGGGATTCAATGAGGAAACTCGTGGTCATTCTAAACCAACTAGAAAGGAGTCATGATCAACCACTTGAACCTTGGTATGATCTGTAATGCATCATGTACGAGATGACCAATCGATGTGGAAGTTCAATTAATAACTATAAATGTAACCATTAGAGTTTATATGATCCTTACTTTTGAGGTAATTATGGGTTATTATATATTATGATGGAAAATGAAAGGCATGAGATAAACTTGAGGTTAAAATATGTTATGATAATTTTTGAAGATTTTATCTCATTTTGGAGAATGTTTTATTAATTATATAGTTTTGGAAAAAGGACAACACGCAGACTGTGTGACAACCCATCGCGTCAGACAAAGCTGCGGGAATTGAACCCACAACCAAAGTGCGACTGGTATTTATCGCCTACCACTGGACTACGTGAAGTCCCTGGTTAGTTTGACTGATTCTTTTTAGTTAGATGATTTTATGAATTAAGATTAAGTTGATTTTGGGTTATCTATGGAAATTTATTAACCTATCATGGAGGATATGTGATTAGGTTAATTACTTTTCAATACGAGAAATTAAGAGCAACTGATGTTGTTTGGAGATAAATGTTACGATTTAACTTGGAAGAAAATGTGACTAAATCCTTCAAATATTTGGGTTTCAATCTTAGTTTGGTTTACTTTGAAGAATTTTATGGACAAATTGTTTATCGGATGGTCCTCGTTGAACTTTGGGTTTTGTTAGACAAAATTTTGGAGATTAAGAATAGATTTTCTTTTTATAAAGGGTTATCCTTTTCTGGATTATCTGATATTGTACTAACCTTTTTGGTTTTGGTTTTGGTTAAAGTCTAAAGACATGGGAAGTATATAGTTCTCTTTTTTGGATTAGGTGATTCTCTAGAAGTTTATTATAGTACTCTTAATGTGAACAAGTCTTCCTAAATACTCGTCTTTTGGAGAAAATATGAGTTTGTGTAAGGAATCTAATAAGAGTTGAAAGTCAACATGATAAATGATTATTTTTCCTTATGAATAAATTCCTCAATAAAAAGTAACTTAAAACAAAAATGTTGTCTATTAACTTTTCCTACTGGGGAATCGAATACCGTTTAACCCATCAAAAGTTTGTGATTTTCTTGTGGTTAACTTTCTCCTAAACATGTTTTCTATCACTCTCCATCAGAACATGACCCTTTGTTTTTTCCTCCATGTCCATATTTTCATACTTGGAATCCTAGTATGGGTTAACTCAGATGACCTTTGTACTTATCTTTATTTATTTTAAAGTGATTTTTTTATCGACTCTTGTTCCGATGTGGGACTTTCAAGGATGTTTCCAAGCCCAATTTTAAAATTGTGAGGACGCAATTCCCAAAAGGGGGGAAAGATGTAACACCCCAGGTAAATAAAGAATATGACATCTTTATATTTATCCATATTTGTGAATAAAATATTAATATTACTTTAAAGGGGATTCTATGCTCGATGGCGTACCCAACATGCAACAACAAGTTTCTTGGGAATCTTACGTTGCACTCTAATAATAAAATAATATTGTTTTAAATGGTAGTTAACGCCTAGCCGTTGTAATGGCGGGAATGAACAGAACTAAGTACAAAATAATTATATATGTTTGTCAAATATTTTTACTCTTTACAATAAGTTTTAGAGGATTAAAAATGCAAATGAATCCAGTTTTTAAGCGAAAACATTCTAATATTCTTTAAAAGGTCGATTAACCGCCTTTTGATGGTGAACCCCTTTTAAATCCACTTTTTAAAAATTTTATAAGCTCTATTTTTCAAAATAAACATATTATTGATGATTGGGACATTGAAATTTACCTTGGGTTAATTTTTGGTATTTTTCTGACAATGTTCATTTTTCAATGAATAGTGAAAAAGACTGCATTTTACATCAAAACTGCTTTTTCATATAATTTAATTATATGGTTATATTATCTTTTTAATTTGTTTTAAAGTTTAATTATAATATATTTTTACCATGTAATTAAATGATGGTCATTGGGATTAATTTCACTTTGTAATTAGGCATAAACAAGTGCCAAACTTTTGATAAATATTGTTTCTAAATAACCCGCTATTTGTTTTGACAACGAGAAGTTTTTTTAAATTAATTATTGCAATTTATGTGTTTGGAATTTGGTAAAATGAATTACATATTTGGAATCAGAAGGTCCAAATTATGTAATTAAGACTCTTTTGTTATTGGACATTATGAATAGTAACGACGGTAATTATCTTTAATTATTTTGATTAATGAGTAATCGGGTAGTTAAAGATAATAAGATAATATCATAATAATACAAAATGAAAACAAATGTGTCCTAAGGATACTGGTTGTCTCACGGCCGACCATGGGATGCCTTGTGCCAAACTTGGGGGCCCCATGGAATCACTTTTGTGAGAAAGTGACTTTTTATCTATTTATTTTTAAAAAATGTTAAATGTGACAAAGAATGTATCACCTATGTAAAATATTTTTAATTTTGTCTAAATAAATTATCTTTTGGACTATAAATATTCATTGGAAAGATAAAAAGATTTCCTACGTCATAGTATTTTTTTTATAAATTTTAAACATTAAATAAATTAAATTATTTATGACATCATGATGATGCAGTGATGACCTCATTATTTAACGATTTAAATAAAATGAAAAGATAATGTAAAATCTAAGACCTACACATGTCCAAAACCTATTGGATGGGTGGATTTAGAACCCTTATCACCTTATCCTCGAAACACATCAATTTTGGACCATTAATATCCGAAATTCATTCTAAAATAATGTAACATTTCCTTACTTTCCAAGAGTGCCCCTTCTCTCCTCTTATAAAAGTCCCCCACCTCTACCTCCTTACCCACACATCAAAAGCCTTTGGATCGGCCAAACCCTGCCCATTTCGTCTCTCCATATCCCACTCTAACTCTTTGAAGCCTCACTTTGGGCAGAATCCTTTCCAAGGAAGCCTTTGAGCTCAAATCAACGGAAGTTACCCGATTTTAAGGTAACGTCTTCACTTGAGTCCTTTTGTTTTATTTTACTTTTCCAACCCCCTAAACTATTTTTATTATTTTCATTTGTAACCAATACAGTATATTCAATATACTAGGATGTTTTTATAAGAATTATTCGAGCTACACTTACACACACCTACATCTAATGGTTAAAGAACATACTGTTTCCGTGGATGGCGAATTTCTGCCTCCCTAAACGATGATGTTCAACATTCTTCTAACACCTTCAAAGGTGGCCATTAAGATGAAAATATATTTATATATGATATATAATATTTTTATGTTTTACTTAAGCTTCTGTATTTTTCATTTATGGCATACCTTTATGGTTTCCATTATGGGTAAACGTGATATCTTCATTTAAGGAAGTGCGGACTACCGCCCCCTCAAAGTGATTTGATTCGTTAATACCATATGTGGTACGTATAAAGGATATATTTAATGATATTATATATGATACCATACTGGAATTAAAATACTATTATGTATCATTATGTTTTAATTCCATTAAATATGAAATAGAAATGGAAGTAGCGTTCATGCGTACGTACGACTTACCGTCTCCATGAACGGTGCATTTCATTTCTTAACTCTAAATGTTATGTAATATTATAAATGCATGAATATAATGGATATATATGATATATATGATATCTACATCATGAATACAATTCTGGATATAAGGAACATTTGGCCACACGAACAACATGTAATTGTAAGAAGTCCACTTTCGACTTAAGAACCAAATATTGGCAAAACAAATATTATTAACTTAAATGATTACATAATGTTTATGACATGGTAATAAGTGATATAGAAGGAATAATGAACTTGAAAAAAGTTCTTAAGGAAGTAGAAATTAACTCAAGTTTATTATTCAGGAGATTAAAGAACGATCGAGTCAAGTCGGACCCGAGGTATGGGATCCTACTCCTCTCTTTCTTTTTAAGTACACTCTTTTATGTCATTCCTTCTAAGCTCATCTTTATTGTGATTGGGTTTTTATTTTATATTAATCTTACTGTAATTTTTATGTTCATATGATGAGATACCCTATTCTCTCTCATCAATCCATTTTGGAAGTTTTGAGTGGCGCCGTTAGGCTGCCGAATTTTCGTAAGAGATCCAACCTCTGTCTTTATTTTTAAGTACTCTCCTATATGTCACTTATTTTAAGCTCCTATTTGTTATGTTGGGGGATGTTCTTTTGTATTCCTCTTTCTGTAAACTCTTTGTTTATATGATGAGAGACCCTATTTCCTCTCATCAACCCATTTAGAAAGTTTTAAGTGGCGCCGTTAGGCTGCCGAGTTTTCGTAAGGGATTTTTCATCTCACTTTTATTCCCATGAGATTTATGCTACATTTTCCACAATTTCCTTTGAGTGTTGTATGTACTGCCCATTATTATACACTTTGTGTAGTATAATTTCATTTATGGGTATTCACATCTTTATTGTATGACCCTTCTTTCATGGGGTGTACGTTTCGAAAGTTACCCAACTCGGTAAGGGGACCTTTCACCCTCCTCTTTTTAAAATACTTCTTTTGTTATGTATTTTAATTCACATACTATTATGTCGGGATATGTTCTTTTATATACTTATTGATGTAAATTTTATGTCCAAGTAATGATATGCCCTTTTTACCTCTCATCAACTAATTTTCAGAATTTTCAAGTGATGCCGTTAGGCTGTCGAATTTTACCAAGGGAACTTTTTAACCCAATTTCGATTTCTTTGGGTTCAACATGTAGTTATTGAATATGTCATACTTTGAATATGTGTGAATAACCTTTGATTGTTTTACACTTAATATCCACTTATATTGGGTGTATTTATATTTGTCACACATAATTATGAGATTGATTTATCCTTAATTTAAGGATACCTTCTTTATAATGGATTTCATCACATTTGTCATTTCTATTGAGAATTCATTGTTGTTATGCACCAATTCACTCTTATATGGTGTATATACTGTCCTTTGGAATATTATATCACGAATCCATTTATTCTCATGATATTATAAAGTTCTGACTAAATGTTATTCCTCGATTATTGTATTCAAGTGTCTCTAATTTTTGTAAAACCCCTTTAACCAAAATATCGCTTTTAATGTTTTAATAATTTGTTCTTATTAATATCAATGTTTTCAAAATGGTTTTAAGGATTTATTTATATGGATATTAATGGTTTAAAATTTTAAAATCTTCAAGGTGGTATGGGACACTTTGATTCAAAAATCTCTTTATTAAATGTTTTAAATGGTTTTGGAAATGGTTTCTTTTTGAATGGATTCATTATTTCAATATACTAAAATGTTATATTTTGATTGAAATGTGGAAATTTTATGTTTCCTTTATGCATGTTTTATGTGATACGTTTATGTTATGGTTCTTGGGTATTGTTATGAAAACGGGTGGTTCCGTGATAAACTAAGGGCGGGTGAGCCCGATAGAGCTCTCCAATGCATTGGGTAACATGAAGGAGTGAAACGTTAAGGTTTCTCCGAAGAGATTTAGGGAATATACTGTGGTGGGTATTCCAAATGTAACCAAGAGGGTTACTCCCTACGTAAGAATGTTATGAATGACTCAAGTTACCTTTTATGTCTTATGATTTCTATGATTTATTCATGATTTGATGAGGTATGTTAAAGTGCCTATGTTTTATGGGTAAAGTATGATTTCATTCTAATGTATATATGAACTCATGTTTCCTTTACATATTTTTATAACTCTTACTGAGCTTTTTATGATCATCCCAAGTTTTTGAAATGTTTTTCACAGGTCAAGGGAAAGGTACATGATGTGATGATAGTGTCAAGGATGTGTCAAGAAAGAATCCGTGTTTTATTTTAAATATGTTTCCGTTGATGGGAAGAATGAATACTGTCTTTTATGTAACCACTTTGTTTAAATGTGGAATGTAATGCAAGTTTCATGATCTAATTCTCTAAAACTCTAAACTTGAAAAGATCCTCAATGTGTAATCTTTTAATAACTCAAGATTAATTAAGGTTTAAGGCTGGGGCCTTATACCTTTTGACTATCTAAATTAATGTGGTTGGAATTTATTTTTGTGGGGTGTCTCTAAGGATCCTCATATGCCTATATAAGGATCTGGTGTTGAAGGTAATTTTCCTCTAATATTTATCTTTGAATCCATGTTTTTCTTTCAATGCAAATATTTATTTCAATTGAAATTCCCCGCTTCTATGAGTATAATTCAGGATTATATTGATAAAATAACATCAATGTAGGGATAAAATTTTATGGTTTGATCCTAGGGAGTTTCAAGGGGTGGATTGAATGTTATTTGATGTTCTTAAATTCTTAAATATGTTCTTCATTTTAAGAGTTCCTTCCTTTGATTTATCTTCTACTTTGTATTCAACGAATTTTACGACGAAACATTTTGAGTGATAGTTCAATCCAATTCCATTGACTGATCATGAAAGGGATTCTCTATGTGCATTGGTTAATAGACTTAAAATTGTGTAAGAATTAAATCGGAGAATGATATTGAGGAATTATTTTATCTTATGGATACCTCTTGAACTGATGAACAAAAAATCCAATGAAAAACAAATATATCCAATCAAACAAAAAAACATCCTAGGATCAACTTATCTTAATTAATAGTTATAAATCAAGTCATTTTGTTTTTTTTAAATAAAATCACCATTTAATCAAATCAATCAACACCATAGTTGGCCACTTCATAGCCAATCCCGCATCCAATCATAGCATCTCGAGGTTTCTTCTCCGGTCCTTGTGGATTCAACAACCAAAACTATACTACAAGCGATCGCTTACACCTTATAACATGGGTAAATATGGGCGCAACCAAATTTTGGTGCCGTTTCTGGGGACCCAAGTAAATACCTTAGACACTCGTCTTCTTTTCTCACCCCAAATTCTCTATTCTCAACATAATTTCTCTTCTCTTTTTCCCTTTCTTTTTTCGGTGTGTCCAAATAATCCAAAAGCAATTTTCATTCCACTATAATGGATTATCCTCCAAAATACACCCTCATAAACCAATGTTGTAATCAATTTGGAAATCAATATTGGGAAACACCTCACATAGGAGATTTCATTGACTAAACCTTGATTGAATACACCACAACCGATGAGTTGTACAATCAATGGGATGATAATTGTTTAAAGGATCAATTTCCAACCCTATCGAGGATGATTGACGTGATAATACATAATGAAGTTAATGATGAAAAAACTACTTTTCAACCTATTAATCGATAAAATCCTTGAAAAATTGTGTGAAAAAATGGATATAATGAATTCAGATGTTCCAAATTTGAGATTAGAAGTACAAAGCATTAAGACTTTTGAGGAACTCGTTCCCACTCAAGATGTCCTTTCCTCATCAATTATAGATGAATATTTTTCCAAAAAATCTCTCATGAATTTATAAAGAACTAACCATTGGATATGGGAAAACTGAATAGGATGGAGGAAATGTTGAAGGGACTTTAAATCAGATTGAAATTGATTTTTGGACTCAAAAGAGGAAAATTAGACATCATGGATTGAGTTTCCTGAATATAAGTCCATTGATAAATTTTCATAAGGACCAATCATTTAACCATTAGGAGAGATCAACTACAATGAGTCCATACCCATTCCTGATATTCAACTGGAAATTTTTTGTGATGAATCTTATTTTCAAAATGAACCAATTCATTCTAAATGGTTTGGAGAAGAAACTGAATTTGATTTAATTTATCAATATCCTTTAGTAAATTCCAATGAACTCGAGGTCAAACTTATTTTACTTTCTCCCCAACTCAATAATCCCACCATAAGAGAAAATAAAGACGCTGTAGTTGCAGTTCATTCTTCTAAAAAAACCAATATTGTTGGAATGGTCATTGATGTCTTAGGAAAGACTAGAAATTCATCTGAATAAACCATTTCTGATATTACATCGATTTTACCACTCATTTTAGAACAAAGAATTGCACATGAAATGAATTCTAAAAAAATAATTAATCTCATTCTTGTTGAAGTGGGCAAGAATGGGGTCCTAAAAATGTTGAAAGTTGGTGTTGGATAATTTGGGGGCTCCAAGTCGAGATAAAGACTTTAAATTATGCACTTTCTGGGAGGCAACCCAGCTTCTGCATTTTTTATTTTATTTTGTGTGTTTTTGTGTTATTTTGTCAAGGGAAACCCTTGGGGTTTCCAATGTGATCGAAATAATTTTCTGTGAGATTTAATATTTGAATAATTTGGATCGTTTAAAAAAAACCCATTCCATCTAGAGTTCAAACCAGCCTTTCAATCACCCTGAGGAGTCCACTTGGACATGAAGCAAATGCGATCCACAACATTTTGATGGTCATCAAATTTAAACCAGGTGATTTTGTTCCATGAATTTATTTCAAATTACATATCCCCTACTTCTTCTAAATTCTAGTCTCTCAGTTCTCTTCTATTTCAAAGCTGAGAGAATTTCATTCTATGTTGGGGGGAGTGAAAATCTGGGATTTCATAAAAATTTGTAATTTTATGATAAAAAATATCAATTCATTATCCTTGAATACATTAATGTAAATTTTGAAACATGAAAAATTATTTTCAAATGATTTTAAATTCCTTGATTATGATTTTAATGAATGTTTAAGTTCATGAGCATTGATTTTGGAAAGTGTGGTTGTCCTATGTGATTTTTCAATGTTTACATTTTTTCATCCTCTTAATTAAAAAGCCACAATGCACGTCCATTTGATCTTGGGTGTAATTTCGAGTTCTTGGGTCTCTTTTATCAAATCATAGGGTTTGGGGTCACTTTTAGTTTAATTTTATTATAAAAAAAAAACAAAAAAAAAAACTGAAAAAAATAATGACCACATAGAGAAATGTTTTTTCCAAATGTGTAGAATCTGGCACTTAGGGATCGTGACACCATAGTTGTCTTGCCCAGAGTTAGGATTTTTATCTCTATTTAAGAGCATGGAATTGACAATATGTGTGGTATCCAACACTTGGGGATCATGAGTCAATAGTTTTTTTGACCAGAGTTAGTCTTTTCATAACTATTGTGGTTAAAAAAATAGCAAAAAAAGAAAATAAAAATAAAAAATTTGGATACTCATTTTACGATTTAATGTGATTCCCACCCAGCGCTTCCATTCTCACCCTTGAACAAGAAAATGGGCCCCATATCTTTTGTGATGCACAACAAAAGATTATACATAATTTAAATTGGATGAAATGTGACGATAAATTTTAACAAAGGAATGGGCTTGGGGTTGGGATATGCTTATAGACTTATCTTGTGGGAAATAATTTTTAATGGTTTCATGATTGTTTGTAATGATGCTTTTATTAGTAATTAATGTTAAAATAATTTCAGAAATAGAATTGAATTTCATATTTTTGAGATAATTTTTTCTCAGGATGAGAAAAAGTCAAGATGTGGGGTGTGATTAGCCACTAGAAGTGGCTAATATTCATTGTTAATATCTTTATGTTCATTGTTCAAAATTCCATTAACATCGTTTTTAGTTCATTATATAAATAGAACTTCATTTCTCATCTTAAATGAAATTCATGTTTAAAATGAAAATTTGGGCCCAATCAATCATCATTATATGGAGAAAATTATATTCATTTTTTAAATATGATATTTTTGTATATGATTGATCACATTTTTTTTGGAATATTGGATCTTTTAGGATTGATGGATGAATCAAAATATATGATGGATATTTTTCAGCATGAATGCATAAATTTTGCAGACAAAGCCTAATGGGCCTAAGGCACAAAAAATAGATGTGGGGCCCACAAACCAAGCACCATGAAGCTAAAAATATTACAGTAGTAAGAGAAAAATATGGGGATAATTTTATTCAGATATGGCTAGTGCTAATTCATAATTTTTCATGTAGATATATGGATCTAAAGATTAAATTTAAATGGTGGGACCGATATAAACTCACATAAATTTTTCCCACCAGTTCTTTCATAACATTCCAACAGATGCACCAAATGACCTGAAATTTGGACAGAGGATAATGAAAGCATGGAATAAGATATTTTTCTTCTATGACCCTGGATTATTCAGCCATATTTAATATCCAATTCCAACGTCCAAAAGGAGGATGAATCTGGGCAGTTATCTGGGTCAACTTCGAAACGTCCAATTCCCTTGACTTTGTCACCCTCATTTTAACTCTATATATTAATGGGGGTGGAATTTATTGTTTTGGGGTGTCTCTAAAGCTCTTAATATGCATATATAAGGAGTTGGTGGTGAAGGTAAGTATCATATAATATTTTTCTTTAAATCTATGTTTTTCTTTCAATGCAAATATTTCTTTCAATTTAAATTCCACACTTCCATTTTGTAATCGTATCATTAATTTTTTCAATGTATGATTTTGAATAATTTTAGTTTCTTAATAAACGATGTTCTTCTTATTCACTTCAAATTTTTATTTTCTTCAAACATTGATACCGTTGAATCAAGGTGTGAATTTATTCACACCTACACTTGTGAATTGGTCACACAATGATAGATGTGTACATTTTCCTTAATGTTTTTCTTTGTCAATCCCATTTCTATAAATTTAATTCCCACTTACATTGATATAATAACATCAATGAAGGTATAAAATTTTATGGTTTGATCCTAGGGAGTTTCCTGGGGTTGATTCAATGTTATTTGATGTCCTTAAATTCATAAATATGTTCTTCATTTTAAGAGTTACTTACTTTGATTTATCTTCTTCTTTGTCTCAACCGACATCAACGACAACACATTTTAAGTGATAGTACGATCCAATTCTGTAGGGTGATCATGAAAGTGATTCTCTAAGTGCATTGGTGATTAGTCTTCAAATTGTGTATGGATTAAATCGGAGAATAATATTCATGAATTAATTTATTTTATGGATACCTCTTGAACCGATGAACATAAAATCCAAAGAAAAACAAATACATCCAATAAATCCCTAAAGACAACCTAGGGTCGGCTCATCTTAATTAATTTTATTAATTCAAGCCATTTTCTTTGTTTTGTTCTTTTAATCAAATCACCATTTATTCAAATCAATCAACACCATAGTTGGACACTTCATAGCCAAACCCAGATCCAATCATAGTGTCTAAATGTTTCTTCTTCGGTACCTTTGGATTTGATAACACAAGCTGTACTACAAGCGACCGCTAATACCATATAACTTCGGTAAATTTGGGCACAACCACCTACCTTATAATTTGTGTAACCATCACAGTTACACTTGGAGTAACCATATTGATGACCTCAAACATACACATATCCAAAGTATTGGAGGTATATGTAGGTCCAACCCTTCATCATACACAGTTCCCAAGAACCATAAAATATTCATTCAACATGAATATTTTCATATAAACATTCCTATTGAATTTTGTAAAACAGAATTATAAATGAAGATTTTAAAAGAAAACCCCTTAAAAATATGATATATTTTAAATGAGAGTTATGAGAGTGGATGAAATTTTTATATACACTATAAATAAACATAATTAAACTTAATATAAACAAATTAACCACTCAAAAAAAAATTATACGCATAATTAATGAAGTAGAAAGTTTACCTAAAGAATGAAAATATAGTTAAGCATTCCCGTACCTCAGGTTTTTCATAATAAAGAATTCATCTAATCCTATAGTATAATAGTTAAAAGAGTGTTATATTTATCATACAGGAACATTTTCATGTTTATAACACCTTGTATGATCATTTCATATCGTCATTTCAGCCTTCAATTATTCGTATTTTGTTTCTTCCATTATTTTGGATGCGTTCATTACATGATTTTCATAGCTGATTTGTATTTGATTTTCATGCAGTATGGAAATAAAATTATATATTTGGAATGAAATTTTATTTATATGTTTCCATAATATATAAATATACCATAAATAATATTTGTCATATATGATGATGTATCATTAGATAAAACATTAATAATGTTTTGTAGATCATTTTTGGCGGTTCCTCGATAATCTTGAACTTGGATCATTATATAATCTAATTTCACTCATAGAAGTTCATTACAGAACAAAAAATAGGTTAAAACATACATTTTATATTTTTTTCAACTATTAAAATGGTTTTATGATCAGATATGATGGATGTAATTGATATTGAAAACACATCATCCACGATTTTTGTAAATCGGTACATCGGGAAAAATGTTTTTATTTTTAGAACAATAGAGAGTGGAGCATAATGAAGATGATGAATATTTTAAGTGAAAATGTTAACATAGAGAATATATAATATTATAGATATTTAATACCTCATGGATAAGTGGAGGGAAAGAGAGTATAATAAAATAATGGAATTGGAAATAAAACAAATTAAAAATGAAAAAGATTCTTAACTCCCGATCTCTTCTCCTTGAGATCCTCCTTACGGCCTTTGGCTTTGGCCTTTTGATGAGACCATAAGGACTTAGACATGGGGAATAGAATTGAGGATCGAGTATGGAAGAACATATAAAATTCTCAAGGATTGAGAGGTGTGTGAGGAAGAGGATAATGATGGTGGTATTTATAGTGGAGGATATGAATGATTTCACATTATTTTAATCATTATTATAATATTGTTGCTCAAGAATATGAATATTCACGATTCATTTGACTCCAAATATTATTAATATCATGTGAATTCGAACCAAGTGGGATTACATCAAACTTGTGTCACCTATGATTCAGTAAATGAATTATTTTTAATTTATCGTAAATTATCATATTTTAATATTTATAAAAAATTCAAGAATTTCATAAATATCCAAAAAATCACCCGGACGATTTTTTGTTCTGTAGAATTCAGAAATGAACTTTATTTTTTAAAAATAAGTTTCTATATGTTATTATTTTAATTTTAAAATAAAATATTAATTTATTCAAAAATAACAATATTAAATCTATAACTCATTTTTATAACACCTAGAAAAATTAGTCAACATATCAATATCTTATAAGCTTATAAAAATAAAATAATAATAATAATTACAATTCATTAGTTCCATATTACTATTCATAATACTATTCATAATGGTTTGTTACTATTCATAAAAAACATGTTGGTTCTATTAGACTCCAAATAACGTACTGATCAGAACTGTAGATGACTATTTTTTTTAAAATTCAAATCATAGAAGGTGAAACATTATGTTTAAAGGCTAGTTAGGACATTGTAATTTAAAAAAGATTAATTCATTTCATTTTATTTCATTTAAAAAACCTTGGGGTGTTACAGAAACATAGACCAAGAAAACATAATGAAGTGACTCCCATGATCCAACAAGACTAGGTTTTTGTGGAAGACAATATTTTTCGGTTTTAGAGAAATCCTAAGGAGTATACTTGAAGAAAAGGAAATATTATTCTAAAAAAATTACTATCTTATTTCTTTCTCAAATTCCATCATTTATTATGATATTATGTTTATATAATAAAAAAATTATATTACATATAAGGAGATATTTATATGTTATGGTTCAACTGACAACGACACACACATCCGTTAATTTTTTTACAATGGCATCGTTCATGTGTATCAAAAAATACTGCCTCGTGAACTGATGTCATTAATTTTTCCATTATAACCATTAAATGGTGTTAATAATAACAGAATTACTATTTTTATATGATATTAAAGCTAATAATGATATTATTTTTCCTTAATTTTAGTATATATTATTATTAATTTTTTTTTGGGAATATGAAATTATCATTTGTGTGTACAATGGACTACTTCATAGAAATATGTTGGGATTCGTTAACCCTATACATGGGAATGTATTAAGGAGGAGTCAAAAAATATTTGATATATATAATCTAAAAATTCTACTAAAATGATAAATAATTAATGTATGTACATATATATATGTGTGTGTATTTATTACTTTACTTCCTTTCAGTATGAAAATAAAATGGAAATAGTGTTCTTTCATATGCAAAGTTTATCATCTCTATAAAAAGTGTATTTAATTAATATTGGAAAATTTTATGGATTAATTTAAAACAATATCTGGAATATATATGATATCAATATCATTTTTTAAATTATATATGTTGTGAATCCATGATTAAATAAAGTGGAACAAAAATATCATGTCAAAACTTATAGTAAACAAGTTTTTATTACCAAAAACATAATTTTAACATATATTTTTTTTAAACGGGTAATACTGGGGATTAATAAAATAATTTATGGCCTTTTATATTTATGTTTGGTTAAGTAATTAAATGATAATAATATTCTACTTATTATATACGAGGGTTAAATGAGTAACACAAATGTCAAGACATAAGATAAGGGGTTTCCTCATCTAATTTTTATTTCATTGAGATGTATGTCATATTTGTGACACCAAATTATTTCATAGTACCTAGTCTCTTTAAAGTAATTCAATATCTTACGCTACATGCAACACCAAGTTTGAGCGCACCACGACATATCAAACTACCCGTTCAAAAAGCGGTTATAAATAGTATTAAATTAATTTCTTATTTTTTATAAACCATATAATTTTAGAATATATATTATGTGTTTGTTAGAAATAATATAAGAAAAAATTCATTTTTTTCAGATAAAAGAATTATTTTACAAAAAATTAAATTTTACCACCTTTTAATGGAGGACCCTTTTTAAAACCAATATTTTTACATTTACATATTAAATTTAATGAAATTAAATTCTTCTTTATAATTGGGACATAAAAATTTAGTTTGGATAAATTTTTGGTACTTTTTTGTTAACTTTCATATTTTGATGAATAGTGAAATATATTAAATTTTAATTGAAAACAACTTTTTTAATAAAAATAATTTATAGTATTAAATTAATAATTTTAATGGTTTTATTTATAAATAGATTATATTTTTATTATTTAGTAAAATTTAGGTCATTATAAGTAATTTCACACTTAAATTTCACTTAAACATATGTCAATCTTTTGATAATTTTTACTTTTTAAAAACCTGCATTTTGGTTTTGACAAAGGATATTAATTTTAAATTAATTAATGCAACTTTTATGGTTTTAATTTGGTAAAATAGAATTCATTTTTGAATATTAAATATCAAAAATAGATTAGGGTGTATAATTGGTATTTTTTTGAAAACATTAAATTTTTGATGAATACTGAAAACCATTGTGTTATTATTTCAAACCGACTTTTTAGTTAAATAATTATTTATTTTATTTAAATGTATGTTAAGTCAAACTAGATATATAATACCTATATATGTTCAATGTAATTCACTGGAGACATATTATAATAAAATTAGATGTATAAAATTTTATTGAACTTTTTAACATCTTTTACACAACTTCTTGAAATATTTACAAATTTTTACAAAACATAATTTTACCACTTCTGTGAATTGAATTTCAAAAATCTTAGAAACACGGTTGATATTAGTAAGTAAAATTTGTTTGAATAGGATGAAAATATTTTTTTGGGAATAGTAACTTTTGAATTGTATTTACCACGGTTAAAATTAAATATGGTAATTAAAGGTAAAAACTGTATTATAATTGCCCTAACACACGTCATAATTCTAATAGATATATTTTTTTTCAACCAAAATTAAACATAGGAATAATATATGATCCTTTGGTCTACATGGTTTCGATTAGGACATTTATTATTATTTTATTTAAAGAAGAGTTAAAAGAGTTAAGTTCAATGTTTAATAACTAAACCATTTTTAATATTGGGTTATACATAAGATAAATATGACCATAAATATTAATTATAAATCTAAAAATATATCTTACATAATGAAATTTTATTTATAATTTTTAGACAATATATAATTAAATTTATTTATGACACAATGATGATTCAATAATTACCTTATTAATGAATGATTAAATTAATTGATATTATGAATATTCAAATAAATGTAAATTGAGAATTTTGATGCATTCCATTAATTTTCTTGGTTAATATGACATTTTAGTGTTTATTCAATGAATTTTTTTTAAGTAATAATGTTTTTATTACTTTCATAGAAACAAAATACCAAATAGTGTCAAAATTGACCTAAATGAGTTTTTAAAAAAATACTATATTATTAAATTATATAATTGTCCTAAAAACCTAATGTTCTCCCAATATACTATTATAATAATATATATGTCATTAATGAACAATTGGGGTTTTCTTATCATTTTATAGTATGTTTATTAGCCTTGTAATATAAAAATACAAGAAGACATTGTAAAAGTTGAACTATTTAACTAAGAGTCAAATCTAAAAGATATGGTTATAATGGTAACATAAACTTGTTTAAAACCTATTTTATGTGGTTATTTGGACCTATAACCTCCTTGGTCTCTAAATAAATTCATTTTGACACATTATAATATGAAAATGAATTTATAATAACATAATATATCAAGATTTTCTTAAAGTGACCCTCATATCTCTTATAAAAGGGTACTTCCCCTTCTCTCCATATCAAACCACCAATTCCATTTGTCTCAGCCAAAGCCAAGCTAAATCTCGTCCCAACATCCCTCACATCCACCTAGAGTCCTTACCATGAGCATAAATCCTTCCTATGGATCCATTTTGTTCATATCAAAAAGAAACACCCAAAGAAGTGGTAATTATCTTATCACCCCTTTCAATGTTCTTTTCTTCTTTCACTTTATCATTATTTGTTATTTCCATAACAAAAAAATATCTCCAGTACCTTCTACATAAATTTATGTTATTATAAATATGGTAAAACCATATTAATTATTCTATTCATCCTATTAATGATAAAGTCACCATGTGTGCGTACGTATGGCTTACCGTCTCAACATCGTGGTGTAATTTGTTTTTCAACACTATGTTGTGTGGATGCATATAATGATGAGTAATATGTATATAAATAATGAAAATAAAATTATAATGTTTCTTTATAATTAATATATCATCCAATTCCAATCCTTTTAATCATTAAGGAAATGAAATCGTCACTCGTGTGTACGTACAACATACAGTCTCCACGAAACAATGAGATTCATTTCCACGTTCACCATTCAATGATGATTATATAAATATATATTATTAATATGTATAAAATATATGAAATAATAATTCTAATTTAAATATATATATATATATATAAATTTATATAATTCACTTACTTCTATTCAATATGATATGAAAACAGAAACAACGTTTATGCGTATGTACGGCCTACCAGCTCCATAAATGGTGTTTTCCATTTCATATATCTATCTATTATACATATTTATATTATAAATATATATTATATATAAATCATTTTTTATATTTTTGATGTATTTAAATCATGATCTAAATGAAACGATTAAGAATAACAAGTTAAAACACGTACGATAAACAAAGCGATTATTACCCGAAATGTTAATTTAACATGAAAATCATTATTAAATGGGTTGTATAAAGACCTAAATGAATCTTGTATGATATAATAAATATGAATATGGTTCAGGTATAATTTAATAAAATACTATGTACATTATATAGAAGGTTAAATGTTCCCCTCGACCAAAGGAAAATGAAAGTTAAGGGTTAATTCCCCAATCTCATTGTAATCAGAGTTTGCTTATGTGTATATATTTTTTAGACATATTTATTATACATGACCATGTATCAGAATTTTTTTTTCAAAATGATTATGTTACGGTTCTCTTTAACTAAAACATCATTTTAAATGTTTTAAATATTTATTCTTATTAATCATTTTCATTAATGTCCATGTTTTCAAAATGGATTTATGTATTTATTTATATATACATGATTGTTTTAAAATTTTAAATCCATTAAAAGTATCATAGTGGTATGGGACACTATTATTAAAAAGTCTCTTTTAAATGACATCCTTTATAAATGTCTGACATTTAAATTATTTCACAAAAATGGATATTTCTATCAAAATGTTTTACTGATTATTTTCAACTATGTCAACATCCTTTAAAGGATATTATTCTTTATTAATGATCACTACTGGAAAAAGAGGCATTTCCAATGGTTCACAACTGTTGGTAAAGGCCGCAGAATCGTTGGGAATATCTATCCCAATGTTTTACAAAGAACCTTTGGGATAGGTTAGAAAAATCAACCTATCCCAACGGTTAACATTAACCGTTGGAATATGTTTTCCCAACGGTTTTAAGTAAACTGTTGAAAAAACCCAACAAAATCTCTAGCTTTTCCCTACGGTTCACTCAAAACCGTTGGAAAAAAGCCAACTATACATCTTTTCCCAATGTTTTGAAACCGTTGGGAAAGAGTTTATACTAACGGTTCCATCTGAACCGTTGGTATAAACCTCCTTAGAAGACTATGACAATGGTTTCAAACCGTTGGCATAGCCTATGCTATGCAAATTGCACAACAGCCTGCAATTTGCACAGCAGCCTGAAATTTGCACAGGGGAGGAGCAGGGTCTCCATTCACCTGTGATTCTTCAATCCCTCTCCTTTACCTGCAATAACCAACTAACATATACATATTCAGAACAAATTCATATACATTTAACATATAATACATCCTGAAACTAAACACATTTAGAATTAAATCAAAATTCATAACGTAATTGTAAAGATACATAATTTATAATTCATTTAGAATTAATTTTAAAATTCATTTAGAATTCATTTAGAATTCATTTTAAAATTCATTTAGAATTCAATTTCAAATTTAGATGAAAATTATATGTGAAATTTGGAATTCAATTAATAATTTGATCGGTTTTTCGTATACAAGTGTTTTTACTATATATGATATCCATTTTAAACAAAATACATCCACAGGGGGTAGTACCGGTCACACCATGCCTCGTATTGAGGCATGATTGACTAGTTCATGTCACACATGACCCATTGATAATTTTCCTAAAGTATCAACATATTCCAAAAGGGTTTCGTTGGTTTTCGGTATGCCGGTTATTATCACTTAAAATGTGGTTCATTTAAAAAAATGACATTTTTGAGTGATCCCCGTACACCATGACTCGGATTGAGGCGGGGTTGACTCGTAAACTTCACAAATAACCCATGGATTGTTGTCCTA
This sequence comes from Viscum album, assembly GCA_963277665.1. Classification (NCBI taxonomy): domain Eukaryota; kingdom Viridiplantae; phylum Streptophyta; class Magnoliopsida; order Santalales; family Viscaceae; genus Viscum; species Viscum album. Next base: position 192,075 of record CAUJRU010000001.1, read on the forward strand.
AAGTTTCAACAGAATCTGAATGCGTTTGGTCAGTTTTTTGTATGTCAGTTGTTTTTTTCACTTAAAATGCTTTCCATTTCAAATAAATGTGATCCAATTTGAGTTGTGGCGGTCACACCAAGGCTCAGATTGGGGTGCGGTTGACTCGTACACATCAAAAATGTCCCATGGATCCTTTTCCTAATGTATCAACACAATCCGAATGTCTTTGGTCAGTTTTCCGTATGTCAGTTGTTCTTTTCACTTAAAATGAAGTCCATTTTAAACTATAGAGAGACACATTGAGTGATCCCAGCCACACCGCGACTCGGATTGAGGTGGGGTTGACTCTTACACATCACAAATGACTCATGAATTTTTTTTCTAATGTTTCAAAGGAATCCTAAGGTGTTTGGTCAGTTTTCAGTATGTCAGTTGTTGTTTTCACTTAAAATGTTTTCCAATTCAAAGAAAAGTGAGTCACTTTGAGTTGTCCCGACCACACCAAGGCTTTTAATGAGGCGCGGTTGACTCGTAAACATCAAAAATGAACGATGGATTGTTTTCCTAAATTTTCAATGGAATCCAAATGTGTTTTGTGGTGTTTCAGTATGCCAGTTGTTGTCTTCACTTAAAATGTTTTCCATTTCAAAGAAAAGTGAGTCACTTTGAGTCATGGCGTCCACACAGAGGATTGGATTGAGGCGCGTTTGACTCATACACATAAAAAATGACCCATATATCCTTTTCCTTAAGTATCAACAGAATCCGAATGTGTTTGGTCAGTTTTCCGTATGTAAATAGTTATTTTCACTTAAAATGAAGTCCATTTTAAACTATAGAGAGACACTTCGAGTGGTTCCGGCCACAACGCTCCTCTGATTGAGGTGGCGTTGACTCGTACACATCACATATGAATCATGGATTGTTTTCCTAACGTTTCAATGGAATATGAATGCATTTGGTCAGTTTTCCGTATGTCAGTTGTTGTTTTCACTAAAAATGATGTCCTTTTGAAACAAAAGAGAGACACTTCGAGTGGTTCCAGCCTCACCACACCTTGGATTGAGGTGGGGTTGACTCGTACACGTCACATATGACCCATGGATCTTTTTCCTAAAGTTTCAACCGAATCCGAATGCGTTTGGTCATTTTTCCGTATGGCAGTTGTTCTTTTCAGTTAAAATGATGTATATTTTAAACAAAAGAGATAAACTATGAGTAGTTTCAGCCACACCACGCCTCAGATTGAGGAGGTGTTGACTTTTACACATCACATTTGACTCATGGATCGTTGTGATAAAGTATCAACACACTCAGAATCCGTTTGGTCGGTTTTCCTTATGTACTTAAAATGTTTTCCATTTTTAACAAAAGAGAGACACTTAGAGTGATCCCAGCCACACCACAACTCGGATTGAGGTGGGGTTGACTCGTACACATCACAAATGAACCATGGATCGTTGTCCTAAAGTTTCAATGCAAACCGAATGCATTTCGTTGGGTTTCAGTATGTTAGTTGTTGTTTTAACTTAAAATGTTTTCCATTTCAAAGAAAAGTGAGTCAGTTTGAGACGTGGCGGCCACACCGAGGCTTGGATTGAGGTTAAGTTGACTCATACACATCAAAAATGACCCATGGATCCTTTTCCTAAAGTATCAACATAATCCGAATGCCTTTGGATGGTTTTTCGTATGTCAGTTGTTCTTTTCACTTAAAATGAAGTCCCTTTTAAACTATAAAGAGACACTTCGCGTGGTTCCGGCCACACCGCGCCTCAGATTGAGGTGGTGTTGACTTGTACACATCACATATGACTCATGAATTGTTTTCCTAATGTTTCAATGGAATATTAATGCATTTGGTCAGTTTTCCATATGTCAGTTGTTGTTTTCACTAAAAATGATGTCCTTTTGAAACAAAAGAGAGACACTTCGAGTGGTTCCGGCCACACCGCACCTCAGATTGAGGTGTGGTTGACTTGTACACGTCACAAATGACCCATGGATTGTATTCTTAAAGTTTCAATGGAATATGAATGCGTTTTTTTGGGTTTTAGTATGTCGGTTGTTGTTTTCACTTAAAATGTTTTCCATTTCAATGAAAAGTGAGTCACTTTGAGACGTGGCGGCCACACCGAGGCTCAGATTGAGGCGCGATTGACTCATACATGTCACAAATGACCCTTGGATACTTTTACTAATGTATCAACAAAATCCGAATGCATTTGGTCGGTTTGCAGTATGTTAGTTGTTCTTTTCACTTAAAATGAAGTCCATTTTAAACTATAGAGAGACACTTCAAGTGGTTCCGGCCACACCGCACCTCGTATTGAGGTGGGGTCGACTCGTACACGTCACATATGAGTCATGGATTTTTTTACTAACGTTTCAATGGAATCTGAATGCATATGGTCGGATTTCCGTATGTCAGTTGTTGTTTTCACTAAAAATGATGTCCTTTTGAAACAAAAGAGATACACTTCGAGTGGTTCCGGCCACACCGCGGCTTGGATTGAGGCAAGGTTGACTCGTACACATCACATATGACCCATGGATCTTTTTACTAAAGTTTCAACAGAATCCTAAGGCATTTGGTCAGTTTGGCGTATGTCAGTTGTTGTTTTCACTTAAAATTAAGTCCATTTTAAACAAAAGAGAGGCACTTTGAGTGGTGTCAGCCAAAACGGGCCTCGGATTGAGGCGGTGTTGACTCTTACATGTCACATATGATCCATGGATCATTTTACTAATGTTTAAACACAATCAGAATCCTTTTGATCAGTTTGGTGTATGTACATAAAATATTGTCCATTTTGAACAAAAGAGAGGAAGTTTGGGTGGTCCCGGCCACACAACGCCACAGATTAAGGCAGGGTTGACTCGTACACATCACATATGATCCATGGAACGTTTTTCTAACATTTCAACAGAATCCAATGTTGTTTGGTTGGTTTATCGTATGTCAGTTGTTGATTTCACTTACAATTTAGTCCATTTTGAACAAAAGAGAGACAGTTTGAGTTGTCCAGGACACACCGCAGCTCATATTGAGGAGAAGTTGACTCTTACAAGTCACATATGACCCATGGATTATTATTCTAATGTTCCAATAGAATCTGTAGGCGTTTGGTCGGTTTCTAGTATGTTAGTTGTTGTTTTCACTTAAAATTAAGTCCATTTTAAACAAAATAGAGGCACTTTGAGTGGTGTTGGCCACACCGGGCCTCATATTGAGGCGGGGTTGACTAGTACACATCACATATGATCCATGGATCATTTTCCTAAAGTTTCAACACAATCAGAATCCGTTTGATCGGTTTGGCGTATGTACGTAAAATATTACCCATTTGGTACAAAAGAGAGGTAGTTTGGGTGGTCCCGGCCACACCGCACCTTGGATTGAGGTGGGGTTGACTCGTACACGTCACATATGACCCTTGTGTCATTTTCCTAAAGTGTCAATATAATTATAAGGCATTTGGTCAGTTTCCCGTATGACAGTTGTTGATTTCACATACAATTTAGTCCATTTTGAACAAAAGAGAGACAGTTTGAGTGGTCCCAGACACACCACGGCTTCGTATTGTGCTGGGGATGACTTGTACACGTCACATATGACCATGGATCGTTTTTATAAAGTATTGACACAATCTGAATGCGTTTGGTCAGTTTTCCGTATGCCAGTTGATGTTTTTCACTTCAAATGATGTCCTTTTGAAACAAAAGACAGACACTTTGAGTGGTGGAGGCCACACCGCGCCTCAGATTGAGGCGGGGTTGACTCGTACACATCAAATATGACCCATGGATTGTTTTTCTAATGTATCTACACAATCAAAATGCGTTTGGTCAGTTTTTCCATATGCCAGTTGATGTTTTTTAATTAAAATGACGTACTTTTGAAACAAAAGGTAAACACTTTGAGTGGTTTCGGCCCACACCGCGTCTCAGATTGAGGCGGAGTTGACTCGTACACGTCACATATGACCCATGGATCGTTCTCCTATTGTTTCAATGGAAACCGATTGCGTTTGGTCGGTTTTCCGTATGTACTTTAATTGTTGTCCATTTAAGCAAAAGAGAGCCACTTAGAGTGATTCTGGCCACACCGTGCTTCAGATTAAGGGGGCGGGGTTGACTCTTACAGGTCACATATGACCCAGGGATCGTTGTGATAAAGTATCGACACAATATGAATGAATTTGGTCGGTTTTCCGTATGCCAGTTGATGTTTTTCACTTCAAATGATGTCTTTTTGAAACAAAAGACAGACGCTTTGAGTGGTGGCGGCCACACCGTGCCTCAGATTCAGGCGGGGTTGACTCATACACATCACATATGACCCATGGATCATTGTGATAATGTATCGACACAATCCGAATGCGTTTGGTTGGTTTTCCGTAAGCCAGTTGATGTTTTCAATTAAAATGACGTACTTTTGAAACAAAAAGCAGACACTTTGAGTGGTGCCAGCCATACCGCGCCTCGGATTGAGTCAGGGCTGACTCGTACACGTCACATATGACCCTTGTATCATTTTTCTAAAGTTTCAATAGAATACGATGGCGTTTGGTTGGTTTACCATGTGACAATTATTTATTTCACATACAATTTAGTCTATTTTGAACAAAAGAGAGACAGTTTGAGTGGTCCCAGACACACCGTGGCTCGGATTGAGGTGGGGTTGACGCGTACACGTCACATATGACCCATGGATCCAACTTCTCTCTATTTTTTTTTGAAAATTTCTTGATATCCGATCAGTTTCATACATCCAACTTCTAACCATTCTGTAAAAAGAATTTATATAAGTCATTTTGTCATAAACAATTCAATAGGATTGAACTTTAATAGAAAGTATATTTTCAAATCCATTTTAAATAATAAAATCCCTTTGATCATTTTTAACAAATATTTGGAGTATTCTCAAGGAACCCCTATTTGGAAAATTCACATTAAATGCCCAATTTCCATGTCAAACCATTGAAAACAATTAACATGAGACAATCATTGACCACAAATAACTTAACCGGAAATTAAAAAATAGACACCAAATGTGATATAGAACTTAATGTTATGTTAGGGGAAATGAGATTAAGTAGAGACAAAAACATCATAAATGGTTCCAACATCATAACTTTTGATTAAAACCACCCATAATAGGAATGAGAATTCCTCATACACATAATCCCTAATAAAACAAACCAAATATCCAATTAAAACATTGAATTTAGGGTTTCCACCCCACTTGGACAGCCCTACCCCCCACCCCACCCACCCCACTTGGATAGCCCTACCCCCACCCCACTTGGACAACCCAGCACCCCCCACCCCACGTGGACAACCCTACCCCCACCCCACTTGGAAAACCCAGCCCCCCCCACCATACCTGGACACCCCTACCCCCCACAACCCACTTGGATAACCCAGTCACCCCCCCCCCCCGCACCCCACCTGGACAGCCCTACCGTCACCCCACATGGACAACCCATCCCCACCACCCTACCTAGATAGCCCCTCCCCCACCCCACCTGCACACCCTCCCCACCCCACTTGGACAACCCTGCCTGGACACCCTCCCCCACCCAAACTCCACACCCTCCCCCACCCCAAACAGCCCTACCCCCACCCCATTTGGACAACCCAGCCCCCTCCCCCACCCTACCTAGACAGCCCCCTCCCCCACCCTACCTAGACAGCCCCTCCCCCACCCCAAACAACCCTACCCCCACCCCATTTGGACAACCCAGCCCCCTCCCCCACCCTACCTAGACAGCCCCTCCCCCACCCTACCTAGACAGCCCCTCCCCCACCCCAAACAGGCCTACCCCCACCCCATTTGGACAACCCAGCCCCCTCCCCCACCCTATCTGGACAGCCCCCTCCCCCACCCCATTCAACCCTACCCCCACCCCATTTGGACAACCCAGCCCCCTCCCCACCCTACCTAGACAACCCCTCCCCCACCCCACTTGGATAGCCCTCGACATCCTCCCCACTTGGACAGCTCTACCCCCACCACACTTGGACATCTCTACCCCCACACCACTTGGACAGCTCTACCCCACCCCACTTGGACAACCCAGCCCCCCCCCACCCCACTTGGAAAACCCAGCCCCCCCCACCCCACCCGGACAACCCTAACTGTATTTATGGCTAAGCAACGAAATCAAGTCAATAGACCTTAAATTTAAAATAAATCAAGGATAAAATAACTCAGGATCATATTGACCTCTTCAATATCAACCAAAATTATTCAATACAGATAAATCACAACAAAACTACAACCTAAAATGATATATTGATTGTGTTCATAAGGGAATCATAATACAAAATACATTTTAGAAAATTGGAACGAAAAAATATAAAATAAATGAAGGCACACCTTCCGATTTAGAATGGAAGAACAAAAATTTCTTGAATCAATGATAGATGTCTCGTTGGAAATTAGAGTTAGCACCCTCTAGAGAAGGTTGTGAAGTAGGGTTCCAACCATAACCAAAAATTATATATGCCTTATTTTCGTAAGGGGATCATAATACACACTAGATTGCACAAAAATAGAATGACAAAATCTAAAATAAATTAACACACACGAACTGATTTAAACGGGAAGAACAAATGTAAAATCAATGAACTCACACATACCGATTTAAACGGGAAGAAAAAATCATTGAAAACCAGACCTATTGTGTTGGGAAGTAGAGTTTGTGTCGAGATTTAGAGGAAAACCTTCTAGACGATTGAGGTTTAGGGAAAAAATTTCAAGAGGGTGCGTCCAAGTCTCGGTTAGGGAAAAATTTTCGAGATGTCTGGATTTGCAGATCGATGATATTTGGGGATTTTCTTTCCCAACGGTTTTAAAAAAGCATTGGAAAAGTTATGTTATCCCAACAGTTTCAAAAAACCGTTGGGAAAAACCTCTTAATTCCATATATACCAACAGTTATGATAGAACCATTGGTATAGGGGTCTTCATCTTTCCCAACGGTTTCACTAAACCGTTGGGAAAACTCTTTTTTACCCATTTTTCCCAACGGTTTCATCAAACCATTGGGAAAACACAATTTTTACATATCATTACCAATGTTTTTTGGAAGCCGTTGGTAAAGATTACCTACACCAACAGTTTCTTTGAACCGTTGGAATACAAGCATTGGGAAAAACATGATTTCCAGTAGTGGATGATTTATTATAATAAAATCTTCTATATTGTATTGAATGGGATACGATATGTTTGAATATATATGTTCTATTTTTATACCCATCATGGTTTAGGATTGAGGTATTGAAATTTCATATTCTATTTTTATTACGAATATGTATGCCATGTTTCCAAATATTCATATGAGGAATCTAGTGGACTTAGTAAGTGACGAGTGGGGCCTATTAAAGACCTTCGATTCATCGGTATGTCTCATGACACAAAATATTGTATTGAAACAAGCCTTGAATAAAATTTTCTCTATAGTATTGGCATGGGGCCTTGACTATATGGTTATGATGTCCGGTGTGAGGCTTTCCCTTGTTATGAAATTAGTAATTACATGTGATTATTCGACAAGTAGAATATCCTTGTGCATGATAATATGGTAATGTTTGAATTATTTATTCTATATTATGTTAATTTTTATCATTAAAAATGCTGTTCTTTTTATTTAACAGCTTGCCTTAAATGTTTATAGCATCTGCTAATTTATTTACACTTATTGTGAATCTGAGATCATCCCTTTCATATGTTTTATTTTTCAAGGATTCCAAGAAGTTTATTAGGATTGATATGCAGGGTTAAGCTAAAGGGAATAGTGGTGTTTTTAAATAATAATTTATGAAGTGATTTATGTTAGAAATTTTATTGTAATGTTAATGAATATAATCTATTTTCTAATACTACTAAACTTATAATCCTTTCGGGACTTGATTCCTTATAATCATGCCAATGTATTAAAATAATGCACAGGCTCGGGGCTTCTGGGGTCGGGTCATTACAGTTGGTACCTTAGGAAGTTCAATATAACCCTTGGAAACTAAATTTAGAAAAACAATGATTAGAGATCATTACCCTAATATTGAATTGGATTAGTATAGACGAACTTCCTAAAATTTTGGTAAGGTATAAATTTTGTGTATTTTCCTAGCAATACATCCCTGTCTAGATATGAGAAGGTAGAGGAAGCTCTATCACAGATGTACTTAGGAGTGAAAAATCTGAAAAGGAGTTCCGAGCGTGACCAGGGGTATCTAGGTACAAGACAATGGGCCTTGCTGCACTCATGGTTATGACACTTCCTGGGGATATGATTACGATAATTCACATTTTCATTACAAGCCATTATAATGGATTTAGGAGTAAATACTTCCTCAAAGAAAACAGTTTTTTTATGATTATAGATTATATGCATAATACATTCAATTTATGTTAGGTATTTTACATGTTTGGAAGTATGAATTGTGATTTATAAAATGACCTACTGTATTTCATTGTTTAGAAATGGCACCCAATAAAATAAATGAGAACTCCAGCAATACCCATGATCCAAAGAGTAAGAAGGATTATATATTTCATGGTATTAAGCAAACATTGATAAATGAAATAGTCTCCCACACATTCTCATCATATAAAGAAATAGTATCATGTGTTAATAAAATATGTAAATAATTCTCGGAGTCCTATGGATTTGAAGGTAAGAAAGAGAAGGAAAGGATGGTAGAGAGAAAGATGGATAAAGGGAAGAGGGGAAAGATAGATTTTCCCATATGTGATAATTGTTGACAGAATCACCTTGGTAAATGATTTAAGGGAATGGGAGTTTGTTATAAGTCTAGAGAAAAATGACACCAAGTACATTATTGCAAGGGTATGGAAAAGGTTTCAAATGTACAATGATTCATCTACAAGGTCATAGGACACTCAGTGAATCACTATCCAAATCATCAAATTATGACTAAAATGATGTTGTTGGATAACAATCTAGTTTTGATGCTACCACAGATGAATAGTAATGACTAGTGTTGTTATGTTGTGATTAAAAATTTATTTAATTTGAGTGTTGTATCAATGATATACGGGTTATATGAATTATTTAAATAAATAAGGATTGTACTGTAGTACTATTTCATTGAGGATTTGAGATTATATAGTTCTAAGAAAAGTTACTCAATAACAATTTAATTTTTTTTGAAAATATATGGATGAAGGAAATATAAACCTTAATATCGTTATAATACTGAGGTACTGTTTTTTGAATAAGATATGATTGATTTAGATAAATTATATTCGACATTCTTGACTACTTTGAAACTAATTAATTGTTTGTTTAATCAATAATTATTGGATTTTACAACATTTTTGGGTAAAAGTAGTATATCTTGAATGATATAAGGAATAAGGGAGTAAAAATGTAATCAAGAAGGTTTTATGGTAATTCAGGGTGTTACCATGTGTTGTATGAATACATGATGTAGGCATTCACATGTTATTACGTGGAAAAAAGATCTTCATTATGTTTACCTTCCATAAAATTTTTGGACTGTGACTTTAGACATAAGTATTTTGGATAAGCCTAAAGGTTGTAATGGATTAAGTTTAACATTGGATGCTATTGATAATGTTAAATAATTTCATAAGATTACTTTTGGATTGTTATAAAGAAGAAAACCCAGAGGTCAGGCGACAACCTGTCGCGTCCGACAAGGTTGTGAGAGTTGAACCGACAACCGAAGGGTGACAGGGGTGCATCACCTACCACTGCCCTGCATGATGTCCTAGTTTGTATAATGTAGTTTTTTTAATAGTATAAAAAATTAATTAAATTAATTATTTTTGGAACCCTATAGGAATAGGATTAATAGAATATTTTGGAGTTCTATTATCTTATGGGGTGAAAGATGAGATTGTTGTAGAAATTAGTTAAAGGATGGAACTCTACTTGTGAAGTATATATTTCACTCTATTATTCTATAAATAAATTAATTCTTAAACATTAGGCAAGGGATATTAAAAAAAAAGTGTTATCCTAATACCATATGTTTTTTTGAACCGATGATATTTTCAATCATCTTAGATTGATGGATTTGAGGCCCTCAATTTTACACTTGTTTGTGACTAATGACCTGAATCATTGCCTATAATAATTTACGTTTTACTCCAATTACGTGTCTATAATTTTCACCAATGTTATCCTATTCAAAAGCCTTATTTTGTGATGACATTTTCATTTCCCTTTCCCTCTTATTAAGACTAAATTTTATTAACCCTATTTCCGATGTTGGTTTTCAACAATGGTATTTTCTATTTTAAATCTTTTATTTTGGAAGAACAATTTTAAATTGTGAGGATGATATATATTGAAGGAGGGGATAATGTAACACTTGAATATTTCATATTATGTTATCTCTTTAATGTAAATCAACATCTTACGCTACACAAAACACCGAGTTCGAGCGCACCCCGACTTACCAAACTAGCTGTTCAAAAAGCCGTTATGAATAACATTAACTAAATTTTGAATTATATATACTTCATATAATTTTTTAATCCATATTATGTGTTTCTTAGATAGAATATATGAATAAATTCAAATTTTTCAGATAAAAGGAGTATTTTAAAAAAAATGTAATTTTACCACATTTTATTAGAGAACCCTTTTCAAACCCAATATTTGACGCTTTTATATATTCAATTTAATAAAATGAAAATTTCTTCTGAAGCGGGACATAAAAATTTAGGTTGGATAAATTTTTGTTACTTTTATGATAACATTCATATTTGGATGAATATTGAAAAATACTAAATTTTAATTAAAAACAACTTATTTAATTGAAATAATTTATAGTGTTAAATTATGAATTTGAATGGGTTTTATGTATATTTAGATTATATTTTTGTTATTTAATTAAATTTAGTTCATTATATATAATTTCACATTGATATTTGACATAAACACATGTCACCCTTTTGAAAGTTTATACTATTTAAAAACCCACTATTTGGTTTTGACAACGAGAATTAATTTTAAATTAATTAATGAAAATTATATATTTTTAATTTGGTAAAATAGATTTAATTTTTAAATTCAAAACATCTCTATCAAATATAAATACCAAATAAATTTATCCCCATAAAATGTTATAGAACATGGTATTCAAAAATTCATGACATTCTCTTTGGAATGGAGGACTTTTAATCATCAAAATAGAAGGCATCATAATAGAAGAAAAAAAACATAAAAAACACGAGATGAAATAGATGATCTATAATCAAATTTATCTAACAATGTTTTAAAAAGTTTGGAATGCATAAGAACCATACCTATCACAACTGATCGTAAAGAATGATCATCCACCAATACATTCTATGCTCTATATAACTACTTTATCGATGAACATGGTACTTTATTTCACTATTAATGATTAAATGGTTGATGATTCATTGTATTTTTAGAAACAATATGGATATTTGGGTTATAATGCAAATAAATTTAATGATTCCCTTGGGACATCAAATCATGCACTATCTGTGAATCATGAGATATGTTTTGAACTCCATTCTCTGGATCATTGTGTTAATATATATTAAGATGCATTATATGGTTTCAATTGTGCAATTACCCTTGTGGTTCTAGAAAATCCCACATCATGTGATCAAATAACCACATTGAGAATATCCAGGTTTACTAGTTGAATGAAGAAGAGTATCAAAAATCATGTTATTTCATACTAAATCATCACACTACCTTGAAATAAGAATCCATCACCCTCTCATTCCCTGCATTATAGTTCCCAAAATTTCACATAAGTATAAAAACTATTTTTCAACTCATAATTCCTAGGATTATTCTCTCTTACAATTTATTTCAATTTAAAACATATGAATAATCCTCAATTGATAGAATGAAAAGATTTGATAAAATATCTGGCCACATATTTAATTCAAAAATGTGTTCCTTTAAGGATTCACTTACACCATGTTTTGGTTAATAGTGTACTAAATTATTGAATTTATCCACATACACAATGAAAAGGATATTTTCCTTATTCTAGAAGAAATTATATGTCATTATATGAATAATGAATGCGAGTGGAAAAATCTTTTTATTAAAAAATTCTCCATTATCCGTATATGAAATTGATTTCTCTCATTTAATTGAATGGTGAAATATAGAAATGGAATTAAATATCCTCTAGAAAATACATTTCAAATATTAAATTTTGATTATTTTTTGTGACTAAGGAATAAATTATTGTATTAATTGTATCCATCCACACCTATTTTTTTGAGTTCTGAATCCCCAAGAATGATGGGAGGGTTCTACCTCTAGAACAAAATTTACGGATCTACTTTCCTTTGTTCATATCACTCGTTCCCTTTATCCATATCTTGAAAATATTCTAAAATAGTCTAAAACAACTATTTCTTCACCTATGGCTCAACAGAAAACACAATTTCACCTACCTCCTCCAGTTGGATTCTATAATATCTTCTGGGTTACATTTTCTAAAATAGAAAAATGGAATTTACTCTCTATCTCTTGTAACTTAATTCATAAATATTTAAAATAATACCACATCACACATATCACAAAAAATTATTTAGACATTACAACCTTTTTCCACATTAAAACCTCTTTTAAAAATTCATCTAGTCCAATTTTCAAAATATTTTATAAAATAAAACAATCATTACATTGAAAATAAAATCATTTTCAAATATTTTAAAAAATCGAAACTATTCCATAAAATCATAATAAATAATCAAAATGATTTATTTATTCCAAGTGGTATTTTATTTTTTAAAATTCATTTCATGTTTTCATCATTGGAAAAACCCATGAAAATGAGATAAAAAATCAAATAAGTTTCTCATAACACTCAAGTACCCTACTCCTTGTAACAAAATCTTCTGTATAAATAAACTTCATATTAATATTTAATCTATACATTTCATGTTCCAATGATCCAAAAACTTTATACCATCCCAACTCAAGGACTCAAAAATAATTATTTATCAACTCACAGAATTAAAAACAAATACTAGTTGTCCAAAATTGTATGATAGACCAAACAAGTCTAAAATATTTTTTCATTTCAAGGACCAAACAAGCTGGTAACATTTGTTATTTCAATGTGAGAATAAGAATACACCAATTGAAACATCCCCCCACAACCACCAATATTGTCTTTGGAAGGTGGTGGGACATTATTTGGAATAATGTGACATCTCCAAGTCATCAAATTAAGTCAATAAATTAAAAGGGCTTCATTAATAGTATGGGAATGATTTTACCTTATCAAATAAAAAAATTGAAAAAGTTCATAATCATGACCACAAGTCACTATATGATGCATTATAATAATTTAATACAACCAAATTAATATCCGCTAACAAAAATGAAATTCCATTACAACAATATATCATTGTACAAATCCAAAACTAAATTTAAAAAATTCAAATAGTACAAAATAAATATCTCTACATCTCAAAATTATCTCTAAACTCTATCTCCATAATAAATTACCATGGTATCATAAATAATGATTGATTTAATTAGATACATTGATTTTACCAACATCTCAATATAAAATATATTCAAATTCAACAATGACCCTTAAAATGGTGTGAGTATTAAACTATTGGGATTTTTCTCAAATGATATCCATACATAAAACAATATGATAGAACATGTTAGTAAATTTATAAAAAACAATTTAAAACAATTTATAGAAGTTTATTTCAATTCCCAATTTTTTTACAACGTGATATAGTTTCCATGGAATGAAATAAGTCTAACCATTTAAATCGATATTTCTTACCCACTCAATTTACTTACATCCACACATCCACATCTACAATGTCAAGTGACTATTCCATATACTTGTGTGATCTCTCATCGATCACACATGACTTAAAAAAATAACTATTTCACATGTTCCGAAATAGAATACAACCTTTACATAGAGTCATGTCATTATACCACAATGGTGTAATCCCCTTATCCAGAATCACATCAATGAAATGAACCCACTCCAAACATTTATTAAAATTCCCTTATCAACCCAACCATTTCATTCTATTTAAAAAAAATTTATTTTATTGAACAAATTTTCCTTAAGGAATTTATATTAATCATGAAATTCCATATTTTATAATTGTCATTTCATTATAAAGAAACAAATAACCTTCCACACCAATATACTTCTTCAATTTCATAAACCATCACTCTAGAGGGTATCTATTTAGATTTTCACATCACATTCACAATTATAATTAGGCAATTTATCCCATTTGAAATAAATATTTTATGTTCTATAAGTGGTGTTGAGTGTGAACCCACCTTCTTCAAAATTATATTTTAAAATGATGAATGCCACAAATTATTCTACAAAAATGTCGTTGATCTTCCATAAAATTCCATATATCATATTTCATATCATCAAAAAAACTATATATCATCAATATGGGCATCACACACCATGGATCAACTAAACAATAATTTGATCTATGAATTTAACTGATGGAAAAGGTGGAAATATAAGTAAAACCAACATTAATGATAGCATTACAATGAATTTTGGACTCCAACACTCGAGTAATCTCTAAAGGATCCCTCTTAGATTAAGGAGAAATTTCATTCCTACCATTGTAGAGAGGGAGAATCGCATTAGGAATGTATTAGAGGAAAAATGATAAAACAAGCTTCTAAATAAGATTAAATAATCAATTTAATGAGTGTAAACTCTATGATACTTTTTTTGGGCCGTAATACTTGTCAAAATATCCACTAATAGTGTAGGTGATGCAAGCTTCATCCATCCCACACTCGATTGGATCATACATTTTGATAAACAATGATCCCACTGTATTATTTCCCCTATATATAGCATGCATCTTTTCTCCTTTGTAGATGCATAGTTTCTACAAACCATATGCCAACTGTGTGCTCACTTAATGACCCTCATTTCCCCTTTTCACATCTTCCTTGCGGATTTTAGAAATTTTAAATAATCGTGACCAAAACTTATACCTCCTAAATATAAAAACAGAACAATAAAAACCTCTACCATCCCTTCCCAAAATATACCCAATAATATTATATACATTAAATACAAAAAAAATTGTAAATTAAAAGAAGTCAAGGGTGATAATGTAGGTCCTCATATGTTTTTCACTGTGCCTGGGAGATTTGAATATGTGAATTGTGGGAGTGACCTTCAATATGAATGTAAATTTTAACTACTATGAAATTACCTAGATGTTTAAAAAATGAATCAAAATTGATAAATTCAATCCCTGACCACATTCTTCCATTTCACATAGATTTTATAATATGATATTTTTTGGTTTATATATGTTTATGTGATAGAGTTAAAAAAAATTTGTCTATTTTTAACAATTATAATTTTACTTTAACCCATGGTAAACCTGTTTTTAAATTAAAAATGTTAATTAATATTTACTTCTATTACTATATATTTTGGTCAAAAATTAATTTGACAATGTTAGAACAAATAAAATAATCTATTTAGAAAAATAGAAACCAGTTTTCAAAATTAAAATTATTCAAATGGATGTATACATTTTAGAATTATACTCACAGACGTGGAGAAAAACGATGACTTCAAAGAGATAATTACTTTGTGTATATAATGATTTAAAATAATAATTTAATTTTATAATGATTCAAATGATATAAATTTTATTTCTTACATTATAAATTATATAAATTTAAATTATATACAATTTAAATTATTATTCATCATTTTATATAATTTATATGAAAATAAAATTTTCTATAAATTTCGAATACTCACTATTCATTGAAATATGAAACCCATTATTAAATTAAAAAACACCACCAAAATTCACTTATGATATTCTCATTTTAAAATTAATTTAAATTTTATAAAAAAATTTCTAAAAATTTGAACGAATTAAATTTTAATTAATGTGATAAAAGTGCAACTAAACAATCATTTATAACAAAAAATCGAAAACATTTCTATTCTCTATCAAATTATTTTTAATTAATTTATAAATAATATATATATATATTTATTAATTTTTAAATTTATAAATTTCATAATTTGGTTAACAAGATATATACACACCATTCTAATAGGTATGTTTTCACTTTCATATTATATAATAATATTAACAGTATACCCTTTTTCAATAAAACATGGTCATGTTTATAACACAAGCCATTGTAGAACATTATTGTTTCTGGTAACATACAATTGTCACGGTTTTATATATAATATAATATAAAAATTCAATCTATCTTGACATATCAATGAAATTAAATTTATTGAATAAGAAATATATCACAAAAACCCTTGATGTTAAAATGATGATTCATAAAAATGATGGGTGTAGTACTGATTCATGAAATAAGACAATTCATGGGTAATGGATGAATGCACTTTTTTTATTTCCATGATAATTACATATTAATATATCTCAATGAATAAAAATATCTACTCTTATAGTTTTAGTGGAGTTAACGATTTGTTTTTATATTGTTCAATAATGAAGTTGTAACCACTATTATAAACTAGATAGAACCTATATAATTATCATGTATGGATGCAATAAATGTACAAAGAAATAGTTTTGGGATAGATGAGGATAACATCCCATATACTATTAAATACTGATTATAGTTTATATGAATGAATCAAAATTTGTCATATAATATAAAAGATATAGTCAAAAATATTTTATGTGAACCTTACAAATATCATGTAATGTTGTCACCTTTAATTTTCAATATTTCATGTGTTTTGTTTTTTGGGTATCATTCTTGAGATAAATTGATCATAAGTAGTGAAATGGTCAGAATTGGGAAAAGTGAAATGAATTTCATAAAACAATGACCACATTGAATCATCCCCTATATGGGTTGATGAAATATTCAATGGATTTCTATATTGCTAACAAGGGTGGCCCCTACCTGTGATTTTATCTAATATATTTTAATTTATTCTAAATTTTCAAAAATTTAGTACTCATTAGATGATGTTTTTATGATCCAGGGAAATTATATTATTTTAGATATATCCAACAAATCAATAATGAATATACATATAAAATATCTTCTATGGGGTGAGAATAAGGGGAATTCCCAATTGTAAATAGCACTAAATGTTGAAAAAATATTGTTATCTATATTAAAAATTATCAAACTGAAGAAGCCATTTTATTTGGGGAATAATATTTTTTTAATAAATTAGGTGGTGTGTTTCACTAAAAAATAAATTACATTTTTTAATATTTCCCTATATTATATCAATTTTTAGATATGTGATTTCAATAAGAGCCTATAAAGTGAAAAACAATAGATGGGGATACTAATAGATTCATTGTAGATGTATAAAGAAGAGTTATTTCTATCATACACTAATATCATCAATAATGTTGATGAAAATATGAACAATTCATGTATCTATAATGAAAATATATCCAATATTATGGTTAGTTTAAAAAGTCTTGGAATGAGACAACAATGATAATAAATTTCATTGGGAAAGGGATCCATGAATTGAAATAAAATTCATTAGATATGAGAAGTTTATTAAATTATGTATGAAAATTCAACATTATGGATCGTTGAATAAAATCTATGAGTTATAATGATGATGTTTTGTAATCATGGGAAATAATTAAGATAATCCAACCAATATAGAAAAATGATTAACTTCTTCGAATACAAATCATTGAATCAAGAATATTTCAAAATTCATGAGAATATTTCATAATGAGTTAAAGGAATAATTCTTGAGAAAATGTGTTGAATGATTATAAATATAGAAAGTGATCAGAAAAATTATATGAAAATAAACCAAGTAGAAGAAGAAATATTTGGGTGCATAAAGAAATAACCAATGAAAAATATTTCATTATTGGATAATGAAAAGAAGGATTTTATAAAGACATATAATAATGTAATAAGAACGAAAACCATACTTCTGAATGACATTGTTTTTTGGAAAATAAATACAAAATTTCTCATGTGTATTCAGATGATAGTAGATATATATAAAATAGATTTTTTATTATAATTAAAACCCATACATGTCTCTATAAATAATTATAATTTAAAATTTCATCTATATCAATGATGTAAATGTTTTTATTCATTTAATATAATTGGATGTGTTATATTCATGGGGATAATAGGTATACAAAACAAGAGTGTATAGTATAATAGAATGGAAAAAATACCCATATTCAATTAATTTATCTCATAATTAAAAATTTTATTATTACAGACAAATTAAAAATATTAATTATGTTCATATATCAAATTTATCATCTATGCTAATAACCTTATTATAGAAAATACCATGAGGGGGAGTTATGTTACAAATAGCAGATAATTTAATTTTTTATAATATTTTAAATTTGTTTGATGTTATAATTTTTCATTATTACGATGTGTTGATTATATTTTATCCATACGTGATTTTAAATAATTCATTATTAATTATTTATATGATTTAATGAATTATAATTTGAAAAATTCCAGAACATTATCTAGATAGTCAGGGTGGTAATTGATCATTCTTGTTTAGTTTACAAATCACTACTCAAGGGGACTTTGGTTTTACCTATAAATAACACTAAATTGGTGACAACATTGGTATATATCATATAAAAGGATGGAATTTAGGAATAATATTGAATTTAGTAAGAAATTATTATTGTAATTGTTTTTGCGAAAACAAGTCCAATTGTGGAAAATAATATTCAACACATATTATAATAAAGTGTGTCATATTTTTTATTAAAAAATTGACTATCTAAATAAATGGGTGAGGTAATTAATTTTCACTATGAATAGTGAAGTGTTTCAAGGATAGGGTGTGGTTAAAAAACCAATTTATGTGTAGTTTTATATACATCTTGGAGTTTAGATAGTTTTAATTTGTTATTTTTATATATATAGTACTAGACATATATTTTTATATTGGAAACCTATATAGGGACAAGATATTTTGACTATAAAATGTATTTATTGATTCGTAAAATCTACTATTAGAGAATGAATTGTTGTTATATTGATGAATCAGTAATAATTATTAGATAATATTATTGTTGACTTTGAGATGAAGACCGTGAGAGGACCATCTTTCTATATTTGTGATGGTTCACATATGTTATAGATACGTATGGGGAGATGTAATTACTATTTTATTGAAATAGGTATGGTTATTAGATTTCATAAATTTTTCATAAATACATGAATCTTAAATGGTTATCATTTTTCATTGAATAATGATGAATGGACAGAAATGATTTTTTATATAGGATGACTATGATTGAGAGAAGAGTTCTATGTATAGATAAGTTTTACAATAGATGTTAAAATAATAAATGAACAATTAATGAACATCATGAGGATGAGGGAGATGTATGTTTTTCATTTGATTGGTGTTTTGTTGATGAATTAATTACTTATCTTTTACTAAATAATTTTTTTAATTTAATTTATTTATATTTGGTAAAGATGTAGGTTTCTTATAATTGTTTTTTGTTTTTTGAGAAAATTTAATGTTGAAAGAGATTTATTGAAGTTATTGGACGTTCATTAGAGAATTATTGAATAATATTTATAGATAAACTTGAGTAAATATGAAAATATAATATAAAAAATTATAAAACAACTGATACTAAAGATATGTAAAGTTAATGTAATATGACACTAATTATGATAAATAAACTAGTGCATATATAATATATGATAAAGGATTATTTTGGAAATGGTATTATGTAAGAATAAATAGATATGATAAAATAACAATTTTAATTAAAAAATAAGATATATAAATTTATAATATTTTATATTTGTAACCTATATATGAAATATAAATGATACATTATAAGGAAAATGAATTCATATAGTAATACATAATGGTATCCTATAGTGTCCATAGATAGAACAGTTCATTCTGAAAATAAAAAAATGATTTTTCTTGTAAAAAAGCATAATAATAAATCAGAAGATGATTTTTTATTATTTACTGAATAAATATCATGATACAATGTGATAATCTTTGATTTTGGCTTTTAATTGTGTTTTAGTTTTTCTTTAATATTTCACCTTGTACTATAACAAATAATTAAAATTATATTATCATGTGATTATGTAGATGTTGAATGGTGTTATAAGATTTGTTGAATCCTATATGAATGAATTAAATCAGTATTAAATTAGAAGATAATTTTTTATGAGGATAATATATTGTGAATAATGAATATTAAATATATATATATATATATATATATACTCTACGTATCATGATCAATGATTGGTAATATTAAATGGTGAATATTTACAAGATTCTATTATGAACTTTAAATTTTCACATTTAATTGAATTTGACAATATGAAAATTTTCTGATTTCAATTTTATAATTATTGGGTTTATATGCATATATTGAGATATAGAAGAGGAATAATAGAAAGAAAATTATATGATGCGTTCTAGAATATTTTTTTTATCATGTGAGTGTGTAGATGTTGAATGGATCTATAAGATTTGTTGGATCATATATGAATGAATTATATTTGTATTAAATTAGAACATCATTTTTTATGAGGATAATTTATTGTGAATAATGAATATTATATATATATATATATATATATACTCTACATATCATGATCACTGATTGGTAATATTAGCTAGTGAATATTTACAACATTCTATTTTGAATTTTAAATTGTCACATTTAATTGAATTTGACAATATGAAAATTTTCTGATTTACATATTATCATTATTGGGTTTATAAGAATATAGTGAGATATAGAAGAATAATAATAGAAAGAAAATGATATGATGAGTTCTAGAATATTTCTTTCATCGAGGTATCATGAAAAGAACATTTAGAGATTAAAATAACCTAATAAATTGGAATATATTATGAATATAGAAAATTAAATATGAAATATATAATTTTGTGTTTAAATTTATATTTATTATCTAATGCATAATTGTTATTATGACTGATTATTGTTCAAGACAACAAAGATAATTTTTCTTTATATTCTCATTGATCATCCTAATTACATAATTTAGGTTATTATTTCCAACAATATGGTATTTGAGGGTGAATGGTTGATATAGATGTTAGTGTTTTTTATCCTTTAACTTATATTGTTTTTATTGAAATGAAGATCATCTATTTGTACAATAAAAATAATGATTATTAAAATTTAAATTGATAAATAAAATATTTTGAACCAATAATTATAGGTTTCTATAGTTGAGTATATATAACATATCAACATATAATAATTATTTTTGGAGATATCATTGGGTTAAATGATCATATCATGGCCGATTGAGGATAAACATTATTATAGTGGATATCTATATATTGGAATTAACCTGAGAACAATATGGGTGTAATCCCCCACATTAGGGGATTACATTGTAAATATGATTTCTATTGCCCACTTTTCCCACTAATTTTTTACACTATGTATAACGATGATAATAAATTCATTCTAATAATAATCGCGATTATATTTTTAAGGGATAAAAAATTTGATAAAATGTTTACCAAAATAATTCACCCCTCTCAGTATGGTTTCATGATATACTAAGATAATAATTTCTCTATGATGAGATATATATATTTTTAAGATATTTATTTATGACAATGAGAACATGATAACACAATATCATAATAGTTTTGAATCGGTGACAATGATGAGTGAAATTGATACACCCTAGACCAAGACATCTATGTCCTCTATAAATAACTTATACATTATAATCTAGAATCAAAACAACATGATATTGAAAAAGAAAAAATTTCATATATTACATGTGAATGAAATAATAAATATCAATAAAATCACATAATCCTATTGTAGAAGTATTTATATTCCTAATATATTAGCTTCAATAACTGATTATTTCAAATAATTGCGTGATGTTCAATACTATTTCACTATACTAGTATTCTTTCTATACATCACATTTGTTACACTAACATTTATAAAATGAGAAAAGAAAAATGTAATAAGTGGTGATTTAAATGTTTATTAGGGTGAAGTTATAAAAATAACACATAATAAATTATTAAAGGTCTGGTAATATCAAATAATAATTCATATACCCTGAAATTAGTGTTATGAATCATGCAACAACAATCACGAGTCAATATGTAATAAATCAGCGTGTGGAATAACATATATTTATGACAACAATATGAGCATGAAACTAACCAAATATGTTTAGGTAATCCATAAGCTCTTCCTAAATAATAAAAATCCTAGGATAACCATTTTCACACAATATATAAGGACTATAATAACCCAATATATAGAATTTATTTCATAGTCTTATCTCTCATGTAATGTACTTGATATTCTAATGAAAACCCACGTACCCTTTTGTGAATTATATAAATACATGATTACCCATTTTGGTATTGATATAACCTTATTTTCACCCATTGGGAATAGTTTATCCATCTATGTACCCTTTGAACACATGATACCAAGTCATTACCAATAAATTAGTGTAATATATATAATCCCACTTATCATATAATATTAAAAACTAGACATATGGTTTTTATAAAATCATTAACATATAATATCATGATAAACCCATACAAATAAATTTTCTTTCATAACATCAAAAATGTAACAACATAATTGGGTACATTTGGAAGTCATTATTATATTATAAAAATTAAAATAATCAATAGGTGTATTAAATAATAAAATTTATATATTATTCTAGGATAAATTATTACATGGAAGATGATCATTTTGACATATAGGAAATGAAATATTAGAAACAATGAAAAGTGATTATAATTCATTTCATTACATTTTCATTAATACATGAAGTTAGGATCCACATTATAGAATTCATTTATTAAAGTGGCATGGTAAAAAATTTCAGAGACAAATTATAATTTAATCACAATAATGGATCCTTGGGAAAAAATAATTGTAATGTTATCAAATTTTAATGGAATACATGTGATATAATCAGGAAAATAATTTATATTATTATATTTCAAATTACATATATTCCATAGATCATCATAAAAAGGGATAAATAAATTTATTTTTAAAATATGTAATGTGAAATATGAGGATCATTGTGATTATTATAATTATCTTTTAAATAAAAAACAAATAATATGTGGATTTAAATAATATTAATATGTAGGATTAATATTTCATAAATGTGGATGATAAATATTATTAAATATAGTATACATAAATGATAATGAATTTAATCATGAAAATATCATGGAATTATAAATTAAATTTTGCATAGAATGGGAGGAGACAATATGATATAGAAGTGGAAAAAGATAAATATTGGAATGATATAATAATAGGGTTCAAATAGAAACCACATATATATGAATTGAAATTGAGTTAGAAAAATACATTATGAATTTTATATCATTTTAATAAAAAGATGTTCAAAATAAAAATTATATAAAAACTATTTAATTGTTTAATTTCTAGATATTTATTATATAATTCATCCACTGGTAAAATTTAAAACTACAAAAAAACCTTAGTTCAATTTTGAATATGACTCTACGAATGTAGATATACAAGAGAAACACATTCCATTTTTATTTTTTTTATGAACATGATATTACCAATTTTAAAAAATAACTATCTGAATAAATTATTTGAGATGATTATTTAGATCAATTATATTATCTACGCATAAATTGTTTCCATTAACTATATAATTATATTAAATTGATTTCTATTTTGAATATCAGATGTCATAAATAATATTTTTTACACCTACCCTTGATAATTTCTTTATGAATCCATGTAAATTGATATAATAACCATCATTATGATTTTATTTAAGGAAATCAATGGATGTTTTAATAATATTTATAGTTTTATCATGACATTCTTTTTTATTTAGGATTCAACAAGTTAAAATCATTTAGGACATTGTTTTAGTTATATTTAAAAAATAATAAAATGAATACTATTAATTAGTTATATATTAATAGAAAACTAGATTAATCATGCCAAAATAATAATGAATTTGTAGATATTATATTTATTGATTTGATAAACATTAAAAAATCAACTGTTGGATATAATATTATAAAATCTACAATATCTGGGATGAATTGTTACATAAATAATTAAACAATAAAAAATATGAAACCTCTTATTTAGGATATATTGACCAAAAATAACATATGATGCGTATATTTAATATATCGTACCCACACATTTTCTAGAATATTATTTTATTGCAAGGAAACTAAAATGGAAAATTTCTAAAATAATTTTACTATGGAAATATGCTCTTGTGACAAAAGGTAAAATTGAACTCTTTTAAGTGGTGATTTATTATGTACATAAAAAATGTTAACATAATAACAATCAGTGTAAAGGAATTCAAAAACACAAACTTAAGAATCCACTGTTTTACCTGATTTTAATGTTATATTTATTTCCTGGAATAAATACCTCTATAAAAAATTTGATTCAACTCTTCCGTCCTAACTTAGAAGCTATCAATCAACTTAATTAGAAAAATATCCGTCTTTCTTTCCCTAAAAGGAGTCAGTCAACCTAAATCAGAACAAATGAAAAAATACAATAGATTCAATTTATTTTACATTCATCATAATGATTTCATAGAATTAATACCCATTATATATTAAAAAGAGTATGTAATGGGATATTATAGAATAAAAAGAATAATTTGGTTTGAATGGATAATGAGCCTCCAATACACCACCATGAATGCACCTTTATTTTTAGGCACAACTATAACGATCATATTCCCCTATTTATAGAGTTGGTAGCAATGGCCTCATGCGAGCTTTATCTTGACATATAACTATGTAATGAATAAAATTTAACAATGTTTTTTGAAGAACCATCATAGTGATAATAAATTCATCCATCCAATAGATATAAATATAATCATATTTTTATAATATTCATTCTTATAATGTATGTCCAAGGGATGAGACATCGTTAATTCTTTACACTATATAGAGTCAATTTGGAATAATGGACTTCATCAATATGATAGACAATAGATAGTCAGTCCAATGGACATGGCATGGTATTTTCATTTGACTTGACATCATTAGTTTGATGGACAAGACACCATAAGTTTAATTAACCAGAAATCATCAATCTGATTGATGAGACATAGTAAGTTTGGAATAAAAGAAATCGTATGTCTAATAGACTAAACTTATATAGTCTCATATACTTCACATAGTTAGTTCGATAGACTAGAAATGCTGGAAAATATATGATTCTTTATTTAGAATGATTTAAAAATATATTACAGTAAAAATATTTCAACCAAAACATTCTAAATTACATGAGAAATATAAAATTAGTAATACATATTTTATACAAATTTATTTATGGATTTTCAAAACTATGTATAGAGCGAGTACAAAATTTAACTTTTGGCTCACAAATATCATTCTTTTTCAATACCCAATATACAATAAATAATTAGACATTATAATAACATTGTAAAACATTCAATAACTTTATATGTTTGTGATATTTAATGTATTATTGTCCATAAAAAAATGTTAATCCCCTTTTATTCATATCTTCTGCAATCATTCAAACTTTTATTTTTTCAACAAACTATGTACAAAATACTTTTTTGTACATTTAAATGATAATAAATTTTTAAATATAAATTTTACCCAAAAAACACCCTAAATATTTACACAATATTTTCATTTTCCAAATTAATAAGGGAGGTAGAATGTATACATAAAATATTAGAAAATAAAAACATTAAAACAATTTAGCTTAAATAAAAATTTATACATTAACATGTAAAGAATAACAAAAACCAGTGATTCAAAAAAAAATAAAAACATGTGATGAGAATTGTTCATTAATTAAAATATTAATTAAAAATAGAGATTTTTATAATATTTTGAGTTCAATAAAAAAATTACTCTTCTGAAATTTTAATAAAATGAAAATAACATTCTTATTTTCATCTTAATTTTTCTCTGACTATATTATCAATAATGCCATCATAGAAATATATTCCTTTTCATTTTTGAGCATATAATTCCCTTCCATGAAACAAATAACCTATTCATAATGAAAATTTTCTTATTCAATTTTTAGATTTATTGATCTTGAGATTATATTAAATTCAACAAATGATCAACATGTCTAAAATTCATCGAAACATCTGATGAACACTTCTCAAAATAAATGAAAATATTAAAATATGACTTGATAACATAATTAATTTGGTCTCCATTTAATTTCAAACATACTTTAGTTTTTTAATACACTAATTACATTCATTATTCTTATATACTCTTCATTTTCATTGTATCCAAACGATTTGAAATCTTCCTCAATTTGAACAAAAGAATAGAAAATTGTTTTAATGTATATGAGTTTTCTAAAACGTCCAACCTCTTATAAATGAAATTACAATGAAATTAAACACTCTATAGGTACAGTAATCTCTGAACATTATTTTTATATTCTTCATAGAAATAACTCATACATTATTTTATCCGTTTTAAAAGAATTAAATATTGTTGAAAGAGTAGATTCTGATGTTATATCAAACTTATGTCCTCAGGAAGTTCCAATATTTATTGTTTCTTTTTTTTCCTAGAATACATTAACTTTACAACATAATTATTAATTCTGTAATCACTTTTGTCTAGAATATTATTAAAAGAATGTGGATTTTTTATTCCATCTCAAAAAATTATCCATTTTATAAACTCCAATCTCATCATTCATTTTGGTCTTTGATGAAATAAATTATGTTTTGGAAAAAATATATTATTATTCATCTTCTAAGAAATATGATGCTTATTATATATATTCTTCTAGAATATCTACTTTGTATTATTCCAAACTATCATCACTACTAAAATCATAATTTCCGATTTTATTTATGGTTTTCATGATTTTTGTGTCAATAACCAATTCATTAATTTTACATTTCTTATATATAGATGGAACAAAATATGTACTAACAATCAAATTTTATGATTTAAATTTTATTTCAGGATGTGACTAATAATCAATGGAATGAATTATGGACTTTCTCAAACATTTTACTTACTAATAAATGTTTAATTGAAAAATGTTTTTCTTCAGGATTTTATTCTAATTTTATGAAATACCCATAAGGTTAGATTTTCCAAATTTCCAATTATGCATTTTAATTTTCTATATAGCCATTAATGCTTGATGTTTTTTATTATTAATTATAATTCCTTTTATTTATCAATACAACCAACTAGATAACCTCTTTTATTCATATATATATATATATGTTCCATCCTAATCTTGAATGCATTATCGAACATTGTCATTGATTTTTTAAGGTTTTTGTGGAGAATAATCAACCATATTTTGTTTCTTGTATTTTTTTTTATTAATTCATAATCCTCTATATCATATGTAGATTTAAAAAAAAGTAACAATTTTTTCTGCTAATGAATTAAAAGAAACAACATTTTATAAATAGTTTCATCACTTATTAATGAAACTTTTCACTTTTGTCATCTTCCTTATTTTTAATCTTCATCCTTATTTTTGAATTTACAAAAAAAATTATTAATGAGAGGAAAAAATATTCAAATTATTATAAATTTTCATAGGAAAATCGATTGATAGAGAAAATCCCTTTAAAATTTAAATATTAATCACATTACCATGAAATCCAATAGAATGATATCTAGAAATTTTAATCCATCTCTTTAATGCCCCAACCATAGTTACCTTGAGTCTGTGCATTATTACATAACATTAGCAGGATACAAGGAATCATGTCCCAAAAAAGCTATCATTTTAGTAGCCTTAAAGTGCTATATACATACATATGTTTTACATTACATAATGAAATAATGAAATGACAAAATCACTGTGCCCCCTATGAACACACTCTTATCCTTTAGCCTCTTCCTAAAGGCTAATAATAAAATAATTCTTCGCATCCAAGGAAGAAAACATACAAAAGGGTGATCTCAGATGCTCAGTAAGGATAACAATAATGTAGAAAAATTCATATATAAGCATAAAAATTTAAAGGAAATGTATAAGACTAAAAAATAAGCCTATTAAACTTAAACTTCATTAAAATATTAAAAATATAAATTAAATTATGCTGTTTACTTATTCACATGGATATTCTACTAGTCGAATAATCACATGAAATATCAATAGCCATTTTCATAATGATGGAATACATAACTATGGACATCATAATCACATAGTCAAGGCCTCGTGCCAAGACTACACATATTATTTGGTCAAGTCCTTCTGTGAAGACACTTTTTTTTCTCATCATACCTACTGATGCATCAAGGAGCTATTGTGGGATCCAACCATCACTAACTAAGTCAAATGAATTCCTCATATGAAAATGTTTAAACACAACATATAGATTCATATTAAAACTAGCATATGAAATGTTAATACTTTAAACATAAACCATGAATGGTATAGAAATAACACATACACAGTAAAACATATCACAAAATTTCAATACAATATGGATGATTGTATCATAGTAAATTAACTTCAAAACAAGTTTAAAATCCGTCAAAGGATGTTGACATAGTTTATATCAAAACTATTTGAAAGAGAAATCTATCACTATTTTAAAATTATTTAAAAGTAACATAATTATAAAAGAAAACATTTATTATGAAAATATTATTACAAACATTTAAGGGAAGCTTCGAAGGAGTAATAACGATGGAAAATTTCCTCACTATCCGTATATATTAAATACACATTCTAACATTAATTTGTCGAAAAGTTCATAAACTACCTTGTTTGGAGAACGACGGAAAGATTCCATAAAACCATATTATAAAAAGTAAAACAAGGGTGTAAATGACCTTAACCCATATTCTAGCAATTAGTAACAATGTTTTGATATACATTTTTATGAAACATGAGTGTGGATGATAAAGATATCACAATATATAATCACGAATAAGAAACCTTAGATAATAAAGAGATTGTGAAATTTTGCCCTTACCTTGTAATTTTCCTTGATTGAGGGTATGTTAACCTCTTGTATACTAGTTAAATTATTGTTATTAAATTATTAAACAACCAAATACATAAATATGATATCATATACGATCTTCTAATATTGCATTGTTAATAATATTTTACCAGTGTCATTGTTTCGGGTGTCAACTGATTCGTTTTCCATTATATGCTCGGTTACATAATTCATGTTTTTTATGGATATGATATAATTGATTCATATAAAAAATGATATTAAGTTCTAAAACATAATTTTTAATTATAAAATGAAAATTATTTTTGAATGGTTATGATGGGGAAATGAATATTATCACGTTCTTGGAGACGGTAATCTGTACGTGCACACGAGTGAAAATGTCATAATTTTGATGGTAAAATTGTGTGTTACTAGATTTTATATCATATATAAAGAATCATAAAATTTTATATTTATTATTTACAAAAATTATACTCATTATTATTCCCATCCAAATAACGAGTTGCTGAATAAAAAACTACACCACGATGTGGAAACTTTAAGCCTTGCGTACGCACATATGGTGACTTTTTCATTAATAGGATGGATAGAATAATGAATATGGTTGCATCATATTTATAATAACATAAAAATATATATAAGGTACTGGAGATATTATCTTGGTATGGAAACATCAAATAAAGAGGAAGTGGAAGAAGAAAAGAACTTTAAAAGAGGTGGTGAAATTATTATATCTTCTTAGGGTCTTTACTTTTGAGTTGATCAAAAGGGATCCATAGGGTAGCTTTATGATAAAATTATGTCCTCTAGGAAGAATTGAGGGATGTTGGGAGGATATTTTGGTTGTGTTTGGCCGAGCCAAATGTATTTTGAGGTGTGATTTGGGGAGAAGGGAAGTACCTTTTTATAAGAGAGGTGAAGGTCACTTTAGGAATGACTTGAAATGTTATTTTATTATATAATCATATTCGATTGATAATGGCTAAAAAATGATTTTTTTCAAGGATAATGTGGGGATGGGTCAAAAACCTCTCAACCAATAGGTTTTAGACCGGTTAGGTCACCATATTAACCATATCATTTACATTTAACTCTTAGTTAAATATTTTAACTTTTACCATGTATTCATGTATTATTTTAATAAATGGTTCATAAACATACTATAAAAAGTCAATAGAACACCAAGTGGTTCATTATTGATATATATAACCTTATCTAAGTCCTTTGGTCAAGCCTTATATTCTTTGTAATTTTATATCAATTAATAAGATAGTATTTGTTTTCAAAACTCATTTATGTCAATTTTGACACTATTTAGTAATTGATTGTAGTTAAAGTCCGATAAACATTATTACATAGAAAAAAATCATTTAATCAGCCCTAAAATGACATATTAACCTATAAAATTCATTTAATTCATCAAAAGACTCAATTAACATTTATTTGGATATTTAAAATATCATTTATTTTAATCATTCATTAATAAGTTAATTACTTCATTATCATTGTGTGATAAATAAATTAAATTATTTAATATCTAAAAATTATAAATAAAATATAATAATATATGAAATATTTTAATATTTCTAACTAATATTTATAGTCAAATTAATTTTATGTGTATCCCTATATTAAAAATGGTTTAGTTATTTAACGTTGAATTTATGACTTTTTACTTTTTTTAAATAAAATAATAATAAATTTCCTAATATAATCCAATTGGAATAAAAGGATAATATTTTATTCAAAAGGTTTATTTTGGTTGAAATACACTGATCCAATAGAATTAGGATATTTTTTAGGGTAATAATAATATCATTTTTACCTTTAATTACCCTATTTAATTTTAACCGTGGTAAATAAAAGTCAAATGTTACAATTCACCAAAAAACTATTTTATTCTCATTGAACCGAATTTTATTTACTAATATCAATCGTGTCTCTTGGATTTTTGAAATTCAATTCACAGAAGCGGTAAAATTATGTTTTATGCAAATTTGCTAACATGCCTAGAAGGTTGGTAAAAGACGGGAAAAAGGTCAATAAAATTTCATACATTTAATTTCATTATAAAATGACCCCATTGAAATAAATTGAACATAAATAGGTATTATATATCAATTTTTATGAAAAATAAATTTAAATAAAATAAATAATTATTTAATGAAAAAGTCGGTTTTAAACAATAACATAGTGTTTTTCACTATTCATCAAAAATTGAATGTTTTAAGAAAAATACCAAAAATCCACCCAAATCTAATTTGGATATTCCGAATCCAAAAATGAAGTCCATTTTTGAAAACTAAAATATATAAAATTTCAAAAATTGGGTATTACTTTTCATAACGGCTAGTTTGATTGGTCGTGGTGTGTGAGAACTCAATATTGCGTGCAGCGCACGCTATTATATTATTGAAAGGGAAACATACAGTGAATGTTTATGGTGTTACATTCTCGCCTCCTCCAAATAATTTTGTCCTCGATATTTCTATAATATTATTGCACAAAAATATTTGGGTGCTTCTTCATCATATGTTGCTCGGGATCCAACGTTGCCTCTTCCATCTTACGGTTTCTCCCTAGAACTTTTACCAGATGAGTCATCAGGTTTCTTAGAACTTGTTCACTGGTATAAAGATTCTTGACAGACACTTCGCAATAAAAAAGATCAGGTTCCAATTATGTTTCTTCAAAGATGAGTATGTGCGTTGGGTTAGGCATCTATTTTCTCAATAGTGATACATGGAACACATCATGAAATTTGGAGAGACTTGGAAGCATGGCCAAACTATAAGCTACAACTCCAATTAATTCTAGAATTTTGAAAGGTCTGATGTACCTGTGGCTTATGTTATGCTTCGTCTCTGAATCGTATAACACCCTTCCATGGAGATAGCTTCAATAAAACATGATCACCTACTTGAAATTACAAATCCTTCATTCAGTTATCACTATAACTCTTTTTCCTACATTGAGATGCCTTGATGTTGGTTTGGATAATCTTAACATTTTCCATTGTTTCCTCAACATGTTCTAGGCCTATGAATTTCCTTTCACCAACATCATCCCAACAAGTTGGTGTGCGACATCTCTTTACATATAACACTTCATATGGTTCCAAATTAATACTTGAATGGAAGCTATTGTTATAGGAAAATTCTACTATAGGTAAATATTTATCCCACATACCATTAAAGTCAAGTGAGAATGATCTAAACTTGTCTTCTATTGTTTCAATTGTCTGTTCTGATTTTCCATCAGTTAGATGGTGGTAGGCAGTTGCTCAAACGAAGTTCAGTATCCAGGGCCTTCTGAATAATTTTCCAGAATCATGATGTAAAATTGGGATCATGATTAGAAACAATAGATATAGGTACTCCATAAAGTCTTACAACTTCATTAATATATAGTATTTCTAAACATTCAAGTGGTAAATCATCTCTTATAGAATGAAAATGTGCTGAATTGGTATGACGATAAATAATGAACCATATTGCATCGTTCCTTTTAGGAGTATTTGGTAGCCCATGAAAAATTCCATCATAATGTTATCCCATTTCCACTTAGATATGGGAAGATGTTTCATGACTCCTCCAGGATGTTGCCTTCCAACATTCAATTGTTGAAAATAGATATATCTTGACACAAAATCAGTAATCTCCCTCTTCATGTTGTCCCACCAAAAAAGTTCTTTGAAATCTCTATACATCTTGGTGCTCCCATAGTGTATATAGAAATTTGAGCTGTGATCATCATCCAATAATTATCTCCTTAGATAAGGTATATTGGGAACACAATGGCTCTTTCCAAATTTCGAAAATCCATCTTCATATACGAAGTCAATTAATATCCCATCATTCACATTTTTTATTTTCATTTGAAACTCCTCATCATCAGTCAGAGAACTTTTTATCCTTTCTCGTAAAAATGGTTGTAAAACCATTTGAAAAAGTTTTGATTTTTCACCTACCATGATTATTCCGATATCATTCTTTACTATATCCATGAGCATAAGATCCCTTTCAACTCTCATCTTGTTCGAGACTCCATGACCCTTTTTTCTCAAAGCATCTGCCACATTATTTTCCTTTCCCATGTGGTAGTGTATAGTGAAATCATTATACTTGAGTAGTTCAAGCCATCACCTTTTCCTCATGTTGAGTTCTTTTTGTCATAAAATATACTTCAAACCCTTGTGATCAGTATAAATCTCACATTTTTAACCATATATATTGTGTCTCTTTTTCTTCATAGAAAATATTACAGCTGCTAACTCAAGATCAATAGTGGGATATATTTTTCCATGAATAGTTAGCTATCGTGATGCATAGGCAATAACTCTATCATTCTTCATAAAAACACAACCAAGAACTTTCTTTGATGCATCACTATAAATAACAAACCAATAATTACACGATGGTAGAGTCAATACATGTGCATTGACTAATCTTCTCTTCAGTTCGTCAACACATTATTTACACTCTTTTGTCCAAAACAATTTAAACCCATTACATGTGATCTTGGTTAATGGGTTAGCCAATTGGGAAAAATTCTGGATGAAATGACGATAATAACCTACTAAACCAAGTAAAAGTGTGTACCTCAGTTATACACATCGGTGCTGCACATTCTTGGATTTCCTTGGTCATTGAAGGATCAATAAAGATTCTATGCGTAGAGACAATATGGGAAAGAAAAGAAATATCCTAAATCTTGAATTAACACTTCCAAATCATCCCATATAATTCATTTCTTATAAGGTATTTCAGAATAGTGTGCAAGTGATTTTTATGATTTTCGTATCATTTAGAGTAAACCAAGATATCATCAATAAATACCATTAAAAATTAATCACGATATTCCTTGAAAACTCTAGTCATTATATCCATGAAAACATTGGATGCATTAGTCAGTCCAAAAGGAATTACTATAAACTCATAATGCTTGTACCTGGTATGGAATGTTGTATTTGGAATGTCTTCCTTCTTCATGCACAACTGATTATATCCATATGGAAGATCAATTTTTAAAAAATATTGATCTCCTTGATGTTGATTGAATAAATCATCAATGCGAGGTAGGGGATACTTGTTCATTATTGTAATAGCAATGATCTCCATGTAGTCAATAAACGACCGCATAGATCCATCTTTCTTCTTAACAAAATGAATAGGGGCTCCCCATGGAGAAACACTAGGGTGAACAAATCCATTATTACTCAACTCCTATATTTTCTTTATTAGTTCAACTAATTCCACTGTGTACATTCTATAAGGGGTCATAGATATGAGCCTTGAACCAGGAATTAAATCAATGGAAAAATCAATTTCTCATTCTGGAAGATGTCCAGTTAAATCCTATGGATACACATCCACATATTCTTACACAATAGGTACATCCTCTATTGAAAGATTCCTTTCCTCACCCATTGTTATTTCACTCACTTCCTCCCTAACAATTGAATTTAGTAGATCTACTTGTGGAAGATCTAGATAAGGATCTGATGGTGACGTTTCTGCTCTAAAGATAAGTAACTCCTTGTCATCATCAAAAATTTTAACCTCCTTCTTCTAACAATAAATTTTCGCATCATGGTCTGAAATCCAATCCATAATGAGGATAATATCAAATTGAATCGTAGGATTGATGATGATATTAGAAGATAAATAGTGTTTATATACCTTAATGGTAACTGATTCACAAAATGTTGTTGCAATGATACTTCCCTTGTTAGTTTTGACAGACAACTCACTTACTAAATCAAATTTTAAATATCTAATTTTAATAGGAAATTAGGAATTCATGAAACAATGTGATTATCCAGAATCAAATAAATCATTGGCTAAATTTGAGGAAACCATTATATTACCTGCCACCATGTCATTCGTAGCTTCAACCTCACCAGTAGTGATCGCATAACCATGTCCTTGATCTCTTGGCCTTTTCTACAATATGTTTCCCAGACATTTAGGTCATTTATTTTCATAATTCCCCATTTCATTAAAACTGTAGCATTCTACATTGACAGCCTCTTTCTTCCCCTTTCAATCACAAGCATGGGGGGCCTTTTTCACCACACTTGTAACAAACTCACATTCCCCTCAAGAAAATACCAGTTTTTTTCACATTTACTATAGGATGGATATTAAACTTTTCCCTTCTTCCCCTTATTAACATTTCTAAATTTTTTATAAGATCACTTCTTCTCTTTATTTTATTTAGAGTCATAATACTTAGGGATTTCGTTTTCTGTATTAATAGAACATGAGACTATATCTTGGTACGATGATAAGGATTATGAGACCAAAGATCGAAGGATAAATGGTTTTAACAAATCAAAGAATCGATCAATATTACTCCTTGGGTTATGTATATAATTTTCTTTATGCCTTTCTATCCTTGTAATGTTAGCTTTAGAAATTGCGACATTTTCATCCTCCTTTTTACTCAAACTCAGAAATTGTCTTTCCATATCCGTTTGATGATAACGAGGAAATTATTTTTCTTAGAAAATATCTTTAAACTCTCTCCATTCAATATTTGACACTTCTTCACCCTCCTTTGTGTTTTGAATTAATGAAACCATTGATCTGCTTCCCCTGTGGGGGAGAAACTTCCATGACAACTTTTTCCCTTTCACTACTCCAAAAGCATGAAATATTTTCACTAAGAAACTTATCCATTTATCATGTACAAATGGATTTTTACTCCCATTGAATATTGGTGGTTGTTGCCTCATGAAGTTTTCTATCATTGATCCTCCATGATGTGGATCATGGTGCTCCATATGGTTAAGGTTATTACTAATAACCAGAGTGAGTTGTCCCAGTATGGTGATAATTTGATCAGCACCAGTTTCATCACCATCTCCACTCTAATTATCTAGAGTAGTAAGGAAATCCCTACCTTGATTATGTGCGTTGATACAGTTTCAATTATTTCCACTCGGTGACATTTCTAAACAATGTCAAACACTATATTTGTTTATGAATCACAATATATAATTAAAATCTAGTAAAATACCTAACATAAATTGAATAGTTTTTGGATATAATCCTTAATCATAAAAATGTTTTCATTGAGAAAGTATAAACTCAAAAATACATTAGAATTATTTGAAATGAAAATTTCAATTATCTAAAGCATATCCCCTAGGAGTGTCCTATCCAAGAGTGCAGCAAGGCCCATTTTCATGTACCTGGATACCCCGAGTCAAGCCCAAAACTCATTTTCAGAGTTTTCACAGCTAGGTATATTTGGGCCAGAGCCGCCTCAACCTGTTGATATCTAGATATGACTGTATTTCTAGGAAAACTCACTTCATCTTTACATTACCAAAATTCTAGGAAGTTCTTTATAATATTCCTCAAATTATATCTTAGAGTAATGTTCTATAATCAGAGTTTTTCTGAATCTTTTTTCCAAGTATTGTACTAAACATCCTTCAATACCAACTATAATGCCCTGACCCTATTTACCCAGAGTTGGTGTATTATTAAATAACATTGGGGTTATAAAAGGTATCATATCCCGAAATAATGATCAGTTTAGTATCCATGGATGTGCAAGATACATACATAATATTTACATTGCATCATGAAATAATGACAAAAAAACATCATTTGGTCCCCTGTGGACACACTCGTATCCCATATCCTATTCCTGAATATTAATCGTAAAATACTTATCCATATACTGGTAAAAATAAAACATAAGAAAGGGGTGAGCTCAGATGCTCAGTAAGGATAACAATAAATATGAAATATTCATAAATAAGCATAAACATTTTAAGTCAATGGATAAGAATAAAACATAAACCTTTTAAACATTAACATCTACATAATATAGAAAATATAAATCAAATAATTCCATTTACATATTAACAAGGATATTCTACTAGACGAATAATCACCTACAATATCAATAGCCAATTTTATAATGATGAAATGCATAATCTCGGACATCATAACAACATAGTCAAGGCCTCGTGCCATGACTACAAAAAAGATTTTGTGAAGGCCTTATTCCAAAATACTAGTTTGTCTCATAAGACCAACCAAATCCTTGAGGATCTATATCGAGCTCTACCCATCACTTACTAATTCCAATGCATTCCTCATATGAAAAGGATGAAAAAAATATAAACATTCTTATTAAAAATAGAATACAAAATGTTAATACTTTAACAATATACAATGAATGGTATAGAGATAACACTTCCACATTCAAACATATCACAAACCTTCAATACAATATGGAAGATTTTATCATAATAAATCAACTTCAAACAAATGTAAAATCCATCAAATGTTGTTGACATAGATGAAATAATAACTATTTGAGAGAAATATCTCTCTCTATTTTGAAATCATTTAATAGTCACATAATTATAAAATAAAACATTTATTTTGAAAATATTCTTATAATCTTGTACGAGATTCTTCGATGGTGTTATAAAATAGGAAAATAACCTCACCCACTGTATAAGTTAAAGATAAATTTTTACCTTAATTTGTCAAAAAGGTCATAAAGTACCTTGTTTGGAAAACAACAGAAAGATTCATTTAAAACCATTTTATAAAAAGTAAAACAAGGGTATAAATGACATTATCCCATAGTATATTAAATAGTAATTTTTTTGAAATATAGTTTTATAAATCATGGATGGGGATGATAAAGAAGTCACAGTAGATACTCACGTATAAACAACTTCGGATAATAAAGAAATTGAGAAACTTAACCCTTACCTTGTTATTTTCTTTGATCGAGGGTACGTTAACCTCCTGAGTTATTGTTAAATAATTTTTATTGTATTATAAAAGAAACACATACAAAAATATGATATCATATATGATCTTATAATATTTATTTGTTAATAATATTTTAGTAGTATCATTGTTTAGGGTCTTAAATAATTCTTTTTTCCTTTATATGATTGGTTACGTAAGTCATGTTTATTATGGATAAAATGTATGTGATACATATACCAAATGATATTAAGTTCTTAATCATTATTTTTAATCATAACATGAAAATTATTCTTGATTTGTTATGATGGGGAAATGAATCTTATCATGTTCATGGAAACTGTAACAACCCGATATTTTATGATAAGTATTCCTTTTAATTTATTTGATGTCCTCTGTTTTATGCTACAACAATATTATCTTGTACTATATGCAACACCGTATTAGCTTGCAGTATACGCAACACTATTCTTAGATTGTGTTACACACAATTTCAATTTCGTTTTATAATAGTCATTATATGTAACATTGAGTGTATATATATATATATTCAATGTATAAATGAAATATGGTTGGATTCTGTTATACGAAAAAATGAAGGATTCTTGCACAACACGCAACCCTGACTTGGCTTGCATTACACTCAATCTCGACTTTCCTCGATAGCGTGTGTTGTACGCAATATCAGGTTTCACTAAACAATGATATATGGTAATAATATTATTATGAACTAGCTGTTATGAATAGTATTAACTAAATTTTTAATGTTATAACATTATCATACACATTTTCTAGAACATGGTATGTGAATAAAATAATTTTTTTCGGGTAAAAATAAGTATTTTTCAAAAAATGCAGTTTTGCCGCCTTTTAATGGCGCACCCACATTAAATCTAGTTTTTGACATGTTTATAAGTTCAATTTGACAAAATAAAAATTTTATTTTGAATCAGGATATAAAAATTTACATTGGATATATTTTTGATATTTTTCTGATAACTTTCATATTTTGATGAATAGTATGAATACGCTAATTTTTAATTAAAAACATCTTTTTTCATCGTAATAATTTATATGGTTTAATTATATTATTGAATGGTTTTAAAGTATAAATAGAATATATTTTTACCATTTAATATAATGTATTCCATTAGCATTGATTTAACCATGAATTCATAGGTTAAATCAATTCAATCTTTTGCAATTTTTTAAACAAAAATTTGTTTTCTTTCGACAACGGGATTAATTTTAATTCAATTTCTGAAACTTTTGTGTATTGAATTTGGAAAAATGGATTCCATATTTGGAATCTGTGGGTCCAAATTATGTTAACAAAATACTTTTTATTTTTGGGCTTTATGAATAGTAACTATGGTAAATTTTATTTAACATAGTTAAAGGTAAATCGGGTAATTAAGGGTAAAAATAAGATTATAAAATTACCCTAACAGTTGCCAAAATCCTATTGGATGAATAAAAGTCGACCCATATCACCTAAGTGTCGGACTAGATTCATTTCATGGAATTTTGACAATGAAATAATATAATTATTATTAAAACCAAAGAAAGTGACAACATGTCACACTCTTAAATCTTATTAGTATATTAATTTTAATTTAGTGATAAACTTTATTAAACTTCAAAAATTAATAGTATACAGAAATCTAATAAAATTATCTAAATTATATGAATTTATTTATAATTTTTAGGGATTAAATAATTAACATTAAAGGTGACATAATAGCGAGGTTGAAATTATTTTATTAAGAGAAATATCAAATAAATGGTTTTAAAAATATTAAAAAAAATATTATATGAACTATTTAGTGTGATACACCAATTTTATAGATAAATATGACATGTTATGAATCTATTAAACATTTTATTTCGTACATATCTTCTGTAAATGTTTTATTTAAATTCAAATAAATGAATAGTGTCAAAATTGACACTATTGTTATTTTATAAAAACAACATATTATAAAATTGTTTAAAAATCACAAAAATATTTAAAAATTATAAATTTAAATTTATATGGTCTAAAATTTTATGAAGTATCCAATTATGGAAAATTCACTACAAAGAAGTAATTTTTTATAATAATTTAAAATTTATAATGTTATTACCACAAATAAAAATAAATCGATAAATAAGGATAAATCAAGTTGATAATGTTTAAAAAAAATTCCTAACATGTCTAAATTTTATTGGTTGATGCGACTACAACCCTATCTGATCTAAGATTCGGATATGAGTCATTTTGGAAGTTTTTACGTGGGTTTGGTATTTAATATAATCTAATATTTCTTATATTTCCAAAGGTACCCCTCTCCTCCCTTATAAAAGGGCACCTCCTCCCTCTCCTCCTCAGACCACGTTGAGCCTTCAAGCTCATACAACCCCAGCCCATTTCACTTCTCCACTTCCCTAGAAACATCCTAGAGGTTCGGGTCTTCTTCAAAGACCAATCTTAGTGCCCTAAGAGGAGGTTTCAAAAAGGTGTGTCGAAAGAAGAGGTAATATCTGTTACCGATTCTTTCAACTTTATTTCTTCTTATACTTCTTCTTATTTAGTTGTTTCATTATGAAGTAATAACATCAGTATCACTAGTATATGGATATGTTATTATATATATGAAATAACCCTATTTCACCATCTATCCATCCTATGGAAAATGAAATCACCACGCGTGCGTACGTACAGAATACCGTCTCCACGCCGTGGTGTAATCTATTTTCCACCATCACCTTACTTGGATGGGTATAATCGTGTAAATAATGACTATATATGATTATTGTAATGTTATATTGATTCTGAAATAGTATTCATACACTCCAATAAAATTCCACGATCATGGGAATGATATCATCGCTCGTGCGTATGTACGGACTACCGTCTCCACGAACGTGATGAGATTCATTTTCCATGATTAACCACTCAAGAATGATTATAAATTATATATAATGAATAATAATTAAATATATGGCATAATAATGCTACTGGATTTATGTATATCTATATGTATTTCATCTATTTAATTTCATTCAATTCAATAAGGAAATGAAAACAACGTTCATGCGTACGTACGGCCTACCGTCTCCATGAATGGTGTATTTCATTCCTTTTATCGATATATAATATATATGTATATGATGAATATATATTATATATAAATCATGTTTTACATTCTGGAATTATGTAAATTAGGATATAAGTAATAATATCAAGAACTACAAGTCGAAACATATACGATAAATGAAATGATTTTACCCAAAACACTGCTTTTACATTGAATTTACAAAAGAACGAGTAATATAAAGTCATAAGTGAAAAATATATAATATCATAACAATTAATATGATTTTTTAATGAGTCAATGACATTATTTAAATCATTATACAGGAGGTTCGGATACGTACGAAGCATATCGGACCTACGGTAAGGGATAACTTTTCCAATCTCGTTCTTATCTGAGATTGTTTATTCGTAAACATTTACTGGGGTTATTGTTCTCATCCTTGTCCATGTTTCCTAAAAATGGTTCCATGAATCTTTAATGTCCCTTTTACCCATTTCTGACTTTTATTACATGGTATGTATGGAATCTTTCTTTTACGAGGTACTTTTTGACTTTTCCGGCATAAGTACGAGAAGAATGTTTTTTAACTTATACGGTACAAACGGATTTTTACGGTTTCATAACGCCTTATTTTCAAGAAGATTACTCTACAGGACTTCATGATTTTTTTCAACAAAATCCTTTTCTTTTAAAATTTCATGGAATTTTGTGAAAAGAAAATGATTTTGAATAAGAAAGGATATTTTCCTCAAGAATTCATTTCAAGTATTTTATCGAAACCATTTTCCATCAAGATGACATTATTTCATATGTGTATGTTTCAAGTATAAAGTCTCTATGATTTACATGGTTTCACTTTTATTATTATGAAATGATACCCATTTCTTTTATATAGATTATGTGATGATCGGATGATGTTTATGAAACCCATTATATTTGTTGGGTTATTTTGAATGATGTATGTTTATTTTGTGGCACATGTAAGAATGATTTCATTATGAGATGGGTGGGACATATATCTCCCTCCAATGAATTGGGTAATGATTTATATCTCATGAGATAGACATTGCTGGAACGGTAAGTTAATCCAGTTCAGTGTTGCAGGACTGAAATGAGGATTGAACTCGATTCAGAAAGGGACTTTGTCCACTAAGATGGTCTGGGCAGCAATGCCTTGTCTACTATGGAAATCATAAAAAGTGTTGAATGGTTGCCACAATTACATGTTTTATTCCCATTTTATTTTATCCTGATTGATATTCCTTTATGATATATGCCTTACGTAATTCCAAGATTTATGTCTTTGCTCATGGTTTTAATGTTTTAGATTTCATGTTCAAGTTTTTGCTTTCAAATGTTTATGGATTGTTTTATGTTATCTAAGTTTTCCTTTACTGAGCATTTGAGCTCACCCTTTTTATGTTTTATTTTCCCCAGGAAATAAAGAAAGGTTTTAGGTAAGGAAACAAAAAGTGGAATATCGTTATGAGAGATGTTGAAGATCTTTCAACACGATTAGATGTTTATATTCCGAGTTTCCAAAGACACTAAACTATTACGGTCCATGTGTGTCTGTTTTTGTTATATATTAAGTATTCTGAAAAATTAATGTAATGTTCGTGCACATCAATTTTCGGGTCTCTACAGTTGGTATCAGAGGAAAAAGAGGTAGGAATGTATCCGATCCTTGGGAACTCTCACATGTGAGCGTTGGATGAAGCATGGCTCTCCGCCCAAGGGATTCATGAGGAAATGGCTGCCACTGGGGATGGTGGTGTGTCCCACCCAGGGGGTGTAGCCACCCATGGAGTGCCCTAATAGGTATCAATTATAGTCCACTAGAAGTAATTCCAGACTGCTACAGTTAGTATCAGAGGAAAGGTTTATTCAATCTTTGGAAACTAGGATGCGAAAACATTAGTGAGATCCCTAGAGATATTTTTAAGGTATGTCTAGGGGTGTCCCTAAGGTTAAGTATACGTATATGTTATAGTACTAGAATTGCGCAAATGATCATAGAATTAAACCTACGATGTTAGATGTCGAAGGTACTTCCCCTTGATTATGTTATTTTCCTTGTATGATTTTTGCCTCTCACGGAATTCTTTTTGTGTTTTAGTCAATGGAGGGAACCAGAAGGAATTTGGTTAACATTGAACCCAATGGACAAATGGGTGACTATGAGCAACAAAATTCCATAATTCCTAGAGACAAAGATATTGGGATTATGCCGAATCAGTCATCGCGATATATGATTAACAAGGTGAAATTTAGTGGTATGCCTAATTCATCAAATAAGAGGAAGATAGACTTTTATGCATGTTTGCATGTTGAGGAGCATAATGAAAGCAAGATTGATATTTCTAAAGAAGGGAAGAAGAAGCTTCAGGAATACCGCAATTGGAGGGACATGTGTTATCTGTGTGGAGAAAAGGGTCATAGAGTGACAGATAGTTTTGGAGTTCAATGTCTTATTTGTGGAGAACATGGGCATTACCCAACTCAATGCATTGACCTAAAAAGTTACTTCTAAATCAAGGAAGGAATTATTCTAGGAAAATCATTGAGGAGGATGGATTGAAGTGTTTATGTATTGGTATTCAAGAATAATGTTTTTGAGGTTCTTTTATGGTGTGTTAGTATATTTTTGTATTAGTCTATTGTGGTTTTCAATAATTTTATGGTACCAGTAACAATGAATAGTGATTCAAATATTTTTGGAAAGAAGATGAAATGCGCATATGTAAGGGATAAGAAGAAACTAATATGATAGTAATCATGAGATCATGACTAAAATAAGGACGATGTGATATCATTGTTTGAGTATATAGAAATTTTGGGATTTTGGTATGTGGAAAGAGTTAACTTTTGACAGCATTCATGTTTTCGCTAAGGTTAAATGGGTATTCATTTTTCAAGAGAATACATGATTAAGGTATTCACATGTTTGTAATTTGACCAACAAGATATATCTTCTGATATATGGGGGATAAATGATGGCATTCACGTGATTCTTCTGTGACATTTCATGTAATCATTTTCTTTATACTATGAGCTTAGACCGAAGTATTTTAGATTAGCCTAAATATTGGAATGGATTATGTTGGAAATAATTTAGTATTGTTTAAGGATATAAATTTTTTCGATATTATTGATGGGATGTTATAGTAATGTCGTTTTAGAAAAAAGACAACCAGTAGGACGGGGGAAAACCCATCGCGTCGGACAAGGCTGTGGGAATTGAACCCAAAACCGAAGTGCGACTGGCCTTTATCACCTACCACTGGCCTACAGGAAGTCCCTGGTTAGTGGAAAGTAGTTTTATTTTATTTAGCGGTATGCTAAATAATGTCTATGTCCATTTTTGTAACCATATACGATTAATCTCACCATAAGATGGACTTATAACTTTTGCTAACCTTTTGTTTGAAACAGATGGAATGACCCATCATTCTATCACATGATCTGCTAACGCTTCACGAATAACAAATTCAACTTCATTTCTTTAAGAGATGAAGTGGAAATTGTTCAATTCACAAACAACAGTGAGATTGTACCAAAATCATGTAAGTATTTCTTTAATCAAATTTAGGGAAATGATATTGAAAACCAAAAATGTTGTCCTAGTGCTCTTATATTTGATGAATCAGATGGTACCTTAGATCATCACAAATTTATGGCTTTGTGATTGTTGGCTTTTTCATAGCCATGTTCTCTACCACTCTCCATCAAAACATGATGGGTAGATTTCTCTTCCATATCCATATTTTCACCTATGTTCTCCTATGTGAAAACCCAGTGATTAGTTAATCTGGGTAACCGTTACGTTTCATACATTAGTTTTTAAAGTTAAGTTTTGGTATTTCATTATATGATGTTGGTTTCAAT
Organism: Viscum album; assembly: GCA_963277665.1. NCBI lineage: Eukaryota > Viridiplantae > Streptophyta > Magnoliopsida > Santalales > Viscaceae > Viscum > Viscum album. The sequence continues at coordinate 236,808 of CAUJRU010000001.1, forward strand.
TAAAGAAACTTTCAAGTAGAAAACCATGTATAACCCCGACGAATTTCGAGGGCAAAATTCATTTTAAGGGGGGTAGAATGTAACAACCCGATATTTTATGATAAGTATTCTTTTTAATTTATTTGACGTCATCGATTTTATGCTACAACAATATTTTCATGTGCTATACGCAACACCGTATTAGCTTGCAGTATATGCAACACTATTCTTAGATTGTGTAACACACAATTTCAAGTTCATTTTATAATAGTCATTCTACGAAAAATTGAGTGTATATAAATATATTCAATGTGTAAATAAAATATGGTTGGATTCTGTTATATGAAATAAAGATGGATTCTTGCACAACAAGAAACCCTGACTTGGCTTTCATTACACGCAATTGCGGCTTTCCTCGATATCGTGTGTTGTACGCAATATCAGGTTTCACTGAACAATGATATATGGTTATAATATTATTATGAACTAGACGTTATGATTTGTATTAACTAAATTTTGAATGTTATAACATTATCTTACAAATTTTATAGAACATGGTATTTGAACAAAATAAATTTTTCGTGTAAAATAAGTATTTTTCAAAAAATGTAGTTTTGCTGCCTTTTAATGGCGCACCCACATTAAATCTAGTTTTTGACATGTTTATAAGTTAAATTTGACAAAATAATTTTTTTTGAATCAGGATATAAAAATTTACTTTGGATAAATTTTTGATATTTTTCTGATAACTTTCATATTTTGATGAATAGTAAAAATACGCTAATTTTTAATTAAAAACAACTTTTGTCATCGTAATAATTTATATAGTTAAATTATAATATTGAATGGTTTTAAAGTATAAATAGAATATATTTTTACCATTTAATATAATGTATGCCATTAGAATTGATTTTACCTTGAATTCGTAGGTTAAATCAATTCAATCTTTTGCAATGTTTTAATCAAAAAACAGTTTTCTTTCGACAAAGGGATTAATTTTAATTTAATTTATGCAACTTTTGTGTATTTAATTTGGAAAAATGGATTCCATATTTGGAATCTTTGGGTCCAAATTATGTTAATAAACTACTTTTTATTTTTGGGCATTATGAATAGTAACTATGGTTAATTTTATTTACCATAGTTAAAGGTAAATTGGGTAATTAAGGGTAAAAATAAGATTATAAAATTACCCTAAAACTTACCAAAATCCTATTGGATTAATAAAAGTAGACCCATATCACCTAAGGGGCAGAATAGATTCATTTTATGGAATATTGACCATGAAATCATATAATTATTATTAAAACCAAAGAAAGTGACAACATGTCACTCTCTTAAATCTTATTAGTATATTAATTTTAATTTAGCGATGAACTTCATTAAACTTCAAACATGAATAGTATACAGGAAGATAATAAAATTATATACATCATATGAATTTATTTATAATTTTTAGGGATTTTATAATTATCATTAAAGGTGACATAATAGTGATGTTGAAATTATTTTATTAAGAGAAATATTAACTAAATGGTTTTAAAAATATTAAAATAAATATTATATGAACTATTCAGAGTGATCCAATAATTTTCTAGATAAATATGAAATGTTATGAATCAATTAAACCTTTTAGTTTTAACATATCTTCTGTATATTTTTTATTTAAATTCAAATAAATAAATAGTGTCAAAATTGACACTATTGTTATTTTATAAAAATAACATATTATAAATTTTTTAAAAAATCACAATAATATTTAAAAATTATAAATTTAAATTTATATGGTCTAAAATCTTATAAAGTATCCAATTATGTATAATTCACAACAATGAAGTAATTATTTATAATAAATTAAAATTTATAATGTTATTACAACAAATAAAAATAAATCGATAAATAAGGATAAATCAAGTTGATAATGTTTAAAATTAATTCCTAACATGTCTATATGTTATTGGTTGATGATATTACAACCCTATAACATCTAATACTTGGATATTAGTCATTTGGAATGTTTTTAAGTGGGGTTGGAATTTAATATAAACTAATATTTCTTATATTTCCAAAGGTACCCCTCTCCTCCCTTATAAAAGGGAACCTCCTCCCTCTCCTCCTCAGACCACTTTGAGCCTTCATGCTCGGACAACCCCTGAAACTTTCACTTATCCACTTCCATAGAAACATCCTAGAGGTTCTGGTCTTCTTAAAAGACCAATCTTAGTTCCCTAAGAGGAGGTTTTCAAAAAGCCGTGTCGAAAGAAGAGGAAATATCTGTTACCGATTCTTTCAACTTCATATCTTCTTCTACTTCTTATTCTTTAGTTGTTTCATTATGAAGTAATAACATAATTATCACCCATATAATGACATGTTATTATATGTATGAAACAACCCTATTTCACCATCTATCCATCCTATGGAAAATGATATCACCGCGCATGCGTACGTACGAAATACTGTTTCCACGTCGTGGTGTAATCTATTTTCCACCATCACCTTACTTGGATGGGTATAAAGGTGTAAATAATGACTATATATGATTATTGTAAAGTGATATTTATTCTGAAATAGTATACATACACTCCAATACAATTCCACGATCATGGGAATGATATCATCGCTCGCACATACGTACGGACTACCGTCTCCACGAACGCGATGAGATTCATTTTCCATGATTAACCATTCAAGAATGATTATAAAGTATATATAATGAATAATAATGAAATATATGGCATAATAATTCTACTGGATTTATGTTTATATATATTTATGTCATCAATTTAATTTCATTCAATTCAATAAGGAAACGAAAATAGCGTTCATGCGTACGTACGACCTACCGTCTCCATGAACGGTGTATTTCATTCCTTTTATCGATCTATAATATATATGTATATGATGAATATATATTATATATAAATCATTTTTTACATTCTGGAATTATGTAAATCAGGATATAAGTAGTAATATCAAGAACGACAAGTCGAAACATATACGATAAATGAAATGATTTTTCCCAAAACGCTACTTTTACATGGAATTTACAAAAGAACGGGTAATATAAAGTCATAAGTGAAAAATATATGATATCATAAAAATGAATATGATTATGTAATGAGTCAATGACATTATTTAAATCATTATACAAGAGGTTCGGATACGTATGAAGCATATCAGACCTAAGCTAACGGATAACCTTTCCAATCTCGTTCTTATCCGAGATTGTTTATTTGTAAGTATTTACTGGGGTTATTGTTCTCATCCATGTCCATGTTTCATAAAAATGGTTTCATGTATGTTTAATATCCATTTTACCCATTTCTGACTTTTATTACATAGTATGTATGGAATCTTTCTTTTACGAGGTACTTTTTGACTTTTCCAGCAAAAGTACGAGAAGAATGTTTTTTTCAACTTATACGGCACGAACGGATTTTTACAGTATCATAACGCCTTATTTTCAAGAAGATTACTCTAAAAAATTTCATGATTATTTTTAACAAAATCCTTTTCTTTTAAAATTTCATGGAATTTTGTGAAAATAAAATGATTTTGAATTAGAAAGGATATTTTCCTCAAGAATTCATTTCAAGTGTTTTATCAAAACCATTTTCCATCTAAGATGACATTATTTCATATGTGTATGTTTCAAGTATAAAGTCTCTATGATTTACATGTTTTCACATTTATTATTCTGAAATGATCTCCATTTCTTTTATATGGATTATGTGATGATGGGATGATGTTTATGAAACCCATTATATTTGTTGGGTTATTTTGAATGATGTATGTTTATTTTGTGGCACAAGTAAGAATAATTTCATTATTAGATGGGTGGGACCTATATCTCCCTCCAATGCATTGGGTAAAGATTTATATCTCATGAAATAGACATGGTTGGAACGGTAAGTTCATTCGGTTCAGTGTTACAGGACTAAAATTAGGAGTGAACTCGATTCAGAAAGGGACTTTTTCCACTAAGATGGTCTTGGCAGCAATGCCTTTGCTACTATGGAAATCATAACAAGTGATGAATGGTTGCCACAATTACATGTTTTATTCTCATGTTATTTTATTGTGATTGATGTTCCTTTATGATATATGACTTACGTACTTCCAAGATTTATGTCTTTGCTCAAGGTTTTAATGTTTAGATTTCATGTTCAAGTTTATTCATTCAAATGTTTATCGATTGTTTTATGTTCTCTATGTTTTCCCTTTCTGAGAATTTGAGCTCACCCTTTTTTTGTTTTATTTTCCCCAAGAAATAAAGAAAGGTTTTAGGTAAGGAAACAAAAAGGGGAAGATCGTTATGGGAGATGTTGAAGATCTTTCAACAGGATTAGATGTTTATATTCCGAGTTTCCAAATACACTAAACTATTACAGTCCTTGTGTGTCTGTTTTTGTTATGTATTAATTATTCCGAAGAATTAATGTAATGTCCATGTACGTAACGTTTTGGGTGTCTACAGTTGGTATCAGAGGAAAAGGAGGAAGGAATGTATCCGATCCTTGGGAACTCTCACATGTGAGTGTTGGACGAAGCATGGCTCTCGCCCAAGGGCTTCATGAAGAAATGGCTGCCACTGGGGATGGTGGTGTGTCCCACCCAGGCGGTGTAGCCGCCCATGGAGTGCCCTGATAGGTATTAATTATAGTCCACTAGAGGTAATTCCAGACCGCTACAGTTGGTATCAAAGGAAAGGTTTAGTCAACCTTTGGAAACTAGGATGCGAAAATGTTAGTGAGATCTCTAGAGATATTTATAAGGCATGTCTAGGGATGTCCCTAAGGTTAAGTATACATATAAATTATAGTCCTAGAATTTCGATAACGATATTATAATTAAGGATAAGATGTTATATGTCTAAGGTACTCCCCCGTGATTATTTTGTTTTCCTTGTATGATTTTTGCCTCTCACAGAATTCTTGTTGTGTTTTAGTCAATGGAGGGAACCAGAAGTAATTCGGTTAACATTGAATCCAATCGACAAATTTGTGACTATGAACAAAAAAATTGTGTAATGCCTAGAGAGAAAGATATTGTGATTATGCCGAATCAGTCATCGCTATATATTATTAACAAGCTGAAATTTAGTGGTATGCCTAATTCATCAAATAAGAGAAAGATATACTTTTATGCATGTTCGCATGTTGAGGAGCATAAATAAAGGATTATTGAGATTTCTAAAGAAGGGAAGACGAAACGTGAAGAATACCTCAAATGGAGGGACATATGTTATCTGTGTGGAGAAAAGGGTCATAGAGTGACATACTGTTATGGAGTTCAATGCCTTATTTGTGGAGAACATGGGCATTACCCAACTCAATGACCTAGCCTAAAAAGTTACTTCTAAATCAAGGAAGCACTTATTCCAGGACAATCATTGAAGAGGATGGATTGAAGTGTTTATGTATTGGTATTCATGAATAATGTTGTTGAGGTACTTTTATGGTGTATTAGAATATTTTTGTATTAGTCTATTGTGGTTTTCAATAATTTTATGGTATCAGTAACCATTAAAGTGATTCATATATTTTTGGAAAGTAGATGAAATTCGCATATGGAAGGGATAAGGATAAAATAATATGATAGTAATCATGAGCTCATGACTAAAATAAGGACAATGTGATATCATGTTTTGAGTATATAGAAATTTCGGGATTTTGGTATGCGGAAAGAGTTAAATTTTGACAGCATTCATGTTTTCACTAAGGTTAAATGGCTATTCATTTTTCAAGAGAATACATGATTAAGGTATTCACATGTTTGTAATTTGACCAACAAGATATATTTTATGATATATGGGGGATAAATGATGGCATTCACGTGATTGTTATGTAACATTTCATGTAATCATTTTCTTTATACTATGAGCTTGGACCGAAGTATTTTAGATAAGCCTAAAGATTGGAATGGATTATGGTGGACATAAGTTAGTATTGTTTAAGGATAGAAATTTTTTCGATATTATTGATGGGATGTTATAGTAATGTAGTTTTAGAAAAAGGAAAACCTGCAGGATGGGCGACAGCCCATCACGTCGGACAAGGCTATGGGAATTGAACCCACAACTGAAGTGCGACTGGTCTTTATCGCCATCCACTGGCCTACAAGAAGTCCCTGGTTAGTGGAAAGTAGTTTTATTTTATTAAGCGGTATGATAAATAAAGTCTAAGTATATTTTTGGAACCATATACTATTAATCTCACCATAAGATGGACTTATAACTCTTGCTATCGTTTTTTTTAAACAGATGGAATGACCCATCATTCTATCACATGATCTACTAATGCTTCATGAATAACAAATTCAACTTCATTTCTTTAAGAGATGAAGTGGAAATTGTTCAATTCACAAAAAACAGTGAGATTATACCAAAATCATGTAAATATTTCTTTCATCAACATTGTGGAAATGATATTGAAAACCAAAAATGTTGTCCTAGTGCTCTTATATCTGATGAATCAGATGGTACATTAGATCATCACAAATTTATGGCTTTGAGATTGTTGGCTTTTTCATAGCCCTGTTCCCTACCACTCTCCATCAGAACATGATGGGTATATTTCTCTTCAATATCCATATTTTCACCTATTTTCTCCTATGTGGAACCGAGGGATTAGTTAATTTGGGTAACCGTTACGTTTCATACTTTAGTTTTTAAATTTTTGTTTTGGTATTTAATTTTACGATGTGGTTTTCAATGAAAGAAACTTTCAAGTAGAAAACCATGTATAACCCCGATGAATTTCGAGGGCGAAATTCATTTTAAGGGGGGTAGAATGTAACAAACCTATATTTTATGATAAGTATTCTTTTTAATTTATTTGATGCCATATGTTTTATGCTACAAAAATATTATCTTGTGCTATATGCAACACCGTATTAGCTTGTAGTATACGCAACAATATTCTTAGATTTTGTTACACACAATTTCAAGTTCATTTTATAATAGTCATTATACGCAAAATTGAGTGTATATATATATATATTCAATGAATAAATGAAATATGGTTGGATTCTGTTATACAAAAAAAATGAAGGATTCTTGCACAACACGCAACCCTGACTTGGCTTGCAGTACACACAATCGCGACTTTCCTCGATAGCGTGTGGTATATGCAATATCAGGTTTCATTAAACAATGATATATGATTATAATATTATTATGAACTAGCCGTTATGAATAGTATTAACTAAATTATGAATGTTATAACATTATCTTACACATTTTCTAGAACATGGTATGTGAACAAAATAAATATTTCGGGTAAAATAAGTATTTTTCAAAAAAATACAGTTTTCTGCCTTTTAATGGCGCACCCACATTAAATCTAGTTTTTGACATGTTTATAAGTTCAATTTGACAAAATAAAATTCTTATTTTAAATTAGGATATAAAAATTTACTTTGGATAAATTTTTGATATTTTTCTGATAACATTCATATTTTGATGAATTGTAAAAATACGCTAATTTTTAATTAAAAACAACTTTTTTCATCATAATACATTATATGGTTAAATTATAATATTGAATGGTTTTAAAGTATAAATAGAATACATTTTTACCATTTAATATAATTTATTCCATTAGCATTGATTTTACCTTGAATTCGTAGGTTAAATCAATTCAATCTTTTGCAATGTTTTAAACAAAAACCCGTTTTCTTTCGACAACAGGATTAATTTTAATTTAATTTATGAAAATATTTTGTATTGAATTTGGAAAAATGGATTCCATATTTGGAGTCAGTGGGTCCAAATTATGTTAATAAACTACTTTTTATTTTTGGGCATTATTAATTGTAACTACGGTAAATTTTATTTACCATAGTTAAAGGTAAATCGGGTAATTAAGGGTAAAAATAAGATTATAAAATTACCCTAACATATTCCAAAATCCAATTTGATGAATTAAAGACGACACATATCACCTAAGGGTCGGACTAGATTCATTTCATGGAATTTGGACCATGAAATAATATAATTATTATTAAAACCAAAGAAAGTGACAACATGTCACTCTCTTAAATCTTATTTGTATATTAATTTTAATTTAGTGATAAACGCCATTAAACTTCGAACATGAATAGTCTACCGGAATCTAATAAAATTATCTACATCATATGAATTTATTTATAATTTTTAGGGATTAAATAATTATCATTAAAGGTGACATAATAGTGATGTGGAAATTATTTTATTAAGAGAAATATCAAATAAATGGTTTGAAAAATATTAAAATAAATATTATATGAACTATTTAGTGTGATCCACTAATTTTCTAGATAAATATGACATGTTAGGAATCTATTAAACATTTTTTTCGAATATATCTTCTGTATATGTTTTATTTAATTTCAAATAAATGAATAGTGTTAAAATTGACACTATTGTTATTTTATAAAAATAACAGATTATAAAATTGTTTAAAAATAACAAAAATATTTAAAAATTATAAATTTAAATTTATATAGTCTAAAATGTTATAAATTATCAAATTATGGATAATTCACAATAAAGAAGTAATTATTTATAATAATTTAAAATTTATAATTTTATTACCACAAATAAAAATAAATCGATAAATAAGGATAAATCAAGTAGATAATGTTTAAAATAAATTTCTAACATGTATAAATTTTATTGGTTGATGATATTACAACCCTGTCTCATCTAATCTTCGGATATGAGTCATTTTGGAAGTTTTTATGTGGGGTTGAGATTGAATATAAACTAATATTTCTTATATTTCCAAAGGTACCCCTCTCCTCCCTTATAAAAGGGAACCTCCTCCCTCTCCTCCTCACACCACTTTGAGCCTTCAAGCTCGGAAAACCCCTTCCCATTTTACATATCCACTTCCCTAGAAACATCCAATAGGTTCTGGTCTTCTTCAAATACCAATCTTAGTGCCCTAAGAGGAGGTTTCAAAAAAGGCGTGTCGAAAGAAGAGGTAATATCCGTTACCGATTATTTCAACTTTATTTCTTCTTATACTTATTCTTATTTAGTTGTTTCATTATGAATTAATAATATCAGTATCACTCATATACTGATATGTTATTATAAGTATGAAACATCCTTATTTCACAATCTATCCATCCTATAGAAAACGAAATCACCGCGCGTGCGTATGTACGGAATACCGTCTCCACGCCGTGGTGTAATCTATTTTCCACCATCACCTTACCTGGATGGGTATAATGGTGTAAATAATGACTATATATGATTATTTTAAAGTGATATTGATTCTGAAATAATATAAATCCACTCCAATACAATTTCACTATCATGGGAATGATATCATCTCTCGTGCGTACGTACGGACTACCGTCTCCACGAACGCGATGTGATTCATTTTCCATGATTAACCATTGAAGAATGATTATAAAGTATATATAATGAATAAAAATTAAATATATGGAATAATAATGCTACTGTATTTATGTATATATATATATGTATGTCATCTATTTAATTTCATTAAATTCAATAAGGAAACGAAAAAAACGTTCATGCGTATGTACGGCCTACCGTCTCCATGAACAGTTTATTTCATTCCTTTTATCGATCTATAATATATATATATATGATGAATATATATTATATATTAATCATTTTTTAAATTTTGGAATTATTTAAATCAGGATATAAGTAATAATATCAAGAACAACAAGTCAAAACATATACGATAAATGAAATGATTTTACCCAAAATGCTGCTTTTACATGGAATTTACAAAAGAACGGGTAATATGAAGTCATAAGTGAAAAATATATGATATAATAACAATGAATATGATTATGTAATGAGTCAATGAAATTATTTAAATAATTATACAGGAGGTTCGAATACGTACGAAGCATATCGGACCTAAGGTAAGAGATAACTTTTCCAATCTCATTCTTATCCTACATTGTTTATTCGTAAGTATTTACTGGGGTTATTGTTCTCATCCATGTCCATGTTCCCTAAAAATGGTTTCATGTATGTTTAATGTCTTTTTTACCCATTTCCGACTTTTATTACATGGTATGTATGAAATCTTTCTTTTACGAGGTACTTTTTGACTTTTCGGGCAAAAGTACGAGAAGAATGTTTTTTTAACTTATACGGCACGAACGGATTTTTACGGTTTCATAAAACCTTATATTAAAGAAGCATACTCGACAAGATTTCATTATTATTTTCAAAAAAATAATTTTCTTTAAAAATTTCATTGAATTTTGTTAAAAGAAAATGATTTTGAATAAGGAAATATATTTTCCTCAAGAATTCATTTCAAATGTTTTATCAAAACCATTTTCCATCTAAGATGACATCATTTCATATGTGTATGTTTCAGGTATAAAGTCTCTATGATTTACATGTTTTAACTTTTATTATTATGAAATTATATCAATTTCTTTTATATGGATTATGTGATGATGGGATGATTTTTATGAAACCCATTATATTTGTTGGGTTATTTTGAATGATGCATGTTTATTTGGTGGCACAAGTAAGAATGATTTCAATATGAGATGGGTGGGACCTATATCCCTCTCCAATGCATTGGGTAAAGATTTATATCTCATGAGATAGGCATGGCTGGAATGGTAAGTTAATCTGGTTCAGTGTTACAGGACTGAAACGAGGAGTGAACTCGATTCATAAAGGGACTTTGTCCACTAAGATGGTCTTGGTAGCAATGCCTTGCCTACTATGGAAATCATAACAAGTGTTGAATGGTTTCCACAATTACAGGTTTTATTCCCATGTTATTTTATAATGATTGTTGTTCCTTTATGATATATGCCTTACGTACTTCCAAGATTTATGTCTTTGCTCAAGTTTTTTATGTTTAGATTTCATATTCCTGTTTTTACTTTCAAATGTTTATGGATTGTTTTATGTTCTCTAAGTTTTCCCTTACTGATCATTTGAGCTCACCCTTTTTATGTTTTATTTTCCCCAGGAAATAAAGAAAGGTTTTAGGTAAAAAAAGGGGAAGATCGTTATGGGAGATGTTGAAGATCTTTCAACATGATTAGATGTTTATATTCCGAGTTTCCAAAGACACTAAACTATTACGGTCCTTGTGTGTCTGTTTTTGTTATGTATTAAGTATTCCGCAAAAGTAATGTAATGTCCATGTACGTCAAGTTTCGGGTCTCTAAAGTTGGTATCAGAGGCAAAGGAGGTAGGAAAGTATCCGATCCTTGGTAACTCTCACATGTTAGCGTTGAACGAAGCATGGCTCTCTGCCCAAGGGCTTCATGAGGAAATGGATGCCACTGGGGATGGTGGCGTATCCCGCCCAGGGGGTGTAGCCGCCCATGGAGTTCCCTGATAATTATCAATTATAGTCCACTGGATGTAATTCCAGACCGCTATAGAAACAGTCATATGTACGTACACACGATAAAAAATATCATTCTTTTGACGGTAAAATCGTGTATAACAGGATTGTATATCATATATACAAAATCAATAACATGTTATATTTATTATTTAAATCAATTAAACTCATCCAAATAATGAGGTGTTTAATAACAAACTACATCACAACATAAAGACGGTAAGTCGTACGTATGAACGTATTGTGACCTTGTCATTAATAGGGTGTATAGAATAATAAATAATGTCATACCATATTTATTATAACATCAAAGTGTGTAGAAGGTACCAGAGTTATTATTTGGGTATGGAAACACAAAATAAATAGGATGTGGAAGGAGAAAAAACCATTGAAAGAGGTGGTGAAATTATTACATATTATCAGGTGTTTTTTTTGTGTTGATCAAAATGGCTCCACAGGTTAGCATTCCAATCGAATTAAGGCCTCTAGGATGAAGGGAGGGAAGTTTGGAGGATATTTGGGCATTATTCGGATGATCCAAAAGACATTGGAGGTGTGATTTTGAGTGAAGGGGATGCACCCTTTTATAAGAAAGGTGAGGGTCACTTTAAGAAAGGCTTGAAATATTATTATATTATACATCCATATTCTGTTTATAATGGCTCCAAAATTATTTATTTATTGGATAAGGTGGGTATGGGTTGAAAACCTCTCAACCAATAGGTTTTAGTAAGGTTTAGGTCACCATATTAACCTTATCATTTAGATTTAACTCTTATTTAAATAGTTTAACTTTTATTATGTATTGTCTTTTTATTATAATTAATGGTTACTAAATATTCAATAAAAATCCAAGAGAGCCCCAAGTGGTTCATTATTGATATATATAACTTTATCTATGTTCATTGGTGAACCACATATTTTTAGGTATATTATATCAATTAATAATATAGTATTTATTTTATAAACTCATTTATGTCAATTTTGACACTATTTAGTAATCGATTTTTGTTAAAGTCATAACAACTTTATTACTTCGCAAACAATTCATCATATCAACCCAAACATATCATATAAACCTATAAAATTCATGGAATTTATCAAAATTATCAATTTACATTTATTTGTATATTTTTAATATCATTTATTTTAATCATTCATTTATAAGGTAATTTCTTCATCATCATTGTGTCATAAATAAATTAAATTATTTAATGTATAAAATTTACAAAAAAATACCATTATTTAGGAAATATTTTTAGATTTATAATTAATATTTATAGTAGAATTTATCTTATGTTTAACCCTATATTAAAAATGTTTTAGTTATTAAACATTGAATTTAACACTTTTAACTCTTCTCTAAATAAAATAGTAATACACGTCCTAATCTACTTCAAGTGGGCCAAAAGGATCATATGTTATTTCTATGATTTATTTTGGTTGAAATAAAATTATCCAATAGAATTAGTACATGTTTTAGGGTAATAATAATATCATTTTTACCTATAATTACCCAATTTACTATTAACCGTGGTAAATAAAAGTAAAAAGTTACAATTCACCAAAAAAAACTATTTTAATCTCATTGAACCGAATTTTATTTAATGATATCAACCGAGTATTTTGGATTTTTGAAATTCAATTCACAGTAGGGGTAAAATTACGTTTTATGCAAATTTGCTAATATGCCTAGAAGGTGGGTAATAGACTGTAAAAATTTCAATAAAATTTCATACATCAAATTTTATTCTAAAATGACTCCAATGAATTACATTGAACTAATATGTGTATTATGTATCTAATTTCAATTAAAATAAAGTTTAATAAAATAAATAATTATATAAATAAAATGTCGATTTTAAACTATAATGTAGTTTTTTTCACTATTCATAAAAAATTGAAAGTTTGCGAAAAAATACCAGAAATTCACTCGAAGCTAATTTAGATATTAAAAATCTAAAAATGAAGTCCATTTTGAAAAATATAATTTAAAAAATTTGAAAATGTGGTTATTAATATTAATAACTTCTAGTTTGATTGGTCGTGGTGTGTTAAAACTCGATGTTGTGTACAACACAAACTATTGTATTATTGAAAGGTAAATGTACCATGGAAGCTTGGGAGGTTACAATATATATAAAATTTTCATAGGGTATGTTAACCAATGATCCATAAAGTATTATCAATATCATCCATATTTCACTTTATAAATCTCCTAATATTTTCCAAGGAAGTAAATTGGAATGTAATATCTATAAACTTCTCGAAACTTCCTAGGATTTATGAATTATAGTTGTTGATGATATGATGTTCCCTTTCATATGAAATTAAACCAAATCTACTAATTATTGAATATAAATCGTATTAAAATCCTAAAAAATATTGAATCTAATAACCTACTCATATTATTTGTTACTAAACCATAGAAGAATTATAAAAGTACAAGATTTCTTGATAGTGGTGATAAAAATCATCGTTTTCATCACTGTCATGACCCGTCCCCCAGGGTCAGTATCATGAAAATCCCTTGCCCGCCTTCCATAGGCCAGGGGCTGGCGACTAGAAACAAAGGTGTAAACCCCTAAACTGGGAAGGCATTGTCTTTATAACTAGAAAAGAACACAACACAGTACACAACTGGAAGCAAAACACTACGTAAAACTAAATTCAAGAGAAGTTCTAGAAAGTAAAAAGGGGCCAGAAAAACAAGCCCAACAGGAAAGTACAAGTACAACTGAAAAGAAAGTACTACTGAAGAAATGTAAAGAAGATACTCGGTCATCATCCGGGGTTCCTACCTGAAATGTAGGTATAGATGGCGTCCTCAGCACTCAACATCTGTCAGCCAGCTCCGTGTATCGTCATGCCAAGTGGTCCACCTTTGGGTACTGTCCAGTGCTGCTACTCTCTCCCTCAGTCAGCACTGTCCGTCGTCTGCAACCAACAAAATGAGGTTCGGGCATAACCCGTATAGGGGTGAGTATAACGATACTTAGTACGGACCTCGAGACCCTCAAGGTCTCACAAAATCAAATAAGGATAAACCAAAAAGTATGAAATCAACAGATAACCATTACTTTTGTATATGCCCATACATATACCTATGTTATCTAGAAACCAATCTCAATCATGAGGAAAACCCAAAAGTCATTGACTCAGTTCAACCAGGATTTTTATTCACATTGTCGAAACCACAACTGCTAGAGAACTCCTCCTCTATCAAGTACAGTCGGCCTGCCTCCAACTACCAGGCGCTTCCCACTAACCATGAACATCTGAGGTACTCCTCTTGTCGAGTACCGTGGGTCTGCCACAGTCACACAGAGGCGCTCCCCACTGTGGGTCTGCTACCAACTATAAGAGGCTTCCCTTAATAGCCTGCAGAGGTACTTCTCCTATCATGTACCACGGGTCTGCCGCCAACTACCAGGCGCTCTTCTTCCATGGGTCTGCCACAAACTACCAGGCGCTCCCCACTAGGCTAGTTTAATCTATCCGAGTGGAATTGGTCAAGCAGCCATCAGGTCTCAGCCAGCTCCTAGGTCTCCGCAATCTGGCTGCTAATCACCAGAAGGATCTGCTCCACGAGCTACTGGAAAAAAATACAACATTCTCAAAGTGCCATGAATACGTATCTCAAAGGTCCGCCTCGTCATAGGGGTCTCAAAGCAACTGATGGCGCGTCATTCGGAAGCCCGATATGTGAGTTATTAGCCTTTTAGTCTTGGGGCCCGGTTGGAGTCAAGTACGATCATACCTGAACATATCTCAACTAAACCCCAATCTACAGTGAGGTATACTCCATGAAACGGCTATGCTCCAATTATACCAGCGCCGCTGACGGTTCGTCAAACGAAGGTCCGGTGCCAAAGTTATGGCCAAAGGAAGAAAAGGTTCGGTACCGGGCCCGAGTCCGGTCCGACCCGGTCGGGCCGACTCAGCCCAACCCAGTCTGGTCCGACCTGATCTGGGTCAACTCGGGTAGACCTGTTGGGCCTGACCCGGCCCGTAGGGCAAGTCAGCCTTCTATGTTTAACTCGGTCCGCTGGGCCCGGCCCAACGAACTGCGCGGGCGGTTTGGCCTAGGCTCGGGGCCAGTTCAGCTCGAAGCATTGAGAGGGAATGGCTTGGCCAGGAGGGCCGGGCTGAGCCGGTTTAGCTAGGTCATCATGAGGGTGTCAAGAAACCGGCTTCACCAGGTTCTCGGGAGGGAGTTGGGACGCCGCGGGTGCGCCGGTCAGGGCGCGGGGCCACCGGGCCGGCCACGACAGGGGTTGGGCAGGCTGTAGCTGGGCGCTTGGGGCACTAGGAGGGGAACATCAGGGCGCCGAGGATGCTGAGCATGGCGCAGTAGGGCGCTGGGTAGGGCATAGGGGCGCCGGGCAGGGCACAGGGGCGCCATGCAGCGCGCAGGAGCACCAGACAGCGCGCGAGGTCACCGGGCAGGGCGCCTGCGGGGTTGGGTAGGCCGCGGGGTTGGCCGTGGGTTCGGCCAGGGCGCACGCCAAGCATGGCATTGAGAGTCCACAGGTAGACGGGTCGGGCGCCGCTCCGGCAGCGGGGTTCGGCCGGGAGTACCTGTGCGCTGTGGGGGCGGTGCGATTCGGGGAGGCCACATGTAGCGCATCCTTGGTTGTTGCTGCCTTCGTATCTTCTTGCATCATCGCTGAGTCGAAGTTCAATCAAAACAAGATTGGTAGAGGGGTCGGGCCATGTTGGTTTTGCCCGCACCCTCCACGTTTATGGTGGTAACAATTGGTTCTCAAGAAAGAATCACAATATTCCACCCCTTAAAGATAATCATCATCGTTCTTCGATTCTTAAAAAAAAGAAGAACATGGAACTTATAAGAAATTAAACCCCTACCTTGCTCGATGTTTTTCGATGTTGGCGCAAGAAGACTGTCATCGATCAGTGGTAGACAAACACATCCCACGTTGAAGGAGTTCGAGGAAGAAGGTCGGAGAGGGAAGTTCTTCGTAGTTGAAGGCATCCCTCATCGGTGTTCCTCATCGGGAGAGCGTTCTACATTGGAGAGAGTTCTCTCCTTTCTCCCAAACTCTCCACCAAAATAAAATAATGCCAACAAAATCATAGTTTTTATATTATTTTATTCGTTGGCTCAAAATTCAAAATAAGAGAATTATATTAAGAGGCATCCCCTAATTAATTCACGAGAGTTTTCACGAATTAATTAGGGGGTTTTGGAAATATTTAAATTCTAGGGGAGTGGGTTCATTAAGACGAGGTGTGGTTAAGGAGTTTCTCAACCTTAAATAGGGATTTCCAAGGGGTTACATGCCCGGGTGGTCCCCACCAAAATTTATCCTCCCAAGGGAGGTTATGTTTAGGTGGGACCCACCACCATAACCTCTCATGGGAGGTTAAGGTGTGGTGGCCCCCACCTCCAACATCCTCTTGGAGGTTTTAACCTCAACACACCCAAAGGCGGCTCAAAAAAAAATAATTTTGTTGCACACATTATTTTATTATTATTTTAATAAAAATACAAAAAGAAACTTTTATTCTCGACCTACTATCGTCGAGGTGAAAGTCTTCTTAAGTGAATTCCAACATTACAAGTTCAACGGTGCCCTTGGATTTCAGTTCCAAGCACCAGTTCAAAATTTATAAAAACTCGCTTGTACGATTACTGAACGTACCCGAAAAAAACCTCAGAAATTGATTCCGGGAACACTAGGCCTTGGAATCAAGAGCCGTAAATTTTTGCGGACTCATAAAAATCCCATTATTTAAGAAAAAAAATTCCCATAGAATTTCCCAGTCTTTACATTCTCCCTACATTAGGGCTTTACATACCCATAAGCTACAACTCAAACTATGGGAACAAATGGGGGTACTGAGCACACATATGAGCCTCCTACTCCCATGTGCTCTCCTAGAGGTTCATGTGCTGTCAGCCAACGTGCACCATATGTATCTACTCTCCATGAAGGACCCACTCTTGTCGATCCTCAATCTCCACTGGAACCTCCATAAAAGTCACCCCATCGTCGATGTCCACCTCTACATGGTCGATGAAATGGGAAGGGTCGTGCAGGTATCTCCTCAACTGGGATACGTGGAAGACTTCATGCACCTGGTGCAACTGAGGTAATGATCCAAGTGGTATGCAACCTCACCTATCCTGCTGAGGACCTGGAATGGTCCGATGAATCAAAGATATAACTTCCCACCTTGGCCAAGTCTCCGTAGACTGTGTCGGGGTCAGAACCATAGAAATACGTGGTCTCCATCCTCGAACACAAGAGGTCTCTGTCTCCTGTCAGCATATGACTTCTGCATGTTCTGTGTCGTCCTCATATGCTCTTGGATGATATGAACCTTCTCTGTAGTAGCTCGTACCATCACTGGTCCCACTAGTGCTGACTCCCCAGGGTCATTCTAGCACATGGGTGATCATCAAGGTCACCCTTAAAAGGCATAAAAAGGGGAAATCCCTGTGGTGGAGTGATAGCTGTAATTGTAAGAACAATCCACCAAAGTAAAGTGATCGTCCCAACTACGATCGATGTCGTGGACACATGCACGTAGAATGTCCTCGAGGGTCTGAATGGTCCGCTCAGTCTAACCATCTATCTGGGGATGGAAGGCGGTGCTCAAGTGAAGATGTGTCCTGAATTCTTCCTGCAACCCCTTCCATAGACGGGAAGTGAACCGTGCATCACGGTCGGAGAAAATAGGTGAAGGTACTCCATGTAGTTGCACAATCTCATGCACATAGATGTGTCCCAAGAAATTTACTGAACCCTTATCTCTGATCGGTAGGAAGTGGGTCGACTTGGTGAGTCGGTCGACGATCACCCAAATCCAGTTGTGACTCATGGATGTACGTGGAAGACCCATCACTATGTCCATGGATATCCCATACAACTTCCACTTTGGGACCTCTAAGGGAAGAACCATGTCTGTTGGTACCAGGTGCTCTGCCTTCACTTGCTGGAAAGTGATGCAATGCAAGACATACTCCGCTACAACCTTATTCATACCCGGCCACCAATGTTGTCGTCAAAGATCCTGGTACATCATCAACACTCCTGGATGTACCGCTAGAGGGGATGTGTGGAACACCATTAACACTTCCTCCTAAAGTGCCAATGGTACCAATGTACATCCCCTAAAGAGGATGACATGCTCCCCACCTTCAGGAAATCTATCAGGTGCCTGCCATGTGGATATCGTAGCATGTCGTGTCTTCCAGTTAGTGTCCCCATGTTGCGCCTCCCTTACTCGCAGAAGTATAGGGGCAGGGACTGTAAATGACTGTAAGAATGTTGCTCCATCTCAATCCACAATGGATATATGTAAAGCAGCCAGCTGCTTTGTCGCCTCTCCTAGCAGCTGTATACCAGTCCTCCTACTGAGCGCATTTTAAACAAGGTTCCCCTATCCAGGAGTATAGACTATCTCGATGTCATAATCCTGGAGAAACTCAATCCATCACTACTGTCTAAGGTTTAGGTCCTTTTGAGAGAAGATATACCTGAGACTCTTGTGATTAGAGTACACGGTAAAATGCTAAACCATCAGATAGTTCCACCACATCTTCAATGAGAATACCACTGCTACTAACTCAAGGTCATGGGTAGTGTAGTTATTCTCATGTTGTATCAGCTGCTGAGATCCATATGCGATCACTGCTCACTCATGAATTAGGACATAACCATGTCTGGTTCCTGATGTGTCACAGTAAACTACGTACCCTCTGCCCTTCTCTAGAAGCCTCAAGATGGGGGAACTATTCAGCCTCTGCCTTAGGTCCTGAAAGTTATGTCTGAATCTCTCAGACCACACAAAGGGTTTCCCCTTCTTCATCAAGGATGATAGTGGTGTTGCAACATTGTAGAAGTCTGGAAAAAACCTCCGATAGTGTCCACCCAAACCCAAGAAACTCCACAACTCCAGCACGCACCTCGGTGGCTCCCACGAATGTACTACTTCAATATTTGTTGGATCCACTGCAACTCCAGCCTCCGAGATGACGTGTCCCAAGAAGTGAATCTCTCAAATCCAAAACTGGCACTTCGAGAGCTTACCATAAAGTTGGTGCTCTTATATTGTGTCGAGTACTACCTGTAAATGGTAGGCATGCTCCTCCTCAGTAGTTGAGTAGATTAGAATGTCATCGACGAAGACAATGACAAAGAAATCGATGTAAGGTTGGAAGATCATATTCATGAGACTCATGAACACTGATGGAGCACTGGTTACGCCGAAGGGCATATCCAAGAACTCATAGTGGACGTACCGACATATAAAATCCATCTTCTTCACATCCTCATCTCGAAATCTGAGCTGGTGATGGCCTGATCTGAGGTCTATCTTTGAAAACCATCGTGCTCCCTTCAGCTGATCAAAGAGGTTGTCAATCCTAATGAGTGGGTACTTGTTCTTCACGGTCTCTTGGTTATAGTGATGGTAGTCAACACAAAGCATCAATCTCTCATCCGCCTTCTTAGAGAATAGAATCAGGGCTTCCCAGGGAGAAACACTGGGCCAGATGAATCACCATCGTTGCATGTCCTCTAGCTGTAACTGCAACTCAAGAAGCTTAGCGGGAGCCATCCGATATCCTGGAGTAGATATCTATGTCGTCCCGAGGTACAGGTTAATATAGAAGTCCACCTCTCTACGAGGAGGTCGTCCTTGAACATCTTCAGGGAAAACATCCTCGTACTATTCCACCACTACAGGAGAAGTCGGACTCTCCACCTCAACTTCTCCGAGGGTAAGGCAAGCCTTCAGATGAGTGATCGGCTGCACCCACCTCCGAGTAAGTCCGTCTTATGCTGAAAAGGTTCCCTTATCACCGGTGAAGGTAAACCTGGTCCCATATGTGCGGACACACCACACTTTTTTCCTATTACAGTCGATCTGAGAATGGACTGTAGATAACCAGTCCATGCCTAAGATGATGTTGTAAGTCCTTGACGCTACTACTAGGAGATCTCAGTCGAAACTCTAACCTCCTAGAATAAGCTCACACTGCCGGCACGAGTGCGTAATTATCTAGTCTACTCCTGTAGGAGTCTCTAGCTGTAAGGATCGAGCCAACGGCTCTGTCGAAATCTCCAAGCTCCGAATAAGGGCAGTGGCTATGAAATAGTGACTGACACCTATGTCTATAAGAACTACAAATAAGGTTCATTAGACACAGATAGTACCTCAAATCATCTCTGGAGAACTGTGATTGTAGGCCTCAACTGCCTGATGTTGAGATCTCCCATGTCCACACGATCCCTATAGTTGGGGTGAACCTCCTGGTGGTGGTGGTGCAACACCTTGAAACGTCGTCCACCGCCAACTGCACATCCAACTCCTCTGCCACGTCCGCATCCTCCCTGTAGACCGCCTAGATCGATCCTCTTCCTTTTCTTGGGAGGTCCCTCAACTATCTGTTGATCTTTAGAACGATGGGTCAGATAGTTATGAGCCATGTTACCATGCCCTCCGCATGAGTAACACTATCTTCTCCTAGCATGACTGGCTCTGTCTTCTCTCCAGGTGCCCCGCACAACTGATACTGAGTCATGTGGTTGACCAACTGTAGGTATGGTCCTCTTGGACCACTGTGACATATGTCTACATCAAACTGTAGAAGACTCCGCTGCGTGTCAGCTAGTGGTGGCTCTCGCTGTTGGAGACTACTCAGCAAGGAAACTATCCACTAGGAGGGCTCTCTCTAGTATCCCCACTTGCTTCGGGATGCTGAGTGAGATCATCAGAGCTCTGATATCTTTCCTATGCCCTTTCTTGAAGGTCCCAGCCCTGACGAATGGGTCTCGTACCATATATAGCGACCATTCTTTTCTTACTTTACTATTACATCATTTCAAAGATAAACAACGTAATAATATTACACATAGAGTATTCAAAGGTTTAGTGTCATGGGAAAACTAGGACCATATATAACAAATAAAAAATCAAGCATAAAAATTCATTAAATTTCTTCTTCTATAGATTCTTATTGAAACTTTTCCTCTCCTTATTACATATATCCACCTAAGGATATACATCAAAATGGGTGAGCTAAAAGCCTAGTAAGAGCATAGATAAGAACAATATATCATGGGGTGAGCATAATCATAACATAGGCAAAATATAATGAACATGATAGGAGCATAAATAATAGACTTTAAATGTGGAAATGCATAAAAAAGAAACATCATGTCTTAATTGTCAACTACCACACATACTTGGTAATGAAGCTAGCATCTTGTTCACACATCATTTCACATTTACTCATTAGATTCATCACTTTACCCAATGCATTGGAGCGCTATATAATTCCAGGGGCACCCGTCACATCATAACCTTATCATTTAGCATGCATGCCACAATGAACATAACTAACCCATGAAAATGAATGAGTTTCATCTCATAAGAACAAATTCATAAACATTGGGTTCCCAAAAGAAATAGGTAACAACATACTTGATACAAGAACCATCAACCTTGAATGAGAGGTAAAAGTAGAGTTCTTAAGAGAAGAGTTCTTTCGGAAAACATTTGAATTGACATAAAATTTATTAGAAAACATGTATATCCCAGAAAAAGATTGAAAATGATGAAAAAATAATTTTATAGGAGTAACCATATCAAAAATGGTGTGAAAGAGGATGAACCCAAAGGACGGAAGTTGGGTTCGAGAATTTCCCCTTACCTTGTACTCGAATGCCTCTTTCTCACTAAGGTCCTATATAATGACATTATATTCATTAATTAGAAATTCCAGAACCTTTTATACATTAATAGGGTTAATTTGGGTTTCATTATGTCATATTATGTTCATTTGGATGACTTATAGAGTTTATAAACATTGTTCGGGGATGTTCGTTTTTATGGTTTTTCTTGGGTGGTTCACTTGTATTCTTAAATTGAAGTTTGGGTAGATCATGGGTAAACATCCCAAAATGATATTACATGTTATTAGTGATATTACAGGAGCTTTAATGTTTTTATAATGAATTATATTAGATCCATGTGGGTGAATTATTAGATAAGAATTAAATGATGATTATTTAGGTTAATTTGAGAGGTTTTTGGATCACAATGAACTTGTTTTAACTTTTCACTTAGTAATATGGCCAGAGGTTATTTCCAGAACATAAAATAGAACATAATACATATAAAATATTCTCTTTCAATCATAAAAATGGTTTCATGACCAGATCTGAAGGTAGAAATGGAAGAAGAGAGCATGTCATTTTTGAAGGTGATAAATTTAACACCTTATGAACAACGTTCTCTTTAATAAAATAAAAGGAAGATTGAAAGGGTGTGGGGTGATATAATATCCCATTAGAATCATAAAATTACATTATATGTATAATACTGGAGTTAAAAAACAATTTGGATGAATATAGGTGGGGAGAGATCAAGAAAAGAACTTGAACTTGAAAGGAAATTAAAGGAGAAGAAGGAGGGAAATTACCTCTTAAATCTTCATCTTGAGATCCTCATTAATGAAGCTTTTCTTGGACTTTTGATGAGACAAGCAGATTTTGGACGTCGGGGAGGGGATGGGGAATATGTTTGGGAAGAGTTTAGAGAAGGTGTGGAGCTTGAGAGGTGTGAGGAAAAGAGGGAGTAAAGGGTTGCTTTTATAGTGGAGGGGAGAGGGGTTTCTTTAATATAAAATTCATTAATTTATTATTTACCCACAAGACAAGGAATAATGAGTCATGAACGACCAAAAATAGTAATTTTATAATGTAATCCCGAACCAAGTGGGCTTACATCAGCATAGCATCATCAATGACCCAATTAATACATTATTTAGCATTTATTTGGAATTATCAGATTCTACTATTCATAAAAAATTCAAGTATCTCAGAAAAATACCAAAAATATACCCCAACCATTTTTTGATGTGTAGAATCCATAAATGAAATCCATTTATCAAAAATAATTTTCTAAATATTATTAATTTAATATTTATTTAAAATCATAATTTACTGTAAAACACAGTTTTTAAGATTAAAAATGATTTTATAGTTATTTTAAAAATTATGTAGGGTATTATTAAATTATCTAAAAACTATTAGACACTGATTAAATAATTTATGTATATATTTCAGGGAAATAAATATTCTTTTAGATTTATTAATTAATTATATTTATTTATTTATGAATTATAAAATACCAAAAACGTTAACTAAGGTCAAATTGTCACTTTTTAAGATGCCTAAATTTTATTCAATTATTCATAGGTAATGTTACTCTTATGTTGGATGATTTAATATTCATAAGGGCCATATTACTATTCTTAAGGTTATGATACTATTCCTAAGGGTACGTTGCTATTCAACAAAAATTATTTTTGTTTCATTAGACTCCAAAAATCATCTTGAACACAACCGTGTATGTCGGGTTTTCAAAATTCCAAACATAGGAGTGAAAAACTTATGTTTAAAGGTCACTTATCACATAATAGTTCATTATTTTGTGTTTTCATGTTATTTTATAACATATATATAGGAAGGGAATTTCCATTGAAAAACTTTGGGTCTTTACACCATATCAGTGGAGTAGCGCGAGAGGTCGGTGAACCTCACTGAGTACTGCGCCACCGTCATGCTACCCTGCTATAAATGCAGTAGCTCCTATATCCGCACCGCTTGAAGGGTGTTTAGGAAAAACTCAGCCCAACACAGGGTCTCAAAGTCTGTCCATAGTAGTGTCATCTCGTCATGCATCGGAAGCATCAGGCTCCACCATCTGCATGCTACTTCCTAAAGGAGGCTGGCAGCAAGGATCACCATGAAGTCGGTTGGTGTCCCTACTAGCCCGAAGACTCTCACCACATCCTCCAGCCAATCCTCAGACTCCTGTGGGTCCGTCCCTCCCCTGAACCGAGGTGGCCTCTGGCACTAGAACTCATTCAACACGCTAATGTGGCATGCATTATCTACTGCTGGGGCCGATGGCATCGGTGGACCAATGGGAAGTAGTACCGCTGGTGCCTCCGCTGGAAAAGGGCCCTGCACGGTGACCTCATCGCTCGGTGGGCTATCAGTATGGACGACTCTCGGGGCTCTAACTGGTCATCCACAGGGAGGTATTTTGAATGAAACAGATGTGAAACGGTCAAAATATTTATACATGGTGAGCTGACATGGTAGAGCTTACTTAAAGAAAAACTATTGAAAACACACGCGCAGTCAGTGTTTTCATGCACTGAGTTGGAAATCAGTTTTCAGGGTCCTAGTGCATTGATACGTTGTCCACCCACACCATCACTGGACTCCCTGAACAGAAAACCACACATAGTACTCTTAACACTACTACTTCACAAAAAAGAAATATCAATGTCCTATGTTCTGTGTAGAACAGACTCCTATGATACCAATTTGTCACGACCCATCCCCCGAGGCCCGTATCATGATTACCCCAAGCCCTCCATCTATAGGACAGGGTCTAGCATCTAGCACCAAAGGCGTAAACTACTAAACTGGGAAGGCATCGCCTAAATTGGATCAAAAATATATTTTATAAAAATATAGGGTTTTACTCGTAAAATTGGGTTTGTCTGTAACCTATGTTTATCAAATCTATTGGATGAATATCAGAAATCTTTTACATAATATGAAACATACATAAAACAATGATATCATTCACTAATTGTAATTAATTTAAATTATTAGGGTAAAATAGGTTTCTGAGCATAAAATTATAATATTTTCCATCATATTTGAATCACATCATTATTCGAGGCATAATAAAGGGGTTTTTCATGGGCAGGTTGATTGTTTCCCTCATTCAGTGATGGTGGTGGATAATGTTTCAGACCCCCCACCTTTGAAGGGGGAGGAAAATTTGACTTAATTGAATGGATCAGATTCCTCATTTTCCCTATTTTCCAATACAGATCTTCTTACCTCATTCCTTCGATTCTCTCTTTTCCCTAAGGTTCTTGATCTATACGATGGGTGACCAAACCATTCAATTTCGTTCATAGAGTTTAATTAAGACTCATACCTCATCAAAATTTATTTGATCACTTGATTATCACATAGAATTAATTCAATGGATTCATTTGATAGGTTCATTTTTTTTATATGGACTTCCAGGATAGGGCACCAATAGGGTTACTCGACAACATGACCATCATGACCCACATTGCTACATAGGATGATATGATCAATGCTTGATCTAGCTCTCCCCACATATGAAATAGGTCCCAATTCATCTTCTACATATGTACATAATACATCCATAGGATGTTTGACTCTCCTTCAGTTGCGATTTGAGTCAGTCTCTATATCCTACTTTACCATTTCAAAACCATTTTATCGTTAGGATGCTGGGGAACCTCGTAAGTGGTTTCTTGTGTTATTATAGATCAAAAAAATATTTTTTTAATCCTATAAATCCTTGAGTCTATGTGGAATTATATTACCCAATAATTCCTCATGATTATTATTGGATTATAATAGTTCAAGAGTTGCATTGTAGAGAGTAAGTTGTTTATGAATTGTTGATTTTTTTCTTGTAATAGAATGGGCCACACTTTAGTGACTTCTAGGAATGGTTCTAGATATTAAAATAAGAATAATGGTGTGGGAAAAGTAGGCAGTGAAAATTATCATTTACTATTGTTGTGGATGGTTCCTTTGGTTGGGGGAATGTGAGGGAGGATACCACAAAAAAAGTAGAACATAGAGAATCACGGGAAGGAAATACATTTGCCGTAGAAATGTTCACCTAGTTTATAAAGGACCTAGATGATCCTCATCCTTCTATGAAATTTTATATTTGGGGAATGGAGTTCATAGATGGAAATAGAGGCTGATGTTATAAACCCCGATCACTTAGGGTACTTATGGTGGCAGTAGGAATAAATCTAAAATGGAGTCTCAAATGGTGGATGATAGAGGTCCCTAGACTCCCTTGGGTGCTTCATATGATGAGGTGGTGTTCCCAGGGAGTTGTATTAGTTATATATATCAGGAATAGGTTTTCAAAGAACATGGGGAGGGTAATCCAATAGGTTTTCTGAAATGTCCTGGATGGGAGGTGGAAATCATCAAGATGGGAAATCACTTTGAACACTTACCTATTTTGATTCGGTTCATAAGTTTGAGGATGATCCAATTTGCCCCTCCATGGAAGGGAAAAATTTCCTCAAGAATGTGTCCAGTGATGAATGTTCTAGTAACTTTTCATTCAAAACATAGGTTGAGGTTCTTGGTGGTAGGTTCCAAGCAAGATGAAAAGCTGAATCTAGGGGGAATCCCTTAAGAGATAAAGGATTAATCATATTTGACCCATCCAATGGAGACACTATTAGTGACAAAGTTGAAAGCCATGTAGATGGACAATGATACCCACCTTTCTCTAATGTCTATTTGCGAGTATTAGATGTTATGTGATGTGCTTTATCACTAAATTGTATTTTTATGAGCTCAGAAGAAGAAATGGTTGAACATGTTCAGTCACATAATGCTATTGAAGAAAAATCCTCCATAATGATGGGGAGTTCATTATGGGTGAATATTAATGAGGATCATTATACCTAGATCAACAATAAAGTCCTTATCTTAGTTGGGGATTAAATAATGGGAAGATCATCATTGAGGAGTACATCCAGTCTTATGAAATGCTAGTGTTGTAGTTTAATGATTTTTAATGGATGAACAAAACACTCAAGAAAACAGTATCACTTTGAAATTATATTGGACATTAAATCTGGTAGGCTTAAATTTTCCCTTAATGTATTTGTTATTTTTTTTTGTGGTTGAACTCATGGTTTCTCAATTTTCTTATAAAAGTGTTTGAATAATAAAAATTTAATATTTAGACAGTCAATTATTTATATTCAATCTATTTTCATATTAATTTCTAATTAATTAGTAACCTATGAATTCATCTTATATTTTTGTGAACATTATATTTTCAAAAAATATTTAATACAAATCATAACCTCTAATCTAATAGTTAGATTATACATTATTATATTAAAAAAATAATATTTTAGGATTATATTATTTTTGGGTACACATAGACTTTTGTGTTACACAAGCCGTTGAGTAAAGTCATGTTTGCATGTAACACAAGCTTACCTAGACGTTCCCTGTGGAGAAAGCTAAAATTTTTGTCTCGTGTAGTGCATGATTAACTAGGTGTTGCATATAAATCCATAAAAACATACTTATTTAATGAAAATAAATTTATTTTTAGTATTTTGTGAAATGAAAAATATCAAAATGGTTAAAATAATTCAAAAAGATTAATTCAAAAAAACATTTGGTGTTACATTTTAACCCCTGAAATTAAATTTCACTCTCTAAATTTGTCTTCATTATCAAAGGATCAATACTTGAATGTTTCATTCATTGAAATCTATATCATTAAAATGAATTCTAAAACATCCATTAAAAATTGAATTTTGGAACTATAATAGTTACCCAAGGTACCCTCTAAATAGGTTTCCACATAAGAGAACATAAGTGGTAAGTGGAAACATGGACATGGAAGAGAAATATTACCATATTGTTTGATGGAGAGTGATAGATAACATGGTCATGATAAAGTTTATAATAATAAATGCATAATTATAGGATGAACTATTGTACCTTGAGATTCATCAGAAATGAAGTTACATGGACACATTTTTTGGTTTGAAGATCCTTTTTATTAAAGTTGAACAATTTTCATTAAAATATAAACTTTTATTATTTCCATACAACATGACCCTTTGTTGTTAATTGATCCACTTCACCTCATTATCTAAAAATAAAGGTTAATTTTCCATTCAAAAATCTCTAAACTATCATGAGATATAGGATATTCCATCCCATCTATCGGCAGTTATCATCAACACCACATTTTTATAACAGGTTATCCAATATGCTTAAATCCTCATGTGGTAAGATAATACATTAATCTCAAAAACTTCATCCAAATTATTACATAAAAATACCATAATTAGATTACCTTATAAACCTTCCAAAAGATAAAAAATTAAATCATTATGATTAAAGTCATGAAAGAAGCTTAACATTGATCCCCTATATATCACAAAGTAACACTTATTTGTCATCTTCCAAACAGGTTAATACCCTTTTCGTAAATTCGTTGGAAACATGGTAATAACATTTACTACCATACATCCTTTTGGAAAACATGAATTATTACATAATACAAGGATTATTGTATATATTTTTTAAATCCAATAATTTTTATACTTCATTCATGATGAAAAAGAAAACTTTGTTGATAAATAGTACTAGGGTAATCTATATTTCCAAATTTACATATTCATATCCACCATATCATCATCCAAACATCAATATCCCAATGTCAAGCTTTAATTAAGGGTTACCTTCACTTAATTGAAATATCACTTTTCCATGAACTCAGTTTTCTATGTCGTTATCACCATCCAAAACTTCCTTTTTGATCCATAATGTAAACTTATACTAAAAATAATTATATATTTCATGATTCATATGACATAATATTTGAATTCAGATAGATAAT
Source organism: Viscum album (assembly GCA_963277665.1). NCBI lineage: Eukaryota > Viridiplantae > Streptophyta > Magnoliopsida > Santalales > Viscaceae > Viscum > Viscum album. The sequence continues at coordinate 265,652 of CAUJRU010000001.1, forward strand.
TCATTCACCCATCTTTATTAATAAACCATTTATTCTTCCTCATCAACATAATCCTTAATACCTCTCTTATTGAATATTAAATATGAATCATTTTTTAAGGTTCCCCACCCTCAATATAATCATGCTTCTTATGTTTAATGTAAAAAATATTTGGAGAACATCACATACCATTCACATATCGTTTAAGGTCTCTTTATCATTATAAGTATAACCAATGCTCTTAAAACCTTATGGATTCTCTTTATTATATTTAAGCATGGGAAATAGATTCACATAATTCCCATAAATTCTATATCTATAACATAAAATTTGAACCATGTTCCTTGGATTTCCCTCTATTGACTAAAACCAGACTGCATGGTGTGAGAAACATTTATCATATTGGGATAAAATATAATCATGAAAAATTAAATATATAGTTCCTAAATCATGGCACATACTTATTTAATCTATGAATCCTTATGTTTATACTTGGTTATCCAAAGTTATACTCTATCTCTTTGGAGTGTAAATCTAGATGTGCAACAAGGCCCACTGTTGTGTACCAGAGTACCCAAAGTTCAACCCGAAACATCTTGTGAGAATTGTTACAACTAGCTCCATCTGTTCTAGAGCCACATCCCCAGGTAATATCCATAATGTGATTTATAACTAGGAAACCACTAACTCAATCATGCACAAAAAAATATATGACATTTTTTAAACATGGACTCTACCTTATACTTATCCTTAGAGACATACCTACAAATATCATTAAAAATATACCTAGGGATATCACTAAGGTTTTTTCATCATAGTGTCCCAATGATGAAGAATACCTTCCATTAATACCAAATATAGAGAACCCAGCTTAACATAAATGGATATTACATCATTTTATAATAATATTGTACATTATAAAAACACATGCCTGATGACCATAATAGTTTAGGGTATTTGGAAACACAGAAACAGAACCTTCTATCCTTGTGAAAGATCTTAAACATATCCAATGAAGATCAAATAATTTCTCACATCTACCTAAAACCATTCTTCATTAAATGGTGAATGGAAACATAATAAAGGTTTGTTATGAAATGCTCAACAAATGTAAATAAAAGAAATACATAAGCATAACTAGAACAAAATAGTATGGAACTCGTGCATAAAATTTGAATATCATTCACTAAATTTTAGATATAAAAATAATTATTTGTAGTTAATAAGACATATATCATATTATAATTAAGATTATATGCGGTGAAATCATAACACAGGAATAAATCATGGAATTTTGGTATGCACATAAAAATAGAAAATCTTATGTCAAGGATAGCTACCAAGAACTTTATAACATTATTAGATTAGGATAAGACCCTTGTACATGATTTGAGCTTGAGATATCCTCCCATATACCCCGATGTTTTGGTAATGGTATGTCCTCCCATTTACCCACTTTTTTGGGGATTGGGGTGCCCTCCTCTGTACCCTCTTTTTTCTGGTATGGGATGTCCTCTCGTTTACCCTCTTGTTTTGAGATTGGGATTTTCTCCCATTTAACCTCTTTATAATGGAACATAATTTAAATATAGATATTACATAAAAATTTGTGAATATTTATTACATAACATATCCAAAACCACACCAAAATAGTATAGGTTTAGTTTCTCTAGAAACTAAAACTTGGAAACATAAAAAGCTGGTTCATAAAACATCCACACTGTCTCCTACTTATTTCTTTATAATTGGACTATTTTTGACATATCTTCCTCAATAAACATCTTAATGTCCTAGGGAAATGAAAAATATGAATGTTTGAGAAAAAATTCTCAGTAAGTGTATACATGTGAAATACCAATCATATCATAATCATAAGAACAAAACAATTGAAAATCTTATCCTGCACATAACAAATAATAATATCAATTCATTGGATAAATCATAATAGAGAAATGTAACATAAATAGTCATAAAATAACAAATTAAATTTTATGGAATACACTCATAATAAAAGAAAATCATTTTCATATTAGACCAGGCTCATTGTGGAGAATATAATAGCAGACAAAGTCAATTACAGAACCGAGTTCACTCCTTGTTCCCACCATGTATTACTGAACCAGATCTAGTCACCGTTTCATTAATTTATATCTCATGAGATATAAATCATCAACCAATGAATTGGAGGTAGATTTTGGTTCCACCCATATCATAATGGAACCATTCTTACATGTTCAATAAAAACATAAAAAACATTCCACATAGCGTAAACCACCCAATAAAATGGGTTTCTTAAACATCATTCCATCATAATTGATATAAAAAAATGGAATTACTAAAAAAAAAATAAAATCATAGTATAATATGGATATAAATATGAACCTAATTATATAGTTTCATCATAGATGGAAAATAATTTTTAGAAAACACTTGAAATTAATTCCTGAGGAAAATATCATTTCTTCATCAAAAACGTTTTCTTTCCTCAAAATGCCACACAATTTTATGTGAAATTATTTTATGTGAAAATAACCCTATAATTTTTTAGTTTAATATTCAATGAAATAATAAATTTTGAAAGAATAAATATCCATTCATGCTATACAAGTTAAAAAAACATTCTTCTCATAATTTTTCTAGAAAAGTCAAAAAGTACCTCGTACCGAAAATGAACAAATATTCCATTCATACAATTTAGTAAACATTTAAAAATGGATATAACTTACATTAAACAATTTTAGAAGTAAATATAGAATATTTTGAAATAAATATTTAGGAAACATGTTCGTGGATGATAACTATACCCTAGTAAATACCTACGAGAAATCAATCTCAGATAAAAACGAGATTTGCAATGTAATCCCTTACCTTAGGTTCGATATCCTTAATATGTATCCAAACCGCCTATACAATGATTTAATTAATTATATTGACATAATATAGAATATAAGTAATTTTTTTGGTGTCATATATGATTATATTATCATTCGTTTGATAGTATCATTTCTTGGTCACTTGTTATTCAGATATCAACTGCTTTATGTTCTTGTGCAAGATTTGTTAGATAAGTTCGTGTTCAAATTCTTATATTAGAGTTAATTCCATTATAGAATGATATTAGTATTATATATATCATATTTATTCATTCAATTCATGTATATAATCATGTTTTAATGGAGATCATGTAGAATTAATCTCATCGCATCGTGGAGATGATAGGTTGTATGTACGCACGAGCAATGATATAATTACCAAATTATTAAATGGAATTGAAGTGGAAGGTGTTTGATATTTACGAATTAGTATCATGGTATTATAATAATATATAGTTATTATTTCCATCATTATACCCATCCAACTAAGGTGGTGGTGAAAACCATATTACGCCACGGCGTGTAGACGGTAAGTTGTATGTATGCACACGTGATTATTTTGTTTTTCGAAGGATGGATAGAATGTTAAATATGGTTGTCTCAAATTTATAATAACATATCTGTATATGATTGATACAGATTTTATTACTTTATAATGAAACAAAAAATGAAGAAGATGTAGAAGAGAAATAAGTTTGAAGCAATCAATAAAAGAGATTACCTCTTCCTCAACTTGGTTCCTCTAAATCACATCTTAGAGAACTAGAGTTAGTCTTTGACGATGAATATAACCTCTAGAATGAAAATAGAGATGTTGAGAAGGAAAAAGTGCAGGGTTTGTCCATGATTGATGACTGAAAATTATGTGATGTGTTGAGGGAGGATGTGACTTTTATAATTGAGGTGTGGGTCACTTTTAGAAACTCCATACATAATAATTTATAATAAAATAAAAACCAACAGAAAAACCTAAAAAATGTCCCAATTTAGAATATGGGATGATATATGGTTATAATATGATCATCCAATAAATTTTGGACAATTTATTTTGAAAATTTAAACCAAATTGTTTTAATTGAAACTTAGTTATTCTAATTAATTTTAATTGTGATAATAATATTATAAATATTTAATGGTTATAAATATTTACCTATATGGTGTTAATTAACCAAGAATGGATATTTAATGAAATTTTTGATCGTATAATAATCACTTTGTAATTTATAAATATTTTTATTATTTTTAAATAATTTAATTTTTTTTATTTTAATAAAATATCAATTGTGTCAATTTTGACACTATTAATTTATTTGACTTAAAAAATTCACATAGAAGACAAATTCAAAAGTAAATATTCATTACACTCCTAACATGTCATATTGACTAGGAAATTTTTTTATCACATTAATTAGTTCATATGATATTTCTTTTAATGTATTTAAAAACATTTATTTGATATTTTTATTAATAAAATAATTTTTACATCATTATTGTGTCATCATTAATGGTTATTATTTAATATTTAAAAATAATAATTATAATTTCAATGATGTAGTTAATTATTTTATATTTTCATATAGTTTCTATAGTATATATTATCTCCTAGTTAACCATATATTAAATTTAATATACTTTATAAAATTAGATTGTGACATTTTGTCACATTCATTAGTTTTTATTACATTCTTATCATATTCATAGGTATGTGGCCATCAAGTGATTCAATTTCAAAACATAGATGACAATGGTTTGATTTAGTCATCAAATAGGATGTTTACATCTTTTAAAGTAATTTTATAATAATAATTTTACAATTAATCACCTTATTTACCTTTAAACATGGTAATAAAAATAAATAACAAAGTTACTATTCATAATGCCCAAAAATAAAAAACATCCTATTAACATAGTTTGGACCTATGGATTCCAAATATGGAGACATTTTTTAAAAATTCAAAACATATAATTTTCAGTAATTAATTTAAAATAAATACCATTGTAAGAATAATAGAACATGATTTTAAAAGTTAAAAAACTGCAAAAGGATGAAATGTCTTTACATATGAATTCAATGTAAAATACATTATAATTATATATGGTATATTTAATGATAAAAATATATTTTATTTTTTTACTTTAAAAACATTCAATATTATAATTTTACCTTATAAATTTTCTTGATGAAAATTGTTCATTTCACTTACAATTTAGTGTGCTTTTACAATTAATCAAAACATGAATGTTATTAGAAAATATCATTAATTCAACCAAAGTAAATTTTTTATATACATTATTAAAATAAAATGTTTATTTTTTCATGGAAAATTATTATTGTGTTAACATCTTAATTTAAAAGGGGTTTTCCATTCAAAACATTAACATTTCCCTTTTTAAAAAAATTCGGTTTTTATACAACAAATAGAGATTATTTAGAACCTATGAGTAAAATATACCTTGAATGAATAAAAAAAATATTTTTTAACCATATAAAATATATACCCTAGTAATATCATTACCAATATCAATTCACTCAATAATAATAATATTTAATATATTTTTTTCATAGATAATTGATATCCAAAGATTTCACAGTACATTTTCATAAGTTAGTTATAATTATTCCCACTAACCCGATGGCTAGGCTATAAAGCTAATTTAATAGTATGGGAATCTCATAGATTGTTTAATCTCATGATTGCATGCAACAAAATCTATTGAATAATAAAAATAATTTAATGAAAATGTTCATAAAAATCAATAGGGTGGTACATTCTACCCTCTTAAAATGAATTTCACCTTAAAAATTCCTCACATGGAATCAAACAGATGATGATAAATCTCCCTCATCAAAAACTCATGTTACCATTTAGTTTTATTAAATTAGTGGATCCTATATAAAACATTATCCAAGCGACTGGTCTTGTTTCATAGAAATTTATTGCTACGATCTAGAATGTCTATCAGTAGTTATTCTTAAGAAAGATCTCGCTCCAACGGTATGACTTCGGAGCTTAGTACATGTGATTTATTAGGTGTGTACAATATCGTGAGAGATACATGGAACACATCATGAACATGAGAATGATTCGGTGGAAGCCCCAATTAGAAAGCTACCTTCCAAACAAGATCTAGATTTTCAAAAGGACCGAAATACCTAGGGCTCATCTTCCCCCTGTTTCCCAATCTCAATAATCAATTCCAGGGAGATATTTTTAGAAACACCTTAACACCCACTTCAAACTCTAGGTCCTTTCTTTAGTTGATAGGAATTTTTTTTTGAACCTGAGATGCACTTATGTGTTGTTGAATATATCTATCCTTTTATTCTATTTCATTAACAAGATAAGGTTCTAATATCATTCTTCCCCAACTTCATCCCAGTAAGTCGGTGTTCTACACTTCCTTAGATAGATGCATTTATAAGGAACCATCTGAATATTGGAGTGAAGTCTATTATTGTATGAAAATTACACTAATGGTAGGTGTTGATCCCAACCAACATTGAAATCCATAGAGAAAGATCACAACATGTCTTCCAGTGTTTGAATTATTATCTATGACTGACTGTCTTGCTGAGGATTTTTAGCGGTGCTAAAACATAACTCTATATCTAGAGCATGTTCAAGAATTCTATAGAACAATGAGGTAAATCATGGATCCCAATCATATATAATGGAATGTTGTACTCCATGAAATCTTAGCACTTACTTTACATATATCATGTCAAGCTGATCAAGAGAGAAATACTATCTATTTGAAATGATGTTTTCAGACTTCATAAGGTGGTCAACTATAACCTAGATATCATTATTACCTTTGGATGTTTTGGAAAGTCTGAAGAAAAATTTCATAGTTATTTTTCCCATTTCCATTTTGGTGTGGGTAATGGTTATAACTTTCACCTAGACTTCTGTCTCTCAATATTAACTTACTAACAAATCACGCATCGAGAGATATATTCGACGACATCTGTTTTCATCCCATAACAAAAAAGTACTATTTAAGGTCCTTGTACATCTTTGTGCATCTTGGGGTAATATATAATGAATAACTAGGAGCCTCATCCAATAGATCCTTCTTTAATTCAATAATGGGAGGAATACAAACCTGGTTCCTGAACCTTGTTATTTCTGCACTATAATGGGTGAATTCAGGAACACTTCTCACCTTCATTTGACACTCAAAATGTTCCTTCTGTGCCTCCATAATCTTCACTTGTATAGATGTTTGACCATTAATTTTAGGATGATAATATTTCTCCCCTTCCATTAAAATTTATAGATCCATCCCTTGAGGACACTTACATATTTGATCTTTTGTAATCCTCCTCATGGATAAGATATCTTGGTGTTTCCGACTCAAATCATCTTCCACCTATTTCAATATCCCTTTGGGGTAATATATTGAGTAGTTGTAATATTTAATCAACTAAAACCATCTTCTATCACTCAAATTAAGATCATTTTGTGAAAAAATATACATTAAACTTTAACAAAGTATATAAATATCATACCTTTCACCATAATGATAATGCCTATATATCTTTAATTAAAATACTATCGTAGCAAACTTAAATCATGAGTTGGGTAACTTTGTTGATTAATTTTCAACTACCATGAGGCATAAGATATCACTATATGATTTTTTATGAGAACACATCCTAGCCCCTTCTAGGATGCATTACTGTAGATCACAAAACATTCATAACTACAGGGCAGTGTGAGCACAAGTATACTGGAAATCCTTAATTTTAGCTCTTTGAAATTCTCTTCACATTCCTCTATCCAACCAAACCTAACTCCTTTCCGAGTTAACATGCTGAGTGGATTATATTATCTTGAAAATTAATTCAAAAAATGATTATAATTTCCAGCCAAATGAAGAAAACATCGGATCTCAGTTTCCATTGTTGGTATCGATCATCTTTCAATAACCTCCTTTTTGTTGGATCCATAGATATCCAATCTCTTGAGATTATGTGACCCGAAAATGAAACTTTCTGAAGCCAATATTCATACTAGGTAAATTTGGCATAAAGATTCTCCTTTATCAATGTATTCAATGCAATTATCAGGTGATATTTATCTTATTCTTTCTCATTGAATAGATAAGAATATCATCTATAAATACTACCACAAACTGATAAATATTGTCTCTAAGGACTCAATTCATTAGATCCATGAAGATAGCAAGAGAATTAAGTAGTACAAAAGTAAAAACTATAAATTCATAGTGTCTATATCTTGTATAGAATGTCGTCATTGGTATATACTTCTTTTTTACCCTTAATTGATGATATCCAGAATGATGATAAATCTTGGAAAAGTATTGAGCTCAGTATAGATGGTAAAATAATTCATCAATGCGGGGAAGAGGATATTTGTTCTTGATAGTGATCTTGTTATGTTCTTGATAATCAAGGCAAAGACTCATTTATCCATCATTCTTCTCAAGAAACAAATTAGGTTCTCCCCAGGGTGATTCACTAGGGAGTATGAATCCCTTATCATGATTCTCTTGGAGTTTCTTCATCAATTCCTGCAACTCAAGAGTGTCCATTCTATATGGTGTCATTGAAATTGACATAGATATGGTATGGGTGCTATTGAAAACCCAACATCAAAATATGGTGGAAGTCTTGGAAATTCCACTGGAAAGACATCATCAAGCTTCCATACAATTGGTGTATTCTTAATTGTGAGTTTCTCTCCAACCATTAGAGATATATAGAATTAATTTATAGGAATCAAGACCCATATGATGGAAGAAATCTCAAATTGAAGTTTATATTAATCCTTGCATCGATAGATGATCATAGGTTGATCTGGAATATAAAATAGGACTTCCCTTCCATAGAAATTGATTTGATATCCATATAGAGAAAGAAAATTCATGCCAAGAGTCACATAAAATTTAACTATAAGAAGGATCAATTTTTTTTTAGGAATATCTTTCCCACAAACATCAATCGTAGATGAATTATAAACTTTTGATGCGACCGTTGTGCCATTAGGAGTTGTCACAGGTGACTCAATATCTAATTGTTGAGGTAATACGATGATACCATTAGAAAATTCATCAGAATTAAAAGAAGGGGTGGATTCATAATCAAATAAAATATTTTCAACTTTAGAGTGTATGGTAAGTGTACCTTTCACCAATTCATTATCGTACTCCACGTCTCCCATAGTGATTTCACGTGACATTCATTTTTATTTGTCCTTAAGTGTTTGTTGATGTTGATCCTCATCAATAACCCTTGGATTTGGTCATTGATTATCATAATGCCCCAAATCCATGAACTTTTAATATTGATGTGTAGGAGGTACATTCGGTTTAGCCTTTTATTTGTTCAAATCAGTAGACATATTTGTCCCATCACATTGGAATTTGAATTCCGGATGGCATTCTTTTCAACACATAAAACATTTACTTGTCCCATTAAGAAAATTCCCTCCGTGTTTCTTTCCACACATTCAGTATAAGGGAAAAGTCATCTTCTTTTCAGTGTGGCCTTCTATTTTCTTTTGAATTACATTTTCCTCTTCCTATCAAACCCATAGGACTGATGGGTTAATCCCATATCCATATCAACCTTGAGAGCACATCAAACAATCTCCTTGTAGCTATTGAAGTCCCTTAGGTCTAACACCCTTCAGAGATTTGGTTTTATGCCAATAAAGAATCAATCAATTTTGCTCCCATGTTGGACAATATTTCCATAAACTCAACTTTCATGTATTGTAAAAGTTTTTTTTAGGTACCAACAAATTAATCATCCTTTTGTTTATGTTCTAAGAAACCCATCTCCATATTTTTCAAAAAATATAAGGAATGTACCTCTTAAAAATAAGATCATGATCTCATCTCATTCCATGGCCTCAATTTGACATCTTTCCCTCATATTATTTATAATATTCCACCATTGATCAGTTTCACCTTCCAAATGATATATTGTTAAGATGACTTTACCATGATCAAAACATTATAGAACTGAAAATATCTTTTTAGTGGTACTGATCCATTATTCAGCCAATAATGGATCAGAAGACCCGTTGAATGAAGGTGGATGTTGACTCGTGAAGGATTCAACAGAATTTTCTTCCCACTTTTTCTTGTTGGGATGTTTGACATGATTTATAGCTTGATAAATTTGTTTGATCATGGATACATGATTTTTCATTCCAACTCCCATAACATTTGGTTTCTCTAGGGGAAAATCATTTCATTTTCCTTCACATTCAACAATAACGCAATTCCTTTGGCTTCCAACCATGAACTAAAACAATGAATCATAGTGTGAGAAACACTAATCATAATGGGAAAATCAGATAATTCAAGAATAAAATTTCAATTTAGGTTTGTTTAGGTTTTATCCAAAGTTATTCATGAACATCACTAAAACCCTATTATAGGATTGTATCCTATACTTATAAATATCATTATAGTTCTTACTACGGTTTTCTCATCCTATGTTTCAATGATTGACTATTCATTTGCTTTAATACCAAATATAATGGTCCATACATTACATATAAATATTGCTTCAACATTGAAGAAAAATTATTACATAAAATAATAAAAACTATATCAGGACTGTATACGTTTATTGTATCTAGAAAGTGGGAAACATAATCAGTAGGTATATAAATCATCCAAATTGTCTCTTGCTTATTTCTTCATAACATGAATCTTTTAACATATATTACTTAATACATTTCTTCATAACCTAGGGATATGAAACATATAAATGTGTGACCTCAAATGCTCAGTAAGGGTAAACAACATAATTTTCAATCATATCATAATCATAAGAACATAACATTTGAAAATCCTATCATTCACATAACAGATCATAATATCATGTCATGGGATAAATATTAAGAGTGAAATGTAATCCCAATATTCATAACATATTACATAAAATCTTGTTTCATACACACATAATAATAAAAAATCATTTCATATTAGTCAAGGTTGACTGCTGAGACCATCATAGAAAAAAAATCTATTACTGAACCTTTTCTATAATGATTTAAATAATTTCATTGACATTCTCAAGAATCATAATAGTTTTTAAGATAATAATAATTATTATATTATCATTCTATAGTTAATAACATTTCACTGTCACACGTTATTCAGATATAGACTGTTTTATGTTCTTATGCATGATTTGTGGTATAAGATCATGTTCCACTTCATGATTATAGATAGATCATTTACAAAATGACATTTTTATTAAATATAACATATTTATTCATTCAATTTATAGATATAATCATGGTTTAATGAATATCATGTATAATGACTCGTATCACATCGCGGAGACAGTAGGTCATACGTACGCACGATCGATGATATCATTCCAAAAATTATTGAATGACTTTTATGTGGATGGTATATGATATTTCAGAATTAGTATCATGTTATAATAATCATATATAGTTACTGTTTACAAAATTATACCCATCCATGTAATGTGGTGGTGAAATGAAGATTACACCATGACGTGGAGACGGTAAGTCATATGTATGCATGCGCGGTGATTTTATTTTTAGTAGGATTGATAGAAGGTGAAATATGGTTGTTTAATATTTATAATAAAATATTAGTATATTATTTATATTGATTTTTTTACATTATAATGAGACAAAAAATTAAGGGGACGTCGAAGTAGAAAAAAGTTTTTAGGATTCAGTAGGAGAGATTACCTCTTCCTTGACGTGATTCCTCTAAATCTCTTCTTAGAGAAATAGAGTTGTTCTGTGAACATGAGAAATCCTATTGAATAAAAATATGGATGTTGATAAGGAAAAAGGTAAGGCTATGGACGATATTGAAGGCTAAAAATGAAGTGAATAGTTGAGGGAGGAGGTTCCCTTTTATAATTTATATGAGGACCACTTATGGAAACTCAATAAATAATAATTTATAATAAAATCATAACCTACCCAAAAAACATAAAAATTTTCATATTTAGAATATGAAATGATATAGAGTTGTATTCTCATCAACCAATAAATTTTGGAAAAGTTATTTTGTCAATTTAAATGACATATTTTTAATTGACACATATTTATTCTATTTAATTTTATTTGTTGTAACAATACAATAAATTTTTCATGGTTATAAATAATTACATAATGGTGTTAATTGACCTTAAATGGATATTTTATGAAATTATAGATCTTATAATTATCACTTTGTAATTTTTAAAAATTTTCATGATTTTTAAATAATTTAATAAATTTTTATTTTTATAAAATATCTATAGTGTCAATTTTGACAGTACAGATTTATTTGACTAAAAAAATAGAAAATAAGATAAATTCTAAAAAAAATATTCAATACACTCCTATCATGTAATATTGACCTATAAATATTTGGATCACATTAATTAGTTCAGATGATATTTCTTTTAATATTTTTGCAACCATTTATTTGATATATATATTAATAAAATAATTTTTACATCACTATCGTGTCATCATTAATGGTAATTATTTCATCTCTAAAAATTATAAATAAATTTTTAAGATGTAGTTATTTCTTTCATATTTATAGAGACTATATATAGTCTATATTATCTCCAAGTAATCAATATATTAAAATTAATATGCTTTTATAATATGATATTGTGACATTTTTTCACATTCATTTGTATTTATTACATTCCTGTCATATTCATAGGTAAGTGTCAATCAAGATATTACATTTTGAAAAATAGATGGTAAGGGTCGAATTTATTCACCCAATAGGATTTTTATTTCTGTTAGGGTAATTTTATAATATTATTTGTAACCTCTGATGTGAGACGCACGGGGTGGCCCCATCTTCATGGTGTAGGGCGGCAGTTGATGGATGCAGTTCGAGGCTAATTTGTGGATGATGGGTATAGATAGTGGATGCATGTAGTCAAGCAACTCTATTCAGAGCGCGACCTACTACTTTGAAAACACACTCAAGGGAGGGTTGTGATATCCAATCCTCACAACAACGAACTTTGGTTGAGGCACTAAATTGGGGGATTTGTGATCATGGATCAACAATCTAACTTGTAGATTGACAAGGAAAGAATTCTGAAGAGCAAGGAGAAAAACTGGGACAATCCTCACACAATGGAGAGAAACAAAGAATAATCTCTCAATTAAGTCTTTAATGAAAATACAATTCCATGGGGTGGCTATTTATAACCAAGGGGTGATACAATAGTCAAGGGTATAATACCCTAAAGTCATAAAGGCTAAATCTACCTTATCCACTTAATGTAAAAAAGATAATGTCTAACAATGATTTTTGGGAAAATTAGAACATTCCATTCCATCCATAGGCCACCAGATTTGACTTTGAGTACCAAGCCCACCAGATTTGACTTTAGTGTCCAAAGATTCCATTCTAGAAATCTCCATGAGGGTAAGGCTTCTAAAATTCATGCAACCATGTGGGAAAAACATTAAACATCATATTTGGGATTGAATAAGTGAGATAATAGGACCATTTTATCTATCCATTCAAGGTAAGATCCATTGGGCCTTTAATGAAGCGAGATGGACACCCATTATTGCATTCAACCTCTTTAATCTCCCACACGTCATTTGGCCTTGCAAATCTGACTCCTCCACTCGGGTAATAGATTCGGTGCCTTCAACATGGTTTGCATCATCCTCCCCATCTGGAAAAGGAGTCATCCTTGACTCTTCATCCTCTACAACTAAAATGTAGAAAGATCAGAAACATTGAATGTGGCACTTACACCATACTCACCTAGAAAAGCTATCATGTAAGAATTGTTGTTAATCTTCTCAAGCACTTGGAAAGGTCCATCACCTCGTGGCATGAGTTTGGATTTCTGATTTTTGGGAAATCATTCCTTCCACATATGAACCCATAATAGGTCACTGGGCTTGAACAACATTTTCTTGCAACCCTTGTCTGCATGATCAATATATTTCGGGGTCATCTGTTCGATATTTATCTTTTTCCTTTTCATGGATTTTCTTGATGAATTCTGCACTCCCTTTTTCATCCCTATTAACTGCTTCATAAAAAGGCAAAGGAACTAGATCAATATGGGAATGGGGGTTAAATCGATAAACAATTTCAAATGTAGAATATTGAGTAGTGGAATTCTTGTCCCTGTTTTATTTGAATTCCACAGGTGGCATATACTCCTCCCAATACTTTATGTTCTTCTTCACAATGGTTCACAGAAGGGATGATAGTGTCTGTTTGACCACCTCAGTTTTTCCATGGGTTTGTAGATGAAATGAAGTTGAAAATATTAACATTGTTTCTTGTTTTCTCCATAATGTCTTCCAAAAGTAGTGGAGGAATTTTGTGTCTCGATCTGACACAATCATCGTTGTAATTCCATGATGTTTGACTACATCCTGAAAGAAAATTCTTTCAATGTTAGTGGAATCATCTGTTTTGTGATAAGGAATAAAATGTACCATTTATTAAAACTGATCCACCACAACAAAAATGGAATCTCTCTCATTCTTGGTCTGTGGTAACCCCACAATAATGTCCAATGATATGTCCTCCCAAGGGGTGTTGGGAATTTTGAGTGGAAGATATAGTCTGTGTGGGTTTTGTTTTGATTTGGCTTTATGGAAAACAATGCACTTTCCCACGAATTTCTCAACATCTCTAGAAATACTAGGACAATAAAAATGCCCGTTAAGAACACATAGAGTATTTGCAACACAAAAATTTCCCATTAACCCTCCCGAATGTGACTCCTTTATTAAAATTAAATTGATTAACCAATTGGGAATGCGAAGCTTATTAATCCAGAATAAGAATCCATCATGTAAATAGAACTTTTTCCAACTAACTCCAGGATTACAATGTTCATAATGTTTTTTAAAATCATTATCAGTGGCATATAAATCCATAATGTATTCCAAACCAAGGAGTTTTGAATCCAACAAGGATAAAAGAGAATATCTACATGAAAGTGCATCAACCACAATATTTTCTATACCCTTTTTATGCTTGATGACATATGGAAATGATTCAATGAATTCAAGCCGTCTTGCATGTCTCATATTTATTTTATTTTTGGCTCTTAAGGTATTTAAGACCCTCAAGATCAGAATGGATAATAAATTCTTTAGGATAAAGATAGTGTTTCAATGTCTCTAGTAATCTAAACAATGAAAACAACTCTTTATCATATGTCGCATAGTTTAGAGTTGGTCCATTTAAATTATCACTAAAGAAAGTAATAGGATTACCTTCTTGCATGAGTACTCCTCCTATGCCAATTCTTCTTGCATCACATTCAATTTCAAAGGTCTTACCAAAGTCTGAATGTGCAAGTAGAGGGGCGTGGGTGTTTCTATCCTTAAGAGCACAAAAGTCCTTCTCTTGTGTTTCCCCCCATTTCAAGGAACATTATTCTTTGTCAACTCATTAAATTTTGATTCTACTATAATTAAGCCTTTCACAAATCACCTATAAAAACAATCAAGACCATGAAAACTTCTTACTTGTACAACGAAGGTTGGAGGTGGTCATTCTTTTATTGCTTTTATTTTCTTGGTGTCCACTTCAACTCCATTGCTGCTCAAAAAATATCCAAGGAAAAAATCTTATCGAGACAAAATTCACACTTATTTATGTTTCCAAATAGGTTTTCCTTCCTTAATAGCTCAAATACTTTTCATAAGTGATCCACATATTCAAGGATGGTCCTACTATAATCCAAAATGTCCTAAAAGTAAACTACAACAAATTTTCCAATATATGCACGAAAGCCATGATTCATTAACCTCATAAATGTTCTAGGTGCATTGGTGAGACCAAAGGGCACAAATAACCATTCATAAAGTCCATTTTTTATCTTAAATTCAGTTTTCCACTTATCTCCTTCTTTCACCATAATTTGATGGTAGCCACTTCTTAAATAAAATTTTGAGAAAAAAATAGAACCATTTAATTCATCTAGAATATCATCTAACCTGGGGATAGGATGACGATACCTGACTTTGATGTTATTTATGGATCTACAGTCAATGGAAATTCTCCATGTTCCATCCTTCTTTGGTACTTGAAGCATCGGTACCGCACAAGGACTAAGGCTCTCTCTAACACATCCCACATCCAACAGCTCTTGAAATTGACTTTGAATCTATTTTTTCTCTTCCAGGTTGGCACGATATGTAGGGTTGTTCGGTAGTGTTGCTCTAGGAATCAGGTCAATTTGATGCTCAATACCTCTAATAGGTGGCAAACCAGGTGGCACCTATTTGG
Source organism: Viscum album (assembly GCA_963277665.1). Lineage (NCBI taxonomy): Eukaryota > Viridiplantae > Streptophyta > Magnoliopsida > Santalales > Viscaceae > Viscum > Viscum album. The sequence goes on from CAUJRU010000001.1 coordinate 281,767, forward strand.
GAAACACATCTTAAAACTCCTACATCAAAGACTCCAAAACATGTGGCAAAGGAGATGTTATGTCGTTAGTGTTCAACATCACCTCTTTGTACATAAGTACTAAGATATTTTGTCGAGAAATAAAAGCTTTCATAACGTCACTCTTTTTTTCCAACATCACATTTTTCTATCCTCTCAAATCATTTTTTCCTCTTTATTTTTCTTTTCTCTCCATTTCCTTTCTTCTCTCATCATCTATTTTTCCCTCATTCTCCCCGTTTTCATTTTCTCTCTTTTTTTCCTAATCACATATTTTTTTCATTTCTCTCAAAATGTAATCTTCCAGAATTTGTTTTGGGGTCGTGGGGTTGAGGGTTAAAGGTTCCCCTCATAGTAAAAAAGTGTGATGGTTTAAGAAACCATCATGAGTAACACGCCAATCGTACAGCCACGGTCGACCCAACCACATGTGTCACACCTTCATAAGAACAATGTCGCACAGTTCCTATTCCTTGTATTTACCAATAGAGAAGAATATCTTCACCTGTTTGGTGACATTTAGCTCTCCACAGTCATTCAACCCCTGAAGTCGATATGGATGTTGATGCTTCAATGTAGGAAGTCCAAAACATATCTACTAACTCGGTTCTTGCAACATTACTACAACTTCCTCCATCAATAATAACACTACATACCTTCCCATGGATCTTTCACTATGTATGGAAAAGGTTCTCACACCGCTACTTCTCTCCCATGACCATTTGTGAACTTAGAACTCTCCTAGTGACAAGAATATCACCATATTCAGCAAACTCTCCACTATCAATTTCTAGATATTCTTCCACCTCCTCTTCCGAGCCCTCTCCATCGGTATCTCATTCTCTATACTTGGGGATGGTCATGGTGTGCCGGTTTGGGCACTCACTAGAAATTTGACCCCTTCCTTGACATTTAAAACATCAAATATCCTGATTCCTGGTTTGGATATCATCAAAAGTAGGTTTCTTAGTTTGAAGAATTACATTGTCACTTTTGTGAACAACCACCTCCCTTACCTTTGATGTTTCTCCAATCTCTTTCATTGGATTTCTCCATGGAATGAAAGGGGTAGCGGGTTTCTTAATGTTGGTCCTCATATTGATTTTTTGATCGATGTTGGTGGCTTGATGGATCATATATTGTATTTATACATGGTGATACATCTCCACTTGATTATAAATATCCCGATTGAGCCCATGTAAAAACCATGTCATGGTTGCCTCTGGATCCTCCTCAACGTTTTCCCGAATCATGGAAATTTTCATCTCCTTGTAGTAGTCTTATACACTCTTACTCCCTTGGGTGAGGAATTAATGTTGGTTGTAGAGATCTCTATGGTAATGTGTCAGAACAAACCACATCTGCATGGAAACATCATGTCTTCCCAAGTGTTGATAGGACGTCCACCATATCTAGCTCTATCCTATTGAACTTCATCCCACCATATTAATGCATAATCAGTAAATTCAAGGGCATTATGTTTTACATTTTTCTCCTCCGAAAAGGTATGACCTGAAAACACCTACTCGATCTGCACCTCCCACTTGATGTATGTTTCTGGATCGCTTTTCCCTTGAAAATAAGGGACCTTCAACTTGATCCCGCCATGTAGGTCATCATCATGTTGTCTCATTTGTCCTTCTTCTAGGTTATTGGTACAACCTCTTACTTTGTGGAAAATCCTCATAATAATTATCATGGTTTTCCATATCCTCCAATATGATGTGGGGGTGATGGGGTGTCGGAGCTTGCTGCGGGTTTTCATGAAACATCCTTGGGCTTGGTTGATTATCCAGGTTATCAATCCTCTCATGCAGCACCTCTAACTTTCGATCAAGAAGCTTCTCGAAATGGCTCACCAAAGCTTGCATTTGGAGTGGAGAAGCTTCCAGTGTGAGAGACATACTTCATCTTCCTTCATCACTAGCATGACCAATTTTTTTCCCACGATCTTCAACAATAATATATCACACAAAAAGAAACACACAATTGGTGGGGAACAGACACAATGATACACACTCACTCACACACGTGAGATGTACACACACACACACAAGATGTAAACACTCACATACACACTCACGCAAGATACACACACACACACAATATGTACACACACACACATGCACACAATAGGATGCACACACTCACACAAACACAGATGATGTACACACACACACACACAACAGGATGCACAAACTCACACACACAACATGATTCACACACTCACACACACAGGATTTAAATATATATTTTCTTATTTCTCTCCACTCTCAACACTTAATTCAATTCCACGATCTTATGAAATATAATACCTTGTTTGGAATGATCATGTGCAACCATTACTTCCCAAACAACGATTATGTTGGGGGATGCTTTAACACATCCCATTTGAGTGTTAATAGATAATGGGTGAAAAGGGGGGTAGAAAATGGATAAAGGGTGGGTGGAAAGGGGGTAGAAAGGGGGTATTAGGGTTTTTCCCAATTGTGCAAGAAAAGCTAAATGAATAACAATATGTGCCAAACATAAAATTGGGATGTAGTAAAATGATGGAAAAAGTGATATACGGAAATGGAAAGTGATAATAATGTAAAGCACAAAGGAGTAATTGTATCCATTTTTTTCCTTTTTTTGCCAATTCTCCCCAAAAAGTGTTGTGTGTGGAGATTAAAGCAGGATATGATTGAACGAAGAGTAAGACAATTTTTTTTCAAAATCTCTCGAATAAAGGATGTTGTGCATAATTTTGAAAAGCACTAAATGATGAGTTTAGAGAATTTAATTTTGTTTTTCCAGATATGAATCACATATGGAGAATCAAACACACAAATAAGAGGAATGAAAATTTGGATCAATTTATAATAATCTATGCTTTAGAAAACTAGGCTAATTCGGGAGGATTTCAAGAAAAGGGATGTTTTTTGTGGAATGGGTGAATAATATGGAAGTATAAGGAGGGTAATGGACAGAATTAATGTAAATGAAGGGATAGATTCCTACCGTGTCAACTGGATATCTGATACCAATTGATGTGAGATGCACGAGGTGGCCCGATCTTCACAGCGTAGGGCTGTAGTTGATGGATGTGTTTTGGGGCTAAGTGGTGAATGATGGGTATAGATAGTGGATGCAAGTAGTCAATCAATGCTATAAGGAGTGAGATCTACTACTTAGACAACACACTCAAGGGAGGGATGGGATAGCCAATCCACACAACAACACACTTGGGTTGAGGCACAGAATTGGGGGCTTTGTGATCTTGGATCACCAATCTAACATATAGATTTACAAGGCAAGAATGAAAAAGAGATAAGAGAAATACCAAGAAAATCCTCACACAATGGATATAAACAAAGAATAAGATCTCAATTAAGTCTTCAATGAAAATAAAATTCCATGGTGTGGCTATTTATAGCCAAGGGGTGATACCATAGTCAAGCGTCTAATACCCTAAAGTCATAAAGGCTAAATCTACCTTGTCCACTTAAAGTAAAAAGGAATAAGTCTGAAAAATACTTTTGGGAAAAGTAGTAAATTCCATTCCACCCTTATCCCACAAGATTTTACGTTGAGTACCTAGCCCACCAGATTTGATATTGGTGTCCAAAGATGCCATTATAGAATTCTCCATGTGGGTAAGGCTTCTAAAATTCGCACGACCATGTGGGCCAACCTTTAAACATCATATTTGGGTTTGAATAAGTGAGATAATAGTCCCATTTTCTCTATCCATGCAAGGAAATATCCATTGGGCCTTTAGTGAAACGAGATGGGCACCCAATGTTGCATTCAACCTCATTAATCTCCCACGCATCATCGGGCCTTGCAAATACAAATCCTCCACTCGGGTAATCAATTCGGTGCCTTCAACATGGTTCACATCACCATCACGTTTTATTGATTGGATTTACTTCCATGTACCTTTGAGCTCATAAATAATTTATCAATACACAATGAATTAGAGAGAGACATAGGTCCAACCAATCACATAATGAAATCATTCATTCTTGCATCAAACATCATTCACAATATCATGTCCCATAAAAAGATATTGGTTTTACAAACCTCAAATAATAACCCCTGAAATCCAAATTTTCATCATTAAAATTTCATCACATCATTACCTATGGAAAACATATAGGTTTCCTAATCATTTTATCGAATCATAACCTATGATGTGAATAAATTTTCAAAAGAATATAACCCATGGAATTGAAATGAGTGTCGTATGAATTATTCTATCAAAACATAAACCCTTCAAGAAATAATATTAATGTAAAATTTGGAAAAATTCCTATAAGGTATTGATTAACATCAATTTATGTCATATAAGATGTAAAATAACTTAGAAATATATTTTGAAAACATTTGTTGAGGAAAATATACTTTTATATTTGAAAGAAATTCATTAATACATAAAAATTTTTGAAATCCATTTTCTTTTAAAATACTTTTAAAAAATAGAAATAAAGCATGAAATCATTTTTAACACCCTTTTCTTTGAAATCATTTAAAATAAACTACAAAAAATTTTAAAAACCACATTCAGTGAAAACACGTAAAAAATATATAAAGAAAGCATGGAAATGTATTGAAATCCATATCATTCAAAAAACATTGAAAAATAATAAATAAATATTGATTTTATTGAAACCCATATTTGATGAAAACTCATGAAAGAACCTTGAAAATGTTTTTAAAACCATTTATTTTAAAATACCTTGAAAACATGTAAATAAGGATTGAAAACATATTGAAAAATATTTTACTTGATACTATTTACACGAAGTATGAAGACACTGTGAAAATAATTTCATTGAAAATAGTTTTAAAAACAATTTCTAAAAAATTAAAATTTTAAATATGAAAATGATTCTTCAGACAAATGATGGCGGGTAAATCTGTACATGTTGTACGAGGTAAAAAGAACATCCATTTTTTACATTAATAGGGTAAAAAATTCCATGATCAGAAAGTGAAAATAATATTCCTTTAAAAAAATTGTTAAAATGAAATAAGGGTAAAAAATTTATTTAAATGTAATATGATAATATTATGAGAATCATATAATCCCTTTTTAGAAACATGGTTTTGATAGAACCTTGATTTATAACCAAAGATAGCATAAAATTTGCCATTCTTAAAAATACATTATTAACTATCAAATGTAGAAATTAGTGAAAAAATGATAAAAATACCTGAATATTTTAAAAAATAATAGATAATAAGGAAAATAATTAGTGTTCTTGAGAGAGGTGTCACAATACTTCTTCAATGGAAGAATAATAATTTAAGAATGATGAGATTGTTTCAATAAACTCGTACTACATGGTAACATAGGATCAAACTCTCCATGAAAGAAAATGAATTTACATTAAGAATAAAATATCATGAAAACAATTACTATCATGATATAATATATAAAATTAAATTATATTCCCCTCAAAAAATAATTTAGGTACATAACAATACATAAGTATCGAAGAATGAAAATTAAGACAAAACTCTCTTACCGATTTTGAAACTTTTGAAATATAATCCCATTGAAATAATGATAATAAAATAGATATCTAAAAACCATTTAATTTATTTATGTGGTAAATATAATACCATTTTGGGAATTACATACAGCACACTAAAGAGATAAGTAGTTAATAAATATCATTTCTCACAGAAATAAAAATTAAGATGAAATCTCTTTAATATATGTCCTGACTCTCATTGTAATCATTCATACAACCTATATATAAATATAAATTAATTTTCAAAATTTTAAAGAACCATATTATTACATCTAATACCATATATTATTTTTTATGACATTATAATATAGTCTAGTTACCAATCCATTGTTAAGGTTTCACTTCGGGTAATTTCATATTTGTTCATCAAATGTGCCCAAATTTGTTACGGATTCAGTCCTTATACTTATATCCCGATTCCATAATTTAAAAAATGAAAAAAATATCATCTATATTAGGTATCTATTTATTTTATTAATCTATTTATTATATTCGTATGAAATGGAATACACCATAAATGGATACAGTAATTTGTACGTAAGCATGACTGTTGTTATCATTTTTATTATACTATTGAATGAAAGAAATAAAATGAAATATATGTATATATGTATATAATATCATTAAACTATAATTATAATGTAATAATTATCATATATTATCACAAAAATCATCTTTAATACCTTCTATGTATTGTGTGAATGAATCACATCACGGTGAGGGGACAGTTATCCACACTGCCTCACATTAAATTACTATATTTACACAAAATATAATGTGAAAACTAATTTTTTTTAAAAGGATCATAGAATATATGAAACCTAATTAATATATTATATGACATATATAAACTTATTTTACATCATAATTTCTTCCATGGGAAGTGGTCGAGGAAAAATGAACAATCCTTGTTTAGTGGGGTGGTAGTTTTTCTTAAACGTAAACAATATGTTAATTACCCATTAGTTGGATGTGATTGTAAGATCAGTTCTAATAATTAGAATGAAAATATCCTAGAATATTTATTATAGTGGGGTTTTTATAAAATAATGGAATAATGAGAGTTTTTGGGTAGAATAATAAACTAAAAGAAATGAGTTTGACAGAAGATGATACCTCTTATTCAGGTAACTTCTTTTGGTTTGTTCCAATGGATTTCTAGGAATGATTTTTCCCAATTGGCGGATTCTAGGAGGATGTAGGGGATGTTTAGAACTGGATTGAGAAGATATTTTTCGATCCTAAGTGGTTTTATAGGTGATGATGATAGGCATAGTTGGTGGCCTTTTATATGGATGGGAAAGGACAGACTTCACATTTTTGGAATCCAATTATAAGTACCCATGTTTTTACCCAAAAAATGTATTCAAAATAGAAAAGTCAATAATTTAAGGTCAATGGAAGAAATATTTCCATACAATGGGTGTCAAACATGTGGATAGGTCATTTGGGGCCTTAAATTTAATTTTTATTCCTTTGTTAAACATAATCACTATAATTAATTACATCTCCATTCACTAATATTTTTTGTAAAAAACTAATTAAAAATTATTAAACATTATAAATTATTATTATTACATAGAAGGAATCCAATTTTCCAAAAGTAAAATAACATATATAGATGAAATTAATTTAAATTTAATCCCAATGATGAGACGACACAACAAGTTTCCAAAATAAAAAACATCGAAAAGTTTGCTAAGATTTTATACCCAATTTCAAATTGAAATTGATTAAAATAACCCATAATATATTAATTCATACAAATAATATCTAATTAAACATTGAATTTTTTTTAAATAGTATTTAACCCTATAAATAAATTTTATCAAATGTAGTTTTTATTTAAAATTCAGTATTTTAACTGTTAATTTAAAAATGGAACCTTATAGAAAAATAAAAAAAAAATCTATACTAACCGAACATTTATGTTTCTATTTTGAATATAAATTTTATATGGAAATATTAAATCTATCAATGTGATATGAAATGGACTTAAAATGGGTTCTCCCATAAAAGGTGGTAGAATAACTTTTATAAAAATATAGTTTTTATGTATATAATTGGGTTTGTTCATGTCTTATGTCTATCAAATCTATTGTATAAACATGTAAAATATTTTATTGAATATTTAACATATATATAACCTTAAAATCACTCAAAATTGTAAATAATTTAATTATTTGTGTAAAATATCTTTCTTGAAATAAATATTATAATATTTTCCTTTGTATATAATCAGTTTTCACATTCATTTCCAATTAATTAATAACCTATGAATTCATATAATCTTTTTGTAAAAAATGAATTATAAAAAATTATATAATACAATTCATAACCACTAATATAACGGTTAGGGTAAATTTAATTAAATTATAAAAATATTTTAATTATATATTGTTATTCGGTAAAACTCGGCCTCGTGTGTTATGTGTTCCATTGAGAAAAGTCATTGTTTCATGTAATAAAAGATAAAATCAGTTTTTCCTTGTAGAGAAAGATTAATATATGTTGCTAGTAGTTCATAATCAACTTTTTTTCATATGAAGTAATCTAAACATAGTTCTTTAATCTAAAATAATCTATATTTAGTGTTGTTTGAAATAAAAAATATCAAAAAGGTTAAATTATTACGAATAACTATTATTCACAAAATCATGGGGTGTTACAATTTAAATTTGAAGGAAATGAAAAAATTGATGAATTCAAACATAGTTATTTCTATTTGATTTTTACACCTATTTTTATCTCTTCTCTTTTTTATCTATGGTGGTGATTGTAACGATATTTATAATTTACGTAAAACAGCTCCTGATCAATCAAGCTCTAGAAACATCACACGGTATATCATGAATATTTGAATTAAAACACATTAAATAAAGGCATATAATTCCATAATAATAGAAAAAAATTATTACATTGAATGGGATAATATTAATCAATCAAAGAATTTCTTTGAATAGATATTTACTTCTAAAGATAATATTCTAGAAATCAGAGAAAATATCTTAATTTCAACCTCTATTTATGAATAGTCCAATGTAACGTTCCATCATGTATGGAAAAAATCCATATGTAGAATTGAAAATGTATGGTTTTTGCAAAACATAGGTTGGATAATTTATGGTTGTTCAAAAATATAGGGAAGATAAAAAATATTCTTATTTTCTGAAATTTAGGGTTTCCTACAAAAGTAAGTTGTGTGATCAATAGATTTTCTTCCAAAAGTTGGGTATCCAAACCTTATGTTATGCATACAAATTTAAGGTATGAACAATATTCCCAGAATAAATTCAAAATACATCCATACTACTGTAAAATATATTTCCAATAGATCAATTACTTGAATATATTTCCAAAATAAATATTCTACCAAATATTATCTTTATGAAGTTCACTTAAGAGAAACCTCATTAATAACATAATTGTGTGTGTTTGTGAGTATCATGACCAAAAATATTATGGATATTATTGAATTAACATAGTCTCAAAAATCTCCCACTTTTCCTTGATCAAAAAACCCATATCTAAATTCCTTAAATAAGAAATAAAATAATTTTTATATTAATAAATTTCCACAATCATAAATAAATTTATAAAAAAGTTCTCCCATATTAATATTTCTCTAACATAACTCAATATATTTTCTGGTAAATTTATCCATAAATTTATCAACATATATCCACTCTAATAAACTCACAAAAATTTCTACGCATATAAACATATCCTTTTTCGTGAAATTAAAATGAAAAGAGTAAAAGTGTCAATAAATAATCCCCCTATATTAATACTTCAAAAAGTGTAATCACGATGCATATACACTATTTTTTTAATGAATAAAATTAGTTTTATATGTAAATATTAAACATCTTAAACACCTATTGTATAAAAAATATGAACACTTTCTAATAACTCCCCCTAAGTCACAGATGAAAGGGTATTCAAGGAAATAAATTAAATGAATTTCACATGTCATATTTGAACAAATAAATTAGTAAACATGATAATAGATGAATTTACCATATGTAATGAGATAATAAAATATTAAGTACATGAAAACATAAAATAACTAATTAAATTATAAAACATTACAATGAAATTATGAAAAAACTTATACTACATATTTAATGAAAAATATTATAAATTGAATTTATAAAACATTAACATTAAATAATATATAGAAAATAAAATTGGTGTGTCTGAAAGAATTATAAAGGTCATATGAAAATTCCAAACATATAATGTAAAGACTCAGAATTCCCATGGAATTTTTCTTAATACATGGGAATTTTACGAGTCTGCAGTTTCGGACGTCGCCTGATTCTGAGGCCCGGTGTTCCCAAAATCAATTTCTGAAGTTCTGTTTGGGTACATTCAGTAAACGTACGAGCGGGATTCTATAACTTTTGAACCAATGCTCGAAACTAAAATCCGAGGGCACCGTTGAACTTGCAGCGCCGGTAATAGCATAAGGAGACCTTTATCGCAGTTACATTCTGACGTGAGTAGAAGATAGTTTTTGAGGGTTTTATTTAGATTGAATAAAAAATAAAGTGTTAAAATTATTTTTATGTGTGGTAGTTAAAACCTCCATGGGGAGGTTAGTGGTGGGGACCACCCACACATAACCTCCATTGGGAAGATGTTATAAGGTGGGGCCCACATGATCATCAAACCCCCTTAACCCCCTTTAACCCTTGGAACTCCATATTTATTGCGGAGCCTTTTCACCTTCCTTCATAAGTGTGCCAAACCAAAAATTAATTACTGGAATAATTTATTAATTTGATGTGATTTGAATTCTTTTGAATTCATTATTCCAACATTTAAATAAGAGATCATATTATTTTATTTTGGGGGTTGTCATATTCTTTGGTGGATCTTTGGAGAATCATTGGGTGAATTTCAACCTCCCTACGAAGAACGCTCCTCATCTCCGAAGAATGAAAAACACCATCCTTGATCTTCGGCCAAGCTAAAAGAGAAGGAGCTGTATGCAAATAACACCGATGATGCTTCTTCCTCGGATGCTCCCTGACATCAATGAAATGACACTTCCTTTTCCCACGACTTAGTCAATGAACAATTGTCGAATCAAGGTAGGGTTTTGTTGTAATTAAATTAAATCCTCATTCCTCGTCATTTATTACAGTTCGATGTAGTCCATTTGCTACCACCTAATGGGGAGGGTGTGGGATGAAAAAACATGGCCCGACATCCCTCTGTTGGTTCTTGTTTTATTGATGAAAGAGGCAGACCACCGGAAGGGCGCAACGCCGTCGTGCCACGCAAAGAAAAGCCACGGCCAGGCGGGCCGCGGATGAGCCGGAAGGGCGCGGTGTGATCGCACCATACCGGTGAAGAACCACGACCAGCATGGCCGCGAAAGACGGAAGAGGCATCGTGCCGTCGCACTGTGCCATGACGCGCCGGAGGGGCGGAACTATGGCCAGGGCATGCTGCGGTGAAGGTGTTCCGTGCCGTCGCGCCGCACCGGAGAGGGACCGCGGCCAAAGGCCACGGCGGTCGAAGGAGTGTGGCTAACTGAGCCATCCGCCGACGATAATCCACAAGGCTAGACCTGATGGGTCTCATGGTTTATTTGGAAGCTGGGGGGCACCCCCCCATGCCGTGGCCATCCAGGCCACGAGGAAAGCCGGGCCCCGCGACAAGCCCGCCGCGACCAGCTAGGCCAATCCTCACGGCCATCCGGGCTGGGCCGCCCTTGCGGTACATGCCGCCACTGGGCCGAGCCGCCATTGGGCCGAACCACCCTCAGGCCAGGCCACTCCATCAGACCGGGTCGGACCTGCGGACCGAGTCGGTCCCCTGTCTGGAGCCATTTAACCGTAAATCACCAATTCATCAGTATTTTGGGCAACAAGTGTCCGAATGAAGAACCATCTATGGCGACGAAAGGCTTAGATTAGGACGGATCTTTTGGCATACCCCAGTTGTGGTTTGGACATAGTTTGGGTACGATCGGGTTGGTTTGAACCTAAAAACCAACTGGGCCCCTGGAACGAAAATGCCAATAACTCTCAAACTGAGCGTTTGATTGATGCACCATCTATCACGTTGAGTTTTTTATGATGATACGGAACTACATGATACATCAACTCGATACATCATGGTAGTTTATGTATCGACACTTGGCTCGAGGAGGGGACCCTCCCGAAATCGAGCGTGCTGTGTGTGGACACCCTATGGCTAGCTGCGACTAAGATGACAAGATCCTCTGTGGGTTCGTCATCGACGATACTGTACCAGTATCCTCCGTGGGTTTGACATCTATGACTTATTTACTGGGATCCTCTGTTGGTTCATCAGCAGTGACTTCTGTACTGGGATCCTTCATGGGTTCGATGGGAATGAATTCTGTACCAGGATCCTCTGTGGGTTCCGCAGTGCAGATATTGTTCCAGGATCCTTTGTGGGATCGACAAAGGAGATGATTCCAAGGATACCTCTAATCATATCTACCCCTCTTCCTATGTTGTATACCTGTGTGAGCTAAGTCTTGAATTTCAATCATTATCATCGAGGTGATTGACTTTACTTCCTTTGTGAACTGGGTTGCGCATGAGCTTGAGAGTTTGAGCCGGACTATGACTGGTAACATTGTTATATGTATGGGCATATACATAAGTAGGGTTGGTTGAAACTTCTTGATTGTATCTTTCTTCTTTGGTTTACCCTTAGTCGATTCTGGGAGATCTTCGGGGGTCTCGGGTCCCCTAATTAGAATTGTTATACTAATCCCTACACGGGCTTCACCTGCACGTTGTTGTGTTATGTGCAGATGACGGTCAGCACTGATCGAGGTTGAGGGTGATGGACAAGAGGCTGCTCAGAGTTGGACTATATGGGACATAGATCAAGGATGAGTTGTTTGAGATCTGTACCTACCCTTCAGGTGGAATTCCACGGTGGATGATCCATGAGTTGTTTTACCCTTTTTATATGTACTTGTTGTTCAGTTGGGTTTGTATACTGTCCCACTTACTTTCATCACACTTTTCTTTTCTATATTAGTACATGCTGCTTCTATTGCTTCTATTCAGACTGTGTGTATTACAGGTTTAAAGGAAATGACTTCCCTTTTTATCAGGGATTCTCCTTTGGTGCTTGTTTCAAGCCCCTAGGCTATGGAAGGCAGGCTGGGGGTAGTCATGACACCGACCCCAAGGACGGGTCGTGACAAATTGGTATCATAGGAGTCGTTTCTACCACAGAACATGGAATATTATTCTTTTAACAGAAATAGTGTTATGTATTTTGGGCGTGGTAATCAGTTTTGGGAAACCGGTGTTGGTGCAGCGGCCGACGTATCCATACACTAGGACTCTAACTTCTGATTTCCGACTTAGTTCCCAAAATCCCTTATTGTGTATGTGTTTCCATTGAAAAGATTTCTTCGTGATTACTTTTTTCAGCTCACCAGGTATATTGTTTGACCGTGTCACAACTGTTTCTTTTTAGGATGGCCCCATGAAGGCACCCAGCTAGGGTTCCGAGTTTCATACGAGATAGTAGCCCACCAATCGATGAAGCCTCGGTGCAGCGCCCCATCACAGCAGAGGTTCCAGCAGCACCACTACCCGCTAGGCCACCGATACCACTAGCTCTAGCAGTTGAGAGTGTGCGCCGTCTAAGTGTGTTGCACGAGTTCCAGCGCCAGAGGCATCCCAGGTTCCATGGAGAGATGGACCCACAGACAGCTGAGGATTGGCTGGAGGCTGTTGTGAGAGTTTTCAAATTGATAGGGACACCAGCCGACCTCATGGTGATCTTTGTCGTGAGTCTCCTGCATGCATAAACATGCAGATGGTGGAGCTTGAGGATCCAGGTGCATGACGAGGCTTCACTACTCTAGGAAGACTTTGAGAGTCTCTTCCGGTCAGAGTTCGTTCTAGCCACCTTTCGTGCAGTGTGGATTCAGGAGTTACTTAATCTGTAAAAGGGCAGAATGACAGTATCTCAACACTCATCATGGTTCACCGACCTCTCACACTACTCGACAGATATGGTGCGAGACCCATTCTTCAAGGTACAGACTTCCGATCATGGACTCAGGAATGAGATCAGGGCTTTGATGATCTACCTCAACATTCCGATGTAGGAGGGGGTACTGGAGCGAGCACTTCTTGTGGAGAGTTTTATAGTTGAGCAGTCACCAGTAGCAAGACCCACCGCAAGGCGACACGTAGCGGAGTCATCTGCAGCCGACAGTAGACATATGTCACAGAGGTCCAAGCGGACCAGGCGGTTAGGTGGGCGACCCTAGGATATAGGTTTGGTTATCCAGGGCACACGAGACAGAGCCAGCCATACAAGGAATATCATTTCCATGCATGCAGCGGGTAGGGTCACATGGCTTGAGACTGCCCGATCCACCATGCATATCAACAACATATAGTAGAGGGACCTCCCATAAAGAGCTAGAGGTTTGACCGTGGTGGTTCTCCAGGAGAAGGAGGACGTTGCAGAGGAGCTAGCTGAGTAGCAGGTGGTGGAAGACATTTCAAGGCCTTTCCCCCACCACCACCAGGAGGTCCACCCCGACCACAGGGAGCTGGAAGACAGCGGCGAGCTTAGCTCCAAGAAGTTGAGGCCTACGACCATAGTGCACCTGAGATGATTCGAGGTTCTATATGTGTCTACTCCACCCTTGCTGAAGTACTTATAGACACAGGTCCGAGTCATTATTTTATTGTTGATTCCATCATTCGGATCTCAGAGATTCCGAAGGTGTTGTTGGATCAATATTTATGACTAGAGACTCGTATAGGTGAAGACTCGACGATTACGCACTGGTGCTAGCAGTGTGAGCTTACTCTAAGAGGTGAGAGCTTTGGCTGGGATCTTCTCATAGCGGTGTCGAGGCCTTGCGACATCATCATGGGTATAGACTGGTTAACCATAGTTCATGCTCATATTTACTGTATTAGGCAGAATGTGTGTTGTGTCCATGAGGATGGGATGAGGTTTACCTTCACCGGTGAGAAGGGAGATTTCAAAGAATAGGATGGAATTACCCAGTGGAGGGGGTAGCCGATCACACATCTGTTGGCTAGTCTCATCCTCGAAGCGGTTGATGTGCATAGTCTGAGTTTTCATGTTGTGGTGGATCAGTACGTGGATGTTTTCTCTGACGATGTTCCAGGAAAACCTCCTGGCAGAGAGGTGGACTTCTACATTGACCTGTACCCTAGGATGGCACCGATATCTAGTCCAACTTATTGGATGGATCCCACCGAGATTCGTGAGCTGTGGGTACATCTAGAGGACTTTCATGGGAAGGGATTTCTCTAACCCAATGTTTCACCCAGGGAATCTCCGATTTTGTTCACCAAGAAGGTGGATGGGAGCTTGCATCTGTGTGTTGGTTATCGGCGCCTGAACCAGGTGACAGTGAAGAACAAGTACCCAATCTTGGGGATTTCCGAACTCTTTGATCAGATCAAGGGAGATCAATGGTTCTTGATGATAGATCTTAGATCAGGCTATCACCAGCTTAGAGATCGAGACAAGGATGTGAAGAAGATGTCCTTCAGGTGTCGGTATGGCCACTACGAGTTCTTGGTTTTTCCCTTCGGCGTAACCAACACACTAGCCATGTTCATGAGTCTCATGAATAGGATCTTCTAGCCTTACTTCGATTGCTAGGTTGTAGTCTTCATCGATCACATACTGATCTACTTGACTACTGAGGAGGAGCATGCCTACCATTTGTGGGTAGTACTAAACACACACCAAGAGCACCAACTTTATGGTAACCTCTCAAAGTGCCAGTTTTGGATTCGAGAGGTTCACTTCTTGGTACACGTCATCTCGGAGGCTGGAGTTGCAGTGGATCCAGTGATGATTGAGGTAGTACTTTCTTCTAATCCACCCAGGAGTGTGACAAAGATACAGAGTTTTCTGGGACTGACTGGGTACTATTATAGATTTGTGCCAGACTTCTCCAGAGTTGCAACACCACTTTCATCCTTGACTAAGATGGAGAAACCCTTCGTGTGGTCGGAGATATTCCAGCAAATCTTTCACGAGCTGAGGAAAAGGATGAGTAGTGCCCCCATCTTGACGCTTCAAGAGGAGGGCATTGGATACGTAGTTTACTGCGACACATCAGGTACAGGAATTGGGTGTGTCCTAATGTAGGAGCGAGCAGTGATCGTGTATGGTTCTCGGCAATTGAGACAACACGAGCAGAACTATGTTACCCATGACCTGGAGTTAGTATTAGTGGTACTCGCCTTGAAGATGTGGAAGAACTATCTGATGGGTGATCATTTTATAGTCTACTCTGACCACTAGAGTCTCGGGTACATCTTCCCGCAGAAGGACCTGAACCTGAGACAACGACGATGGCTCGTGTTCCTCTAAGACTATGAATTTGAGATAGTGTATAATCGTAGTAAGGGGAACGTTGTAGCATATGCTCTCAGTAGGAGATCCAACATTCAGCTACTAGGAGAGGCCACAGAGCAGCTGGTCGCATTGCAGATATCTTTTGTGGATAGAGATGGAGAAGCCTTTATGTAGTCTCTCACAGTCACTCCTCCACTTCTTCATTGATTTAGGGAGGCACATCATGGGGACATTGACTGTGAGACTCGACGGGCTCAGATATCCATAAGTCAGGAACCTGATGGATTTTCTGAAGGTGGAGAGCATGTAATTATCTTTAGAAGACGTATGATGGTACCATTTGCACTTCAGGAGGAAGTGTTGCAGGAGTTCCACACATCTCCTTTAGCAGTATATCCAGGAGTGGCGAAGATGTATCAGGACCTCCGACGATACCACCGATGGCCTGGTATGAAGAAGGTAGTAGAAGAGTTTGTCTTATGATTTCTCACTTGTTAGCATGTGAAGGGGGGGCACTAGGTTCCAGCATGCTTGGTTCATCCCTTAGAGGTCCCAGAGTAGATGTGGGATGCGATATCCATGGATTTCTTGATGGGACTTCCATATACATCCAGAGGGCACGACTCTGTCTGGGTGATCGTAGAACGGCTCACAACGTCAGCCCACTTCTTACTAATTAGAGCAGGTCTTAGTAGAGAGCATGGGATGCCTCTATGTGTAGTAGATCATATAGATTCATGGTGTTCCATCGACGATCATCCCCAATCTAGATGCTCGTTTCACTTCCCGGCTATGGAAGGGCTTGTAAGAGGTTTTTGGGATGCAACTTCACTTGAGCACCGCCTTCCATCCTCATATGTATGGTTAGACAGGGAGGACCATTCAGACTCTCGAGGATATGCTACATGCATTCATCCTCAACTTCAGTCGCAACAAGGAGGATCACTTACCCTTGGTTGAGATTTCATATAACAACAGCTACGACTCCACCATCGGGGTGACACCTTTCGATGAACTTTACGACCAACCTTGCATATCGCCTATGTGCTAGACTGAACCAGGGGAGTCAACAATTATGGGACTAGAGATGGTGCAGGCTACGATGGAGAGGTGCAAATAATCATGGAGAGGATGAAGACTGCATAGAGCAGGCAGAAGTCCTATGCTGATAGGAGACGGAGACCACTGGAGTTTAAGGATGGTGACCACATCATTCAATGGGTCTCACCTCGATGATGTATAAAGAGATTTGTCCAAGACGGCAAGTTATATCCATGATTCATCGAACCTTTTAATATCCTCAGTAGAGTAGGCAATGTGGCTTACCACTTGGCTCTTCCACCTTAGTTGCACCGGGTTCCCGACATCTTCCATGTATCTCAGCTGAGGAGATAGGTGAATGACCCTTCTCACATCATAGACCATGGGGAGCTGGACATCGACGATGGGACGACATTCACGGAGGTTCCATCGGAGATTGAGGATCTACAAGATAGGGTCATATGTGGATGGTCGATTCCTCTAGTGCGTGTTCATTGGAAACACGTTAACCTCCAGGAGAGCACATGGGAGCGGTAGGCTCAGATTTGTTCACAGTACCCCAATTTTTTTTCCTTAGTGTGAGTTATAGATTACGAGGACATAAATCCCTAAGGTGGGGATAATGTAAAGATCCAAAATTCTCATGGAAATTTATTTTAATACATAGGAATTTTACAAGTCCGAAGTTTCTGACGGCGCCTGATTCTGAGGCCCGGTGTGCCCAGAATCTATTTCTGATTTTTGGTTCTGGTATGTTCAGTAAACGTACGAGCATGATTTTTATCATTTGAACAAGTGATCGGAATAGAAATTTGAGGGCACCGTTGAACTCGCAGTGCCGTTAATCGCTTAAGGAGACCTTTACCAAAGTTGCATTCTGACGTTAGTAGAAGATATTTTTTGTGGTTTTTATTTAAATTGAATATAAATAAAGTGTTAACATTATTTTTATGTGTGGTAGTTAAACCCTCCAAGGGGAGGATAGTGGTGGGGCCCTCTCACACATAACCTCCCTTGGTAGGATGTTATAAGGTGGGGCCCACATGAGCATCAAACACCCTTAACCACCCTTTAACCCTCGGAACTCCCAATTTATAGCGGAGCCTCTTCACCTTCCATCATAAGTGTGGAAAACCACAAATTTATTAATGGAATAATTAATTAATTTAAGGTGATTTGAATTATTTTGAATCCATTATGCCAACATTAAAATAAGAGATCATATTATTTTATTTTGGGGGTTGGCATAATCATTGGTGGGGCTTTGGAGAATCATTGGGAGAATTTCATCCTCCCAATGAAGAACACTCCTCATCTCCGAAGAAACGAAGAACATCGTCCTCGATCATCAACCAAGCTAAAAGAGAAGGATCCGCCTGCAAAGAACGCCGACGATGCTTTTTCCTCGAACGCTCGTCGACGTCAATTAAACGACGCCGCCTTTTCCCGCGACTTCATCAACGAACAATTGTCGAATCAAGGTAGGGGTTTGTTGTGATTAAATTAAATCCTCATTCCTCATCGTTTATTATGCTTCGATGTGGGCCATTTGTTACCACCTAATGCGGAGGGAGCGGGTAGAACAAACATGACCCGATCTCTCTCCACTGGTTCTTGTTTTATTGATGATGGAGTCGATCCACCGGAAGGGCACAACACCATCGCACCCCGCTACAACCAGTGGGGACGCAGTGGAGCCATAAGGGCGTGGTGCCGTTGCACTGCGCCAGTGAAGAACTGCGGAAAGGATGTCCACGACAGAAGGAAGAGGCGCGACGTAGGTGCGTTGGAGGTGCGGAACTGCGACCAGGGTGGGCCGCGGTGAAGGGGTGAGGCGCCGTCATGTTTCACTAGAGAGGGACCATGACCAAAGGCCGTGGCGGTCGAAGGAGGGCGGCTGGCAGAGATAGCCACCGGCGGGGCTCCACAAGGCGGGACCCAGACTGTCCCGTGGTTTCTTCCAAACTCGAGGGGGGAGGGGGGGGGGGGGGGCGACAGCCCCCCATGGCTTGGATAGCCTGGAAAAGCGGCGTGGCAGCCGACCCCCATGGCCAATTGAGCTGTGCGACCACACGGCCAACCCGCCGTGGCCAGCCGGGACCCACGGCCAGCCAGCTGCGGTGGGCCGGCCAGGCCCTGCGGCCTGCTGGGCCGGGCCGCATGGCCTGCCGGGCCGGGCCGCACGGCCAGCCGGGCCGGGACACCCTTGCAGGCAGGGCCACCACTAGTCCAGGCCACCATAGGGCCTGATCGCCCTGGGGCAGGGCCGCTCCATCAGATTGGGTCGGACCCGCAGACCGGGTAGGACCCCTGTCCGGACTCGTGTAACCCAAAATCACGAATTCATCCGTATTTTGGGCTACGGGTGTCCGAATGATGAACCATCTGCAGCGACAGAAGTAATAGAGAAGGACGTATCTTTTGGCATACCCTACATGATATTTGGATGCAGTTGGGGGTACGGTCATGTTGGTTTGAACCTAAAATCCAACTGGGCCCCTGTAACAAAAATGCCAGTAACTCCTAGAATGGCATCCGATTGACGCACCGTCTGTCACGTTGAGTTCCTTATAATGAGACAGAACTATGGGATACATCAACATGAGACTTCATGGTAGTTGATGTATTGAAAATTGGCTCCAGAAGCAAACCCTCCCGGAATCGAGCGTGATGTGTGCGGAAACCCTATGGATGGCTGCGACTGAGATGACATGATCCTTCATGGGTTTGACAACGACGATGTTGTACCAGTATCATCCGTGGGTTCTACAAAGTTGAATTCGGTACCAGGATCCATTGTTGGTTGGATAGTGGTGACTTCTGTACCAGGATCCTCCGTGGGTTCTATAGTGATTAATTCTGTACTAGGATCCTCCATGGGTTCGACAGCGCTGATATTGTTCCAGGATCCTACATGGGATCAACAAAGGAGATGATTAAGAGGCTACATATAATCATCTATACCCCTCTTCATGTGTTGTATACCTGTGTGAGCCGAGTCATGACTTTTAATCATTATCATCGAGGTGATTGACGTTAATTCGTTTGTGGACTGGGTTGTGCTTGGGCTCAAGAGTTAGAGCCGGACTGTGACTGGTAACTTAGGTATATGTATGGGCATATACTTAAGTAGGGGTAGTTGATACATCTTGATTTTATCTTTCTTCTTTGGTTTAACCTTAGTGGATTCTGGGAGTCCTTTAGGGGTCTCGGGGTCCCCTACTGAGTATTGTTATACTCACCCCCGCACAGGCTTCGCCTACACCTTATTGTGTTATGTGCAGACGACGGTTAGAAGTGATCAAGGCTAAGGGTAACGGACGAGAGGATTCTTGAAGCTGGACTAGACGGAATGTCCCTAAGGGACGAGTTGGTCGAGATCGGTACCTACCATTCAGGTAGGATTCCCCGGTGGATGATCCAGGAGCTATTTTCCCCTGTTTACTTGTACTTGTTGTTCAGTTGGGTTTTTATACTGTCCCACTTACTTTTAGAACACTTTTCTTTTCTATATTAGTACATGTTGCTTCTATTTCTTGTGTTCATACTATGTGTGTTACAGGTTTAAAGGAAATGCCTTGCCTTTTTATTAGGGATTCGCCTTTGGTGATAGTTTCCATCCCCTGGCCTATGGGAGGCAGGCTTGGGGTAGTCACGGTACGGGCCCAGAGGACGGGTCATTACATATTAACTTTTCATGTAAATCATCAATAAATATTGACATTTCTTTAATTTTTCCTTGAAAATCTATTGTTTTATCATATAGCAAGGAAGACGAACAATGTTCAGCTAATAACACTATCATATTATAAAGGTCCAATATATTAACAACTTCTCTTCTATGAAACATGATCTGACTTTTCATTTCTACATTAAATTATTCAATGTCTCATTTTTAAATTGCACTTTATTTCACATCCTAATATTTAATTTGTGGTTCTTTAAAGGAAATTCTAGATGTCTTCAAATCATCTCATAACATCAAATTTTGTTCATTTAAGGAACTAACTTTGAACTGAACATTTTCATTAGACAATTGACATGAAAAAACATCTATTACATCATTACCAAGACCTAACTTGTTTATCCCAGATGATTATTCAAATAAATTGATAACATAAGAAACTGACTATTCATTTATCTAATTAGAAGGGTTACCTTTTATTCTTCTACGACAAATAATTTCTTCTAATCTTGATGTTCATGATCAATTCATCGTATTGTGTCTAGTGTTTAGAAGTATTTTATAATATATTTCAAATAAGATTAAAATAAATTGGTTTTAAGAAGATGAATATTCAAGGGTTTTAAGGAGAAAATGATATGTTTTTTTCTATCACATTGAAGACAACCCATAATAGTCTCGATTTAAAAAATATGAAATAATAATTTTAGAATTTAATTTTTAAAAATAAATTTTTTATAAATTAATGATAAAAAATGATACATAAAAAAATAAATAATGAAACATACATTTTCGTAAAAATTATTTATACCACAACAGAACAATTTAATTTTTTAAATTGTTTTTCTAATTGAACTGGGAACAAAATAATTCGAATATAATTTTTAACATTTACTATTACATCATATTACATGTTTTCAATTTTGAATTTTATTTTTAACAAGGATTATATTTATATATTTATATATTTTTATCACTATACTAGATGATTATTGTAAAGTATAAAATTAAACCAGTAAATCTTTAGTCATATTTTCATGATGATCAAAATAAATTTTAGAGTAATTTGACTTCAAATATGTAATTTGTTCCGATAGTGATTCATTTTCTAAAAAAATATCATAATAATATTTTATAAATTTTCTATGATCTCTACTAATAGATTTATATTTATATGGTATCATAAATCGATACATATTAATTTTATCATTATAATATTTTTGAAAATTATATTTTTGAGGGTTAGAAGATTATACCTCATCAGCAAGAGCCATAATACCTACCACTTGTCTTTTATGCTTAGTCTCAAAATATATACAAGATTCATCATGTGAACCCAATAAATACCTAAAAGTAGAATATATAATTTTTTTCTAATTTTCTCATAATATTTTTTTCATTGAGCTTTAGTCGAAGGATATTTATCTTTTTATGAAATTTTTCTCTGCATTGAAAGCATCCATTTTCTTCAATCCCTTTTATTTTAATATTAAATTGTTCTTAAAATATTTTACAAGATATGATAAATATTTATCTAAATTTTGATGACTGGAATCATATGATTTGTGAATTGAAGTATTTGTGGTTGATACATCATGTTTGATAGGATTTTCTGCTTCATCCTTCATCTCATCTACATAAAAGATTAATGTTTAAATAAATTCCTTCATAGATAATTTTTTTAACTGTTTAGAGTAATGTATAGAGGAAAATATTACATGCCACATAGAATTTAGTACTCTAAGTAATTTAAATGCATCATCTAATTGTCAAATTTGATCTCAAAAAGTATAATTTTTTTTGAAAATATACTTAAATATCCAATTAATTTGAGTTATAGTTTTATCTTTATTCATTCTAAATGTATCGAACATTAAATTTAATGCACTATATCATAATTTACTGATATTTTCAATCATATAATATGGAAAAAATATTCTAAAACAATGCATATGAAATAGAACATTGAGAAACGTGTTTAAAAACATCAGTTCCTAACCCACAGACAATTACAGTCATTTAATTTAAACTGTGATGATATTTTTTTTCTTGATCATCAACCCATTTTATAAAATTATTCCAGAGTAATTTTATCAGATTTTACAACAATTCAATAAAATCTTCTCCATTTATTTTGAAAACAAATAATCATGCAATATTTACAACATCCATAATTATCACCATTAATTTAAGAAGCATGGATCATTGACAGACCTTAATAAAGATAATCTATTTTTTTTTTATTTTTTTATTCGTTCGATTCATTAACTCAATTTAATTAGAGAATAAGATAAAACACATTAGACAAATAAAACATTTTATGCTCAATCAATAACTTATTTTTAATATTTCTTGTAGGTTTAGAGTATAATGATAATGTCTAACCCATTAGAATTTGGAATTATTTTAATCCGAATAAAAATAAAAATATTTAAGGATTTTTAATAAGAGAATATGCTATATAGCCCAGCCATTTATATCGCTTGTTTTGTCAGATTGTAAATAATGAAGATAAATATATAAGGGGTGTTAATTGAGTTTTTGAAAATCATTAACATATTCATAAGACATCTCATTTTATACAATGATCCTTTCATTATCTCATAAGGTTGAATGAGCTATGTAAACAAATTAGGAAATGAACACAATAGTGTATAGTGGTTTAGGGCACACAGATCACTTTGTTCACTCCAGCAACACTGTACTCTATATGTATGATGATTTTCAATTATAGGTCCATTTATTTAGAGAATTCATATAAACTATGTTCATGTAGTCGGCAACATACATGTCTTTTATAAGGACTTCTAGTTATTTTAAATTTAATTTGAAATCCAAATCATTATACAAGAAGATGACACTCTATAAAAACTATGATTGAGTTAGGGAATCCAAAAATATAATAATTCCATAGATATTAAATTAATTTAGAAAATAGTTTTTGATTCAAAATTACTGTAACAAACTGATAGATGTATTTATATCATAAATAAAGAATAGTAGAAAATAAATATTTAACGTTTGACATGACTTCGTCAAATAGTGATAGGAAAAACACCATATTGATTTGTAAACATGTATGTCTCCAATGTGTATCTCTAAAAAATGTTTTTTTGATCTTGTAAAAGAATATATACATGTATGATATATAAATAGTGAAAATAGTATATCAATTTGATAGATAAAAACACGTATGTCTCTAAAGTGTAGTTATTGTGGAAACAAAACACTTATTTTTTTTTAAAAACTATTATTTATTTTCTATGTATATATTTGATGTTTATCTCTTCTTCTTATTTCTCTTCAAAGAGGATTATATTGGTATTTGTACATATTTTAGAATAGAAACCGGTGAAACCAAAGCTAGAAATATCTCACAAATTATTGTGAATATTTTAATTCAAAATCATTCAATAGAGTTATAAATTCCTATAAAAATAGGGAAGATTTATCCATTTAATTAGATCCTTTGAATCGATCACAAAATAACTTTGAATATATATTTACTATGGAAAAAAAATTGCAAAAATCAGGGAAAATATGATTAATTTTAAACTCTGTCATTGAATAATCAAATGTAGGGTTCCTTCATGTGAGTATAAAATCCAAACAAAGGTTTAAAATGTTCAGTTGTTAATAAATATACGGTTGGTAACATATTTTTTTTCTGAAATTTTTGGGTGACATAGAATATTATACTTTTCTCAGACTTATGGTTTCTTCCAAACATTGGGAATATGATCAAAACAATTTCTTACAATCATTGATTCTCCAATCCTAACCCTATGCTGACAAACATAAATTATGATAAATCTTTCTTGAATACATTCTAAACACATCTATAATAATTTAAAAAATATTTCCTATAGATTAATGACTTGGATATACTCATTGAAAAAAATATATTACCAAATATTATCTTCCTAAAATTCATTTGATAGAAACATCCTTTGTAACATATATATTGGTGTTTTCGATAATCAAACTAAAAATTAAATTTTTGAAATTTTTGAATCAACACATGCTCAACAGCTACTATATATGGATCTAGTCATGATTTAGATGATGTAGTCATCACTCTAAACCTCCGTGTTGTTTTCAAATATTTAGTGAACTAATAAATCAATCCCTAAATTATACTAAATGAATCATAGAATAAACAGAAACTCATCTTTTTCACATCGTATAAAACAACACGTTATAGCATATCCAAAAAAACTTTTAAATATCTTCACAAACTCCTTTTGGAAAAAATATCATACATTTTTTCCAAATTGGTAAAAACCAACTTCTATATATGATATTATTTCAATCTAATTTTCATTGAACCTTATGTGTTTTGATTGTTTTTTATTTTTGGAATGTAGAGTTGATGGAATAGTTGGATTTTAATGAGGGGTTGACTTGGAGGTATGCTCATTTTATGGATTCTTGTTATAAATTTAACCTATGACACTGGTTCAAGTGTAGCAATTAACCTATTGTAAAAGTTAACCTCACCCATTTTCAATGGTTAGTAAAGATAACACGAATGATAGAATTTACAATGATACACTAAAAGGTTAACTTCTACCCATGTTGGGCAGATAACCTAACATGAATTATCGGATTTCTATATGTGGTTACACAATAGAGATTGTTTTAAGAACCATTCCATAACTTCTCCCCAATAATTTGATATAATTCCCAATTGCACATCCTTAAAGAAGATTCTTCGTCAACACACCTATCACCAAAATTTTCCTATAAATATTTATAGAACCATGTTAATGATTCTATCCCATTATGATATATATGTAGAAACAATAATTCTTTCTCTAGGTTTCATCTACACCTACTGTAAAATGATATTCCACCATGAAAATATGGATAAATGGACTTGAATATTTAATACTTTCATGAGAATAAGAAATATTAGTATTCTCAAAAGAATTCATGAAATATTGACTGATTGGGGTCCCCATTTTTTCTCTTTTTTCGATTTATATGGTGTATTATCTATATGAATTCTCTTTTAGCGCATTTTGAGGTCACTCAATGAAACAAATATAGACATTCATTATTCTTTTCTTATAGTTTTATTTTATATTAAAAAAAATCATAATAATTTTATCACTATTATTTATATATATTATATCAAGTATAATGTTCCATCAACATTTCTTGGTTCTTCTTATTATTCTATGGATATCAAATATTTAGTATATTCTTTTTCAAATAACATGAAGATTCTTCAAATTATTCTCATGCCGTATTTGAATATCCATGAATATACATCTACATAAATCCCTTTGAAAATATCTTCATTTAAATCCTCACTAAATTACATATTCAAAACACCATGAGTTATATATATATATATCCTAGTATATCATTTTTAATTATCCATGATATTCTATTCCTTAAACCCATTCAGAATTTCCATGTTCCAGAAATCATAAATCATTATGATGTAGCACATAGAGTATTGTATCAAAATTATATCAATATCCATTTAGTATCTCATGGATCTAAATCCATGATTGTAATATCTAATCCTTCTAGAACATTTTCTGTGAATCATATTATTTAAAATTCATTAGAACATAAAAATTCATGAAATCCCTGTAGACCTTTTTTTTGTTTCATAAATTACCCTTATGTGTCTCATCCTAAAGGTCGAAGGAATATGATCGAGCACATGAAAAAGTTAGAATAAACTATGTTTTAAAGACTATATTATGTAATCTTGTTCAACCACACAATGGGATCAACCATAATATCACACTATTATGGTCATTGTATCAACCACATGTACAAGTTAAGTATTGAGCTTATATATAAATAATATCCTGAAACATCAACAATTATCATTACATATCATTTAAAACTCCATTCAACCCATTGAATAGGTTGCATAAATCACATATGACATTCACATAGCTCATTTCGATCCCATATTACCCATAAGTAGGTAGGAACATTATTACTTTAACTTTCCATATCCATAGAGTTATGGATTTACCTATTTGTAACCAGTTTCAATTAGAGGTTTCCCTTTCACATATTGGCATAACATTGAGTTACCATTTTTTAATCCTTCATTCAAAATTACGTTGGTTGTTCTCCGGACAACTTACATTTACAATGCTAGTGGATCTCTAGGTAACCATTACATAGAGTTATGAAATTTTTACTACCTTTATGGAAATCATGAAATATATTTCATACCTATACATAGATATTATAATTTATCATGTATTTTTACATGGAATACTAGTATAACTTTATATAGGTGATGGAAAATCATGATGTACCTTTTTCGAACCTTCATACTTATAGAGTTACTTATACACTAATTGTGAAATTATCAATTAGACACTATGAAATAAAAAATTATAAATCAATATCATCAATGACCTTATTATGTACTTTTGAAACACCTCAGTCTACTTCTAATCAATCCTGAAACCTCAGTCCACTTCTAATCAATCCCAACATCATTATTCAAGAGGTTCAGATACATACGATGGATATCAAATCTAATGATTTTAATGATTTTATTAACTTACTCAAGAATCATAATTGTTTTTCTGATATCATATATGATTATATTATCATTATTTTGATAGTAACATTTCATTGTCACTCGTTATTCAGATATTGACTAAATTATGTTCTTATACATGATTTTCCAAATAAGATAAGGTTCCACTTCTATATTATAGATAAATAATTTACAGAATGATATTATTATTATATATATCATATTTATTCATTCAATTTATGTATATAATCATGGTTTAATAAATATCTTTTATAATTAATCGCATCGCATTGTGGGGTCGGCAGGTTGTACGTACAAACGAGCGTTGATATCTTTCTAAAAATAATTGAATAGCATTGAAGTGGATGGTGTGTGATATTTCATAATAAGTATCAAGTTTAAATAATCATATATAGTTATAATTTTCATCATTATACACATCCTTTTATGGTGGCCGTGAAAAATAGTTTACACCACGACGTAGAGATGGTAAGCCGTACGTACGCACACACGGTGATTTTATTTTTCATAGGTTGGATAGAAGGTGAAATAAGGTTGTTTCATATTTATAATAAAATATCAGTATATTATTGAAAATGATGTTATTAAATTATAATTAAACAATAAATAAAGTGTAATTAGAAGAAGAAAGATGTTTTAAAGAATCAGTAGAAGAGATTACCTCTTCCTTGACATGATTCCTCTAAAACTCTTCTTATAACACTCGAGTTAGGCTTTGAAGATGAAAAAAATATCATGAATGAAAATATGGATGTTTTGAAGGAAAAGGGGAAGGTTATGGACGATATTGAATGCTCAAGATGAAGTGTAGAGGTGAGGAAGGAGGTGAACATTTATAATTGATGTGAGGGGCACTTTTGGAAACTCCATAAACAATAATTTATAATAAAATCATACCCTACCCAAAAAACCAACAAAATGTCCCTATTTAGAATATTAGATGATATAGGGTTGTATTCTCATCAACTAATAAATTTTGTACATGTAATTTTTTCAATTTAAACCATTACTTTTTAATTGACACATAGTTATTCTATTTAAATTTAATTGTGGTAAAAATATTATAAATATTTAATGGTTATAAATAATTATTTATATGGTTTAATTGACCAAAAATGGATTTTTCATGAACTTTTAGATCTTATAATTATAATTTTTTAATTTTTAAATATTTTTCTGATTTTTATATAATATAATAAAATAATATTTTTATAAAATATCAATAGTGTCAGTTTTGACACTGTTCAGTTATTTGACATAAAAAAATTCAAAAAAGAAGATAAATTTGAAAAAAAAATATTACATACACTAATATCATTTCATATTCAACTTGAAAATTTGTGGATCACATTAATTTGTTCATATGATATTTCTTTTAATATTTTTAATACAATTTATTTGATATTTCTATTAACAAAAAAAATTTTACATCACTATTTTGTCATCATTAATGGTAATTATTTAATCACTAAAAATTATAAATAAATTTTTATAATGTATGTAATTGTATTATATTTCCATAAACTATATATAGTATATATTATATCCAAGTAATATATATATTAAAATTAATATACTTTTATAAAATTGGATTTTTACAATTGGTCACATTCATTTGTTTTTATTACATTCATGTCATATTCAAAGGTAAGTGGCCATAAAGAGATTGAATTTTGAAAAATAGATGATAAGGGTAGAATTTAGTCATCCAATAGTATTTTTACAGGTGTTAATGTAATTTTATAATATTATTTCTACCTATAATTATCCAATTTACCTTTAACCATGGAAATAATAATAATTACCAAAGTTACTTTTCATAATTCTAAAATATAATGGTATCCTATTAACATAATATAGATATAATAATTCCAAATATGGAGTCTATTATAAAAAATTCAAAACATATAAATTGTAGTAATTAATATAAAATCAATCCAATTTTTAGAATAAGAGAACGTGTTTTTTAAAAGATAAAACATTATAAATGTTTGAAATGTTTTTATATATGAATTCCATGTAAAATTAATTATAATTAAAAAAATTATATTGAATGATAAATAATATATTCTATTTATATTTTAAAACCATTTTATATTATAATATAACCATATAAATTATCTCGCTGAACAAAGATGTTTTCACTAAAAATTTATTATGGTTTTATTATTCATCAAAACATCAATGTTAATAGAGAATTTAAAAAATTATACCAAAGTAAATTTTTATATCCTATATTAAAATAACATGTTTATGTTCTCATATAAAAATTATTAATGTTTCAAAATTTTAATTTAAAAGGGTTTCACTATTGACAGACGAAAGATTATCCTTTTTATAAAAAAATAATGTTTTTATACAACAAATTGTGTTTATTCATGCCATACGATTAAAATATCATTTTAATGAATAATTGTTTCTAAGTATATAACATATATATCATTAAATTAATTTCTAATAGTAATTCACTCATTGAAACAAATATCTAATTTATATTTTTCACAAATAATTGATAGCCAAAGAATTCAAAATACATTTTCATAAGTTAGTTATAATTATTTCCACTAACCTAAAAACTAGGATATAAAAGAAATTTTATACTATGGATTTCTTGTAATTTTTTTAAACTCACTATTGCATGAAATTCATGATACTGAAGAATAAAAAGTATTTAATCAAATTTTTATATAAAAAAAATTATGCGTGTTACACTCATGATTTAGGATTGGGATGTCCTCCTTTGTAACCTATTGTTTAATTTTTTCGATGTACTATCATGTAACTTTTATCTCATAAAACATTTATCATGTCCCTATAAATTAAAGATATTCATAGGTCCAACCCATCGCATAATGAAATCATACATTCTTTTACCAAACATCATTCACAATATCATGACCATTGAAAAGATATGGGTTATATAAACATCAAATAATATCCCCTATAATCAATATAGGCATCATTAAAATTTCATCACATTATTACCTTTGTGAAATTGATATGTTTCATAATCATTTCATCAAATCATAACCTGTGAAGAGAATAAATTTTCAAAAGAATATAACCCATGGAATTGAAAGGAGCCTCATAAGAATTATTCTATCAAAACATAAACCATTCAAGAAATAATATTAATGTAAACATTGTATCATTTACCAGAAGGGATTTATTAACATCATTGTATGTTATATAAGATGTAAAATTACATAGAAATACATTTTGAAAATATTTGTTGAGGAAAATATACGTTCCTATTTAAAAAAAAGTCATTAAGAACATAAATCCTTTTTGAAATCCATTTTATTTTAAAATACTTTGTAAAAATTTAAATAATGCATGAAATAATTTTGAAAAACGTTCTATTTGAAAAAATTTAAAATAAACATGAAAAAATTTAAAAACTGCTAACATTAATAACATGTTCAAAACATATAAAGAAAGCATTAAATTTTTTGAAAACCAGTTCATTCAAAAAAAATCATTGAAAAATAATAATGAAAAATTTATTTTTTAAGAATTTTTTGTTGAAAACTCATTAGTGAACATGGAAAATGTTTTGAAAACAATTTCTTTTAAAATATTATGAAAACATATAAATAATGCCTGAAAACATTTTGATTAACATTTTACATGAAACTATTTATATGAATCGTGAAAACATTATGAAAACAATTTCTTTAATAATAGTTTTAAATATAATTTCTAAAAAATTGAACATTTAAACATGAAAATGAGGCTTCATGGAAATGATGGTGGGTAAATATGTACATGTCATACGATGTAGAAAGAAAATTCCTTTTTCACATTAAAAAGGGTAAAAATGATTTGTTCAGAAATTGAAAAGAATATAACATTAAAAACATTGGTAAAAGTAAAAGGTTATAAATTGAATTTAATTATTATATTAGAATATAATGACATTCATATAAACCCTTTTTATAAACATGGTTTTTAAGGAACATTGATTTTTGTCCAAAGATAGTGTAAATTCAGGCATTCTTAAAAATACATTATTAACTATCTTATGTACCAATGAGTATAATAATGAGACCAATACATGAATATATATTAAAATAATATAGAATAAGGAAACTCATTATCGTTCTTGAGAGAAGAATCACCAGATTTCTTCAAAGGATGAATAATCATTAACAAAAATATGAGATTGTTTAAAGAAACTCTTACTGCATGGTAACATATGATCACACTCTCCATATAAGAAATGGAATTTAAATTAATAATAAAATTTAATGAAAATGATTAAATTAATTATATAATATGTAGAAGTAAATTAGATTCCCCTCGAAAATGAATTTATGTGCCTAACAATACATGAGTATCGAAGAAGTAAAATTGAGACAAAACTATCTTACCGATTTTGAATGTTTTAAAATCTAATCCTAATGAATGAATGCTAATAAAATGGATATGTGAATACCGATTAATTTTTCTATACGATAAATATAATATGTTCATGGGAAGTTCATAAACCAAACAAATGAGGTATGTGGTGAATAATGAACATTTCTCATGAAAAAAATTGGGACGAAATCCCCTAACATTGTGTATTGACTCTCGTTGTACTCATTCAAGAAACCTATATAATAAATATAAATTATTTATAAAACATTTATAGAAAAATATTATTATATCTAATACCATATATTTTTTATTATGACCTTATACTTCCCTCTTGTAAACAATCCTTTGTTATGGTTTCACTTCAGGTAATATCATATTTGTTCTTCGCATGTGTCTTAGTTTGCTATGGATTCTGTCCTTATACTTATACCGTGATTCCATAATTTAAACAAGAAAAAATATACCTTCTCTAATATTTATTTATTTATTTTATTAATCTATTTATTATATTAATCTATTTATTATATAAGTATGAAATAGAATGTACCATTAATAGAGACAGTAATTCTTACTTACGCATGAATGTTGTTTTCATTTTTATTATCATGTTGAACAAAATAAATAAGATAATATATATATGTGTGTGTATATAATATAGTTAAATTATAATTATAATTTAATATTTATCAAATATTTTCACTAAGTTCATCCTTAATAGATTCCATGTTGTGTTTGAATGAATCAGATCACGGTGAGGGGGTGGTTGTCTACCCTTCCTCACACAAAATTACTATATTCACCCAAAATGGAATGTAAGAAATGATATGCGTTTTAAAAAGAAAATATAATATTAAAAACATAAAAAATATAATATATGACATATATAAACCTATTTTACATCATAATTTCCACTATGGGAGGTGGTAGAGGAAAAATGAACAATCATCATCTATTGAGGCTGTAGTTTGTCGTAAACATAAACAATATGTTCATTACACATTATATGGATGTGATTTTAAGTTTATGTAGAATAATTAGAATAAAAATAACTTAGTATATTTATGATTGTGGTGTTTTTATACAATAATATAATAATGAAAGTCTTTGGATAGAGGAATAAACTAAATGAAATGAGTTTGAGAGAAGACGTTACCTCATATTCTGGTAACTACTTTTGGTTTGTTCCAATGGATTTCTGGGAATGATTTATTTCCAAGGAAAGGATTATAGGAGGATTGAGGGGATATTGAGAACTTTTTTAGAAGATATTTTTCAATACTAATTGGTTTTATAGGTGTGAATAAGAGGGAGAGTTGGTGGCCTTTTATACGGAAGGTAAAGGACACACTTCACATTTTTGGAAACCAGTTAGATGTACCAATGTTTTTACCTAAAATAAGTCATCAAAATAGAAAAACTAAACACTTTAAGGTTAATTGAAGAAGTATTTCCATACAATGGGTTTCATACAAGTGTACAGGTCATTTGGTCCCTTAAATTAAATTTTTATTCCAATTTTAAATATAGTTACTATAATTATTTTTAACTACATTTACTAATAATTTTGGCAAAAAACTAAGTTGAACATTTTACACATTATAAATTATTATTATTACATATAAGGAATCCATTTATACAAAATTACAGTAACATATATAGAAGAAATTAATTTAAATTTAATCCCTGTGATGACACGACACAATGACTTTTTAAAGAAAAAACATCCAAATGATGGATAAGATTTTATACCCAATTTCAAATTGTAATTTATTCAAGTAACCTCTAATATATTAATTGATACAAATATTATCAAATGAAACATTGAAAAAATTTAAAATATAATTTAACTGTCACGACCCGACCCTACCCGGGCTCGAGACGCAACTACCCCAAGCCCGCCACCATAGTTCAGGGGCTGGCTACCAGCGCCGAATGCACAACAACTTGGGGAGGACTTTTACTAAGTACCTGTATACACACACGCAACACATTCAATGCAAAAGTGAATAGTAAAAATAAAAGAAAAGTACCAACTACTATAAATAAACCAGAAAGTGCATCGACCTCTAAAAGTACAATGAAAAAAACTGAAGGTGCACTAAAAAGAAAAGGGAAAAAACACGCGCCCAACCAGAAAAGTGCCACAAACCGGCAACAGGTAAACAAAATGAAAATAGCTGGAATGGACCCCCACTAGGAACCCGACTCCGACCACCACACACGGTCCAAGATCCCGAACACCGAAGCTCCTCTGACATCACGACCAACCTGCCCATCATCTAGAAGGGCACACTGAGTGCGGGAAAATCCCAAATAGGGGTGAGTATTGAAATATTCAGTAGGATTCCCCGATGGCTTGAGAAAGAAACAAAGAAGGTACCGAAAGGTGATTAGTAGATCGAACAAGAAAATTAAAGGAGTAAGACTGAAAGTGCAGTAATGAGTCCAGCTTAACCCAACAATGGAAAGGAAGTTGACATGTCCAAACACAAGGATCTGGAAACTGTGATAAGATGAACTTCTCGTCGAGTCTTCGCTACCTATAGCAGGAGAGTAGACTTGTCCAACCACGAGAAGCTAGACACAGAAAGCACGTGGCATACCCCGCACGTCTTCGCCTCTCCTGGAGGGAGTGTAACCAAGACCAAGAAGTGGGTACTAGAAAAAGGTATATACATATTTATGTGCTCAGTCAAGAAGCCCGAACAAGATCGTAAGGGGATCTTTATCCCATAGCTCAGCCCAAGAAACTGAGTAGCCAATAGTCCCAGAAGGAAACACCATCGATGCCCAGCATCCCGCATGTCTGCCCAAAACTACAAATCAAGGGGCTCAGACCACCGCACCTCGACACTATCTGCTTTGTGCGGTAATGACTCGCCCACACGGTTTTAGGTTTCATAACAAGGACATGTCTCGTTTGGGGGAAAAACACCCATCGTACTTGAGAGTTCTGGGGGAACGTCAAAACACACCATGTCACTGCCCCGCAGTCGAGAGGTCTGCTCAAAGTTGACAGGTGACTCACTTACAGGCCCCACTAGAGGGTCCTTTGAAGTTGACAAGTTCCCACTATAGGGAGACTCTGCAAGAGTCGACGGGCGCCACACTTCCCAGTCCTGTAAAAGGGTAATCCAATAGAGGGCGACCCGGCTAATGTCGGCGACCAGACCACTGCCCAGTCCAGCTGGAGTATTCCGGCATCAGGGACAACTCCCCAACACAGCTGGAGGTAAGCCCGACATCGGGGACCATTGTCCAGCCCAGCTGGAGGTAAGCCCGGAATCGGGGACCACTGCCTCGCCCCGCTGGAGGTAATCCCGGCATTAGGGAACACTACCCAGCCTCGCTGGAGTTAAACCCGGAACTGCTCTGGCCATCCCTACTGGATGGTACTGCTAGGTGAACACTGTTGTACTAGCTATCCCTGTTAGATGGTAACCCACTGGAGAGCCCTGCTCGAAACAACCTCAGCCCTGCTAGTAACAACCTCAGCCCTACTGGAAACAACCTTCTGGGAAGAGGATCCATGCTCGTGTAAAGTGTTGGTCACACTGAATCCACAAGAACTATACTCAGGATCACAAAGAAATGCGAGAAACTCCCCAGGCCTCTCAAGGCGATCACGCTCTAATCTGCTGAGTCACTGTCGAAGCGGACTGAGACAACTCATCCCACAAAGTGGGGAAAAACACCCACACTGTATGAACACCTGTAGTCGCAAACGGTGCTGCAGTCTGGTGAAAGGGAATGGTACTGAGACCCCTCATAGCCGAAGAAACAGAGGAACCAAACCATCTCTGCTGGCCAAACAAGAACAGAACCAGGGGGAAAACTCAACCCTACTGGCCACCAAGTGATTATAGGACCAGGGGAAACTCAACCCTGCTAGTCAACAAACAAGAATAGAGAAACCCTCTATGTCGTGAGAGGTCAAAAGTACATAAAGCAGAACACGACACACACATGGGGTCCACATGACGTGTGGCCCCAAGTAAACCCCAACCGAACGCACAAACGTTCTCATGTACCAACATCCACATGTACCTCCAAGCGTTCCCGTATACTCCCAGAGTATAGCACATTCCAGCCGAAAGGCTATCATGCACACGGGACCCAGTGTCAACGTGAAGGCGTAACGTAACAACTCCAACTCACCACCTCCACAGTTCAGGCACGACCAACCACATATCTTTAAACACCAACATCACTCTCCCAGGAGTGAACACGATCAGATGCCAAGGGTTCGCTACAAACACGGTTGAAGAAACGTCAATGGGGCACCTTCATATTCCACATTTAATGAGATCGCGTAAGAGGCTCCGCTTTCCTGAACAGATTACACCATTGTAATGATCATGGAAAAACATGAGAGATCAACTACTTACTCGCCTCTAACAGATATCTAACGGAAAAGTCTCCAACACCGCCTTACGCCCGAACGACGTCCCGTGATCCTGAGCCTCGGCCCCGAAAACGGTCGGGCGCATCACACCATTTCAATACCCTCAGAAAAACACGTCAAAAAGACTGCTCACTTGAGCACAACAGAAATTTGGAGAAAAAGATGCATTCCGGCACACCGCACACGAGCGGTGCTACGTGGGACCCACATCCCGGTCCCGGAACATAATGAACGGATCGTACTGTTGTGATCCTCTCCAAAAAGTACACAAGTTGGACTATTCACTTGTCCAAAACGGCCGCCCGGTGATAGAGATGGAAAAATCATCATCAACGCCCAAAAGTCCCTCATGGGGCCTGCACCATCATGCCGAATTAGAGAGGGCAGATTGCGACATTGCAATGCCCTCGGAAAAACACAAAAAAATGACTGCCTGCATGCCCCAAACAGACGTCCGATGAAAAAGTCATGAAACGCTACATGCAACTCGAAATACAGGCCATGTGGCCCACACCTCAACTTCGACCTCAACTCCTGAAACCACCCTGGAATGCTCTGCCTCGATGCCAGGGTCCCAACACCACTGACAGTGCTTAAAATGAAGACGCGTCCGTGCCATCCAAAACAAAATTCCCCCGGAAAACTCCAATTCACTTAACGGTCATTCCACACCCCCTGAGCCCCTCGTTTCGGGAAATAAAATTCCCTGAAACCATCTCAAAATATTCTCTTCGTCCCAAGGAAAGTGTCACCGCTGACGGCGCACGAATTCGACACCCGGGCTGACTTTTACAGCCATTTAAAATTTTAAAAACGAACTTTAGTGGGCCAGGCCGGTTCGGTCGGCCCCCTCTCAAGAACCGGCCCGCGGTTGCAAGCCGACCTTCCACGCCTGGACCGGCAGCAAGCCGGTCCGTCTTGCCTTTTTCACAAAGACCCACTGAGGGGGGGTCTTGCATGCCGCTGGGTTCTAAGGACCCCCTCTCGCCGCCGTATCAACCATGCCAGGAGGGCCGACCGCCTCGTTGCCCGCGCGCCACACCTCGCCGGCGCCTGCAGCCGACGCCCCCGCTGGCGCCCCGCTTGCGGTCCGCGAGCCCTGGCCCAGACCCGCCGTGAAGCCCTGCCGCGCTGCTCCGCACACCTGCGCCACCAGCTCGCACCGACCCTAGCCGCACCGCTCCACCGTCAGGCTCACCACGCCGCCGCTTGGGATGGCTGGTCGCCGCGCCTACCCGCCGGAAACACCCAGAACCCGTCGGAACACCTCCAGAATGCCTCCAAAACCCACAAACTTCGGTGAATGATTTCGGGTTCCTCAGGACTCCAAAACGAAAACCAAAAGATGCGTCGAATAGATCATAATTTCTACTATGCGACTAGGGGATTTTCTCGAAGATCAACCAGCAATTCGACAATGCAAAATTAGGACAAACATGGTGCGGGAAAGAAAACAAAACAAAAATGACGCCTACCTCGATGGGCTTCGCCCGAAACATCGCAATGATCCTCCAACCGGATCCGTAACCGCCAAAGCTTGGAAGATGGAGTAGGATCTTAAGGGGCAACCTTGAAGGGGGTTTTCTAGGGGAGAACAAGGGAGGGGAGGGGAGAAGAAGGGTTTAATTTAAAAAATATTTTTAATTAATTTAAACCCATAATTTTCCTCAGATCTGAAACCTTCGATAGAGTCAAGGTTAAGCCTCCCCTAGGCCAAAAACCACCCCCGATCACAACAATGGCCTTGGTATTTTATTCCGAGGCCCCATTCAAAAGTTATAAAACTGAACGCCCAAAGCCGCCAAATTACGAAAACGCCCCTGGGGCCATTTTTCACAGATGGCCCGCGCACGTGAAACTTACACCTCTACTAGGGTAGAAGGAATGCTCTGAACTCAAAGGTGCCCTCAGGTTTCCAATCCGATCCACCGTTTAAGAGATACATGAGTTTATCGATTAAAAAAAATAATTAATTAATTAATTTACCCGTTTAACGTTCCAGAAGCGAGCGAGGGGTCCAAACGTCCCGCACCGATAGGCTTTATGTCGTTCTTAGGGTAAAAACATCATTCTGGACCCATCAGTACACTCAGATCTTTGATCTGGATCACCGTTTAAGATTTATACCTTTTTATTAGGCGTGTCTAGTGTGAACACACTAAAAATTTAATTCTGTCCACTCATGGGCTCAGAATTGCCGCCGTCTGAAGGCACTGCTCTGGAATAACATCAAGAATCTTACAAAGTCCTTCGCAGAAAAAACCGGGTTCTTACTTCATTCACTCCTTCATTCTTTTCGTCCCCAAAAAGAAAAACCATGGAACATCTTAGGGAACTAAGACCACATCTGGATCTCCTGTACCCAGAAGAACTCTTGCACTGCTCTGTGCCACCACACACAAACCAAAGGATTTGATATATTCACGCGAGGTCGGACCTTGCCGATGTCGTGCATAGGAGCACGCACACATCTCCTCAGGTGAGTAACATGGGAGACATCGTTCACCCACTCCTGACTTTGGGTTTTGGGCATGGCAGTAGAGAACCTCACCATCCATTCACACTGTCTCAAATGACTTGAAGGTCCTCAGGGGTAACTCACCTCCCTGACCGAACCTCTACGTCGCACGCTACGACTGGAATCACCGCCTACACCTGGAACATGGCCCAGTGATTCCCTCCTTCAGAATATCCATATGGTGAAACAACCAAGGATATCTGGTCATGAAAGGTTCCACAGTCGCTATCCCACAACCAAGACTCTCTTACACACTCGGGGAGCAAAGGAGTCAACACCATCGACTAGAGAAAAAGGTCTCACACCTTTTACCTTACCAACACAGGGTTACACCGACACCCCGAGCCACCCTGGTAACAACTCAAACAAAGAGAAGGGAGGAAATAATTTCACACACAGAGTCTAGCAATTCTACTGCAAAAAGTATAAGAGTTGTAGAGAATTCCTCTCATCACCTCATGCTCTGCAGGATCGTAGACATCCAATGCTCGCAGCTGTCTGCGGTCCCAACAGTCATCTCCCAGAGCCTGACGTGAACCACCTAGAGGTGATGGGAAGACCTTGTAAAGCCGTCCCCCACTACCATATCCTCCCGCTCCTCTGCTAGCACCACCTCTCTGGGTACTACTCTGATCACGACGCAGACTCTGTCATGGTGGTGCACCTACTACCTGCCCGAAGCTCTCTGAAATCCTGGTCGGGCAGTCTCGTGCCAGGTGACCTCGCCCTTCGCAAGCATAGCACCGACTCTCTTCGGGCCGCACTAGTGCCCTCCGGTGCCACTGTGGTGTACGACCACGCCCATGATCCTAGTTTTCAGAAATCCACTAGCCTCAAGGTTCGGCTTTCCGACACCCGCTTGCTACGACAGACGTC
The DNA here is from genome assembly GCA_963277665.1 of Viscum album. Classification (NCBI taxonomy): domain Eukaryota; kingdom Viridiplantae; phylum Streptophyta; class Magnoliopsida; order Santalales; family Viscaceae; genus Viscum; species Viscum album. The sequence continues at coordinate 321,118 of CAUJRU010000001.1, forward strand.
TCGACTCTGACATCCCTGATGCCACCACCAACTCTAAAACGTGACATGAAGGTCTCTGTCACTAGTGCCTACTCTAGCACATAAGCATATGTGGAAATTCCCAAGGGTACTATAACATCACAAATCTCTCGGCCGAGACCCTGCTAAAACTTCCGTGCTCAGATGTTGTCGTCATGGACCAAGTCCGGGTAAAAGTGTGCACAGTCTGCGAAACTAGCCGCGTACTCGGCCACCGTCATCCCTCTCTGATAAAACTACATGAGCTCCTAAATCTGAACGGAGCGCAAGAAGGAGGAGAAAAACTCCTCATAGAACAACAACTGAAAGTCTCCCCACGAAAGCGACGACTCATCAAGAAACTGAGTCACCAGACTCCACCAACGCCATGCTGGTCCAAAAATGACATTGGCTGCCAAAGCCACTCTCTGATCTGTAGGCGTCTACACAAGACTGAAAAGGAAAACCACTATCTCTAGCCAAACCTCTTCTACCTGAGGGTCTGGCTCACCACTGAACCTCAGTGATCGCTGCCGCTGGAACTCACTGAGCGCGCTCAACCTGCGCTCAAGCCCCGCATGCTCTTCTGAAGCTGTCTACTACTCAATAGGTGGGGGTGCTGTTACCTGCCCACCCAGAGACAAGGGCTCACTTGATAGGTCCTGAACTGAGGACTCATAGCTCACAGGGTCGTCATCACGAACCAAAGCCGGTATCATGGCTGACTGTATTCGCGGAAACATCCTGAATATTATCAAGGAGTGCTGCGGTCAGATGAGCATATATGTATATAACAGTAAAAACAATGGAGAGATGACTCAAGAAGGACAGTCAAAGACTCAATCCTATGTGATGCATAAAATTATTTTCCCAGCAACTAGTGTCTCAGCATGCTGAGTCGACAAGCGGGTTATCAAGGTCCTGGTGAATGGATACGTCAGCCGCCGCACCATCACCGGACTCCATGGCCTGAGAGACACTCCCGAGACATTTTAACAATATTTACCTATTTATAAACCAATTACTTTTATTTTAGGGGCATCCGAACAACGTCTCACGGAATGAACCACCACTTATACCACTTTGTCACGACCCGACCCTACCCGGGCTCGAGCTGCAACTACCCCAAGCCTGCCTCCATAGGCCAGGGGGTGGCGACCAGCGGCAAAGGCACAACAACTCGGGGGGGCCTTTGCCTATGTACCTGTACACAGACACACATAGCACACTCGATGAAAAAGTGCAGAGTAAAAAGAAAAGAAAAGTACCAAATGCTATAAATAAACAACAAATTGCATTGACCTCTAAAAGTAAAAAGTAAAAACTGAAGGTACAGTGAAAAGAAAAGGGAAAAACACACGCCCAACCAGAAAATGACACAACCCGGTAACATGTAAACAAAAGGAAAACAGCTGGAAGGGTCCCCCACCTAGAACCCGACTCCGACCACCACACGCGGTCCGAGCTCTCGAACTCCTAAGCTCCTCTGACGTCACGACTAACATGTCTGTCGTCTGCAAGGGCACACCAAGTGCGGGAAAATACCAAGTAGGGGTGAGTATAAAAATACTCAGTAGGATACCCCGAAGGCTCAAGGGAGAAACAAATGTGGTACCGAAGGGTGAGCAGTAGATCGAACAAGAAAATTAAAGGAGTACAACTGAAGGTGTAGTAAAGAGTCCAGCTCAACCAAACAAGAGAAAGGAAGTAGACGCGTTCGAACACAAGGAGCTAGAAACATTGAGAAGATGAACTTATTGTCGATTCTTCACTACCTGTAGCAGGAGAGTAGACTCATCCAACCATGAGAAGCTAGACACCGAAACCACGTGGAATAACCTGCGCATCTTCACCTCTCCTGGAGGGAGAGTAACACAGCCCAAGAAGTGGTTACTGGAACAAGGTATATACATATAAATATGCTCAATCAAGAAGCCCGAAAAAGTTCATAAGTGGATCTCCATCCTGTAGATCATCCCGAGAATGTGAGTAGCCAACATTCCCAGAAGGAAACACCATCAATGCCCAGCATCCCGCGCGTTTTCCCCGAACTTCAAGTCAAGGGGCTCAAGCCACCACACCTCGACACTATCCTCTTTGGGCGGCACTGACTCGCCCGCACGGTTTTAGGTCGCGTCACAACGATGCATCTCGATGGGGGAAAAGCGCCCTTCATACTTGAGAGTTCTGGGGGAACGTCAAACCACACCATGTCCCTGCCCCGTAGACGAGAGGTCTGCTCAAAGTCGACAGGTGACCCCCTGCCCAACCCTGCTAGAGGGTCCCTGGAAGTCGACGGGTTCCCACTATAGGAAGACCCAGCAAGATTCGACGGGTGCCACACTGCCCAGTTCGGTAAAAGGGTTATCCACTAGAGGGCGACCCGGATAAAGTTTACGACGAGACCACTTCCAATCCCAGTTGGAGGTAACCCGGCATAGGGGACCACTGCCCAGCCCAGATGAAGGAAAGACCAGCATCGGGGACCACTGCCTAGCCAAGCTGGAGGTATGCCCGACATCAGGGACCACTGCCCAGCCTCGCTGGAGGTCGGCCTAGCATCGGGGACCACTGCCCAGCCCCACTGGATGTAATCCCGGAACTGCTCTGGCCATCCCTGCTGGATGGTACTACTAGGTGAACACTGCTGTACAGGCCATCCCTACTGGATGGTAACCCACTGGCGAGCCATGCTGGTAACAAGCTCAGCCCTGTTGGAAACAACCTCCTAGGTAGAGGATCGGTTCCCTCATAAAGTGTTGGTCAAACCGAATCCACAAGAACTCTACCCGAGATCACAAAGCAATGAGAGAAACTCCCCATACCTCTCAAGGCGATCACACTCCAATCCGCTGAGTCACTGTCAAAGCGGACCGAGAAAAATCATCCAAGAAAGTGGGGAAAAACACCCACATTGTACGAACACCCGTAGTCGCAAATGGTGCCGCATTCCAGTGAAAGGGCACGGTACTGAAACCCCCCCACAACAGAAGAAAGAGAGAAACCATACCATATCTTCTAGCCTAACGAGAACCGAACTAGGGGGAAAACTCAACCCTGCCAGTCACCAAGCAAGAATAAGACCAGGGGAAACTCAACCGTGCTGGTCAACCAATAAGAACAGAGGAACCCTCTACATCGCGAGAGGTCGAATGTACGTAAAGTAGAACATGACACGCACATGGGGTCCACACGACGTGTGGCCCCAAGTCAACCCCAACCGAACAAACAAACATTCTCTGGTACCAACATCCATATGTACCTCCAAGTGTTCCTGTATACTCCCATTTTATACCACGTTCCATCCCAAAGGCTATCATGCACATGGTACCCAACATCAACACGAAGGCGTAACGTAACAACTCCAACTCGCCACCTCCACGGCCGAGGCACGACAAACCACATCTCTTTAAACACAAACATCACTCTCCCAGGAGTGAACGCGATCACCCGCCAAGGGTCCGCTACAAACATGGTAGAAGAACCGTCACCGGGGCACCTTTATATTCCACATTAAATGAGATCGCGTAAGAGGCTCCACTTGCCTTAACAGATTACACCATTGTAATCCACATGAAAAAAATGCGTGATCGACTATTTAATCACCTCCAATGGAAATCCGACGGAAAAGTCACCAACACCGCCTTACGCCCGAATGACATCCCATGATCTCGAGCCTCGACCCCAAAAACAGTCGAGCGCATCGTACCATTATGATCCCCTAGGGAAAACATGTCAAAAGACTGCTCACTAGAGCACAACAGATATCCGTAGAAAAGGATGCATTCTGGCGCACTGCGCACGAGCGATGCTATGTGGGACCCGCATCCTGGTACTGAGACACAACGAACAGATCATACTGTTGCGATCCTCTCGAAAAAGTACACATGTTAAAATATTCACTTGTCCAAAACGGTCGCCCTGTGATAGAGATGGAAAAATCACCGTCAACACCCAAACGACCCTCGTGGGGGCCGCACCATCATTCTTAATTAGAGTGGTCGGATTGCGCCATTGTAATGCCCTCAGAAAAACACCCCAAAACGACTGCTCACACGCCCCGAACGGGCGTCCGATGAAAAAGTTGTGAAACGCTGCACGCAGCACGAAAGACGGGTCGTGGGGCCTATGCCTCAACTTCGGCCTCAACGCATAAAACCTGCCTGGAAGGCTCCGCCTCAGAACCAGGGTCCCAAGGCCACTAACAACGCTTAAAACGGAAGTCGGACGGGTCCGCGCCGTCCAAAACAAAATCCCCCAGAAAACGCCAATTCACATAATGGTCATGCCGCGCCCCCCGAGCCTATCATTTAGAGAATTAAAATTCTCCTAAACCTTCTCAAAATATTCTCTTCTTCTTAAGGAACACGTCGCTGCTGATGGCGCAAGAATTCGACAACCGGGATGACTTCTACAGCCGTTTAAAATTTTAAAAACGAACTTTAGTGGGCCAAGCCGGTCCGGCTTGGCTTTTTCCACAAAGACCCGCCGAGGGCGGGTCCTGCCTGCCGCGGCGTCCCGAGGACCCCCTGTTGCCGCCGCGTCCACCTGGCCAGGATGGCTGGCCGCCTCGTCGCCTGTGTGCCGCGACTCGCCGTCGCCTGCAGCCGACAACCCTGCTGGCGCCCCGCTCGCCATCTGCGAGCCCCGACTGAGACCCGCCGCACCGCCCAGCCGCGCCGCTCCGCACCCCAGCGCCGCCCGCTCGCACCGACGCCGGATGCACCGCTCTGCCATCTGGCTCCCCGCGCCGCCGCCTGGGATGGCCGGCCACCACGCCAACCCTGCGGAAACACCCAGAACCCGCCGAAACACCTCCAGAACGCCTCCAAAACCCATAAACTTCGGCGAATGATTGCAGGTTCCTCATGACTCCAAAACTGAAACCGAAGGATTCTTTGGATAGCTCATAAATTATACTACGCGACTAGGGTCCTTTATCGAAGATCAACCAGCAATTCGACGATGCAAAATTAGTATGAACATGGTGCGGGAAATAAAACGAAACCAAAACGACGCCTACCTCAATGGGCTTCGCCCGAAGCCTCGCAATGATCCGCCGGCCTGCTCCGCAATCGCCAAAGCTAGGAAGATGGAGGAGGATCTTGAGGGGCTGCCTTGAGGGGGTTTCTCTAGGGAAGATCAAGGGAGGGGAGGGGAGAATAAGGGATTAAATAAAAAAAGAATGTTAATTAATTTAAACCCATAATTTTCCTCGCATCTGAAACCTTCAACGGAGTCGAGGTTAAGCCTCCCTATGCAAAAAACTACCTTGAAAGCACAACAGAGGTCTCATAATTTTAATCTGTGGCCCCGTTCAAAAGTTATAAAACTGAACGTCCAAAGCCGCAAAATTACGAAAACGCCCATGTGGCCATTTTTCACAAACGGCCCGCACCCGCAAAACTTACACGCCTCCTAGGGTAAACGACATGCTCCGAACTCAACCGTGCCCTCAGTTTTCCAATCCGAGCCATCGTTTAAAAGATACATGATTTTATCCATTAAACGAATAAATAAACAAATTAATTTACCCATTTAACTTTCCAGAAGCGAGCGAGGGGTCCAAACGTCCCACGCCGACATGCTTTTTATCGTTCCTAGGGTAAAAACCCCACTAAAGACCCATCCGTACACTCATATCTCTGATCTAGATCACCATTTAGGAGTTATCCATTTTTATTTGGCGTGTCCAGTGTGAACGCACTGAAAATTTAATTTCGGCCACTCTGGGGCTCGGAATTGCACGCCGTCTGAAGGTGTTGCTCTGGAATAACATCAAGAATCTTCCAAAGTCTTTGAAGGAAAAACCGGGTTCTTAAATTAACCCTATTAATAAATTTTATGAAAAGATGTTTTGATTTAAAATGCACTATTTTTAACAATTAATTTAGAAAATGAACATTAAAAAAAATATGAAAAATTTATACTAACAAAAATTTTATATTCATTTTTAAAGAAAAATTTTATATGGAAATATTAAATCTATCCAAGTGACAAGAGATATATTTAAAACGGTTTCTCCAATAAAAGGTGGAAAAACAACTTTTATAAAATTATAGATTTTTATGTATAGAATTGGGTTTGTTCATATCTTAGGTATATAAAATCTATTGTATAAATATATAAAATATTTTATTGAAAATATAACATATATATACCATTGATATCACTCAAAAATGTTAATTACATTAATAATTTTGGTAGAATATCTTTTTGACAATAAATAATATAAAATTATCTTTTATATTCAATCTGTTTTCATATTCATTTACAATTAATTAATAACTATAAATCAATCATATATTTTTCCGAACAATGAATTTTAAAATACTAGATAATACTATTAATAACCACTTATTTAACGGTTCAGGTATATTTTTTATATTAAATAACAAAATTCAATTATATATTATTATTCGGTAAAACTTAGCATTGCGTGTTATGCAAGCCATCGAGAAATGTCATTATTGCATGTAACAAAGGATGAAATCGGTGTTTCGTGTAGAGAAAGTTAAATATGTGTTTTCATTAGTTAATAATTAACTTTTTTGTTTTATGTAAATCAATCCAAACATAGTGCTTTACTCTAAAATAATGTATATTTAGTGTTGTTTGAAAGGAAAAATATCAAAAAGGATAAATTAATTCAAAAAAACTATTTTTCCCAAAATCAGTGGATATTGTTGGGAATATTTGAAGGAAATAAAACAATTTATGTATTCAAAAAAAGTTCTTTCTTTTCGTTTTGTATATCTATTTGGTATCTCTTCTCCTTTTTAGGTATGATAATGATGGTATTGATATTTATAATGTAGGTCAAATAGCTCTAGATCAAACCAAATCCATAAATATAATGCATTATAACAAGAATATTTGAATTCAAAATCATTAATTAAAGCCATAAAATAACATTATAATAGAAAAAATTTATTCCATTGAATGAGAAAATTTTACTCAATCATAGAATATCTTTGAATAGATATTTACTTCTGATGAAACTATTCTAGAAATTTCAGAAAATATATTTAATTTTAAACTCTATCTTTGAATAGTTCAAAATAGGGTTCCTTCATTAAATGAAAAAAAATCCAAATGTAGCATTGAAAATGTATGTTTTTTCAAAAACATTGGTTTGATAATTTATGGTTATTTACAAATATAGGGTAGATAAAAATATTCTCATTTTCTCAAATATAGGGTGTCATCCAAATTTAGTGCATGTGATCAATACATTTTCTTCCAAAAGGTGGGTATCCAAACCTTATGTTACGCATAAAAATGTAAGGTATGCACAATATTTCCAGAATAAATTCAAAACACATCCACACTACTGTAAATCATTTTCCCCATAGATCAACGACATGAATATATTTCCAAATAAATATTTTACCAAATATTATTTCCCTAAAATTCACTTAAGAGAAACATCTTTATTAACCCAATTGGGTGTGTTTCTGAGCATAATAACCAAAACAATTAAGTATTTTTTGAATTAACGTAGGCTAAAAAATCTCCCTCCTTGATTGGATCACTAAACCCATATCTAAATTCCTAAAAATAAGAAATAAAATAATTTTTAGATGAATAAATATCAACAACCATAAATAAATTTAAAAACAATTATCCCCAATTAATATTTCTATAACATATCTCATTATATTTTATGGTAAATATCTGCATAAATTTCTCAACATATCACCCCTATGATAAAATCATTAATATTTCATCACATATAATCATATCCTTATTTTTGTGTCCTTAAAAAGAAAAGAGTAAAATTGTCAAAAAAACATCCCCTATATTAATGCTTCCAAAAATGTAATGAAAGAGAACATATACTATTTTTTTAAATGAATAAAATTGGGTTTAAGTGAAAATATTAAACAACTTAAACACCACTTGGATAAAAGAACATAAAACTATCTAATAACTCCCCCTATGTCTTAGCTGATTGGATATTCAAGGAATTAAATTAAACAAATTTCATATTTCATATTTGAAGATAAACAATTATTATGCATAATAATAGATCAACTTACCATATGTAATGAGATGATAAAATATTATGTACACAAATATATACAACAACTAATGAAATTATAAAACACTATTATAAAATTATGCAATAACTTATAGTTTATTTCAAGAAAAAAATTATTTATATGTTTTTCAAAACATTGACATTAAATAGACTATAGAAAATAAAATTGGGTGTTTGAATGGATTATATTATTTATATGAAAATTCCAAACATATAAATATTTCAAATAAATCATCCAAACCTAGTGATTTTTCTTGTATTTTTCATTTAACATCTATAGTATTATGATGTTGAAAGGAAGACAAAAAATGTTCACCTAATAACACTTTCATATTATAAAGAATGAACATTGTTACAACTTCTCTTCTGTGAAACATGATGTGACTTCGCATTTCTACTTTAAATGATTAAATGTATACTTTTTAAATTGAACTTTCCTTCACATCCAAATATTCCATTTTTGTTTCTTGAATGTACTTTCTAGATGTTTCAGGTCATCTTATAACATCAAATTTTCTTCATTTAAGGAACTAACTTTGACCGGATGATTTTTGATTGGCATTTGACATGAACAGACTTCTAGTACATCATAACCATGAACTTACTTATTTATCCTAGATGATTATTATAATGAATCAATAGAATATGAAACTGACTATTCTTTTATCTTATTAGAAGGGTTACTTTTTTTTCTTTTGGGAGAAATAATTTCTTCTGAACTGGATGTTCATGGTCAATTCATCTTTTTGTTATTTGTTTTTAGAAGTATTTGAACAAGATATTTCGAAGAAGATTATAATTAATTTGTTATATGATGAAGAAGATTCTAGGGATTTTAAGAGAAAATGAATCATTTTGTTCTAATACATTGAAGATGAATCTTAACATTATTGATTTAAAAAATACAGAATTATCAATTTAGATTTTAAATTTTGAAATGAAATTTTTATAAATGAAAGTAAAAAATGTAACATAAACAAATAAATAATGTATTAAAGAAAGAATATATTTTTATTTTTTAATATTTTTATGAACATATTTGGACATATATATTCAATGAATAAGAGAAATTACTATTCATTATATGAAACATTTAATTTAATAAAAATAAATATGTGAAATAAAAATATAATACCTTCTGTTTATAGATTCTAGCTCAAAGGATTTTTCATTAGATAAAAACAACTTCATAGTTGATCACTCTGTTGAGATAGATATTTGAAAATTTCAAATAGACAAAAAAATCATTATTTAATGATATAGCTCAATAGTGTATTCCTATAAAATATGAAATATTTGTTCCTTTTGGCAGCCATAATCCTTTGGTTCTAGCAGTGGTAGTTATTAAATTTTAATTTAAAAAAACTAGGTCATTTTGAGTAATGATTATACTATTCGTGTTAAAAAAATTGACCTGTAATCATTTTGTACAAAAAAAAATATGATTTTTATAAGGAAACTTTAATTTTTATAATATTCATTTATACCACAAAAAAATATTTTAAATATAATAATTTTTTTACTAATTAAATTAGGAACCAAATAATTATTATATAATGTTTGACATTAACCATTACTTTATATTCAATGTTTTACTTTATTAATTTTATTTTTAACAAGGCATATAGCTAGATATTTTTATATTTTTATCACCATACTAGATAATTATTTTATAGTATTAAATTTAACCAGTAACTCTTTAGTTGTTGTTTCATGATGATCAGAATAAATTTTAGAGTAATTTGGCTTCAAATTTGTAATTTGTTTTGATAGAAAATCATTACCTACTAAAATATCATAATAATATTTTATAATTTTTCTATGATCCCCACTAATGGATTAATATTTATATTTTATCATAAAAAAATTCTTATTAATTTTATCATTATAACATTTTTCAAAATTAATGTTTTGAGGGTAAGAAGATTATACCTCATCGGTAAGAGACATAAGTCTTACCACTTATTTTTTATGCTCAATCTCCAAATCAATACAAGATTCATCATGTGAACCCAAATAATCCCTCTATGTAGACTACATAATTTAATTTCCTATTTTCCTATAATCTTTATTACATTGAGAATTAGCCCAAGGATATTTATCTTTTTATGACATTTTCCCCTGCATTCCAAGCATATATTTCCCTCAATGCATTTCATTTTCAAATTGAATTGTTCTTAAAATATTTTTTCAATATCTGAAAAAAATATTTATCTAAATTTGGATGACTTGAATCATATTATTCCTGAATAGATTTTTTTATGGTCGATACATCATTTTTTATTTGATTTTTATCTTCATCATTCATCTCATCTACATATATGATTAATGTTTAAATAAATTCTTTCATATGTAAATTTTTTACTTTTTTTGAGTGATTTATATCGGAAATTATAAAATTACATAAAGAAGGTAGTACTCTTATTAATTTAAATTCATCATATTATTATGAAATTTGATCTAACAATGAAGAAAAATTATTGAAAATTTCCTTCAATCTCCCATTAATTTTAGTTGCAGTTTTATCTTAATTCATTCTAAATGTGTAAGTCCTTAGCATTAATTTAGTGTCTCATAATTTAATGATACTATCAACCCCATCCTAGGAAACAAAAACATTCTACCACATCTCATATGAAATAGAACATTGAGATAGAAAATTAAACAAATCATATCCTAAACTATAAAGAATTACCATCATTTCATTTGAAATGTGATGATATTGTTTTTCTTGACCATCAACCCATTTTTTAAAAATATTCAAGAGGAATTTCATAAGGCTTTACAATCATTAAATAAAATATTATCTATATATTTATAAAATAAATAATCATGAAAGATTTCCATCATCCATAATTATCACCTTTAATGTAAAAGTAATGGATCATTAACATACCTTCATTGAGATAGTCTATCTTTTGATTTTTTTATTCGTTCAAATCTTTAACTCAATCTTATTAGAGAATTTGATAAAACAAATTAGAAAAATAAAATAATTTTTGCTCAATAAATCACTTCGTTTTAATATCTCTTGTTGTTATCAAGAACAATGAAAAAGTCCAACCCATTAGCATTTTGATACTATTTATTATAATCAAAATATAAACAAAAATATTTAAGAATTTTCAATAACAGAATATACTATATAGCCCAACCATTGATACAACTTGTTGTGTCAGATTGGATATGATGAAGATAAATACATAAGGGTGGTTAATTCAGTTTTTCAAAATCATTAACAGATTCAGACCAAATATCCAATTAAATAATGAACATTTCATTCTCTCATATATTGGAATGAGCTCTGTAAATAAATTAGGAAATTAACACAATGGTGTATAGTGGTTCAGGGCATAAAGATCCCTTCATTCACTCCACCAACACACTACTCTATAAACATGTAGATTTTTTTAATAGGATATCTTATCTAGAGACCTCATAAAAATTGAGTTCATGTAGTTTGAAACATATAATTCTTTATAGGGCCTTTTAGATATTTTATATGGAATTGAAATTCCAAATCATTATACAAGAAGCTGACACACTAAAAAAACCAAGATTGTGTTAGGGAATCCAAAACACTAATAAATCAGTAGATATCGAATTAATTGATAACATAGGATTTGATTCAAAATTGTTGCAGAAACACATATTTGTATTTATATCATCAATAAGAAATAGTATAAAATTAATCTTTCACGTTTCACAGGCCTTATTCAAATATTTACATGGAAAACACCATATATATGTTTAAACATGTATGTCTCCAATGTGTATCTCTAAAAATTGAATTTTTTATATTGTAAAAGATTATGTAATAGTATGATATATAAATAGTGAAAATAGTGAGTCAATTTGACAGATCAAAACATGTATGTCTCTAAAGTTTCACTATGAAGGCAACAACAGACTTATTTTTTATTAAAGCAGTTCTTTATTTTCTATTTATATATATTCTATATATCTCTTCACATTATTTCTCTTCAATGGTTATTGTATTGATTTTTATATTAATGCTTGAATACCTCCTCGTGAAACCAAATCTAGAAATATATTACATTTTTTTTGAATATTTGAATTCAAAATCATTCAATAGAGTTATAAATTACTATACAAATAGAGATTATTTTTTCACTGAATTAGAGCATTGAAATCGATCACAAAATTACTTTGAATATATATTTACTTTTGCAAAAACATTGCATAAATCATATAAAATATCATTAATTTTAATCATTGTCACTGAATAATAAAATGTATGGTTCCTTCATGAGAGGACAAAATAAAAAAGGATTAAAATGTATAATTGTTCATAATATAAGTTGGATAACATATGATTTTTCATAAATTTTTTGTTGACATAGAATATTATACTTTTCTAAAAAATTATGGTTTCTTCCAAACATAGCGTATACGATCAATACACATTTTTTCGAACATTAAGTCTCCAAAACACACCTTATGCTGACAAACATAAATTATTATCAATCATTCTAAAATACATTCAAAACACATCTATAATAATTTAACAAATATTTCGTATAGATTAATGAATTGAATATATTTATAGAAAAAAAATATTATACCAAATACTATATTCCAAAAATTCCCATGAGAGAAACATCATTAGTAACATAAATGTGGGTGTTTTTGATTATCAAACTGAAAAATAAAATAAATTAATTGTTGGATCAACACATGATCAACAACTACTATATATGGATCTAGTTATGAATTAGAGGATGTATTCATCCCACTAAACCACCATGTTTTGGTCAAACATTAAGTGAATAAATCAATCAATCCATAACATATAATAAAAGACTCATATACTACACACACTCACTTTTTTAACATCATATATACAAACACGTGATACGATATCAATAAAACCATTCAAATATTTTCACAAACTCATTTTGATTATTTTTTAGTGTCGAAATGTAGAGTCGAGGGAATAGATGGGTTACAATGAGGGATGGACATGGTGGTATGCTCATTTTATGAAATCTTGTTTTAAATTCAACTTGTGACATCAGTTCAAGGGTATCCCATTAACCTATTATAATAGTCAACATAATCAAATTTCAATGTTTATTAAGGATACCATGAACAATAGAATTTACTAGGATCCACTAAAAGGTGTACTCTTATCCACGTTGGTCAGATACTTTAATAGAAATTATCCTTTATCTATAAGTGGTTACATAGTAGTGATTTTTTTAAAAACCATTCCAGGACTTCTCCCCTATAATTTGATATACTTCCCAATTACATATCTTTAATGAAGATGTTACTTCAACACACATTTCACCAAAACAAACCTAAAAATATTTATAGAACCATATTATTGATTCTATCCTATTATGATATATATGTATAAACACTCATTCATTATCTAGGTTTCTTCAAAACCTACCGAAAAATAATATTCCACCATGACTAGATGGATAAATGGATTTGAACGTGTAATCCATTCACTAGAATCTGCAATATTAGTAGTCTAAATACAATTCATGAAATATTAAATGATCGAGGCACCCATATTTCTTCTGGTTTCTTTATTTTTTTGTGTATCTGTTCTCCAAATTCTCTCATAGTGATTTTGGAGTTCACTCAATGATATAAATATAGACATTCATTCTTATTTTCCTAAATTTTTCTTATATATTAAAAAATAAAATATCATGATCATTTAATTTCTATTATTCCCATATATTATTTCATGTATAATGTTCTATAAATATTGGATGGTTCTTCTTCTTCTTATTTAGTTATCAAATATATATTCTATTATTTTTCAAATAAACTTATGTTTCTGCAAATTACTCTCATATCGTATTTGAATAACCAGGTCTATACTTCTTCATAAATCTCCTTGAAAATATATTCATTTAAATACTCAATAAATTCCATATTAAAAACACCATGAGATATATATACCTTAGTATATCACTTTTAATTATACATGATATTCTATTCCTTAAACCCATTCATAATTTCCATGTTCTAGAAATCATAAATCATTATGATTTAGCACATAGTGTGTTGTATAAAAATTATCTTAATATCCATTTAGTCTCTCCTGGATCAAATTCATTGATTATAATATCTGATCATTGCAGAACATCTTGTGTTCATCATATTATATAAAATACATTAGAACAAAAAAATTCTTGAAAACTCAGCGAGCCATTTTTTTCTTCACAGATTACCCTTATTAGTCTCATCCTAAAAATCATAGGAATATGATCGAACACATGAACAAGTTAGAATAAACTATGTTTTATTGACTATATTATGCAATATTGTTCAACCACACAATGTGATCAACCATAATATCAAACTATTATAGTCAATGTATTCACCACTTGTACAAGTTATGTATTGACCTTATATATAAATAACATCATGACACCTCAACCTTTAACATTACATATCATTTAAAACTCCATTAAATCCATTGAATAGGTTTCATCAATCACATTGACATTCACATTGCTCATTTCTATCCCATATTTCTCATTAGTAGGTATGAATATAATTCATTTAACTTTACATATCCATATATTAGTGTATTTACCTATTTGTAACTCGTCTCAATTAGATATTTCCCTTCCATATAATGTCTTGACATTTTATTTCCATTTTGTAATCCCTCAATCACAATTCCATTATTTTTTCTCTTAACAAAATACATTTACAAAGATAGTGGATCTATAGGTAACCATTATATAACATTATAAAATTTTTACTACCTTTATTCAACTCATGATATCAATTTCATACCAATAAATAGATATTGTAAATTCTCAGGTACCTTTATAAAGCGTACTAGTCAAGATTTATATAGGTAGTCAAAAATCATGATTTACCTTTATCGAACCTGTATACTTATAGAGTTACCTATAATATGATTGTGAAATTATTCATTTATCTTTATGAAATTAATAATTCTAAATCAAAATCATCCATCGACTACTTAAGTACTTCTGAAACACCTCATTCCACTTCTAATCAATCCTTAAACCTCAGTCCACTTCTAATCAATCTTGAAATCATTATACAGGATGTTCAGATATATGTTAAGGATGTCCAAAATAATTATTTAAATAAATTTAATGACATACTCCTGAATAATAATCGTTTTTATTATATCATATATGATTATATTATCACTAATTTGTTAGTAACATTTCACTGTCACTTGTTATTCAGATATTGACTGCTTTATGTTCTTATGCAAGATTTGTAAGATAAGTTCAAGTTCCACTTCTAGATTATAATTATATAATTTACATAATGATATTATTATTATATATATAATATTTATTCATTAAATTTATGCATATAATCATTGTTTAATGAAGAAAATGTAGAATGAATCGCATCACATTGTAGAGACGGCAGGCCGTATGTACGCACGAGCGATGATAACATCCCAAAAATTATTGAATGGCACAGAAGTGGATGGTGTATGATATTTCAGAATTAGTATCATGTTTTAATAATAATTTATAGTTATTATTTCCATCATTATACCCATACATGTAAGGTGGTGGTGATAGAAGGTCAAATATGGTTGTTTCATATTTTTAATAACATATTAATATATTATTGATACTTATGTTCTTACATTTTAATGAATAAAAAAAAAGAAGATGTAGAAGAAGAAAGATGTTTTAGGGAATCAGAAGAAATGATTACCTCCTCCTTGACGTGCTTCCCTTAAATATCTTTTTAGAGCACTAGAGTTCAGCTTTAAAGATGACCAAAATCTCTTGAATGAAAATAGGGATGTTGAGATGAAAAAAGTGAATGTTATGGACGATATTGAAGGATAAAACTTAAGTGAATATGTGAGGGAGTAGGTTCCCTTTTATAATTGAGGTGAGGGGAACTTTTGGAAACTCCACAAATAAAAATTTATAATAAATCATACCCTACTTAAAAAATTTAAAATATCCCTATTAAAAATATGATATGAGATAGGATTTTATTATCATTAGAAAATAAATTTTGGACAAGTTACTTTGTCAATTTACACCATATCTTATTGATTGAAACTGAGTTATTCTATTTAATTTTAATTGTGGTAATAATATTATAAATATTTAGTGGTTATAATAATTATTTATATGGTTTTAAATGACCAAAAATGGATATTTTATGAAATTTTCGATCTTATAATTATAAATTTGAAATTGTCAAAAAAATTTAGTATTTTTAAATAATTTAATAAAATATTATTTTTATAAACCACGGATAGTGTCAATTTTAACACTATTCAATTATTTGAATTATAAAATACAAACAAGAAGATAAATTCGAGCCAAAATATATAAAACACTCTTATCATGTAATATTCCCCACGAAAATTTGTGGATCAAATTAATTAGTTCATATGATATTTCCTTTAATATTTTTAATACCATTTATTTGATATTTATATTGATAAAATATTATTTACATCACTATTGTGTCTTAATTAATGGTAATTATTTAATCTCTAAAAATTATAAATAAATTCTTATGATGTAGGTAATTAATTTATATTTCAAAATACAATATATACTCTATATTATCTCTAAGTAATATATATATTAAAGTTGATATACTTTTATAAAATGAGATTGTGAAAATTGTTCACACTCATTAGTTTTTATTACATTCTTGTCATATTCTTTGGAAAGTGGCCATAAAGTGGTTAAAATTTGAATAATATGTTATAAGGGTCGAATTTAGTCATCAAATAGAATTTTCACAGGTGTTAAGGTAGTTTTATAATATTATTTTTACCTATAATTACACGATTTACCTTTAACCATAGTAATAAAAATAATTACAAAAGTTACTATTCATAATTCCCAAAACTAAACGTAGCCTATTAATATAATTTAGACATACTGAATCCAAATATGGAGTCCATTTTTAAAAATTCAAAACCCAGAAGTTTCTGTGATAAATCTAAAATCAAACCTGTAGTCAGAATAAGAGAACGAGTTTTTAAAAAATTAAAACATTATAAAAGATTGAAACTTTTTTACATGTAAAATCAATGAAATGTTAATTATAATTACATAAATTATATTGAATGATACCAAAATATTGTAATTATATTTTAAAACCATTATATATTAGAATCTAACTATATAAATTATCTCATTTTAAAAAGTTTTTTTTCAATAAAAATTTAGTGTGTTATTATTGTTCTTCAAAACTGGAATGTTAACAAAAAATATCACAAATTCAACCAAAGAAAAATTTTATATCCTAATTTTAAATAAAATTTTTTTTCATATAAAAAATAATAATGTTTCAAAATCATAGTTTAAATGGGGTTCACAATTCACAGGCGTATGATTGTCCATTTTATAATGTATGTTTTTTTACAACAAATTGATTTTATTCACACCCAATGATTAAGATATCTATTTGATGAATTAAAAATATATCATTTTAAGTATATAAAATATATATGTCATTAAATTAATTTCTAAAAGTTATTTTCTCAATGATAGAAATATTTAATTTATTTTTTTCATAAATAATTGATCACCAAAGAATTCACAATACATTGTCATAAGTTAGTAACAATAATTCATTCTAACATAACAAATAGTCTATAAAGGTAATTTTATACTAAGGGTGCCTTGAGGTTCTTTTAAACTCACTATTTCATGCAACACATGATACTGAAAAATAATAAATATTTAATTAAATTTAAAAAAAACATATGTGTGTTACATTATTGATTCCGGATTGGGATGTCCTCCTATATACCCACGTGTTTCGTTGTTTGGATGTACTACCATGTACCTTTGATCTCATCAATAATTTATCATTACCAAATAAATTATAGAGAGGCATAGGTCCAAACCATCACTTAATTAAATCATACATTATCTCACCAAACACCATTCACTATATCATAACCCATGAAAAGATTTTTGATTTATCAACCTCAAATAATAACCCAAGAAATCATAATTTGCATCACTAAAATTTAATCACATAATTACCTAAAGATAATTTATCGGGTTCATAATCATTTCATCAAATTATAACCCAAGAAGAGAATAAATTTTCAAAAGAATATAACCCATGGAATTCAAATGAGTCTCAAATGAATTATTCTATCAAAACATAAACCATTTAGGAAATATTTTTAATTTAAACATTCTATCATTTCCTAGAAGGGATTGATTAACATAAGTGTATGTCATATAAGATGTAAAATATCTTAGAAATATATTTTGAAATTTTTTTTGCGGAAAATATACTTTATTATTTGAAAAAAAGTTATTGAAAACAAAAAAAATTTCAAAATACATTTTCTTCTAAAATAATTAAAAAAAAATAAATATAGCATGAAATAATTTTTATAACCGTTTCCCATGAAAGAATTTAAAATAAAAATTAAAAAATTTTAAAAAACACTTTCATTGAAAATACATTGAAAACATATAAAGAAATAATGAAAATGTTTTGAAAACCATTTCATTCAAAACATCATTGAAAAATAATAAATAAATATTAATTATTTTGGGAAAACATATTTCCTGAATACTAATGAAAGAACCTTGAAATTTTTTTCAAAACCATTTCTTTTAAAATACATTGAAAACATATAAATAAGGCTTGAAAACATTTTGAAATCCATTTTAAATGAAACTATTTAAATGAAGATTTAACACATCTTGAAAATGATTTCATTGAATATAGATTTAAAAACATATTCTAAAAATTAAACGTTTAAACATAAAAATGATGATTCTTCGAAATTATGGTGGGTAAATCTGTACATGTCGTACGAGGTAATAAGAACATTCCTTTCTCTCATTAAAAAGGGTAAAAAATGCCTTACTCAGAAAGTAAAAATAATATTCTTTTCAAAAAACTGATAAAAGGAGAAATGGTTAACAATTTAATTTAATGGTTTTATGAGAATATAATTACAACCATATAAACCCTTTTTAGAATCATGGTTTTAATGGAATAATGATTTATGAGCAAAGATAGTGTAAAGTCACGAATTCTTAAAAATTTATTATTAACTATGTTCTGTACCAATTAGTGGAATAATGATACCAATACATGAATGTATCTTTGAATAATAGAGAATCATGAAACTCATCTTCTTTCAAGAGAGAAGCATCTCAAGATTTCTTCAATGGAAGCGTAATCATTAACTAAATGATGATATTTTTCAATAAATGCGTACTACGTGGTAACATAGGATAACAAACTCTATGTAAAAAAATGAATTAACATTAAAAATAAAATATCCTAAATATAATTAAATTCATTATATAATATGTAAAATGTAATTACATTCCCCTCAAAAAATAATTTAAGTTCCTAACAATACATGAGTATCGATGAAGGAAAATTGAGGAAAAACTGTATTACCGGTTTGGTAACTTGTGAAAAATATTCCCAATAAATTAATGTTAATAAAATGGATATTTGAATAACCATTTATATATTTTTAATATAAATATAATTCGTTTTTGGGATGTACATACCCCACACAAAAGAGGTATGTTGTGAATAATGAACTTTTCTCACAGAAGAAAATTGGGATGAAATCCCCTTACTATGTGTCTTGACTCTCGTTGTACTCATTCGAAAAACATATATAGTAAATATAAATTAATTATAAAACATTTACATAACCATATTATTAAATCTAATACCATATATGGTTTTTTATGACCTTATACAACCCTGTTGTTAACAATCCTTTGTTAAGGTTTCACTTCGGGTAATGTCATATTTCTTCTTCGCATGTGTCTTAATTCATTTATGGATCCAGTACTTATAATTATATCATGATTCCATAATTTTAACCAAGATAAAATTTTCATCTATACTCAGTATATATTTAGTATATTAATCTATTTATTTTATATGTATTAAATGGAATACACCATTAATGGAGACAGTAATTCGTACGTACGCATGGAAACTATTTTCATTTTTATTATCATATTGAAAGAAAGAAATAAAATGAAATATACATATATATATATATGTATATAATATAATTATTTTATAAATATAATGTCATATTTTTCATATAGTATCACTAATATCATCCTTAATATATTCAATGCTATGTTTGAATGAATAACATCATGGTAAGGGGGAGGTTTTCCCCACTTCATCACACGAAATAATTGTTTTTACACAATATGGAAAGTTAAAAGTTATATTTATTTTAGAAGGAACATTGAATATTGAAAACATAATAGATATAATATATGACCTATATAAACTGATTTTACATCATAATTTTATCCAATGGATGTGGCAGAAGAAAAATTAACAATTATCATTTACTGAGCTGGTAGTTTGTCGTAAACGTAAATAGTATGTTCCTGGCCCAATAGAAGAATGTTTTTATATGTCTTGGTCAAATAATTAGAATAAAAACATCGAAGAATATTTAGGATAGTGTTTTTTATAAAATAATGTAATAACGAGAGTGTGGGGGTTGATGAATAAACTATAATAAATGAGATTGAGGGAAGATGTTCACTCTTATTTAGGTAACTCCTTCTGGTGTGTTACGAAGGATTTCTTGGAAGTATTTATTCCCAAGTGGAGGATTATAGTATTAAGGAAGGTATTTTGAGAACTTCTTTTATAAGATATATTGCTATCCTAATTTGTTTTATAGGTGCGAATAAGAGGTAGATATGGGAGCCTTTTATAGGGAAGGGAAATGACCAAGTTCACATTTTTTGAAACCAGTTTGTTGTACCCACGTTTCTACCTAAAAAAGTCATAAAAAAATAACTAAATAATATAAGGTTAATAGAATAAATTTTTCAATAAAATGGGTGTAAAACAAGTGTATAGGTCATTTGGGCCCTTAAATTTAATTTTTTTTCAATTGTTAAACACAATCACTATAATTTATTTTTACTCCATTCATTAATAATTATGGTAAAAAACTATGATGAACAGTTTACACAATATAAATTATTCTGATTCCATATATGGAATCTATTTTTCCAAAATTAAAATCACATATATTGAAGAAATTAATTTATATTTATTCCTGGTGATGTGACAACACAACGAGTTTTGAATGTAAAATTATCCAAAGCATTTCTAAAATTTTATACCCAATTTCAAAGTGAAATTTATTATAATAACCTATAATGTATTAATTAATACAAATACTATAGAATTAAACATTGAAAAATGTTAAAATATAATTTATCCTAATAAATACATTTTATGAAAAAGTTGATTTGATTTTAAATTCATCATTTTTTCTATTAATTTAAAAATAGAACCTTATAGAAAAATATGAAAAATTTATACAAACCAAACGTTTATTTTTCAATTTTAAAGATTAATTTTATTTGGAAATATTAAATCTATAAATGTGATAAAAATTGATTTAAAATGGGTTATCCAGTAAAAGGTAACAGAGAAACGTTTATAAAAATATATATTTTTATGTATTGAATTGGGTTGTTCGTATCTTATGTGTATCAAATATATTGTATAAATATATAAAATATTTTATTGAATATGTAAAATATATATAACATTAATATCACTCAAATATTGTTATTAATTTAATTTATTTGGGTAAAATATCTTTGTGACACCAAATATTATAATATTTTCTTTTATATTAAGTATGTTTTCATATTCATGTCTAATTAATTGATAAATTAAGAAATCATCATTTATTTTTCCAAACAATATATGAAAAACATTATATAATACTATTAATAACCACTAATTTAATGGTAATGGAATATTTTATTATATTAAAAAAAGTTTAACTTATATATTATTGTTCAGAAAAAATAATCCTTGCGTGTTATGTAAGTCATCGAGAAATCTCATTATTGCATGTAAAAAAAGATAACATCGGTCTTCCATGTAGATAATGGTAAATATATGTTTCTAGTATTTCACAATTAACGTGTTTTTTAATATAAATCAATCCATACATAGTTCATTAATCTAAAATAATATATATTTAGTGTTGTTTGATATAAAAAATATCAAAAAGGATGAATTAATTTGAAAAACTATTTTTCAAAACATCTTGGGGTGTTACATTGTAGGTTTGAAGGAAATAACACAATTTATGTTTTTAAACATAGTTCATTCTTTTCTATTTGTATATATATTCTGTATATCTTCTCTTTTTTTATCTATGATGATGATTTTATCAATATTTATAATGAAGGTCAAACAACTCTATATCAAACTAGCACCAGAAACATCACGCAGTATAACATGAATAGTTGAATTTAAAATCATTGAAGAAATCCATATAATACCATATAAATAGAAAATGTTTATTCCATTGAACGAGATTGTTTAAATCAATAATAGAATAGATTTGGATAAATATTTATATATGAAGAGAGTATTCTAGAAATAACTTAAAATAGATTAAATTTTAAACTCTATATTTGAATAGTCCAATGTTGGGTTCCGTAATGTAATAAAAAAACCATATGTTTCATTGATAATGTATGGTTTTTCAAAAACATAGGTTTGATAATTTATGGTTTTTTCATAAATATAGTGTAGATAAAAATTATTCTCATTTTCTCAAATGTAAGGTTAGTTCCAAAAGATTGGTATATGATTAATACACTATATTCCCAAAGTAGGGTATCCAAACCTTATGTTACTCATAAAAATGTAATGTGTGAAAACTTATTCTAAAATACATTCAAAACTCATCCATACTACAGTAAAATATTATTTCCATTGTTTAATGACTTTAATATTTTTCCAAAATTAATATTCTACCAAATAATATCTTCATAAAATTCACATAATATAAACATCATTAGTAACATCATTGGGTGTGTTTGTGAGCATTATAACCAAAAGAAATTAAGAATATTGTTGAATTAAAATAGGCTAAAAAATCTCCCTCATTGCATGGATCACAAAACCCATATCTAAATTCCTAAAAATATGAAATAAAGTAATTTTTAGATGAATAGATATCCATAAACTTAAATAAAATACAAGAATATCTACCAGATTAATATTCCTCTAATGTATCTCATTATATTTTCTACTCAATTTTTTTCTTAATTTCTTAACATATCTCCACAAGGATAAACTCATAAAAATTTCTACACATATAAACATATCCTTATTATTGTGATATTAAAAAGAAAATAGTAAAAGTATCAATAAAAACACCACATATATTAATGCTTCCAAAAATGTAATCATGGAGAATATGTACTATTTTTTAAATGAACAAAATGTGTTTGAAATAAAAATATTAAACAACTTAAACACTGATTGGATAAAAATGATAAACACTTTCTAATAACTCCCCATATTCCAAAACTGATAGGATATTCAAGGAATTAAATTAAATGAATTTCAAATGTCATATTTGAACAAATAAAATTATTATAGGTGATAATAGTTGAGTTTACCTTACATAATGAGATAATAAAATTTTTAGTACATGCATACATATAATGACTAATGAAATTATAAAACATTATTAAGAAATTATTAAACAACATATAGTACAAATATCATGAAAAAAATTATAAATATGATTTATAAATCATTGACATTATATAATCTTTAGAAAATAAAATTGGTTTGTTTGAAATGACTATAAAGTCTATTTGAACATCCCAAACATTGAACCTTTTCACATAAATCATCCAAAACTCCTGGCATTTCTTTTATTTTTCATTGAACATCTATTTCTTTATCATAGATCAAGGAAGATGAATAATGTTTAGCTAGTAACACTATTATATTTTAATGATCCAACAAAGTAACATCTTCTCTTTTATGAAGCATGATCAGACTTATTAACATTTCTACTTTAAATTCCTCAATTTCTCCTTTTGAAATTTCCATTTCATTCACATCATAATATTCCATTTTTGGTTCTTGAAATGGCTTTCTTGATGTATTTATATCATCTTATAATAACAAAAAAATTTCTTTCAATGAACAAACTTTGACGAGAAAATTTTTATAAGAAATTTAACGTGAACAGACTTCTTGTACTTCATACCAATGACCATCCTTGTTTATCCTAGAATATTATTCAAATGAATCAATAACATATGAAAATGAATATTCATTTAGCTAATTACAAGGGTTACATTTTTTCTTTTGTGAGAAATAATTTCTTCTGAACATGACGTTAATGATCAATCCATATTTTTGTTACTGGTATTTAGAAGTATTTGAACAATATTTTTTGAATAATATTAAAATAAATTGTTTTTAAGAAGAAGAAAATCCCATCATTTTAAAAAGAAAATGATACGTTTTTTTCTAACTCATTGAAGATGACTATTAACATTATCAATTTAAAAAATAAAGAATAATAAATTTAGATTATAATTTTTGAAATGGAATTTTTATAAAATGAAGTTATAAAATGTTACGTTAACAAATAAATAAATTATTATATAAATAATATATTTTTGTTCATTTATATTTTTATAAACATATTTGGACATATATATTCAACGAGTAAGATAAATTACAATTAATTATATGAAACATTTAATTTAAAAAATATATATATGAAATAATAGTAAAATACTTCATGGATTATAGATTATAGAATTATGTATATTTAATTAGATAAAAAAAACATCAGAGTTGATCACTCCCTCATTAAATTTGTGATTTGAAAATATCAAATACAAAAAAAATCATGATTCAATGATACAACTCATTAGATTATTCCTATAAAATATAAAATATATGTTCCTTTTGGTATCCATATTCCTTTAGGTCTAGCATTGTTAGCTATTAAAATCTTATGTAAATAAACAAGTTCAATTTGAGTAATGAGTATACTCTTAATGTAAAAAATTTGACCTCTAATATTTTTTTAAAATATGATCTTTTATAACAAAATATTCATTTTTATAATGTTCATTTATATAAATAAATAATATAATTGTTTAAATTCATTTTTTAATTAAACTAGGAACAAAATAATTCGTATATAATTTTCAACTTTAACCATTACATCCTATTCCACGTTTTCCATTCTGAATTCCATTTCTAACAATGAGTATATTTAAATATTTTTCTATTTTTATTATAATAGTATATATTTATTTTAAAGTACAAAACTAAACTAATAAATCTTTAGTCATAGTTTCCTGATGATCAAAATAAATTTTAGAGTAATTTGAATTCAAATAAGTAATTTGTTTTGATGGACATTAATTATCTACTAAAATATCTTAGTAATATTTTATATGTTTTAAATGATCTCCACTAATAGATTATTATTTATATTGTATGATAAATCAATAATTATTAATTTTATCATTATATAATTTTTCAAAATTAGAGTTTTGATGGTAAGAAGATTACACCACATCAGTAAGAGGCATAAGACCTACCACTTGTTTTTTATTCTCAGTCTCAAAATTTGTACAAGATTCATCTTGTGAACCTGAAGAATCCCACAAATTAGAATACATAATTTTCTTTCCTATTTTATTATAATCTTCATTCCATTGAGCCTCAGTCCAAGGCTATTTATCTTCTTTATAACATTTTTCTCTGCATTCCAAGCATCTATTTTCTTCAATCCTAACCATTTTCATTTATTATAGGTCTTAAAAATATTTTAACATTACATGATAAATATTTATCTAAATTTAGATGACATGAATCATATGATTCATGAATTGAAGTTTTATGGTTGATACATCATTTTTGATATGATTTTTAGCTTCATCCTTCATCTCATCTACATACATGAGTAATATTTAAATAAATTACTTCATATGTATATATTTTACTTGTTTATCGTGATGTATATAATAAAAATATTACATTCCACCTAGAGGGTAGTACTATGCCTAATTTAAATGCGTCAACTGATTGTGAAATTTGATCTCACAAAGAAGAAACATTATTGGAAGTCGCCTTCAATCTCCCATAAATTTGAGTTACAATTTCATCTTAATTAATTCTAAATGTATCAAACATTAACTTTAATTTAGTTTATCTTAATTTACTAATACTATCAATACCATCCAAGGAAATAATAATGTTCTTACTCATGTTATATAAAAAATCATATTGAGAAACATGATTAAAGTCATCAGTTTCTAAACTACAGAAAATTATAGTAATTTCATTTTCATTGTGATGATATATTTTTCTTGACCATCATCCCATTTTATAAACACATACCAGAGGAATTTTATAAGGATATAGAACCTTTAAATAAATTCTTATCCTCAGATTTATGAAATAAATAATCATTCAAGATTTCCATCATCCATAATTATCACCATTAATGTATGAAGCAAGGATCATTGACATATCTTCATTGAGATAACCCACTTTAGATTTTTTATTCTTTCAAATATTTCACTCAATATTATTAAAACTTTTCATACAGAAATTATAAAAATAAAACATTTTATGATCAATAAATCACTTCTTTTTAATATCACTTGTAGGTAATGAGTATAATGATAAAGTCCAACACATTATAATTTCGATACTATTTATTATAATCAGAATATAAAAAATTTAATGATTTTCTATAAGATAATATATATATATCCCAAACCTTGATACCACTTGTTGTGTTAGATAGGATATGATGAATATAAATTCATAAGGGGGGTTAATTGAGTTTGTCAAAATCATTAACAGATTCAGAACACATCTCTAATTATACCATGAACATTTCCTTCTCTCTTAAAGTTGAATGAGTTGTGTAAATAAATTAGGAAATGAACACAATAGTGTATAGTTGTTCAGGGCATAAAGATCCCCTAGTCCACTCCAATAACACTATAATCTATTATCATTATGATTTTCAATAAGAGTTTATCTTATCTGGAGACCTCATAACTACTTATTTCATATAGTTTGCAACTTACAATGCTTTTATAGGGCCTTCAAGTTATTTTATATAGAATAAAAACCCTAATTATTATACAAGAATATGTCACTATACAAAAACCACGATTGAGTCAGGGAATCGAAAACACTAATAAATTATTAGACATTGAATTAATTGAGAACATAGGTTTTTATTCACAATTGCTGCAGAAACTCAAAGATGTATTTATATAATCAATAATGAATAGTATGTTTTAAATCTTTAACTTTTCACATGCCTTTATCAAATAGTGATAGTAAAAACACCATATTGATGTGTAGACATATATATCTCTAATGTGTATCTCTAAAAAATGATTTTATTATCTTTTAAAATAATATCTAATCATAAGATATAGCAACAGTAAAAATTGTGATTCAATCTGATACATCAAAACATGTATGTATCCAAAGTGTATATATGAGGGAACATCACACTTATTGTTTTTAATAACCATTCATTATTTTCTATGTATATATTTATAGATTATTTCTTCTCCTTGTTTCTCCTCAATGAAGATCATATCAATATTTAGTCAAATTTTTTATTATCTCCTCGTGAAACAACATCTATAATAATCTCAAAAAATTGTTAATATTTGAATTCCAAATCATTCAATAGATTTATAAATTCCTATAAAAATAAAGATTATTTTTTCCATTGAATTTGATCCTTTAAATAGATCAAAAAATAACTTTGAATAGATATTTATATTTTTAAAAAATGATTCATAAATTATAGAAAATATAATTACTTTTAAACTCTTTCATTAAATAATCATATGTAGGGTTCCTTCATGTGAGGGTAAAATCCAAAAAACGGTTTAAAATTTAAATTTGTTCATAAATATAGGGTTGATAACATATGGTGTTTTAGAAATTTATGGTTCACACAGGATATTCTACTTTTCTCATACTTATGGTTTCATCCAAAAATAGGGTATATGATCAATACACATTCTTCCAAAAAACGAGTCTCCAAACCTAACCTTATGCTGACAAACATACATTATGAGAAATCATTCTATAATAAATTTGAAACACATCTATAATAATTTAACAAATACTTCCTACAAATTAATGACGTGAATATATTTATAGAAAAAATATTATAGAAAGTATTTTCTTCCTAAAATTCCCTTGTGAGAAACATACATAGTAATATAAATTTGGGTGTTTTTTATCATCAAACTAAAAAGGAAATTAATGATATTTTTAAATCAACACATACTCAATAACTAATTGATATGGATGTAGTCATGCTTTAGATGATGTAGTCTTCCCTCTAAACCACCATGTTGTGGTCAAACATTATGTGAACAAATACATAAATCCCTAACTTATACTAAATGAATCATATACTAAACATACACTCACCCTTCTCACATAGTTTGTAACAACATGTGATAACATATCCATTAATTCTTTTAAATATATTCACAAACTATTTTTGGAAAAAAATATCATACATTTTTTCACATTGGTAAAAACCAACTTCTATATATGATATTATTTTAATATAAACTTTGTTGAACCTATTGTATTTTTTTTATTGTAGGAATGTAGAGCCAAGGGACTAGTGGTGATGTAATGAGGGGATAACTTGAATGTATTCTCATTTTTATGAATTCATTTTTTAAATTCACCTTTGACACCATTTCAAGTGTATCCCATTACCCAATTTCAATGGTTAGTGAAGAGAACATGAATGATAGAATTTTCAATGATCCACTAAAAGTAGTACTACTATCCATGTTGGACGTATGCCATAACAATAATTATCCAATGTCTATAAGTGGTTACACAGTAGTCATTGTTTTAAGAACCATTCCATAACTTCTCCCTGATAATTTGATATAGTTCCCAATTACACATCCTTAAAGAAGTTGCTACTTCAACACACCTATCACCAAAATACACTTATAACTATTTGTATATCCATGATAATGATTATATACTATTATGATATGTATGTAGAAACACTCATTATTTCTATATGTTTGTTAAACACCAACTGAAAAATAATATTCCACCATGACTAGATGGATAAATGGATTTGAACGTGTAATCCATTCATGAGAATCAATAATATTAGATGTCTCAAAACATTTCAAGAATTCTTGAATAATCAGGGTCCCCATATTTCCTTTGGTTTCTCAATTTAGATGGTGTATCAGCTCTCCGAATAATCACATAGTGATTTTTGAGTTCACTCAAGTAAATAAATATAGACATTCTTTATTATTTTCCTATAGCATTCTATAATACTAAAAAATAAAAAAATTTCATGATCATTTTATCTCTATTATTCAAAAATATTATTTCAAGTCTAATATTCCATAAATATTGGTTGGTTTTTCTTATTATTCTATGGTCATAAAATATTTAATCTATTCTTTTTCAAATAACTTGATGATTCTACAATTTATTCTCTTACAGTATTTGAATCAACATCACTATAATTCATCATAAATATCATTGAAAAGATCATCATTTAAATCCTCACTCAATTACATATTCAAATAACCATGAGATATATATATATCCCATTATATCATTTTTAATTATCCATGATATTCTATTCCTTAAACCCATTCATAATTTCCATGTTCTAGAATGCATAAATTATTATAATGTAGCACATAGAGTATTGTATCAAAATTATCTCAATATCCTTTTAGTCTCTCCTGGATCAAAATCCTTTATTATAATATCTAATCCTTGTAGAACAACTTGTGTGCATCAACTTATTTAAAATTCATTAGAATAAAAAAAATCATGAAATCCCAGCAAACCCTTTTGTTTCTTCATTGATTACCCTTATTTGTCTCATCCAATTGATCAAATTTATATGATCGACCACATGAACAAGTTTAGATAATCTATGTTTTATTGACTATATTAGGGTTTCTTGTTCAACCACACAATGGGATCAACCGTAATATCAAACAATTATAACCAATGTATCCACCATATGTAAATGTTATGTATTGACTTTATATAAAAATAACATCATGAAAACTCATCATTTACCATTACATATCATTTAAAACACCATTCAACCCACTGAATAGGTTTCATCAATCACATATATATTTCACATATCTCATTTATATCCCATCATACCCATCATTAGGTATGGAAATTATGACTTTAACTTTCCATATTCCTAGAGTTGTGGATTTACCTATTTTTATTCAGTTTCAATTAGAGGTTACCTTACACATATTGACATAACATTGAGTTACCAATTTGTAATCCCTCATTCACATTTATGTTGTTTTTTCTCTTAATAACATACATTTTCAATGATAGTGGATGTCCAGGTAACTATTACATAGCTGTAGGAAATTTTTACTACCTTTATGCTACTCATGAAATTTATTTCATACCAATACATAGATATTGTAATTTCTCATGTACCATTATAGGGAATACTAATCTACCTTTATATAGGTAGTGGAAAATCATGATGTACATTTATCGAACCTGCATACAAATAGAGTAACCTATACACTGATTGTGAAATTATCAATTTAACTTTATGAAATTAATAATTCTAAATCCAAATGATCCATGTTCTTCATGATTACATTTAAAACACATCATTCCCCTTATAATCAATACTGAAACCATTCATATTATATTATATACATTTCTATAAAAATGGATGTATCTTACTCAACTATGTATCTTTAATCCATTATCAGACCTGAAATCTAATTCCAAATCCAGAATCCATTATAATAATCCAAAAATCATCAACTCATTTTCCCTCTAAACACATATTGATTCATTGATGATAAATAGAATTCTTATTTGGGAATGTTAATCTCCCACATAAAATTTATTAGCAATACCTATGGTCACCAATGTCGGTATGACTGATCTTATGGTATCTTTTATCTCCCATTTACTGAAAATAAATGCAATGGTCAATTTAAGGTGTGTTTTCATTACTTATTATATGTTTAATGGAAATAATTAAATCCCATATCTTCTCATCTTTCCATATATGAATAACATCTTGCAGGTACCCAAGAGAAGTATTACGATACCTTTTTTTCCTTGGGAAAGATCTATTAGCTTGATAAATATATGTCTAAATTGGTGAACATATTTCATTAAACAAGTGTGTATAATGAAGGTGATAATTATTATCTATACAATATCAAGAATCTGACACGATGTTATAAATACAATTTTAGAGGGTTATAAAATCCATTACACTGTAAAACATGAGGATCCCCCTTTGTCTCAAGATTTTATCAACCAATACTGCCCCTTAAAAATTTTACATAATTATGTCATAAAAGGGTTCATAAATTTGATTTTCATACCACAAAGCCTCATATTTTAATATATGTTCCAAATATCTAGATTCTATTGAATTTCATAAAATGATAGATTCTTCTAACTTTTCCTCCCCAAAATGTATAAAATCACATCCTTCTTCCTAGTGGTAATTTAAATAACATAAAAACACCACTCTTTATTCACATATATTGAATGATTTACACATATCCTTCAATTCTCTACATGTTAACAAAAATAAATTCCTGTATTTAGGGAATATGGGGGAAACATATTTATTTTCTCAAAAGGAACAATCTTGCAGAGAATTTATTCTCACCCATAACACCATAATCTTTCACTATCTTATCACATTTTTACATTTCATCATTCTCAATATATTTTATGTTAATCTATATATTTTGATCAATTTAATTTTTTGAAATATTTTTCTCTGCATTAGAGGATAGGGAAAATTCATCCCTTTTATGTGAATCATCCTCTTCATTTTGTCTTCATAGGATGGTAGGATTACCATTTAATCCTTAATGTCATGATTAATTTTTCTAAACCTTTTTCTTAACTTCAATTAAATTTTCAAGGCAATATTTGTAGAAAACTTCTCATCAATTATATTTTTTTAATTTTTAGAACTTGTTTTATTTTAAAATTACAATACATCTCTTTTTTCATCATCTAATTTTCCATGTATGTCTTATCTAGATTTATTATAAGTAATTATTTATTAATTTAATGGTATGGACCTCCCCGATCCATTAGTTTGTCAAAATTTAGTGTTTGAAGTCTTTGATGATGTCATGGTAACTCATTTCAAGAGTTTTATAGAAAATTCATTTACTCGATAGTAGCTCCTCTAACGGCGAGTAATCCACCGGTAGCTCACGATGATGAGTCAAAATGGAGACTCACGATGGTAAGTTATCCACTGGTAACTCAAACTAATGACTCGTCCAATGGTGGGTTATAACTATTGTGTCGTAAAGGTGGGTCACAATAGTGGGTCACAATGGTGAGTCGCAACGGTGGGTCACAATAGTGCATCAAAGTGGTGAGTCATAACAGTTGCTCATATTGGTGAATCACAATGGTGTGTCCTAGTGGTGACTCACTCAAGTAACTCACAGAGGCGAGTCATCTACTATGGAATCTCACAGGTGACTCATCCACTGGTGACTAGCACAGATGACTCATTTTCCACAGTTTTCCAACATTTTATAATTTTTCCTATTTTTTTATTTTTCCCAATTGATGTTTTCATTTTTGTAAAATGAATTCAATACATTATTTAATGTATTCTGAAAAATATTCCTCAAATTGATTTAGAATATTTCCATTCTAAAGTCGAGACCTTATATTCCCTATGTAGTTCCCTTTTCTATTGGTGTGAGATGTTCCTAGAACCATTCTTCTTCTAGGATTTATGCTTTTTTCCATATTGCTTGGACATTTATTTCCTATTTATTTTTATTGCTACATGCGCGCCCCTATTTTTTTATAATAATAATGTGCTGATTATCTATTCATTGAAGTAGGGATCCATTCATCTTTATTTTATTTGTGTAGTAGGGGGTGGGTGTATCAATGTATCCTTTGTGAAGATAGTAGAATATCAAATTAATAAATAAAATTGAATCAGTTGAAGATCAAAATGTGGGGATGGAAAAGTTATGATTGAAAATACTATTTTCTTGATATTTTGATCAATATGGGGAATTATATGGGCTATATGGATACTGAAAATCATGGATGTTGGTGTTTCTTATTTTCAAGCCTATGATGGTTTGGGAATGCTTATTGCTCATCTTCTATTGAGTGTGTATATATATATATATATATATGAAATTGATTAACCATGTAAATTCACATAAAAAATTGATATCTCATGATTGAACTTGTTTCATGATAACCCCTGAATTGAAGAGTGGAATATAATAAGGGATGCCTTATAAATTCTAGAATTTGTGCTTGTGTGGTCTGTATGGTGATGCATCTGTGGGAATGGTTTTGTGATGGTGGTTGGTTTGGGTGGTGTGATGAAATCTCAGGTTCATAGTTTGTTTGACAGTGGAGTGGGTGTGGTGTGGTTATGCAGTAGGGCTATCAAGAAAGTATGTGATGGGTTTTTTATAGTTGTGATGAGATGTGTTGCTGGGTGTTCCTATGAGTTGGGGGTTTTCTCTGTTGAGAGGACGGATTGGGTAGTTGGAATTTAAAGAACGATGATGGAAGTGGTTGGTATGGGTAATTCTCACAGAGTTTCTTCATGAGTAGAATGCCCAAGTCATTACTCAGTGTATTGGGATTAGTATTTTATGACATGAATGGGTGTTAAATAGAGATAAAATGTGAATTAAATTAAATTACCTTGGTTCAACTTCCTCCATTTTACTTTTTATGTGTGGATTATTATACAATGTGGATGGTGGTTTCCCAAATAGTATTGGAATAATTTAATTTCATAATAAAGAATGATAATTGGTTAAATGAATTCATTATTGGCATGATTTGAGTTGTGACTTGTTCTGTGGTTATGAATTTAGATGCTATAGAAAGGTTGGACATGTTGTGTGATGGATGGTGGTTGAGAACCCATAAGTTGGGATGAGTTTTAGAAATCTATATGTGTTACATGTATTATTATACTTTTTAAATCTAAATTTACCCCATACTAGTTGAGAACTATGTGTCGACCACCCCATCATCATGAGGGAGGGTGTCTTTATCAAACATCCTGGTGGGAGTATGGATGGATGGCCACTCGCTCTTCCATGCTTGTAGAGACCAAAAGATTGACGTACATGGACCTTACATTACTTTTTCAGAATACTTAATATATAACAAAAAACTAACACTCAAGGATCGTAATACTTCAGTGTCTTTGGAAACATGGAACATAATCTTCTAATAATGGTGAAATATCTTGAACATCTCCCATAAAGATCTTCCGCATTTGTTTTCTTACCTAAAACCTCTCTCAATATCCTGGGCAAAAGAAAACATATAAAGGGTGAGATCAAATTCTCAATAAAGGTAAGCCTAGAGAAAATAAATCAAACCATATACATTTGAACTTAACAACCTGAAGATAATGTTTAAACATCCAAATCTTGAGAAATAACATAAAAAATGGTAGTACGTAAGGCATAGATCATAATGGAACATCAATCATGATAAAATTGAATTGGAATAAAACATGTAATTGTGTCAAACCATTAATCACTTGAGATGATTTCCATAGTAGCCAAGGCATTGCTTCCAAGACCATCATAGTGGACAAAGTCCCTTACTGAATCGAGTTCACTCCTCGTTCTAGTCCTATATCACTGAACCAGATTAACTTTTCGTTCTAGCCATGCTTATCTCATGAGATATAAATCTTTATCCAATGCATTGGAGGGAGATATAGGTCCCACCCATATTATAATGAAACCATTCTTATGCGTGCCACAAAATCATAAATCACATATCATAGCATGACCCATGTAATAAAAACGGGATTTTAAACATCATTCCATCATAACATAAATCATATAAGATAAAAGGACTTAATTCCATCATAACATAATCAAATAAATGTATAAATAGGGATAGAAATATAACCCTATATTATTTAGTTGGAAAATAATTTTGATAAGACACGCGAACTCCATTCTTAAGGAAAATATCCTTTCTACTTCAAAAACATTTTTCCTTTCTTAATATGTCAAACAATTTTAAATTATAGGAATTTAATTAAAAATAAAACTTGAAAACATTTAAAGAACGCTTCATTGAAATAATGTTCTATGAAATCATAAAAATCCATTCATGCCGTATAAGTTAAAGAAATCATTTTTCTCTTACTTCGGCCGGAAATGTCAAAAAGTATATCATACTAAAAATGAAAAAAGATTCCTTTCATATCTTTTACTAAAAATTAACCAATAGGTAAAATTGAACATAAAAAATTTTAGTAGGATAGAAATAATATTACACATTTATATAACAAGGATGTAGATGATAAATATTCCCCAATAAATCCCGAAATATAACCAATCTCTGGTAAAAATTGAGATTGCGAGATTTTCCCTTACCTTATGTCCGATATGCTTCGTATGTATCTGAACCTCCTGTATAATGATTTAAATTATGTCATTGACATATTACAGAATCATATTAATTGTTATTATATCATATATGGTTCACTTATGACTTTATATTACCTGTTCTTTTGTAAATTCCATGTTAAAGCAGTGTTTTGGGTAAAATCATTTCATTTATCATACGTGTTTCGACTTGAAGTTCTTGATATTATTACTTATAACCTGATTTAAATAATTCCAGAATGTAAAACATGATTTATATATAATATTTATTCATCATATAAATATATATATGGTATATTAATAAATGGAATGAAATACACCATTCATGGAGACGGTAGGTCGTACGTACGCATGAACGCTGTTTTCATTTCCTTATAGAATTGAATGGAATTAAGTAAATGAAACATATATATACATAAATCCAATATAATTATTATTTAATATCTTTCATTATTATTTATTATATATAAATTATAATCATACATGAATGGTTAATCATGGAAAATGAATCTCATCTCGTTCGTGGAGATGGTAGTCCGTACGTATGCACGAGCGATGATATCGTTCCCATAATTATTGAATTGAATTGGAGTGGTTGATAAAATATCTCAGAATCATTATGATGTAATAATAACTATATATATTTATTCTTTACACCATTATACCCATCAAAGTATGGTGGTGGTGGAAAAACTGATAACACCACCGCCTGGAGAGGGTATTCCGTACGTACGCACACACGGTGATTTTGTTTTCCGTAGGATAGATAGAAGGTGAAATGGGGTTGTTTCATATTTATAATATCATATCAATATATTAGTGATACTGATTGTTTTTCTTTACAATGAAATAACTAAATAAGAGGATGTTGAAGAAGAATGATACTTGAAAGAATCGGTAGAAGAGATTACCTCTTCTTCGATGCACCTCTTTTATGATTCATCTTATGGCAGTACAACTGATCTTTTGAGAAGACCAAAACCTCCAGAATGTTTCTAGTGATGTGAATAAGAGAAATGGTCAGTGGTTGGCCGAGAATTAAGGCTCAAAATATTGTGATGATGAGAGGTAGGAGGTGCCCTTTTATAAGGGAGGATAGGTGCTCCTTTGGAAACATAAGAAATATTAATTTATAATAAATTAAAACACCACTTAAAAATATCCAAAAATGACTCAATTAGATGATGAGATGATATAGGGTTGTAATATCATTAGCCAATAAAATTTGGACATGTTGGGAATTTAATTTAAACCTTATCAACTTGATTTAACCTTATTTAATCTATTTAGTTTTATTTGTGGTAATAAGATTATAATTTTTAAATTGTTATAAATAATTACTTATGTGTTGTTAATTGTCCATAATTAGATTATTTATGAAATTTTAAACCATATAAACTTTAATTTATAATTTTTAAATATTTTTGTGATTTTTATACAATTTTATATTATGACAGTTTTATAAAATAACAATAGTGTCAATTTTGGCACTATTCATTTATTTGAATTTAAAGAAATACACACACAATATATGTTCGAACTGAAATATTTAATACATTCATAACATGTCATATTTATCTGTAAAATTAGTTGAGAATATTAAATAGCTCATATATTATTTATTTTAATATCTTTAAAACCATTTATTTGATATTTCAATCAGTAAAATAATTTCAACATCACTATTGTGTCAACTTTAATGATAAATATTTAATACATAAAAATTCTAAATAAAGTCACATGATGTATATAATTTTATTATAATTCTGTATACTATTCCTGTTTTAAGTTTCAATAATGTTATCATGAAATTAAAATTATTAAAATTATATGATTTTTGAGAGTGACATGTTGTCACTTTCTTTGGTTTTAATAATAATAAATTTATTTTCATGGTCAAAAGTCCATAAATTTAATTAATTATGACCCTTAAGATATATGGGTCGACTTTTAGTCATTCAATAGAATTTTTTC
Source organism: Viscum album (assembly GCA_963277665.1). Classification (NCBI taxonomy): domain Eukaryota; kingdom Viridiplantae; phylum Streptophyta; class Magnoliopsida; order Santalales; family Viscaceae; genus Viscum; species Viscum album. The sequence goes on from CAUJRU010000001.1 coordinate 358,444, forward strand.
AGGTGTTAGGGGAATTTTATAATCTTATTTTTACCCTTAATTACCAGATTTACCTTTAACTATAGTAAATAAAAATTACCGTAGTTACTATTCATAATATGAAAAAATAAAAGTAACCTATTAAAATAATTTGGACCCAATTAATTCAAATATAGAATCTATTTTTAAAAATTCGAAACATACAAGTTTCAGTAATTAATTTAAAATTAATCCCGTTGTTAAGAAAACGGGTTTTAAAAGTTAAAACACTGCCAAAGATTGAAATGTTTTTACCTATGAATTGAATGTAAAGTTAATGGTAATGAAATAAATTATATTAAATGGTAGAAATATATTTTACTTATACTTTAAAACCACTCAATATTATAATTTAACCATATAAATTATTGTGATGAAAAAATTTGTTTTTAATTAAAAAATATCGTGTTTTTACTATTCATTTAAAATATGAAAGTTATCAGAATAATATGAAAAATTTATCCAGAGTAAATTTTTATATCCTAATTCCAAATAAGAATTTTATTTTATCAAATTTAACTTATAAACATGTCAAAAACTATATTTAATGTGGGTGTTCCATTAAAAGGCAGCAAAACTGCATTTTTTTCAAAAATAATTATTTTACCTGAAAAAATTATTTTGTTCTCATACCATGTTCTAGAAAATGTGTAATATGAATAATAATTTTATAAAATTCAAAATTTAGTTAATAATATTCATAAATTCTAGGCCATAATAATATTATAACAATATATCCGTATTTTGTGAAATCCGGTATTGCATACTACATACGCTATCGAGAAAGGTCGCGATTACGTGTAATACATGCCAAATCAGGGATGCATCTTGTGCAAGATCCCTTTTATGTTGTGTATAAAATAATTCAAAACTAATTTCATTTATACATTAATCAAAATCTATAATTAATGTTACGAACTTGAAATTGTGTGTAACATGATCCAAGATTAGTGTTGTGTATACTACAAGATAATACGGTGTTGCATATAGCGCAAGATAATATTGGTGTAGCGTACAAAAGAAGATATGAAAGAATTTAAAAATAATATATCTTATAAAATAATGGGGTGTTATATTCTACCCCCCTTAAAATAAATTTTTCCCTCGAAATTCTTCGGGATTATAAATGGTTTATTACGTGACAGTTTCTTTCATAGAAACCCACTTCGTAAAAAGGAATACCAAAACTTATCATTAAAAACTAATGTATGAAATGTAAGGGTTACCCAAATTAACTAATCACTGGGTTTCCTCAAAGGAGAACATAGGTGAAAATATGGATATGAAGAGAAATCTAACCATCATGTTTTGATGGAGAGTGGTAGAAAACATTGCTTAGAAAAATCCAACAATCACAAAGCCATAAATTTGTGTTGATCTAAGGTACCGTATGATTCATTGGATATGAAGACATTAGGACAACATTTTTGGTTTTCAAGACCATTTCCCTATAGTTGAAACATATTTGAATTAAAAGAAATACTTACTTGATTTTGGTACAATCTCACTATTGTTTGTGCCTTGAACAATTTCCACATCACCTCTTAATGAAATGAAGTTGAATTTCACTTCTGTGAAGTGTTAGCAGATCATGCGATAGAATGATGGGTCATTCCATCTGTCTCAAACAAAAGGATTTCAAAAATAATCAAATATACATAATCCCATCTATGGTGTGGTTAATCGTATATAATTTCAAAAATGGACATATACTTCATCTATCATACCGCTTAATAAAATAAAACTAGTTTCTACTAACCAGAGACTTCCTGTAGTCCTAAGGTAGGCGATAAAGGCATGTCGAACTTTGGTTGTGGGTTCGATTTTAACAACCTTGTCCGACGCGATGGGTTGTCATCCGTCCTGCAGGTCGTTCCTTTTTCTAAAACTACACTATTATAACATTTCTGAAATAATATTGAAAAAAAGTTTTTATCCTTAAACAATATTATCTTATGTCCAACATAATCCATTTCAAATTTTTAGGCTTATCCAAAATACTCTTATCCATGCTCATTGTATAAATACAATGATTACTAGAATTTTCATCAACCATGAATGTGAATGCCATCATTTATCCCCCATATATCATACGATATATCTTGCTGGTCACATTACAAACATGTGAATACCTTAATCATGTATTCTCTTGAAAAATGAATACACATTGAACCTTAGTGAAAACATGAATTCTTTCAAAATTTACCTCTTTCCACATACCAAAATCCCAAAATTTTAATATACTCAAACCTTGATATAACATTGTCCTTATATCAGTCATGAGCTCATTTCATTTTCTATTTATCCCTTCATTATGCGCATATCATCTTCTTTCCAAAAATATTTCAATCACTTTTCCTGGTTACCGGTACCATAGAATTATTGAAAAGCAATACATAGAGATTCCTAAATTCCACAATACCATTAATTAGATTCCATGATACTATTTTGAAATCTCATTACATAAACACTTAATCATTACACAACATCATTGTCATACTCAATATCATAAATAGTGATTGCATGTGACTTCCCTTTATCCTTTGCCTTAAGAGGTTTCTCACATCGATCATCATTATCCCATGGATTAGGGAATTGATTAGCATAATGCCCTATTTCCTTATAGCTAAAGCATTGAAGTGTTGGTGGAGCGTTCTCTGTAGTCTTTTCCCTATTCACAACATTAGCTAACTTTATCCCATTACTTCGACACTCAACCGCTTGATGACCTTCTTTTCCACACATAAAACATTTTCTAGTACCTTTTATACAATCTCCACCATGCTTCCTTCCACACTTTGAGGATAAAAAAGTTCATCTTCTATTCACCAGTGTTCTGAGATTTCTCCTTGAACTCCATCTTTCATTTATTATCAAAACCATGAGATGGATATGTAATACTTTTTTTTAATGGTTGGGGCTTGAAGCCTAATATTTATTATTAAATCAATGAAAATTCCTCTTTTAACAGGGTAGAGGGAAACCCATTACATAGCCTGAATTCCAAATGGGCTTGTAGCCCAATACATAGCACGTAGGCCCAAATTTTTGGCCTAAATCACATTCTGTGAATAGTAACATGCCTGCTATAGTACCCCCATAGTACAGCCACCGCTTCAGTTCCCTGCTTCCACTCCAGTACCCACTGATGAACAGTGCTGCTGCTGCTATAGTGCCGCTACAGTACCTGCGCCTAATGGGTTTTGAACCCCTATTTTTCATGTAGGATTATGGGGTTCTTAACACTAAGCCAAACCCCAACTGCAGATGTATATGTAACACCAACTTGCATTTCTACCTTGATAGAACATCGCATAATTTTTTTCATAGCTACTGAAGTCTCTTATAGATAATGCCCTTCTAAGACTTCATTTTAAGACACTGAAGAATCGATCAACATTACTGTCAGGTTGGATGATAATGCTAGATGCATACCTTGCAAGCCTTGTAAAGTTCCCTTCATATATACCAACATTTTATCATCCTTTTTCTTAAGCTCAATGAACTCCTTTTCCGTCTTTGTTTGATGAATACGAGGGAAGTACTTATTGAAAAATAAGTTTTCAACTTGTCCCATTCCATGGATTCAATGTCACCTTGGTTCCTTGTATTCTTAGTTAGAGTCCACCACTGGTCTGCTTCACCTTCTAAACGGTAAACATCCAGAAAGAATTTTTCATGTTCCAAACATCGATGTATGGAAAATATCTTTTCAATGGTACTAATCCATTATTCAGCAACAAGTGGATCAGAAGACCCACTAAAAGAAGGTAGACGTTTCCTCATGAAGGACCCAAAAGGATATTGTTCCATTCTCTGCTCATTCAGAAGTGCAGAATGATTAATAGCTTGTGTAAGTATTGATATAATATTTTTTCACTCCATCTCCCATAAAATTGGTTTGTTTAGGAGGACGATCATTGAATTTCCCATTACATTGATCAATATGGTTCCTTCGGGTTCTAGCCATCGTCTAAATCACAAAATGAATAGTGTAAGAGGAAAAAATCATGCTAGGAAAACAACATAATAAAGTGGGTGTACCTTCAATATCTAACATCTTAGGTGTAATTCTATGATACTTATCGAAATTCTAGGACTATAACCTATACTTATACCTAACCTTAGGGACATCCCTAGACATACCATAGAAATATCTCTAGGGATCTCACTAATATTTTCGCATCCTAGTTTCCAAAGGTTAACTAATCCTTTCCCCTGATACCAACTATAATGACCCAAAGCATGACGTACATGGACATTTCATTACTTTTTCAGAATACGTAATATATAACAAAAATCCAACTCTCAAGGATCGTAATAGTTTAGTGTCTTTGGAAACTCAGAACATAATCTGCTAATCACGGTGAAAGATCTTCAACATCTCCCATAATGATCTTCCATTTTTTTTTGTTACCTAAAACCTTTCTTTATATCCTAGGGAAGAGAAAAAATATAAAGGGGGAGCTCAAATGCTTAGTAAGGGTATGCATGGAGAATATAAAACAAACCATATACATTTGAGCGTAAAAAATGAACATAATGTTTAAGCATCAAAATCTTGAGCAATAACATAAATCATGGAAGGACGTAAGGGATCGATCATAATGGAACATCAATCATGATAAAATAGCATGGAAATAAAATAGGTAATTGTGGAAATCCATTAAGAACATGATATGATTTCAATAGTAGATAAGGCATTGCTGCAAAGACCATCATAGTGGACAAAGTACCTTACTGAATCGAGTTCACTTCTCGTTCCAGTCCTGTATCACTGAACTGGATTAACTTGTCATTCCAGCCATGTCTATCTCATGAGATATAAATTTTTACCCAATGCATTGGAGGGAGATATAGGTACCACCCATCTTATAATGAAACCATTCTTATGTGTGCCACAAAATCATAAATCATATATCATAGCATGACCCATGTAATAAAAATGGGATTCTTAAACATCATGCCATGATAAAATAAACCATATAAGATAAAAGGAAATAATTCCATCATAACATAATCAAATAAATTTAAAAATAGGGATAGAAACAGAACTCTATATTATTTTTGATGGAAAATAATTTTGATAAAACACTTGAACTCCATTCATGAGGAAAATATCCTTTCTAGTTCAAAAACATTTTTCCTTTCTTAATATGACATACAATTTTAAACTAAAATAAGTTAATTAAAAATATAACATGAAATTTTTTAAAGGAATATTCATGGAAATAATGTTCTATGAAATCATAATAATCCATTCATTCCATATATGTTAAAAAACATTGTTCTCGTACTTTGGCCGGAAAAGTGAAAAAGTATCTCGTACCGAAAACGACAAAAGATTTCTTTCATATCTTTTACAAAAAATTCACCAATAGGTAAAATTGGTTTTAAAAAATTGTAGAAGGATATAAATAATATTAAATAGTTAGGAAACATGTATTTGGATAATAAATATGCCCCAGTAAATACCGAAGTATAAACAATCTCGGATAAAAACTGAGATTGCGAGATTTTCCCTTACCTTATGTCTGATATGCTTTATTTGTATCTGAACCACCTATATAATGATTTAAATAATGTCATTGACTTATTAAATAATCATATTAATTGTTATTATATCATATATGGTTCACTTCAGACTTTATATTACCCGTTCTTTTGTAAATAACATGTTAAAGTAGCGTTTTGGGTAAAATCCTTTCATTTATCGTACGTGTTTCGACTTGTTGTTCTTGATATTATTACTTATATACTGATTTAAGTAATTCCAAAATGTAAAAAATGATATATATATATATATATATTATATTCAGAATATAAATATATATATGATAGATCGATAAATGGAGTGAAATACATCATTCATGGAGACGGTTGGCCGTACGTACACATGAACGCTGTTTTCGTTTCATTATTGAATTGAATGGAATTAAGTAAATGAAACATATATGTAAATAAATATAGTATCATTATTATGTAATATATTTCATTATTATTTATTATATATACTTTATAATCACACTTGAACATTTAATCATGGAAAATGAATCTCATCGCGTTCGTGGAGACGGTAGTCTGTACGTACGCACGACCGATGATATCGTTCCCATTATTATTGAATAGAATTTTTGTGGATGATTTAATATCTCAGAATCAAATTATGTCATAATAACCATATATAGTTATTCTTTACACCGTTATACCCATCCAAGTAAGGTGGTGGTGGAAAAACTGATTATACCACGACATGGAGACGGTATTTCATACGTACACATGTGCAGTGATTTCATTATCCGTAGGATAAATAGAAAGTTAAATGGGGTTTTTTAATATTTATAATATAATATCATTATATTATTGATACTTATTGTATTAATTTACAATGAAACAACTAAATAATAGGATGTTGAAGAAGAAAGAAACTTTAAAGAATCGGTAGAAGGGATTCCCTCTTCTTCGACACACCTCTTTTAATCTTCCACTTAAGGAACTAGAGATGGTATTTTGAGAATACCCGAACCTACAAGATGTTTCTAGGGAAGTTTAGAAGAGAAATGGGCAGGGTTTGGACGAGCATGACGGTTCAAAATATTGTGAAGAGGAGAGGGAGGAGGTTCCCTTTTATAAAGGAGGAGAGGGGCATCTTTGGAAACATAAGAAATATTAATTTATAATAAATTAGAAACCCACATAAAAACATCCAAAAATGAATGAATTAGTAGTTGAGATGGTATAGGGTTTTAATCTCATCAACAAATAAAATTTAGACAAGTTGAGAATTTATTTTAAACCTTATCAACTTGATTTATCCCTCTTTAATCTATTTAATTTTATTTGCTGTAAAAATATTCTAATTTTTAAATTGATATAAATAATTACTTATATGTTGTAAATTGTCCATAATTGGATTATTTATGACACTTTCGACCATATAAATTTTAATTTATAATTTTAAAATATTTTTGTGATTTTTAAACAATTTTATATTGTGTTATTTTTATAAAATAACAATAGTTTCAATTTTGACAGTATTCATTTATTTGAATTTAAAAAAATCCACAGAGAAGATATGTTTGAACTAAAATATTTAATATATTCATAACATATAATATTAATCTATAATATTATTGGAGAACATTAAATAGTTCATATGAAATTTATTTTAATATCATTAATAGCATTTATTTGATATTTCAATTAATAAAATAATTTCAACATCACTATTGTGTCAACTTTAATGATAATTATGTAATCCCTAAAAATTATAAATAAATTCAAATGATGTAAATAATTTTATTATCATTCTTTAGAATATTCATTTTTGATGTTTCATGAATTTTATCACTAAATTAAAATTATTATACTTATAATATTTAAGAGAGTGACATGTGGTCACTTTCTTCAGTTTTTATAATAATTAAATTCTTTTCATGGTCCAAAGTCCATAAATTGAATCTATTCCGACCCTTAGGTTATATGGGTCGACTTTTAGTCATTAAATAGAATTTTGGCAGGTGTTAGGGTAATTTTATAATCTTTTGTTTACCCTTAATTACCCGATTGACCTTTAACTGTAGTAAATAAAAATTAAAGACGTTACTATTCATAATATGAAAAAAAATAAAAGTAACCAATTAAAATAATTTGTCCCAATGAATTCAAATATAGAATCCATTTTTCAAAATTTAAAACATAGAAGTTTCAGTAATTAATTTAAAATTAATCCCGTCATTAAGAAAATGGGTTTTAAAGGTTAAAACATTGCCAAAGATTGAAATGTTTTTATCTATGAATTAAATATAAAATTAAAGGTAATGACATAAATTATATTAAATGGTAAAAATATATTCTATTTATATTTTGAGACCATTTAATATTATAATTTATCCATATAAATTATTGTGATGAAAGAAGTTGTTTTTAATTAAAATATAACGTGTTTTTATTATTCATTAAAATATGAAAGTTATCAGAATAATATGAAAAATTTATCCAGAGTAAATTTTTATATCTTGATTCCAAAGAAGAATTTTATTTTTTCAAATTGAACTTATAAAAATGTCAAAAACTAGATTCAATGTTGGTGCGCCATCAAAAGGTGGCAAAACAACATTTTAAAAAAAATACTTATTTGACATGAAAAATTTATTTTGTTCTAATAACATGTTCTAGAAAATGTGTAAGATGAATAATATTGTTATTAAATTCAAAATGTAGTTAATACTATTCATAAATTCTAGTCCATAACAATATTATAACAATATATCATTGTTTAGTGAAATTCGGTATTGCGTACTACACACGCTATTGAGAAAGGTCACGATTGCGTGTAATGCATGCCAAGTCAGGGATGCCTCTAGTGAAAGCTCCCTTTGGTGTTGTGTATAACATAATTCAAAAATTATTTCATATATACATTAAAAAAAATCTATACTTAATGTTGCGAACATTAAATTGTGTGCAACACGATCCAAGATTAGTGTTGCGTATACTGAAAGATAATACGATGTTTCATATAGTGCAAGATAATCTTGGTGTAGCATATAAGAGAAGATATGAATGAAATTAAAAATAATATATATTATAAAATCTCGGTGTGTTACAATGGCCCCTATTCCAGGTGGCGATAGACAATGTTTCTTCAGGATGAGGTGCGGTTTGTGGCCCATGTGTTTACAAAAAGGATATGATGTGGTTTGTGGCCAGGTTTTTGTGGGCGGGATGTGATGTGGTATGTGGCCCAGGTGATTGTGGTTGGGATTTGATATGGTATGTGTCCTAGGTGTCTGCGGGTGAGATATGATGAGCATTATTCTTTCAGGTGATGAGACTAGGTGTGAGGCCCATGTGCGTCTGGTGTGGTTGTGGATCAGTATGTTCAAAAGATATGGGAGCTTCAGAATGTCTTCCATTAGGGTTTAGGGTGTCTAATCAGTGGAAAAGTGGTGTTGGGTACCCTATCATCGATGTGTTTACTATATTACATTACATGACTTGTGTTACTTAGTGATTATTCCCTGGTGTGGTGGGACTTTTAGTATGAATTGGTAGGTGTTGTTGGTTATTATATTTTCTCAAACGAGATTTATTATTCCTCACTCACTTGCACATGATGGAAAATGATTTTTCCTACTAAATATACTTGTATTCTCACCCAACATATATAAAATTGTATTTAGGTTTCAAAGTGGATTATGTGGACCATGATTGACTTTACTAACTCAGACTTTGGGATGGTTGATGTTTCGATTCATAAATTTTCTTTCAGTACATACCATGGGCTGTTATTTCAAATTTGAAAGATATATTTTTAACCATGCATTTGGGATGGAATTTATTTTTATTTTATTTGTCTCATGGAGTAGTTTTGAGGATGAAACATCTTATCTATCGAGATTTTTTTATATAAGGGTTAATTCCACCGATAATGTGATATCTTTGAACCTTTGGTTCTAGTCACCACCCCGGTTCCTACTGGAGGCTAGACTCAGGGGTAATTAAATCTCTTTCTTCTTTTCTAGAATAGGAGGGGCATCATTGGAGGGATAGGGTCGTGACAGTTTACCACCCCAACATATTTGTAATTTCCACATTCTTTCTTGGAATCCTCACCATTACATGTTTTTTGCTTTTTTTGCCTCCAATTTTTTATTTATTTTCAACACCATAATTAAATTTTCTCATAATCACAATCAATAACTCTAAAAAATATGAACTTTTAGTCAATATCTTCTACATAATACTTCTAAATATTTCGAATTGTTATATATGTATTGATTTTATGATATTATTTCCATAACTAGTTAACTTTATGGATTATTCCTAATTTTCCCACCAAATATCCTCCTTGAGTCATACCTTATTCTTAGTGAAGACATATTATAGAAATAATATTAACCTTTATGTCCATACCATTCAAAAAACCTGTAAAACACATTAAATATTGATCTTAAATATTGATTCCAAAATTTTCCATCATTTTTTGTTGGGGATGTCTTTATTCAATTTGAGGATTCCTTTTCGAAGGGATTAATATTCCCTTGGGTATATTCATCTTATCCTTTTATGGGGAATATTTACAATCAATTTTTTTGGCCCAAACCATATAATATTTTCTTTTCATGATAATTATTTTTTAAATAAAATCATTAACATGGGAATGATTAGGTGAATATTTCTAAATTAAAACCATTCACCCAACCAATATAACATGTCTCTACCTTAATCTGAGAATATTTTGAGTTTAATTGTATCATGTTTTTTAGCTCATTTTAAACAACAAAATATATAGGTCATTTCACAGACAATTCAACATTCCTTAAATAATTCTTTTTTTAAGATTACAGACATTTTTTCTTTCTCATCACCCATAAATAAAATTCATGTAACAGTGAAAGATTTTCAATTATATTTTCTGTTTAAACCTAATTTTTTCAGCATCCTCTACTAAATGTAACCCCAAACCAATAAAAAACATGATACATAATATAGATATTAAAATATATATAGAGAATCAGTCGGTTAAAATATTTTTTATTAAATTATGAAATATTTACTGAAAATAAAAATAAATGCCCTTTCTAATATTAATGAAATTATAATATTAAATTAATATTTCTAAAAATACCGTTTTATGAAAGAAAAATATTTTTCCTGACTTTATTTCCATGTGTGATTTATTTTAAAATAATAGAAATTTTATATAAATAATATATAGTTGATATGAATAATGAATTAACCACAAATAAATTTTAAATTGATTTTAAAAAATAATAACAACAATTAAAAATAATAAAAGAGATTTTCCTCCAAAACCCATTTTCATTAAATTTCTCATTACGAGTTGAATTTCAAAAAAAAAAATTAATTCAATTTCACAAAACGAAATTCATTTTTCTATTTATAATAAAAATTATATCATAAGATGAAATTTTATTTTTTTTCAATTGTGGATTAGTTTTAGGTGAACATTGGGAAAAACTAATATCGCTAAACTCGTCACATTTACGACACATCATAAGAAAAAATGTATAAAACATTTTAAAAAAAAAATTAAATAATAAATCTATATTCGTAAGAAGAATAAATCATTTAAAATAACTATTTTTTGTATTTCTAAAACACATTCTTATCCTTTTGATACCATAAGTAACATTTTACTCTAGAAATTGGTTTATAAATTATAGTAAAAAATTTGTTTTTATTAATTTTAGAAATTAAATTCAACAAAATATTTTTGATATCATATATCAACATGATTATATTAAGTTATAAGATTGAAATTTTTTATAATAAAATTATTATCACTATGATTAAAGTTAATGACCTTGAAAATCCAAAAATATTTATCTACAAATAATTCATATATTAGTATTGTATAGTTTTAATCAAAACAAATAAATCATTGTATTAAAAAATTGAATTTAATATTAATTTTAAACTGATATTTAACTATATTATCACTAATTTAATTATTAATTAATAATAAACATTTTTAATAACACTAAAGTGTGAATGGAGCATCTTTCTATAAAACTATTTCTTGATATATAAAATGAATTAATCTAAAGGATAATTTTCTATTATTTATAATTTTAATTAATTTAAATGGAGATGAAATTTAGATTCATGAATCCTAACTTTGGAAAGAGTTTTTATTTTATATTTTTAATAAAACTTAATTTACATCAGTAAAAACTAGTTACCTTTGAAAAAAATAATGTTAAAGAAATTAATATAATAACAATTGACTGAAAAAAAGATTAAAAAATGTGTGGAAATACATTATTGAGTCATTATTGATTAAATATCACCCCACACTCAATTATTTATATTTTTTGTATCCATTTTTCCTTTTATAGTGTCATTCTGTTTTTTAAAACTGAAGGATGTTCACAAAAGTTCCCTTTTGTTCAATTATAAAAGGGGGTGAATTTCATCCATTTTACACTCCACCTTCGCTTAACAATATTCATTAAAATAAGAAAATATGCATCTCCTATGATAAAATTAAATTAAATTTATCTTTTGATCACTACATGTTTTCCTTAGTCCTTCAATTCAAATGATTTCATCAAGAGGACATTCTTGGACTCGACATAAGTATTAAATAATCCATAACAATATTTTCATATTGTTTCCCTTACAAACCAACCATAACCATATTATCAAAATGGGATCATTAACATTAATATATTAGAGTATTAATAAATTAATTTAAAACCCCTAATTTATCAATTACATTCCACTTATAAAAAAAATAATATTGAGCGTGCATTGTGAAAACTATTGCCTCTACGAAGCGACATTTTCTATTTTTCACCACCAACTCAATTAGATGGTTATAAGGATATAATTTAATAATAATTGTAGAATATATAATATAATTATGAATATGAAGATAAACATTATAATCCATTTTCATTTACTCTCATTCATCAGAAACTGGGAATGTCAACCATGCATTGTGAATACTACAACCTCCATGAAGTATCATTTTTATTTTGTAAATATTATTTTCATTATTTATAAAAAAAACATAAAATAACATTCAATAAAATAATATATAAAAATAATATCATTATAAAACATCTTTGATGATAATGTAATCTACAATAACCATACTCATCCATCATGATAAAACATGTTCACGATTGGGTTTCATTTAACCACCAACCTGAACAATCCTACAAAACACTATAATTTATAACAATGGAAAATTGAAAATAATTTCATCATTAATCAATATAAAAATAATATTTTTTTTGATTTGTAAAGATATATTAATCATTTTAAAAGTATTTATAATACCATATCAAATCACTAAAATTTCCAAAATAAGATGAAATTGATTGAATTTTTATGAAAACATATGTAAAAACAATAAGAAAATAAATTGAATATGAAAATAAATTCTTTATATTAAATTAAATATATATGATTAAGTCTCATTATATGTTAACCAATAAAAGTGATTTTATTATTCTCTAAGTATGGAACGTGCCTAGAATGAATCTAGAACAAAGTAAGGGATTCTTGGTCTGAATTCATTCTCTATTAGAGATGTGATATTTTAAGAATAATTTTTATTTAAAAAAATACTTTTGATTTACATCCCATGAAATTATATTAATTAAAAAAATTTATAATTCATGGGATATATAATGTAGAATCATGTTCTTTTTTTATTTTGATTTCGATTCAAGTGTTACCCATGTTGTAATGATTCATTGTCTCAATTTATCACCCCATGAGGAATATTTCGTTTTATACACCATTATTTATCATTAATGGTGTGTATACTTCCCATTTAAAATTTTGTACCAAATTTATATTATATTTCTTGATATTAATTGTTTTCTTCATGCCCTTTCCCTCAGGGGGAGTTGAAGTAATAATTACAGAAGTCATAATTGATTGTGCTAACTCAATTTTACTCCATTGAATTAGAAACTTATAAAAGAGCTAGTATTCCATGATTGATTTATTATATGTAATTAATACATTGTTTATCATATCAACATTATATTATAGGGTTTTATAATTATTCCAAATAATCACATTTTTAAATTATTATTACCATAATAGCAATGTTTCTTGTAAGGGTTCATTATCTCAAATTTTAATTTGTCGAGACATGAATAGGTTATACACACCGTTTTTTATTGTATGGTGTACATAATACAAATTTTATAATTTATATCCTTAGTCTATAATTTTTCTTGGTATTTAATTTTCTATTTGATGTTATATCCTTCAAATGGGTTATGATATGAATGTTTCTAAAGCTATAAGTGTAATATTTAAATATTATAAATTCCATGACACTTGATTGATATTGGTAACCATATATTATTTGATATAGAGATTTCAAATATGATATTTCATACATTAATGATTAATATACTTCATTTTACTATAATTTAATTTAATGGGATCCCTATATTGTTTGTATTATTTTTACATTACCATTATTCTATAGATGTTTCCATGTCAATTTCATTTAATTTAAAAATGATTTATATTCACTAATTATTTTCTTTTTTGAGCATATATTAGTATTGTATTTCTTTCAAATTACTCTTATAATTTTTTCCACTATAGGATTAATCTTGTAGAAATTCATCAAAGCATATTTCTTTCCAAAGAATCTCCTCTTATATGAATTTTTTTTCATTTAATTCCTTTACTCTATTAATTATCTATTTTCATTATGTTTTTTTGGAATACATTTTGATAGATTCTATAAAATGATTGACTAGAAAAAATGATTGAAATAACTGTATAATCCTTTCACAATAGAGTGTATGTTTTATGGATGATTACTTATAAACATATATAATTTATTTATTAGGGAAATATTTAAAATATATATACTCCTTATTTCAATACATATGTTTATTTATTACTAAGGAAATTGGTTACATGTTATATATCTAGTTCATTAAAACATATGTTGTATGTATTTGACATTATTAGAGATGGTCGGGGCCCACAATGGTCCCATTAAGAATCAATATGTCACAAGAAACATATTTTCCTTTTCATATTGGTGTATGTATACCCATAAAAATTATTTCCTAAATGTAGTACACTGATGATAAGAACATTATGACTAATATCATTATTTATTGACATAAGAAATTGAATTAGTTTCCTTAATATTGAATTTAATCACTAAGGACGTAGTTATTATTATCCATATGACCATTCTATTTCCACTATTATTCATGGATATATTATTCTTTCTGTTTAATTATAGTATTTAATTATTTTTGTTTATCTATTCATACAGTATTATTTAGCCTCATTTTATTCTCACTAATTTTATTTTATTTTTTTCACTTATATTCAACCTTAATGAGATTTTGATATCACAACTTGTAATATTTCCATTTCTATATATTTTAATGAAATTTATTACACATGATATGTCAATAAGTGTATCATGTGAGGAGAATTTTGTAGGTGATATTGAATAATCATCATAGATTTTTTAGTTTTTTATATAGGAAAAAAATATTCATTTCATAAGAAGTACATGGGAAATATTAGTTAATGTTTTCCCAAAATCTCTATATATATAAACCATAATGTACCTTTGAATTTGACTAAATCAATATTTTTTATTTATATTATATTTATAGACGGTAATGATTTGGAAACATCCAAGTATTTCAAAATGGCATGTGAAGAATGTTTTTATTAGCATTAGATTTAGGGAGTGAAACTCTTGGGAAGTAATGTTGGTTATAAATGTGGGATTAGATAACATTAAACACTATTTTGTTATCAATTGAGGATATTTTAAGAGTTAGAAATTTCATTAAGAGATAATAAGTTAACTTCTATAATTATTAAAAAGAAATATATAACACTTAAGGTTATTTTAGTTAATATTGATATTTTTTTGGATTGGGATAAAATAGAATTTGTGAAAACGTTGGGGATAAATCTAAATGACTTTTCCAACTATAGCCCAACATCGTATCATTTTGTAAAAGAATATATTGCGTGTTTTTCTTGAAAATAACAACCATGTATAGATACTATAGGTGGATTCATTCTCTAAATTAGTTTTACCTAGGGTTAATTACCCTAAAATGGGCATGTTGGATATTAACTCAGTAAACACATGGTGGATGATAAAGATTCATAGCAACACACGTGCAATGAAATTATTGGGATCATGCCATCATTAATCACATTATATTTAAAAGACATTATTAATGATTTATTATGACACTTAATTTGGATAGTATGTATGAGTGAAACCAGCCTAAATAAACATTTATTGAATATGTAGAGATTTATGTTATACTAAAATTGAATATAATATTTTTGAAAAGATATACATTTTGATATTTAATCTATAATTTAATTAATTTATTATATTTTTTTTAATATTTTAATTATCCATCACTCATGATTACCTCTATTTGGTTTTTGTAATGGATAGCACCCAAATAACCCAAGTTAAGAATTGATTCCATTGAAAATGAGGATATTTTACCAACAACAAATCTAATCAGATAAAAACTGTAAGAACCCTTGTGGTTATTTGAAACCAATTATCAAGAATTATGATTAAAAAAATGATATTAGTTGAGTTTTAAACACTCTAAATAACGGATGTATGGAGTCTCATGAATGGTTTGGTGATAAATACAATAAATGAAATAACGTTCAATACCATTTGTGTCCAAAATAAAGTAAGAATCTCGAAGGAAATTATTTCAATGAAATTGAAAGATATAAATTTTTTGTTAAATGAGGAAATTTAGAAACAAACTAATTGGGAAAGTGAAGTTATTAGAGGAAAATTTGAATGAAAAATAGTTTATACTAATGTCCCACTGAAAAGTCAATGACCTAAATGTATCAAACATGAACATTATCTGAGTTGTTGTCTTAATCCTAGGGTTAACATGGATGATGGGAACCATTAAATTACAATTTAAGGGTATACCTCTTCAACCAAAACTATGTAACAAAATTTCTATGATGATTTGAAGTTATGAAGATCGAACATCCACTTAATAAATATGTGTGTTTTATTTTATCATTGCTCTACTAACTCCTATAAATGTTTTCTATTTTATAAGAATATCAAATTTCCGCCCTAAGAAATACATGTTAAATTATTAGTAAAAAATTTGTTTTATGATTATTGAATCCCATTTATATAACTTCTACCATATATAGGTTAATAAGAATACAATAACTCTAAATTTCTACTATCCATCATTAAGGAAAACATGATGTGATTTAGGAATTAATTAGTTCTCTTAACATAGAGTCCATGATAATTTCCACGAATTGAAATTTATATCTAAAAAACAACCAATGATCGAATATTAATACAAGGATGACTATAAAATACCAATGAATAATTACTCTCATTATATTGGGGTATTGAGATCCAAATTATTTATATTCCTATTAATCTGTGTAGATGATTTCATTCGTCCAACCAATGATAGTGATGATGAAACCTCATTTAAACTAAATTTGGAGTCAAGCATATCTTATGGACACCCTTAAATATTTTATATTTTTATAATTTTTAAAATTATGAGGATGAATCTTATTTATGATCCAAGAATGAAACACTAAGAATTTAAATTATGTTTTCATTTGATACATAATCAGTTCAATAGATTGATATGAACACAATACTCAACCAATAATTAATGAAAAATATATAATTGTTGTTAATATAGAGTAGAGTATTTCTTGGGTAGAAATAAAGCTAACTAAGTTATGAAATATTCTAATAAATAAAATTGAATTTCTTTATTAATATTAATGAATTGATAAAATTCATTAACTATATCTAAAACGACCATTTTATGCTAAAAATGAAAAAAATTAATTGGATTTATATGTTTTTTATTTTACTAAAATATATATATTATTGGTAAAATGTTTTATATGTGAATAATATAATAATGATAACCTAATTTTTAATTAATAGTAAATAAAAAATAATAAATTTTGAAAATTTTAAAATGGTATTTTTATATAAGAATAATTTTAATTGCATTTTTAAAAAAAAGTTAAATTCCCAAAATTTGGAATTTCAACTAACCCAAAATATATCAATTTTTGAGATTTAAAATACAAATATTATCTATAGATGATTTATTTTTTATTTTTCTGAAATAGTTCATTTTAGATTAATAGAGAACAATTAATGATGTTGTTAAAACCGCCACTTTTAGGAAACAATATTAGTACACGAATGAAATTA
Source organism: Viscum album (assembly GCA_963277665.1). NCBI lineage: Eukaryota > Viridiplantae > Streptophyta > Magnoliopsida > Santalales > Viscaceae > Viscum > Viscum album. The sequence goes on from CAUJRU010000001.1 coordinate 376,220, forward strand.
TTTATTTTGAGACACATATGTATACATATTTTAATTTATTAAAATAATTTATTTTATTTAAAATTATAGTGTTATAATTATAATAATCTGGTTTATCATTTTAGAAACAGAAGTATAATTTCACAATAAAAATATAATTATTCAATTATATTGAAAAATTACATGTAATATCGTCAAGAAATAAAATACAAAAAAATATTTAATATTTTCTCTCTATATTATATTGTTATTTAATAGGGTGAAGAAAATTTGGGCATAAATTTATGATTACTAATATTATTCTCAATGACCATGATAATTGTAAAATTGTTGTTTTCAATGAATTATTATATTAATAATTTAGAATTTTTATCTAATAATATAGTTAATCTATTATAAAAAGGTACTTAAAAAAATTAAGACATATTTTTAAATAAATTATCACTCATTCAATTAGAAATCAATACTAATTGATATCAATAACACTTAGTGGGGAAAATAATATTTATATACAAAATAGTTTTTCTATAGATAAATGATTCACTTTGAAAGTTTATTTTTTTATTAAGTTAATATAAAATTATAATTAAGGGGGATTAAATTTAGTTTAATCACACCAATATATCATAACAGTTTTTATTTTATATTTCCATTAAATCATATGTAACATGGAAAAAATCTTGTTATCCTGAAAAAACACCAAAAAATAAAAGAAACAAATATAAGAGAAATTTTCAACCAACATGATTAAAACATTTTTATAAATAAATTGTAAGTCCATTATCAACCCAATGATACCATAAAAACTATTATTTATTTCAATTGGAACCATTGCATCTTGAATAGTGTCATTCATTATTTAAAAGTAATTGGTGCTCACAAAAGAATCATTTTCTTCTATTATCAAAGAGGATAAATTATATCCTTTGAATGCTCCAATTCCACTTCTAAATGTAATTGGATCCCAACCAAATATTCCCTAATTATAATACCCATAAATTTACTAGTTCTTAAGGTCACCACATGTTATAAATTGTCTTTAAATTCTGAATAGTTTAATAAGATGACAATTAAGGCGTCGATGTTAGTGATAACTAATCCTTAACCATTTATGCATAATCTTTATATTCCAAACCATCCATAACCATAGTAAAATAATGACATCAGAATAATTAGAATACTTAATTTTTATTATATTAATTAAAAAATCCTTATTTCATCCTTCCTATCGACCTATAAAAACAAAATAATGTTGATCGTTTGTTGTGAGGACTTCCACGTCAACAAAAAATCATCTTCAATGTTTGCCAACTACCTCGATTAAATAGTTATAAAGATATAATTGAAGAATAAATATGATATATATAATATAATTATGAATACTAAAATATAAATTATAACCCATCTGCCCTTACTCTCCTTCATCGTCAAATGAAAACAATAACCTTGAATTGAGTGGACTAACACTATCCAAAAGTAATAATTTTCATTTGTCATATTAATGTTACTTAATTGTCCAAACCCATTAAAATATGATTCACCAAAATAAAATATATATAAATAATATCACTATTCTTTAATTATAACTATATTATAGACTTACTTAACCACATTGACCCATCGAGATATTGTATGTTAAATTTTAGGGTTTGTCTAACAACCTACATAAACAATGGTACAAAACTCTATCATTGATGAAAATGGGATGTTAAATAATACTTTTATAATAATTAAAGAATAAAATCATGGATTTTATGAATCTATAAATGTTAAATGAATAATTTTCCTTTTTATTGAAGTATTATATTTGATCACTAAAATTTCTGATATAAGCCGACATAAATTTAATTTTCTGTAAACATAAGAAGAGATTATATAAAAAATAAATAGAATATGATAATAAGTTGTTTTTATAAAATAATATATTAAATAATAAGTTATCAAATAAACATAATTTTATTATTCATGAAGTTAGGAACATACCTATAATGGGTTTATAACAATGTAAGGGAATCATGGTCACAATTCCTACTTTTTGATACATATTTTATATCCAAAACAATTTTTCCATTTACATGGATTTATCATTATTTACTTCACATTAATTTTTTTTACTCCATATTTTTTCAAATTAATTTTTTTGAAAAGCCTATATCTATATCTTTTATTCATTTGGATTTAATTCATGTGTTTTCATAGTCGTTTGGTTTTCTTGTCTCAAATTTTGACACCATGAGACATATTTCATAGTATAAACCATGTTTTATTTTGAATTAAATATTTAATGAAACATTAATATATTTAAACATTGTTATATTATATTTAAAATATACAGTGATCTATTTAATTTTCATTTAGTGTTTATGTTTTGTCTCAAAAAATAGATAACTTGTATGGGTTTGTTCAAACTCAATTTTCATCCATTGAGTTACAAATGTTATTTTTGAAACACTAATATACTATGATTTATTAATTCAATATACGGAATAAATGGAATTTATTTCATACATCTTTTATGGGGTTCTGTAATTTTGTGGGATTCGATGGATATTGTTTTCAAATTTAAATTGTATTTTTATGAGACCAGGTTCAAAGACGGCAAAAAATTCGTATACATGGATTCGTGGGAATGGATTTTTGATATTTTGATAGTTTATTAATTAAATGTGTTAGTGGGGTTTTCTATATTTTTAACCGGTACTCAGATTGGAAATATGAGGGCACAGTTGATGTCATAATGGCAGGATTCACCTAGAAAGGATTTAACTACGGCTGGCGCTGGTCGACCGGAAAAGAATGTTTTCGAACTTTTATGAAAAAAATTATAAAAAATTAACTTGTTTTATATTATTTATATGAAATTTCAAATCATTTCAGGGTAATTTATTTCCACCCAACTGTAACTGATATGCTATTTCATTTTTCAAATATTGTAACTACATGAAGATGTAGCGTAATAGGAATTTTGCGACACATTTTCTCTTAATGAGATGTCAGGTAAGAGAATCATGCTAGATTTCCTCTAACGAATGTTGAATGAATTTTAATCGACAATGAACACTAGAAAACTAAGAATCAGTGAAAACACTTTGGGAGATCGGAAACGATATGGGAGAATGATGATCGCAAATGATGACAAGGGAGTGACGTTCTTCGTTAGTGAATGATAATTTTGGGTTAGGGGTTGGGTTTTAAGTTGTGCTTCCCCATTCTCAAATTTTACAATGAAAGTAGATCAACTCACGCTGGTTGATCCACGGATCGTAGTTCATATAGGTGGGTTTTTATTGGTCTTGTTCCTGGGGAATTAATATTCCATATTTTTCCCATGATTTTATTTTTCGCCATTTACACCTTATAATGAGAGCAGAATAATTTCATGAATAATGATGATGGAGGATCATTACTATTGTGGATGATTTTATTTTCTCCATACTTATTCCCATGTTCTTCAAGTTATTCATGGGACGAGGAGTGGTCATTCGTTGTGCAACCACACTTGGATCAACGATGATGGAGGATCAACAACCTACAACGACAGACAGATCAAGGCGGCATGTGTGATACCAGAAATCCATTAGTTTCATGTGGAAGGGATCAAAATGGAGTTTTGATTCATTGGCAATGAAGAACACAACACAAGGATCATAGGGCTCCTTCTTGTTCAACATAATAAATAGTATACCCATCATTAATCTATCCATGACAAATATTACCCATGATAATAATATCAGAAGGCATATATACCCCCTTAATAGAAGCTTCATAATCTAATCACATGCATGCCTGGAAGATCCAATCCATATTGAATAAATAGTATATCCATCCTTAATCAATCCATGACAAATATTACACATGATAATAAGCGTATTACTAATGCTTACTAGCCATATATACCCCCACATAATAGTAGGATCACAAACTAATCACATACATCCCTGGAAGATCCAATCCAACTACTTGGATAATATAAATACCATTATTCTATTCGTAAGGAATATATCCCTTCCTAACTATATATATAAAATACAATCTTTTCCATAGATGTTCCCATCCTAATATTAGTCCCAAAAAAACAATGTAATAAATCCCCTCAATGATTACCTCTTAAAATAAAGATCAATATTGTACCATATATCACTAGAAAATAATATCTAAATAGTGGGCTCTATACTAATCATCATTAAGATGAATAGAGAATATCCCATGATAACCATAATAATATATATATCATCATTCTAGAGGTAGTCGAAGGGAATATCAACTTTGATTGTAGACTACTGTATTAATAATTTTATACCCTTCAGAAAGAGTGAATACATATACATAATATTATATCCAATAGGAAAATATACCAATTCAAAATTTATAAATTAATATTTATTTTAGTATTTTAATAGAACTCCAATTATAGAGAATATTTCCATTAAAATATGTATAATATAATCGTCCCATAGAAAGAACCTCAATGAGTACCAAGTGTATATAGTCTTATGGGAATCACCTCAAAGAACATAATTCAAATACTCATATTCATATTAAATGTGTCAAATATATTACTATATATTAATAAAAAATGTCTGAAATCACAATTCATGGATGGAAAATCAACCCACCCCTTGGTGGGACCATCCTTCTAGTACGTCGCTGAATTCACCCAACACCAAGAACCATCCTCTAATCAAAAATCTATTCACAGTCTCTCTTTCATGAAGAATAACATATAGTAATTTTGATGAAAACTATATTTTTTATTGAAACAAAGAACAAAAAACATCATGAATGAACATTCCATGTGATAAAGATAAATAAGTATAAATTCCCTGACTATAATTTACATCGGCTATAATACCTTACACCCAATGAGAAAAAACTAATAATTAACCAATTTCTAGACAACCTATACTACCAAAAACTATATCATATACATAATTGAATCTTATAATGTCAATAAGTATTAGCCTTCTTAGATCACAGTTATCCCTCTAGGAACTCACCTCAATGGTAATACTAGCCCTTTAAGCTTATCATATCATTCATGAGAATCTAAATTCAAAATATAGACTTAAGATCTATTGAAAACATGATAATATTCCCACAATAGGTTTTCTCTCCCAATCACGCTAGATTATCACTCTTCAATGTTTTTTCCCAATCCTAATATAGAGATAATCATACCCAGGTTTCTTGGTTAATCTTTCATTACTAGATTAACCTATAGTTTGACCACCAAGATGAAAAGATCACTAAAAATTTATTTTGGAAGGCCACTCTAGTTAGAACCCACTAACAATCTGTCTTTGAATACTTTTCCCATTAAAAATTTTCCCAATTAAAATAATATAATAACCCAATCTTGATTAATCTTAAATTAAACATTGTCTATTTCAATGTCTTAATAGTATCACTCTTATTTAAACACTCTTGGTGAATTCCATTTATAAAAACATAAGACCAGTGTAGATTTCTGAAGCAATTACTCAAGGTTAGAACCCTCTATTGCCCCAAACATTCTCTAATTTACACTTCCCCATATACATCATTGATTTATGTTACTATTCATCACATAACAACACTAAATGGACACACTATGATCCCCTAAGAATAGAATAACATTGCCTCAAATAAGGGAGCCCACCTAAGTTCCATCATGGGTCACCGAAGCCCACTAACCCAACATTAAAATAATCCATTAAAGTGATTATATATATTTTTACTGACATTGGGGATCATCTATATCAGAGATGGATTATCCCCTTTATAAAATGATGATTATATTACATTTTTCATTTCAATAAGCTAAAAAGGACCCCATTAGTGGTCGATCATATCCATGTGTCTTTATGTTAATCAAATACCCATAATAACTAACTATAACACTTCTATATTTAAAATTATAATCAATCCATAAGTAATTAGTAAATTAATATTTGATATAAAAGTTTATACCTCTCTTATTAGAAAAATTAGGAGATAAAAAAAACAAAACAATGGGAAATAATCAGGTATTTTCAAAAAACAAATCCAATATTAGGAAAATCTCATAAACCGACAACTAATTAGACTAAAAATATAATTCTAATTTAGAAAAAACCATTATTAATTAATAATTTTATTTACATATATTTAAATCACGGGAAATGATATGTGTACTCCAATACTAACCCTACTCTATAAATTATCAACGAATTACCTCTTATTGAAGAAATATTTTACCATAATATGATAAAAAACAACAATATGTAATTCAGAATTTTTGAATTTAGATATGAATAAGAAAAAAAGATGAAGTAGGTTAAGGATGGAGAAACATACCATAATTGATAAATATAAATTTCCTATATTCCTTGGAATGACATATGAGAAAAATAGGTCTGGGTAGATTATCATCCCCTTCAAGTGATCTATTTGGAGAAGCACCCCTGGGTGGTGTCATGGAACATTAAAATTCCTCATTAATGACTAAATTATCTTCAACGTTACCACTTTACTCTCACTGGATACTTGGTGGTCTACCTTGGCCCACATCCACTAGATATATCCATTGTGTACCCATAACACTAACACTAGGTACCTAGTGGAAAATATAATACTTTCAACACCCACATATCTACAATGCTAATTTCGTTTTGTCCAATGGGGTACATTGTGACTACTAAAGTACCCTAAAGTGAATTATTGATCCTCCATAACTAACTTGAACATCATAAATATCCTATAAACACTTTGAGTATTATAAATAACTCCATAACCTAATAAAATTCATTTAAAATTAAACTGAAATTAAAAACTTCTAACTCACCTCAAATTTGGTTCAACAAAAGTATGGTCCACCTCCAGTATAATGAGCACTAATGTATCAGTAAATTACAAATTCATCACCATAGAACTTCTCATCCCTGACCATCCTCCTCATGTATCTCATGTTAACTAATCTATTCACTAAAATTAAATGCAATCATCTTTCCCATGATCTACAACTAGTTATGTTCATTCTAAAAGCAAATCAAAATAATAAATACTGTCAAATTATTAGATGAATTTGGCTTGGTTCAATCACACACAACAATCATTCCTCATATGATATGATTTCATTAATATTTGATTTAACATACTCAATTGCATGCATGAAATTTAATCTAGTATGACATTAAATATGCATTAATTTTCCACAAAACATTCTACAAATGAATTCCTCTCTCATTATGATGAAGTCTCTATATTAGCGAATTTGATGGATTACAAATTTTTAAATGTCATACTCTCATGGTGGAAATAATATGTATAAACTAGACTATCAATTTCATATCATTATAGCCTAGAATGTCCAAAACACCCAAACCTTGAACCCATAGTCCTATTTAAATTACCTTCCTCATTTCAAAAAAATATTATACAATCCCAAAGGTATAACATTTCATAGACTCAAACACCACCATGTTTTATTATTTAAACTCACACCTGGCCCTTCCTCCCAACCATTATCACACATCACTCAATCATCATCAACCAAAAGTATTAGCTGTGTTTGATAGTCCCAAAACGTTAACCATAATGGGGTATTTCCCCACATATAATATATATATAAGACTCTTATATCAAACAACTTTAGTGAAACCATAACCACAAAATATGAGTTAATGTTGCATTCAATAACCAATTTCCACTAAATATCATCCAATAATAAGTTTGGAACAGTTAATTCATATATTGTGTTCACCCCATAATACAATTATTATTATTCTTAATCAATTTTCACTAAAAAATATACATACATATTCAAATTAATGTTGAAAATAATGATCCCCACTCATTAGATCAAGACAGAACCTTTCAATGGGGATAACTGTAGGGTTTAGAAAATCAAAGTTTTCTATACCACAATCCTTAAAATCCATTTATTTCCATTACTAATCCTTGTGATTCTCAATGGATATACCTCATGGTCAGTGAATTCCCAATCTTCCATGTTCCTCTAATATGCCCACTAGCTATATTTCCCACACTATAAAACTAGTATATTAATTAAATTTATAAATTCATAACTATTCATTTTTTTAACTATCCATATTTGTTTTCAATATCAATGAGTAACTAATATCAATATTGTTCTTTAAAGTCAATTTATTAATCTACCATTCATCTAATTCATCAATAGGTCATAGAACATTATTAAAATTTGTGGAATATTTCATTTTAACCCATTTCTCAATCTAAATAAATTTGTCTCACATAATTACATGGGAGTTTCATGGCCGTTCACTTATCAATTATAATAACTCATTGAGTAAAATCTTACATTTCATCATACCTTCATGAAATTAGATATAATTATAGAGTCGTAGCCTAAGCCTCCAAAGATAGGAAGATATCAAGGTATTATAATGCATAAAATTCACTAGGGACTGAACACCTATATGAGCTCTTACATTCATACATACCATGATGGGGAAGAATTTATCAATCTACAGAATCTATAATCATTGTGATCGAACCCCAGGACTCCCTTTCCACCCTCTATTCTATCATCAAATCCAAAATACCGTATAAAATATAGTAATTGACATGTCTTTCTTTTGTAATTAAGGTTGATCATGGTAACCAAAAACTAAGATAAATATGCCAAGGATGATCATATTCCATACATAACTATATACCATAAATTAAATATTAAACACTACACTATTCTTACATGGAAATAGTGTATCAAAAAAAATATCAAAATAGAACTAAACGTTAACAATTTTTTTTCCTATTTATATACATAGAATGCATAAAAATAGTACTATATTAACATACATGTCATCTCATAACATAATGATTCATTTGTAGTGGATCCCAGGAGGACATTTCTAATCAACCAGTTGACAATTTCCAACATTCATGTCATTCATATCTCACATAAAACAATACCAATGACATTACATTCATATATACATACTTTATTCGTGTTTTCATCCATTACACAATCACATATTTCACATATTCCATATTAATCACTCATAGAATCTAACCCATCATCAGATATCATTGGAATCACAATACATATGGTAGCCCCTCTTTTTTTGGATACCCTATAAAATCAAAACCCGTCACTAGTGCAGGCATGATAATCATCCCATTACTCTACTAAGATAATCAACTAACAAATATCCTTATTCATAACTCCATTAATCAAGGAATCCTCTATTATTATATAGATGATACAACTCTATAGCCCAAACCATATGAAGTCTCTCTCATAAGTTGGTCCTGAATCCAAAATAGAATAGATAATACAATGACCTTATCATAGAGCTTCATCCACATTAGGTATCATCATACTCATACCACCAACTTGAGGGTTAATATCAATATCCCATCTACATGAATGTAAAGTTGAAATCATCATATACTAATATTTATCAAGTAATTCATCATAATTGTGGCTTTGTAATTTAGAACACCTCCAAAATGTTTTTCTTAAATGGAGAATACATTATTGCTAATGATATTAATATTTTATTACCATTTTTATGGAAATTTTATAAATTTATAAATGTATAAAAATTTAATATAGCCATACATTATGAAAATTATGTTTTAACGGAGGCCACATTCCTCCCTATTATAAGATTAAATCAATATTAAGAAACTCAATGTTTCATAGTTGGGGAAATCAACAAAATATTAATTGGGAAAATTATGAAAAAAAATCCATAATCATGAGAAACCTGAACTTCATCATAAACATGTTATTTATAAGAACATGTATAATATATTTCTCTAATATTGTCTAGAAATGACTATATGATCCATATCCAAAATGATAAATCAAATTAATCAATTATGTGATAGAAAGTTATAAGGCCTTTGACTAGTCAACCGAAACAATAATTGATCTAAATATAATATGTTTTTTTGGGAGAACATCCTTTTATGAATTTTTTTTGAACTAGTGGTTAGGATTGAATAAAACCATATGAGGAGGCTATACCTAAAGTATCATCAGATATAATAAAAAAATTATCATAATAATATGTTAATAGATTAATATGAGAGTATCATAATGGATTTAAAGTTCAAAAATCAATATAAAAAACATTACAATGTTCAATCATATGTAAAGCATATAGGTTGTATAGTCATAAAGGAATGAAATATCACTAATTATGAGGATCATATATAGTAAAAGGATAGAATAAGAAAACCAGTGAAGGGAAACAATATAATATCATCTTACTCACAATTGAATATCATATAACTCCATCAACATTATGTTGTAAACTAACACATACTTGTATTTATTCACTAGTCTATAAAAAAACTATAATATATACATAACTGATGGTGTGAATGTGTATAGAGTGAGAAACAATGAAATGGTATAACATAATAAATATTGTTAATACTTATAAATATCTTTTTATGAATTAGTTTAATGAAAATGTCATTGTAATCATCACATTCATAGCATCGATTGAACCATTGGGTACTCCATATTCCATTATAATTTTCAACTCTTAAAATATTTAACCAGTGATGAAATATGAGGATTATTCCCATGGTACGAGCACAAACGTTAAGGGTGAATAATTAATCACAAATATACAAGTCACATCAATTTCTATAAGAACATATTTTTTATAATAGGAGTGTGTAATTTGTTAATGTATCCCCAGAAGACCCACTACGGATTGAAAAAATAACATTTAAATCATAATGCTTGTAATAGGGAATAGTTCCTATTATATGTGGCATGTTGTAATTAATGAAAATCACGAAATTAATTTTATATGATGAGTTAATGATATGTATGACATTGTGGGTGAAGGGATTATAAATTCACATTATAAATTTTAATGAATTTTAATCCCAAGAAAAATAGTTCATACTAAAATAATAATGTTGAATTTAACGGATTAATAATTAATATCTCAATGGAGGCACAACAGATAGGATTTTGGGGAAAAATTTAAGCCCAAATATACAAAAATTATGGAAAATAATTATATTATAATTCTATACCATGTGATTAAAATATTTTCAACAAAACTCCTTTAATTTAATATTCAATGTTATGTTTTATCCATAATAGTCATGTCCAGTGGGATAATTTTCAGAAAAGTGTTTTTAGGTCTATTAAATTTCAATGACCTTACATAGTAGTTTCCAAATTTCATGGTAATGTTATAAAAATATTAATGGTATTTATTATGTTTTTTTTGACTTATTGGGAATATTTTTTAGATAATTCCATCAACCATCTGTATATAAATAGGCACCCACATTGTACTCATAAACTCATGATTTGATGCATTGTTACTCTTATGAGTTTCTCTTAAAATATTATTTACTTGATTAATTATTTTTTGAATAACTTTTTCATCCATTGTGATGTATTAGTGTTAAAAATATTAAAAACATGCCCTCTTTGGGTTATACCATAACAAAAACATCACATCCCACTTATTATATCTACATATAAGTCAATTATTTTTATTTTTAATGAATATAGAATTCATAACATATTTAAATTGGAAAAGGTTCTAATGAAGTTTTCTATTGGTTATTGATGAGAATCATGGAGTGCATATGAATCGAGGATTTGAGAGCGATCATGGAATGAGTGTTGGATGGATCTTAAAATGCACAAGACCCATTTCATGGGATTTGTGGCCCGATTACTAGAGGTGGATTGAGGACAATTAATGATGTTTTACATGGCCCTACATTAAATCTACAAGTGGAGGCCCAACATGAATGTATTGGAGGAGCAAATGGGCCTTTAGTCAAACTTATTAAATCCCAATAGTGAACCTAAAAGTCCCACCATATGCTTCCGGGAAATTTAATCCACTTTCATGATGGAAGTTTCCAAATTCAAAAGTTGTGGGCCCCTTGTCTCCAAAGTCATGGTGGAATCTTCAAAGTCTTTAGGGGTGGTTCCAAAAATTCTTATTTAGAGATATCTTGTCCCCTAAATCCAAGGACATGTGTAAAAAATTTCAAATTCGTGGTATAGGCTTTAGAATTTTGTGCGATAGGTTGATTGATAGGTATTTCTCTCATTTGGCTATAAATATCCACCTCATTGTACCCCTTGAAAGTTATTTTCGAATTTGAGTGTTTTTTAGCAATGTTATGCTTGTGATTATTTTTTTCTTGAATGAATGAAAGTAATGCTTATCAAAGGAGTGATCAAACTTTGTGGTGCTTTATAATTAATGTTTCAAGGGGAAAGTCTCCTTAGGGTCCTAATTGATCATCCCCCTTCCCCTTTTATTAATTCTGTACTTCCTTTAATTTTCATTTCTCCCACTTACCACACTTGTGTTTCTAGATTTTTCACCAAAAAATACCACACTCGCATACAGTATCATATCATTTGGTATCAGAGGAAGGCAACAGAAACCTAGTTCTTTCATATTTCTATTTCTCCCATCTTTTTTTCCTCCCCCTTATTCCATTTTCCGCCATCACCAATTCTGGACGCAACATTATTCCATATTTTTGTCTACATTTTCATTGAGTTTTTGGATGTATAATATGACATTTTAATAGTTAATAATCTCATCTTTCATCTCAATTTAAAAACACTAAAACCTAACGATTATATTTAGAGATATAGTTGAATCAATTTGTGCTATAGTTTCACCATTGTGAAATCTAAAAATCTCCAAGGTGGATTTCCATTTGAGTTTGAAGTTCATATTATCTAAACCATTTAAATCATTGCAATCAGATTAGTACATTTTTCATTTCATGTAAGTTGATCACAGAAAGCACAATCTTTGTATCTCAATTCTTGTTTATTGAGTAGCAAAAAAATCAATACAAAAAATCAAAACAAAAATCAGTTAAAAAATAGATGTTGCTCATTTGAAACATTGTGTTCCCTCATAAGTTATCAATTTGATTTCATTATCTTATCCTTCATATTATCTCCTTCATCCATATACAATCTTCTTCTATAACTATTTCACCCATTTACCTCCCATATTTATTGGACTCCATTGATTCAAACCCTTTTAAAATATTTGATTTTTAAATATTTCCATGAATTGATTGCATTAACTAGTTTTCTAGTTGATTATATTTATGAAAACTTGTAGGAAACATGTTTTTGTTCTAGAATGTGTGAGGAAACTTTTTAGAGATTAAACAATAGAGAAAAAGAAGGACGGGGATTTAAAAAAATGGAAAGTGAAGGCGAAAGAAATGGGTGGGAAATCATGTTATTCATGAAATATTTTACTGACCAACGTACAATGGTGAATGCTAGGATGAATTATTTTAAAAAGTCCTCGACTTCAAGGGCACCATGAATGCATTAATTTAATGATGGTGAGGAATCATACATTGATTTTGAAAAATTATTTCATAGGAAAAGGAAACATGGTGCTAGAAGAGAAAATGACTTGGGAAACATCAATATGACACTTCCATCCTTTCAAGGAAAGGGTGATCCAGAACATTATTTAGAGTGGGAGTGGAAGGTTTAACATGTATTTGGATTTCAAAATTACCCAGAGGAGAATATGGTAATGTTGTAATATCTTGAGTTCAATAATTTTGCTGGTGTTTAGTGGGACCAATTACAAGTGAGTCGGTGAAGGAACGAAGAATGGCCAATTCAAACTTGGGAAGAAATGAAGATAGTAATGCACAAAAGGTACATTTCTAGTCATTACTACAGATATTTACATTTGAAGTTGAAAATTATTTTGCAAGGATCCATGTGTGTGGAGGAGTACTAAACATAAATGATGATGTCAATGATTCGATCCAATTTGGGGGATGATAAAGACACCACCATAGAGAGGTTCATCAATGGATTGCATCCGACAATTAGAGATGTGGTGGAACATCAATCCTACATTGACATGGATGACTATCTTTTTATGGCTATGAAGGTAGAATAACTACTATATTCTCAAAGGAGTCAAGTAATTTCCATTATTTTTTTAAAGATGACAGAACAGACCCAAAATTTACTACTATGTGGAATTAAACAAAACCAAGGGATTCAGACTTTGTACCAAATCAAAGAGAAGTGTCCAAAAACAAGTTTTTCACATCATATTTGAAATGAAAAATTGATGCAATTTTTCCTTCTAATTTTTTTGATATTTTGTGTTTTAAGTGCTAGGGACATGGACATCTCATCTCTTTATGCCCCAAAAAAGTCATTGAATGTTTTGGATAACAGAGACACCCATAGAGAGAGCTTTGGTGAGGATGAAATTCCTCCATTGGAAATGTGTTCAGATGTGGAAGTTTAAGAACCCATACAAAAAGATGCATTTTTGGTAAGAAGTGCTCTAAAAATTCAACCAAAAGGTGATCATGGTGAGGAGTAGTGTCAGCACAATTTTTATTTAGGATTCCACATCAATGAGAAGGTATGTAGTATTATCATGGATAGTGGAAGTTGATCTAATGTGGCCAATAAAAAATTGATGGAGAAGTTTAATTTTACTACTTTAAAGCACCTCATACTTATAGGTTACAATGGTTGAATGATAGTGGAGAAGTAAAAGTACCAAAAGGGTCCATAGTATCTTATTCCATAAGAAAATATCATGATAAGATTCTTTGTAATGTTGCTCCAATACATGCTGAACAGTTACTACTTGAAAGGCGATGGCAGTTTGACCGATGGATTATATATGATGGCCATGTTAACTATTTCTCCATTTTTTTCACTGGTGGAAAGATTGTTTTTACTCTGCTTGGTCCCATACAAGCATATGATGATCAGGTGAGGATAGTGGAAGAATTCAAAAAGAGAAAAGAAAAGAGTGAAAGAAGACATGGAAAATGTGAAAATGAGAGTGAGAAAAAAGAGTGTGATGAGTTGAGGGGAAAAGAAAATAGAGAAAAAATAATAGAGAAAATAAGAAAATTGGAAAAATTTAGAGTGAAAAAGGAGTGATGAGTGATATAAAAAGAAATAATAGAAATCAAAGAGATGAAAAAACGATTGTTGAGGAAACGGTGAGGATATTTTTTTTGAAAAAGTGAGATTAAAGGTTATTTATTGAGCAGGGAAGTGTTCTTACTCATTAGAAAGGATGCTTATCAAGAAACTAACAAACTTCACCATTTTCCCCTCTTTTGTTGTGCCTTTATTACAGGAATATGATGATCAATCAATGAAGTGTTGGAAACAATTTCCATTTGATCTAGGTGTTTTGAAGTGGAAATTCCTGCTATAATGAAGGTTTTTTGAACAAATAAAGTCAAATACCATGCATCATGGAGATAGTCATTTCCATGTTTTAGAGAAGATCAATGAAAATTCCTACATGACAAACTTACCTGAATGTTAGGACAATGTGATTATTAGTATTAATGTTACTAATCTTACTCCCTTTGAATATGCAGATTTGAGGATGAATCTTTTTGAAGAGGGAGGGAATTATGAAAATCATGGTGGGAATATGGGTCGAGGATTTGAGAGTGTTCATGGAATGAGTGGTGGATGGAGCATAAAATGCACAAGACCCATTGCATGGGATTTTTGGACCAATTACAATTGGTGGAATGAGGAGAATTAATTATGTTTTACATGGCCCTACATTAAATCTACAAGTGGAGGCCCAACATGCATGCATGGGAGGAGAAAATGGGATGTTAATCACACTTATTAAATCCCAAAAGTGATCCTAAAAGGAAAACCATATGCTTCCATGAAATTTAATCTACTTGCATGAAGGAAATATCCAATGTGAAAAGTGGTGGGCCCCTTATCTCCAAAGTCATGGTGGAATCTTCAATTTCTTTGGGGGTGGTTCCAAAATGTCTTAGTTGGTGATATCTTGTCCCCTAAATCCATGTAAATGTTTTAACAAAGTCATATTCATGGGATAGGCTTTAGGATTTTGTGGGATAGGTTGTTTGACATGTATTCCTCTCATTTGGCTATAAATAGCCACCTCATTGTATGCCTTGAAGGTTAATTTCGACTTTTAGTGTTTTCTTGCATTGTTATGCTTGTGTTTCTTGTGTTCTTGAATGAATGAATGTAAGGCTTATCAATGGAGTGATTAACTTTTCTGGTGCTTTATAATTAGAGTTTCAAGTGGCATGTCTCCTTGGGGTATTAATTGATCACCCCCTTCAAATTTTATTTCTTATGCACTTCATTTAATTTTAATTTCTCCCACTTCACACACTTGTGTTTCTGGATTTTTTTCCAACGAATACCGCACTCGCATATGGTATCATATCAGTTCTTGGATTATGTTCTATAGATTTCATTAATTGCTATATAGAAATGTAGGAATTTTTTCTTGTAGATTCTAATATAGAAATAAAATAAATTGAAACAAAAGGTTGAGTTCTATATCAAATGGTTGGGAATATAAATATAAATATAATTTTTTATCGAAGGATTATATCCAAAAACATATGGATGTGAACAACCAATGAATTAAAAAGATTCACCTAATAAAAAAGTATTATTTTTTGGAATCTAATTGTAAAACATATTGTATGGTTGTTTCTGAATAACATGATATTAAATATTTTAAATTTCAATTATATAAATATACTTAATAAAAATTAATAAATAGGAGAATTTTTTTTTATTTTAAATAGAAGTGATGTCTATAGTTATTAATCATGTGATGGTGAAATTGAATCCATTGATGTGTGTTTGGAAGTGTAACATGAGTGACCGAAGTATGGATAATTTTTTTTAAAAGGCAGCCTTTGAGTGCTCCACCCAAAGAAGAATGTTTTGAAGAGTAATGAGAGATAATTTTTGATTATAGGTTCCAAATTTAGGATAATTTATTTCATATAATTCTTTGTATATGATATTTGTGATGCTAAAATACATATCATAAATGGCTTAAGTTGTAATAATGTTCAATATATCAATATTTAATGGGAAATTTTAGTATCTCATGCAATCCCACTATTGCATGACTTTCAATAATGGAGAACCACGAAAAGAGGTGGTTAAAAATACCTTAAAAAATCATACAAAATACTTTATTTCCATGATACATTAGGAAAATAAAAACACATTGGATCTCTAAATTTAGGTATTATTGAATTTTATATTATGATAATGAATCTAATCTGATGGAAACTCAACATTCACAGAGCATTCTCTATTGGAATAAGTAATTTACATAGAATCATTTTTCTGAGAAGTAATATGACAGTTAAATTATTTAATTCACTAAATGTACTGGAAAAATTTTATGATAGTTTCATGTAAATACCTAAAATGAAGAAAAACCATCATGTAGGGGCTCAATGGCTTGTACAATGTTTGGTTTCCTGAAAAACATATATAATATAACACCATCTATCAGGACAACCCATTTGGATCCAATTTTTAAAGCAATAATTTGAAAAATATTAATGGAATAATGGGAAAACAACTTCACATACCACATTGTCTCATTGAAACACTATATATATTACAATAATCAAAACCATTCTTACCTGACCCCAATACATTAGATTATGGTCATGAATCTTAATCTCAATCCCCCACACATTTCATTGTTGCTTCTATGAAAATTTTGAGTATCATTTCTATATTCCTAAACATATCCCCACTATTTCCTATTAATAAATTAGAATATCAATTTGTAATAACTAATGATTCCCTATTTTACCCTTTAATAACACATGAATCCTTACTGTATGACCTTGAACTATCTGGAAAACTCTAACCAAATAGGATTTAATTATATAATTTTATCAACATTAGTTTTTTCCAATATGATATATAGGGTTCCTTACTGAGGTTTAATTCCAATCATCTGACCATCCCATATCTCCTTTTGTAGGTATTAGAACACTAAATTAGGTGAACATCTTAGAGAGATGTAAAACTACAAATCTTCCTACATATGACGCATTATTACATAGTGTGGCCCCACTAGACTCTAACCCCTGAGAATTCCCATTTGAAATAAATCACTTACCATCCCTTAAATTCACAAAATAATCAATGTTGTACTTTCATGGGCCTGGATTCTAGTAATCAATTCTATGAGCACGATTTCTCACATGGAGTCAATCATTTGAACCCAAATTTCAGAGGTTTCCGACTATCAATGAGGGCCTATAGTGTTTCTTTGGGGATACTATTCCTTATTTTTAGAGTGTAACTTAATGGTTGAAATCCTAAAAATATATATCAAAATAAGTAAATTAATCAGACAATAGATAAACACCTCGAAGACTGAAATAAATAATTTGACGTTGACTAGTAATCCACTGTAGACAATGAATGAGAATAATGTGAATATAAAGAAAATATGAAACTAAATCATATACAATATGATGATAATGTCATGTCACTACAAATAATACATTATAGTTATACATTTAATGTGTAAAAATACATATATCAAAATATAAAAAAAATTCCAAAACACATTATATCAAGATCGCTTCACGAGCCTCAACTCGGTCATGGGATCTCATTGTCCTATGTAGAAAAATGTCACGAAGAAAATTGTGGGTTCTCTACTAAGTCCATACCTACATCTATGTAGTCAGTATGATACCCAAAAGTGTTCTGAATATGGTGTGAGATACAATCTCAATAGTCCACAAACTATGTATTCTATAACATGTCCTTGTTAAGCAATATAATAAAAGGAAAAGTTCAGAAAATAATACTTATGGCATAAGTAAATGTAAAATTCCCTATGAATAAATAAATAAACACGTGATCATATGAAACCACACCAAGATCATATAAAAATAAATGTCAATCTCTTATCAGAAGGAAGTAGTGTAAAAATGGATTTGAACACAATGTCCATGATGTATACACGATATCTCAAATCACCCACGAAAATTTTTTAATACATGTAAATAAAATCATCCATGATGAAACTTTATAACAAGTGATATCATATGAAACACCTTTGAGATGTACAATAAATAATGTCCAATTTATAAAGGTTGTTCCACATAATTAAAAGGTTCTAACCCCAATGGGTCAGATCCAAGTTATACTGAGCCAATGAATCCTCATCGAGACCCTAGAGCATCATGATGGGAACATGTTTTGATTTCAATTTGGGTCTAAGGATAATTTCAGTAGACCATGTACACATTGATCACAATGAATCTGGATATAAGGGGTATCAATGCGCAAGGAATCCAATGGAATCAAGGCCTAATGATCAATCTCAAAAAATGAATCCACTACCATAATCAATATCGAAGGAACAAAATCCAATGCATCCAATGGAGTTAAAATCCAATGTAACACCCCGAGCTTCCACGATACGCCTCTCTTTCAATAATTCAATAGCTTGCATTGTACGCAACTTTGAGTTCTAAAACACCACGACTAATCAAAGTAGCCGTTATGAATAGTAATAACCACTTTTTAAAATTATAGAAATTTTATATTTCAAAATAGACTTCATTTTTGTATTCGTAATATCGAAATTAGCCCATGTTGAATTTTTGGTATTTTTCTGAGAACTTCTAATTTTTTATGAATTGTGAAAAATACTTAAAAACAACTTTTTTAATCAAAATAATTTATAGTGATAAATTATACTATTTATTGGTTTTAAAGTATAATTAGAATATATTTTTACTATTTTATCCAATGGTGGTCATTAGAATTAATTTAACATTAAAATTGGACATAAACAATTGTCAATCTTTTGATATAAATTGTTTCTTAAAAACACGCTATTTGTTGTGACAGCGGGAATTAATTATAAAATTAATTAATGAAACTTATATGATTGGAATTTTGTAAAATAGACATCATTTTTGAAATCGGAATATCAATTATAGCTTAGGGTGAAATTTTGGCATTGTTCTGAAAAACTTCAATTTTTGATGAATAGTGAAACCACTAAGTGGAAGTTAAATAACTGATTTTTCGTTTAAATGAAATATTACCACTTCTGTGATTTGATTTTCAAAAATCCGACATAAATGGTTGTCATTAAGAAGTAAAATGTGGTTCAATGAGATTAAAATAATTTTTTGGTGAATAGTAACTTTTAAGTTCTTAATCGCGATTAGAGGTAATTAGTGTAGTTTAAGGTACAAATAATGTTATAATAATATGAGATGAGCATGAAACTTGTCCTACTCCTATTGGATGAGTCATGGCCGACCAAGACAACCCATGGGTCAACTTGGGGACCCCATGGAGCCACTTTAGTTGGAAAATGACATTAATATATATTTATTTAATGTTAAAATTAAATTGACACAAACATGAGTTGTTTTACTAAAACAGTTTTTAAGTGGGGTTACACAAGTCCAACTTTTGATTATAAATATTCATTAGAAAGATAAAAAGATTTCCTACATCATAATATTTTTTTTATAATTTTTAGACATTAAATAAATTAAATTATTTATGATATCATGATGATGCAGCGATGACCTCATTATTTAACGATTTAAATAAAATGGGAAGATAATGAAAAATCCAAGGCTTAAACTTGTACAAAGCCAATTGGATGAGGAGATTTAGAACCCTTATCACCTTAGCCTCGAATTATATAAGTGTGGGACCTTTAGAATCCGAAAAGCATTGTGTAATAATGTAACATTTCAATCGTTCCAAAAGAGCCCCTCCTCTCCACTTATAAAAGGCCCCCACCTCTCCCACCTTATTCACACCTTCAACCCATTTGGATCGGCAAAACTCTGCCCAAATACTCTCCCAACATCCCTCTCTTACTCCTAGAAGCCTCACTTTGGGTAGAACTCTTCCCAAGTAATCCTTTGGCTCAAATCAAAAAGAGTTACCCGATTTTGAGGTAATGTCTTCTCTAATGTTGTTTTGTTTTATTTTTCTTCTCCAACCCCCTAAACTCTTTTTATTAATTTCTTTTGTAACAAAACCAGTATCCTAAATATACTAGGATGTTGTTATAAGAAGGATTCGAGCTACACTTACACACACCTACATCTAATGGTTAAAGAACATACAGTTTCTGTGGATGGCGAATTTCTGCCTCACGAAACGATGATTGTTCAACACTCATATAACACCTTCAAAGGTGGCCATTAAGATGTAAATATTTTTATATATGATATATAAAATGTTTATGTTTTACTTATGCTTATGTATTTCTCATTTATGGCATACTTTATGATTTCCATTATGGGTAAAACGCGATAATTTCATTTTAGGAAGTGCGGACTACCGCCCCCTCAAAGTGATTTGAATCGTTAATACCATATGTGGGATGTATAAAGGATGGAGTAAATGGTATTATACACTATATTATACTGGAATTATATTATACATTTATATCATTATGATTTCGTTCCATTAAATATGAAATTGAAATGAAAGTAGCGTTCATGCGTACGTACGGCTTACCGTCTCCATGAACGGTGCATTTCATTTCTTACCTCTAAATGTTACGTAATATTATAAATGAATGTATATACTGGATATATCAGATATATATGACATCTAAATAATGAATATAATTCTGGAGATAATGGATATTCTACCACATAAACAACTTGTAATTATAAGAAGTTTATTGTTGACTCAAGTACCAAAGATCGACAAAACGACCGTTATTAACTTAAATAATTACATAATGTTCATATCATTGTAATAAGTGATATAATAAGGATAATTAAATTGAAAATGGTTCTTAATAAGGTATATATTAACTCTAGTTTATTATTCAGGAGGTTAAAGAACGGTTGAGTCAAGTCAGACACGAGGTAAGGGAACTTCTTAACCCAACTTCCATTCTTTGGGTTAATCTATTACTTTCAAATTATGTCATGATATTATTATGTCATATCTTGTATTTGTACTTTATTTATGTGTACATATAATGAATACACATAAATGATCTATTTTATTTAAAAAAAATGATCTTTGTAAGGGAACTTCTTAACCCAATTTCTATTCTTTGGGTTAATCTCCTACTTTCAAATTATTTCATGATATTTTTATGTCCTATCTTGTATTTGTACATTATTTATGTGTACTTATAGTGAATACACATTATAGATGTACTTTATTTAAAAAAAATGATCTTTTTAAGGACTTTGTCTCAATCCCCTTTCGTTGAGGCATATTTGGTTTTATACACAACTTTCTTTTATACGGTGTATAAACCCCTTTGACTTTTACGTTTATTCAAAAGGAATCTTTTTTATACGAAGCGTTTACTAAACGACAAAAGGGAATGTTTTTGTCGTACGTATGCGGTGACAACGACTTCTCCGCCGTCGTGACCACTATTTGAGTTTCGGCTTCCTCTACAAGCGATACCCTTTTTTTAATGAAAAATAAATAACATGTTATACTTTTCTTTTATTTTGGTATTGAAAATGGTTTTGAAAGCATTTTTATTATATCAATGTGTTGTATTGATATCTTGTGATTGAAATGTGGAAATGTTATGTTTCCTTTATACATGTTTTATGTGATACGATTATGTTATGGTTTATGAGATGTTTAAACCTGTTCATATGAGGAATGTATTGGACTTAATAAGTGACGGGTGGAGCCCGCTATAGCTCCTCAATGCATCGGTAGGTCTCATGAGAAAACTAGACGTGGAATTGGCCGAGGCCCTTTCCCAATTTGATTTATGGTTTTGGCCGAGGCCTTAATCATTTTAGACGTCTTGGCCGAGGCCTTGACAAAATGTTTCAGAATGTCTGGCATTATACATTCCCTCATTATGAAAGTGGTTATTGATATTTCATGTGATTATTCTTCTAGTAGAATATCCATGTGAGTAAGTAAGTGGCATTATTTGATTTTACATTTGCCATATTATACTAAAGTTCAAGTTTAAAAAGGCTTTTGTTTAGTTATACATTGCCTTAAATGTTTATGTTTATTTATGAAAGCTTACGCAATATTGTTATCCTTACTGAGCATCTGATCTCACCCCTTTCAATGTTTTAATATTTTCCAGGATGTGAAGAAGTATTTTATGAATGACCTGCAGGGATAGTCAGAAGAGGATATGAGTGTGGACTATGGAGACTTTGTTATTGTAGTTTTTCACTTTATGATGTAATGTAACGTTTATGAATGTGTCTAGTGTTTCCAAGGCTACTAAACTAATCGGTCTTTCGAGACTTGATCTTTTGTGATCATGCCAATGTTATGAAGTAACGCACCGACTCTGGGTAGCTGGGGTCGGGGCGTTACAGTTGGTATTAGAGGCAGTTTAGTACTAACCTTGGAAGCTAGATTTAGATAAAATCTGATTAGAGCACATAGCCCAAAGATAGAATTTGAGGATTAGTATAGAAGAACTTCCTAGAATTTTGGTATTATAGAGATGTTATGAGTTTTCTGAGCAATACATATCTGTCTGGATACGAGCAGGTAGAGGCGGCTCTGGCACAGATGTTCCTAGGGGTAAAACCCGAAAACACCGCTTTGAGCTAGACTCGAACGGGAACTGGTGCACGACAACGGGCCTTGCTGCACTCTTGGTTACGACACTCCTGGGGGATATGCTTAGGATAACTCTCATTTTATTTACAAACCACTATGAACGGTTATGAGTATATACTTCCTCAATGAAAACCTTTTTATGATTATGGATTATATCCATAAATAGTTCAATTTATGTTAAGTATTTTATAAGTATGGAATTATGTATTTTGATTCATAAACTAATCTAGTTTATGCCATTGTATAGAAATGGCGCCTAGTGGAAGGAATGGAAACCGTATCAATGCACGAACTCCGTGTAGGGATTTCCCTCCTGCTCAAGATAATTATTGTGGATCTGGAGATAAAACTGGTGCTGATCAACTTATTACCATACTGGGACAACTCACTCAGGTTATGAATAATAACCTTACTCATATGGAGCACCCTGATCCACAACGTGGAGGATCAATGTTAGACCGCTTCATGAGGCAACAACCACCAACCTTCAATGGGAGTACAAATCCTATAGTAGCTGATCAATGGATAAGTTCCTTAGAGAAAATATTCCATGCCTTGGGGAGTAGTGAAAGGGAGAAAGTTGTCATGGAAGTTTACCGCCTCACTGGAGATGCCGATCAATGGTGGTCACTAATTCAAAACACAAAGGAAGATGATGAATTAACAAACATGGAATGGCAGGAGTTCAAAGAGCTGTTCTTAGAAAAATACTTTCTTCGTGACCATCGAGCAGATATGGAAAGACAATTTTTGAGTTTGAGGCAGAAGGAGGATGAGAATGTCGCAAAGTATGAGGCTAACTTTACAAGGTTAGCGAGGCATGCTACCGATTATATACGTAACCCAAGGAGTAAGATTGATCGTTTCTTTGATGGGTTAAAACCATTTCTCCGTCGAGCTTTAGTATCACAATCCTTCTCATCATACGAAGATATTGTCTCGTGTGCTATCAAGACAGAAAATGAATTCTCTAAGTCTTATGACAACAAAGTAAAGCAACAGAAGAAGAGAACGGTGGAACAAGAGACAGATAAAGGGAAAAAGGGAAAGAAGGATTTTCCATTATGTGATAATTGTGGGAAGAATCACCCTGGTACGTGCCTAAAAGGAATGTGAGTTTGTTATAAATGTGGAGAAAAGGGTCACCAGGCTCGTGATTGCAAGGGAAAGAAAGAGGCTGTCAAAGTTGAATGCTACAATTGTAGGGAAATGGGGCATTATGCAAATGAATGTCCTAAGCGTCAAGGAAACTTACCTTAGAAAAGGACAAGGGATCAAGGCCAATCTTATGCTGTGACTACAATTGAAGCGGAATAATTATTGTATTTGTGTTTTTGGACTCAAGAACTAGATTATGGTTATAAGAATAATGTAATATATAAGGATTGTACTGCAGTACATGTTGTTTTCATTAAGGATTTAATATGATGAAGGTAATCATATTTTTAGTATGTGACAATAAGAGAAACTTTACTTTGTTTGGGGAATCTGAGGTTACAATTGATTTTGGAATTTAACGACCCTTTAGAGAAAGTCTGGACGGAGGTATTTTGGATAACTATTAAGGTTGGAATGGATTAGGTTGAACCATGGATAGTATTGTTTAAGGTTAAAGCATTTCTGAAGATTATTTTTGGAATATTATAATACTATAGTTTTAGGAAAAAGGACAACCTGCAGGGTGGGGCATAACCCGTCGCGTCGGACAAAGCTGCAGGAATCGAACCCACAATCATAGTGAGACAGACCTTTATTTCCTACCACTAGCCTACAGGAAGTCCCTGGTTATTACAAAATAATTTTACTAATCTAAATGGTATGTGTTAACATTTGAAACCTTATACAATTAGGATAAGTATAATATTTTTGAGTTCTATTATCTTTTTGAGTGAAAGATGAGTTGAAGGTTGAAACTCTAATTTTCAGGCATAAATATATATATACCTATCTCTTATTCAATGAATAAATTAATTCTTAAACTTTAGTAAAGGGATATTAAAACAAAAAAATGTGTGATCCTAATACCTTATGTCTTGTTGAACTGATGATATTTTAAATCAACATAGATTGAAGGCTTTGAGGCCCTCAATTTGACAGTTGATTATGATTGATGACCTCAATCACTCCCTACAAATATTTACGTTTTTCCTCCAATTATATGTCTCTAATTGCCACCAATGTTCTTCTAATCGAGATCATAATTGGGTGGTGACTTTTTCATTTCCCTTTTCCTCTTATTAAGGCTACATTTTATTAATCTTATTTCCGATGTGGGTTTTCCTCAAAGGTATTTTCTATTTTCAACCTTTTATTTTCCAGGAAAAATTTCAAATTGCGAGGACGCAATTTATTGAAGGAGGGGAGAATGTAACACCCTGAGCTTCCATGATACGCCTCTCTTTCAATAATGCAATAGCTTACATTGTACGCAACTTCGAGTTCTAAAACACCACGACTAATCAAAGTAGCCATTATGAATAGTAATAACCACTTTTTAAAATTATAGAAATTTTATATTTCAAAATAGACTTCATTTTTGTATTCGTAATATCGAAATTAGCCTATGTTTAATTTTTGGTATTTTTCTGAGAACTTCTAATTTTTTATGAATTGTGAAAAATACTTAAAAACAACTTTTTTAATCAAAATAATTTATAGTGATAAATTATACTATTTATTGGTTTTAAAGTATAATTAGAATATATTTTTACTATTTTATCCAATGGTGGTCATTAGAATTAATTTAACATTAAAATTGGACATAAACAATTGTCAATCTTTTGATATAAATTGTTTCTTAAAAACACGCTATTTGTTGTGACAGTGGGAATTAATTATAAAATTAATTAATGCAAC
This sequence comes from Viscum album, assembly GCA_963277665.1. NCBI lineage: Eukaryota > Viridiplantae > Streptophyta > Magnoliopsida > Santalales > Viscaceae > Viscum > Viscum album. The sequence continues at coordinate 402,450 of CAUJRU010000001.1, forward strand.
TTATATGATTGGAATTTTGTAAAATAGACATCATTTTGGAATTCGGAATATCAATTATAGCTTAGGGTGAAATTTTGGCATTGTTCTGAAAAACTTCAATTTTTGATGAATAGTGAAACCACTAAGTGGAAGTTAAATAACTGATTTTTCGTTTAAATGAAATATTACCACTTCTGTGATTTGATTTTCAAAAATCCGACATACATGGTTGTCATTAAGAAGTAAAATGTGGTTCAATGAGATTAAAATAATTTTTTGGTGAATAGTAACTTTTAAGTTCTTAATCGCGATTAGAGGTAATTAGTGTAGTTTAAGGTACAAATAATGTTATAATAATATGAGATGAGCATGACACTTGTCCTACTCCTATTGGATGAGTCATGGCCGACCAAGAAAACCCATGGGTAAACTTGGGGACCCCATGGAGCCACTTTAGTTGGAAAATGACATTAATGTATATTTATTTAATGTTAAAATTAAATTGACACAAACATGAGTTGTTTTACTAAAACAGTTTTTATGTGGGGTTACACAAGTCCAAATTTTGATTATAAATATTCATTAGAAAGATAAAAAGATTTCCTACATCATAATATTTTTTTTTATAATTTTTATACATTAAATAAATTAAATTATTTTTGACATCATGGTGATGCAGCGATGACCTCATTATTTAACGATTTAAATAAAATGGGAAGATAATGCAAAATACAAGGCTTACACTTGTCCAAAGCCAATTGGATGAGGATATTTCTAACCCTTATCACCTTAGCCTAGAACTATATAAGTGTGGGACCTTTAGAATCCGAAAAGCATTGTGTAATAATGTAACATTTCAATCGTTCCAAAAGAGCCCCTCCTCTCCACTTATAAAAGGCCCCCACCTCTCCCACCTTATTCACACCTTCAAGCCATTTGGCTCGGCCAAACTCTGCCCAAATACTCTCCCAACAACCCTCTATTACTCCTAGAAGCCTCACTTTGGGAAGAACTCTTCCCAAGGAAGCCTTTGGCTCAAATCAAAAAGAGTTACCCGATTTTGAGGTAATGTCTTCTCTAATGTTGTTTTGTTTTATTTTTCTTCTCCAACCCCCTAAACGCTTTTTATTCATTTCTTTTGTAACAACAAAAGTATCCTAAATATACTAGGATGTTTTTATAAGAAGGATTCGAGCTACACTTACACACACCTACATCTAATGGTTAAAGAACATAAAGTTTCTTTGGATGGCGAATTTCTGCCTCACGAAATGATGATTGTTCAACACTCATATAACACCTTCAAAGGTGGACATTAAGATGTCAATATTTTTATATATGATATATAAAATGTTTATGTTTTACTTATGCTTCTGTATTTCTCATTTATGGCATACTTTATGATTTCCATTATGGGTAAAATGCGATAATTTCATTTTAGGAAGTGCGGACTACCGCCCCCTCAAAGTGATTTGAATCGTTAATACCATATGTGGGATGTATAAAGGATGGAGTAAATGGTATTATACACTATATTATACTGGAATTATATTATAAATTTATATCATTATGATTTAGTTCCATTAAATATGAAATTGAAATGAAAGTAGCGTTCATGCGTACGTACGGCTTACCGTCTCCATGAACGGTGCATTTCATTTCTTACCTCTAAATGTTACGTAATATTATAAATGAATGTATATACTGGATATATAAGATATATATGACATCTAAATCATGAATATAATTCTGGAGATAATGGATATTCTACCACATAAACAACTTGTAATTATAAGAAGTTTATTGTTGACTCAAGTACCAAAGATCGACAAAACGACCGTTATTAACTTAAATAATTACATAATGTTCATATCATTGTAATAAGTGATATAATAAGGATAATGAAATTGAAAATGGTTCTTAATAATGTATATATTAACTCTAGTTTATTATTCAGGAGGTTAAAGAATGGTTGAGTCAAGTCAGACACAAGGTAAGGGAACTTCTTAACCCAACTTCCATTCTTTGGGTTAATCTCTTACTTTCAAATTATGTCATGATATTATTATGTCATATCTTGTATTTGTACTTTATTTATGTGTACATATAATGAATACACATAATAGATCTATTTTATTTAAAAAAAATGATCTTTGTAAGGGAACTTCTTAACCCAATTTCTATTCTTTGGGTTAATCTCCTACTTTCAAATTATGTCATGATATTTTTATGTCCTATCTTGTATTTGTACATTATTTATGTGTACTTATAGTGAATACACATTATAGATGTACTTTATTTAAAAAAAATGATCTTTTTAAGGACTTCGTCTCAATCCCCTTTCGTTGAGGCATATTTGGTTTTATACACAACTTTCTTTTATACGGTGTATAAACCCCTTTGACTTTTACGTTTATTCAAAAGGAATATTTTTTATACGAAGCGTTTACTAAACGACAAAAGGGAATGTTTTTGTAGTACGTATGCGGCGACAACGACTTCTCCGCCGTCGTGACCACTATTTGAGTTTCGGCTTCCTTTACAAGCCATACCCTTTTTTTAATGAAAAATAAATACCATGTTATACTTTTCTTTTATTTTGGTATTGAAAATGGTTTTGAAATCGTTTTTATTATATCAATGTTTTGTATTGATATCTTGTGATTGAAATGTGGAAATGTTATGTTTCCTTTATACATGTTTTATGTGATACGATTATGTTATGGTTTATTAGATGTTTAAACCTGTTCATATGAGGAATGTATTGGACTTAATAAGTGACGGGTGGAGCCCGCTATAGCTCCTCGATGCATCGGTAGGTCTCATGAGACAACTAGACGTGGAATTGGCCGAGGCCCTTTCCCAATTTGATTTATGGTTTTGGCCGAGGCCTTAATCATTTTAGACGTCTTGGCCAAGGCCTTGACAAAATGTTTCAGAATGTCTGGAATTATACATTCCCTCATTATGAAAGTGGTTATTGACATTTCATGTGATTATTCTTCTAGTAGAATATCCATGTGAGTAAGTAAGTGGCATTATTTGATTTTACTTTTGCCATATTATACTGAAGTTCAAGTTTAAAAAGGCTTTTGTTTAGTTATACATTGCCTTAAATGTTTATGTTTATTTATGAAAGCTTCCGCAATATTGTTATCCTTACTGAGCATCTGAGCTCACCCCTTTCAATGTTTTAATATTTTCCAGGATGTGAAGAAGTATTTTATGAATGACCTGCAGGGATAGTCGGAAGAGGATATGAGTGTGGACTATGGAGACTTTGTTATTGTAGTTTTTCACTTTATGATGTAATGTAACGTTTATGAATGTGTCTAGTGTTTCCAAGGCTACTAAACTAATCGGTCTTTCGAGACTTGATCTTTTGTGATCATGCCAATGTTACGAAGTAATGCACCGACTCTGGGTAGCTGGGGTCGGGGCGTTACATCCAACGTATCCACCAAGGAGTCCGCAAGCATCTCAACTAATCACATTGACATTTAGTAATATTTCACAATCTATTATTTATCCAATCATATAAAAATTACATATAAGAAATTTAATCTAATTAATTATCATGTATAGGAGGAAATATATTTCTCTTAATGATCAATTCAATTAAATTTTATTCATTACAGACTTACACTAACTAGTAAAGAAAAATACTAACCCCATAAGTGGAATATAAAGGGAAAATATCAATGTCCTTCCCCATGGGGGATATTGGTTGGGATAAACCCTCTAATCAGAATAAACAAACTTGTATTTTTAAAAAGTTCCATTAGAGTATCTTTAATTATACAATTCAATTTTGCGGTCATGTTGGATTGTATGGCTGGTGACAGAATGAAAACAATGATTATAAATTGTCATGCCACTAAGTAAATGTACATACAACTTACCTTAGGTCTATTGTAGAGTAATCCTCAGTATCATATTTTGATTCCGCTCAGAGCAGATAAAAAATATAGAACATATTAAAACCCAGTAAATTAGGGATATTAGTTTTCACCCAAATAGGGCATTTAATACCAGGAAAAACAATGAATGAGATAAAAAGTATGGATTACTTTCCAGAGAAAATATGAAGAGATCAACGATGCATGAATATGAGTTCAAATAGAATAACAGATTCAAAATCATTAGATTAGCTTCAATAAATCTCCAATGGATGTGATCCTGTCCATGGGGGATGAATTGATTATATTTTAGGTTATAAGATGATTTAAGGTCAAAATATAGATAAAACCCATTGTACTAGGCCGCATGATTTGGTCAGATGGTTTGCCAAACCGTGTACCAATATTACACCATTTACTATATAGAAAGTCACATCACACTATAAGTGTGCACAATTTACCAAACCAGTTTCAATATGTGCTTCATCCCACTGTCAAAAACATTAAAGGTCAATACATCGGTGTACTCCAAAATCTGCATATTTTCCACAAACCGTTTGGAACGAATATACTTTATTAAATCTCCACATAGTTTCTTCAAACCATGAATCATGGGCCTCATGGTAACTCTTAACCATGGATCCAAATATCCTTTCTCTAACAGTTTGGTTCTGGGCACTGAAAAATCCCTTGAATCCCCCAATACTACCATGAACTCCAAGGGTATTCACATTATATAGTAATTAAGAATTTAAATATAAATTAAAGATACATGGATCATTTAGTAATACATAGGATCTTATAATCCTCCTCCTAGAAAGAAATTTATCTTTGAATTTCACTCTCATGTGTGGTGCAGAGTCACTAGAGAATAACTACAAAAACTAAGCACATATATTGGCCACTTTCTCCCCAAGTATCATCCAATAAACAACCAAGTTGTCATAGAACTAGTACTATAGTAATTGAATAGCCTCATAGAAACGTTTTTCTCTAATCAATGATAGCAATCAGAAGCTCATGGATGTATCTACCAATAACTCCAACTACTGGGGCTTTAGGGTAAGAGATGGGTTGGAGTGATCACAACAGAATTGAGATAAATTGAAGACATCATTCATGGACTTGTAACATTGAAGTTACTTCAATTGATATGCTATTGGCCTGACTCTCTCTAGAATCTCGAATGGGCCCACATATCATTGTGAAATCATAACCAGTCTCTTGATATTTATGTTTTCGAACCTCAGTGAGATATGAAAAAAGACTAGATCCCAAACCTCGAACTATAGTGGTTGTCTACAGGGATCAACATAATATTTATATCGAGAAATTTGGGTTGTTATCCAATTTGTAATCAAATATTCCTACTCAAAAGTATCTTGTATGAGACCCTCTACTGGTAAATCTTCCTCACATTCCTTTAACAAGCATAGAGGTGATCAACATGTACTACCCAAAAAATCATCATCAGTTTCCATCTATATAGTTTCTAAATATGTTTTTGTCGATGAAACAAAATGTGGGTATATTCAACTCCCAGGAGGATCCAAAATCCAAGACTCATGCCCACAAAATTCCCTTAATAACCTATATAATATTCTATAACATTCCATATGTCTGATTTTATTATGTTGTAATCAGAATCACCATTGTACCCAAAGCCCTCTACAAATTTTTCTATAAATGAGAGTTGACAAGAATCCCAATCTAAAATGGTAGTATGAGGAACCCTGTCAACTAAAATTATATCACAAATATATATCCTGAAAATCTCATTCACACTATTAGTATCCATTATCTATAGTAAATTTCCAATATTCCTGATCCTATCAATGACAACCAACAAGAAATTACTTCCATGAGGCAACCTTGGTAAACCAGTTACGATATCCTTAATGAGATAATCCCATATCTAAACAAGAATATGTAAATACAACAAAATTCCATCATTTTGAAGATATTTTTTCTTCACCTTCTAATAGGTAGACAAGCTCATAATAAAAGTTTCTACCTTGTGTTTCATCCCTAGTCAAAAATACTAGAAACATAATTAATGATACATATATGTCACATAGGGATCAACTACCTAAATTGAGTTATTAAACTCCCACATTTTGTCCTCAAGTATATCAACTAGGACCCAATGGAGACCATTGATACCTATGATCTCTTCCTCACCTACAGTCCAACTAGGAAGTGATTCATCATCTTCCACACAATTCCATAGTACTAGGACCTCATAATCTGATAACTACTTCATCCTAACTCTATAATATACGGAAGAGTTCACAAATAAGGATGAAAGTAATGTCTATCCCTTACATCCCTGCACTTCCAAGTGGGTCTTAGAGATAATATAAATATTCTATCCCTCATAAATGGCCTACTAAACTAAATATATTTTAGTCTACATGACTAGTGAATCGGAAACTGCATTTCCTTTTCCATGTGTGTAGGATTTCTAGAAGTCAATGGACTATAGGTAATCAACCCACATTTCTTTCATAAAATTCATATCACACTATGTTAATATATTACTAATGTTTTTTTGGTCGGTGTACACCATAAAACACTCTCCCAGTATCTACTGTCTCCAACAAAGCAATGTATGAACGACTACAGCTAACTCAAGATCATGTGTTAGGTGATTCCTTTGATGTGAATTCAAATTCTAGGACCTGCACTACATGAATCTATCAACTTCAATCAAAATCTATCCAACACTAATACATGATATTTCTCAATACCCATTTTATCATCTTCAAATATCTTAAATAATTAGGACTAGTGCCAAAGTCAATCCCCCTTTCAGCACTAGAATGTTTTTCCCATGGGTATATGTCCATATAAACATCACACCATTATTTTTCAATCTCATAGGTGTCACTTCAAGATGTGATAAGTACATCATTAAATTCTTGAAATATCAATAGGAACCAAGAAACTCTCTATGTCATATATGTTCCTGGGCTATTCCCAACAAACTACACCTGTCACATTATATGGTCTAACTAATACACTTTTCATTGAAATTACATGACCTAGGAAGTGAATCTTATCCATTGAGAAGTGGTAAATTATGAGAATATAGTATGACTAATTTTCCCTCAGTGTATCTAAAATGATCTCAATATTTTTTCATGATTCTTGTTATTGTTAGAATACACTAAGATATCATCCATGAAAACCACCACAGATGAATCTAGGTAACGATGGAATACAGATTTCTTTAATTCCTAGAAAATTGTTGTCACTTTCATGAAACCGAAAGAAATAACTATACACTCTTATATATCATGAATAATATAAAAATTTGAATGAGATATGTTTATAGGTTGAACAAACATATTATGTTATCCCAACCACAAATAAATTTTAAACAACACCTGACCTCCTCAAAGCTAATATCAAAGATCATTTATCTATGGAAAAAAGTTGTATGTTCTTAACTAACAACCTATTAAATTTTAGGTAATCTACACATAACTTATTTTTACCATCATCCATTTTCAAAAAAAGGATCATTGAAATCTATAGAGTAGTACTGGGTCAAATAAATACCTTTGACTCTAAGTCCTCTAGCTGCTTCTTGAGCTCTTGGAACTCTGTTGAAGCCAAACTATATGGAGTAATGGATACTAGTGTACCTTCTATAAATAGATCGATGGAGAAAATAACATATATATTATGAGGTTAACCAAAAATATTTCATATGAAAATATCCCAGAAATGGTCAACCACTAGAATAAATTCATCATAACGTGGTCCCTGATCATCCAGATACAAACAATAAATTTTTGATGTAATCCAACTGATCCAGTGATTATATTGACTAGCATGGCGCAACTGGACATCCCATTCAACCATATCTATAAACTCTCAGCCCTTTGCAGACGTGAATTCCTCCCTTTGATGATATCAATGACCATGGTCTTGGTAATCCAGTAGCCAATCTACTATCGGAACCAAGGATTTTTTTTGATAATAATGGAGTATGATTTGTGTATGTTGACAATATACAAATGTATGACCAGAGAGTTTGCAAGGAATGTGGCCATACGATTGATGCTAAAAGCATTATTGAATGTGGCACAGTTTCCAAGTGTTTGCCAAATTTTTGGCCCTCAAAATCAATATTTTTATCATAAGAGTGAGAGACATGAAGAATGGTGTAGAAAATTGGTCAAAGAAGGGAGCGCCATTTCCCAGGACATGGACCATATATCATGTCCCAGAACTGTTCATAGACCGCATCTAGAATAGTGGGAATAGTACACAGGTCGATTTGTGGGAAATAAATCTATTTGTGGTGGAGGTATGAGGATGTAGATATGCAGTACGTGGAAGGCTAGGGGTTCACATGTTAGATATAATTTGTGATATTAGAGCGGTATAGAGTGAAGGATATAAAAAATAAAAGATTTGGTAAATCATGGATTAGCAGTTTTTAGATCCATTTTTTAATATATACGGATTTGTAATTCCCTTTATTAAGGAGGATAGATTGGAGATTAAAAATTCAGGATGAAATCCGGTGAAGTCTAAAGTGGTTCACAGAGGAGAAGACGATGCGTGGAGAGAACGATCTGCATAAGAAAAAATAGTATGTGAAAGAGAGAATAGTTTGCAGAGGAATCTGTTTCAACATGTAGCAGAGTAGGACAGTACGTGGAGAAAGCATGGTTGTACGTGGAGCAAAGGAAGTACTCAAAAAAGGGGTTGTTTGAAGAAATTGTTTTAAAGAGGCAGTATATGGAGTTAGTACGTGAATGTAGTACACATATGCAGTATGTAGAGGTAGTTTGTGAGGGCAGAACATAGAGATAGTTCATGGAGAGGAGATCCACAAACCATACCTGATACTTAGTATGTGGAGGAGTTAATGTGGTACGCGAAATAGTAAAGGGATACTATAATGTTAATAAATATGTTTGCCAAAGTATTTTTCATAACCTTCGAGTCTGGGGAAAATTGATATACATATTTGGAAGAGAACAAATCTTCAAAAGAGAATCCACTTACTATTGAGGAAGAATGATTTAATGCTAAATAATTGAAGTGACCATCATTTTGATAAACTAAGTGAAGATTCTTCCAATTCTGTGAGCAAGGGGGAGTCTGTAGAAGTGATCCGAGGGATGCAGTTTGCATTCCCTAAAACTATGCAATGGAAGTGCATCTCAAACTGCATGACGACGCTAAACTCTTGTAATCTGCAACTGGTGAAGATTAGTGGTTTTTGGTTTGACTGAAAAATTTTTAGTGCATGGTGCATGGACATATCCCTTAGTGGTGAACCATGTAAAATTTCTGTGTAATTACTTTGCATGTCATTGTTTGTTTCATGCACTTCTACTTTAGAAATGTTTAAAAAATTTCTACCATTGTGGGGAAAAGATCCATCATTTTAAAAGTAAATGTTGACAACCTAATTCACCCCTCTTCTATCAGGGTATTCCAGGGTCTCTCAAGTGGTATTAGAGGTTGGATAATGTTGTTAAATATTTATTTTTCTGTCAGGGAGAATTCAGTCAATGTTAGGGGATTCCCCCACTTCAATTGAAGGAATTTTTAGATTTGGAAGAACATAATGAGATATAATCAAATATCTCTTGGAATGGAAGTCCTACTTGAAACTGCATACGAAATACAAGTCGTTGATCATAGAGGTATGTCTATGACAGATACAGACTGGAACATTCTTCATGCAGATGATAAAGCATAGAATTCTCTCACTGATTCTATTTTTAGTCCGATCTATCTAAAGATAATGAGTGGAACATCGTACAAGTCAATGTGGGAGAAACTAGAATATATATATTAATGATATAGTAATGTGAAGGAGGATAAACTCAATGTTTTGTACAATAGGGTTGATGATCAAAATATGAACCCTCATGAAAATGACGATTCTTTCTTCAATGTAATTAATGATGGTCTGGGTGAAATTCCATGGCTTGTTGAAGAGATCAGAGATATTTATATATTATAGAAAATCTTCAGAAGCATTTTTCCCCTCTACAATGCAAAGGTGTCATCTCTTCATGAAATATATCTCTTTAAAGGTTCTCTAGATGACTTGATGAGCATCTTGGTGGAATATGAGAGGAGAATAAACCCATAATATGATAAAACTCTTGTGATCATGTAAATTGAATTCAAATCCATGGTCAAACTAAAAATTTCTGGAGACAATGGTGATGAAGATGATGAGGAAAAGGAATTTCATTATCTCGTTTCCACAATGTCCAAGAAGGAAAAAATGAAATGTAATGGTTAGTTAAATTTTTCTTGTTTTCATTTTGGAATAGTTGGGAACAATGTCTATTAGTGATCAAGAATTTTTTATGATGAATATAGTAATGTTGAAAACAATGATAAGCCTCAAAAATTGTTTTTCAAATGTAGAAACATCAAATATAGAAATAAATTACTGAAGATGAGTTTTTCCGATGAAGAGGAAGATATTGATAATGAATTATGTTGAATATAAGAACTAGAATTTAAAACTGGAAACCATGCCTCCATGATGGCTACAATTGAAAAGATAGAACCATCATAAAAATAAAGATGGAGACAATTAGTTGACAAATAATACTGATCTGAAGTTGAAACATAAGGATTCTTCAGGTATGCTTGAGAATAAATGTGAGAGATGAAATAAGTGGAAATAAATTATGGATGAATCATGAAAATATGTTGATCAACTTGAAGATGATAGTGAATGACTAAAAGAACTAGTAAATGTTCAGTCATCAATATGTGAAAGCAAAAATGGCTTAGTGGAACTAAAGATCATAATCGAATAACATGATAAGGTAAAAAATGACAATAGATTTAGTGTGGAAGATAAATCCAAGACTTTTTGAGGGCCTAGATGAAGGAGTTGTTACTCTGAGAAGTAAACTCAAAATTGAATCAATTTGAAATGAAGAAAAGAGGAAAATTTATTTTGAAAAATTCTCAAAAGCTGAGTTTCTTGATATATCCAAGGGAGGTGCCGATAGATTCAAAAATATTTTGAATGACCAATGTTCTGCGTGAAAGGGTAATAGTGGAATCAGTTTTGATACCAAGAAATAAAATGTTGCAAATGAATGTATCATGAATAAAGTCAAGTTAATAGCGGGTCATGTAGAAAAGTATCCTGATGTTCAAAAAAAGATATCCTCAATTTAATCTAAAAGAGGAACTAAAGACCATCCTTATGTATCCAGAAATGATAGGCAGTCAATATTTGTTCCTAAGGAAGGATACACAAGAATAAATCCCAATGAGAAGGAATTTCCACTTATTAATTGTCAATTCTGCGGGTATCTGGGTCATACCATGTAATATTGAGAAGGGGAAAGGATATATATTATTAGGAAGTAGATAGAAGTTTAAGAAAGAAGAAAATATTCATATATTACATCTAATGGAATAAATAACATCTATGGATATTGTTTTCCTTGTTATAACATTATCCATAATGTTGTGTATTGCAGACATAGGTATTATAGGAGAAATCCTTACAATGCTCGGAGATAGGCCAATACTTGTTAACCATACATTGTTGCTATTAAAAATAGGTTTTCTCCTTTGGATGAAGTGTATTAATATGAAGAACCTATATACACAGAAGAGAGAATTGAGAGTCCAATAGTGTCATACACTCAATCTAACATCTCATGGAACAAAAAGAAGAAAATTGAGAAATCTAACTTAGCACAAGTAGCTCTAAAAGATACCAAGAACAACATCACATGGATTATTGATAGTGGATGCTCATCCCATGCGATGGGAAATTATGACCTATTAATGAATATCCTGTAAAATGTCGATGGAATAGTGAGGATCGACAATGATGGTGGTCTGATGATTAAATGTAGTGGAAATACAGAACTAGCTAATGGATAGCTAAAGAAGGCGTAAGTTCTTTACATGGATAGATTGCATCCCAATCTCCTGAGTGTGAGTGAACTATGTGATTCAGGTATTGTTGTGACATTAAATTAGGAGGGGTTTACTATAAGAGGAATGAAAGGGAATTCTCTTATTAAAGGATGGAGTCTAGAGAATAACTTGTATCTGGTTGACAATAAAGAAAACATTTCCTACATAATCGTTGAAGAAGAAAATATCTTGTGTAATTAGATATTGGGGTACATCAATCAACAGGATATGGGAAATATATCTAAACTGAAGATTGTCAGGGATATCCCAAATCTGAAGCATGAATGGGAGAATACTTATGATGATTGCATGTGAGGAAAGTTTGTGTGATGTTCGTATTGTCCAAAGAAGGAAATGACATCAAATCTTTTTGAAATAATTTGTATATATGTATGTGTTATGATAAATGATACTAGAAATTATAGAGAAAGGTACTTCATTCTTTCAATATATGATGATTGTAGAATGGAATGTTTGATGGTTATACACAGGAAGCAGAAAATTCATGATTGAAAGAAAAAATATCATTGAATCTTTAAGAATGATATTGGAAGGACCATCAATAGTCTTATATATGAAGATGGAGGGAAATACACACCCATTGAGTTTGAAAATCACATAGAGAAAGATGTAATTCATCATCAGGTGGCTGATGTGAGAACTCCACATCAAAATGGAGTTGTTGAGTTTGAGAATCAACCAGTGAACAATATAGGAAGAAAAATGATGATTGAGAGTCGTATCTCTCAGAATTATTGAAAAGAGGCCATTCAAGCCACATTATATATTCTAAATTAAATAAGGCCTTACTTCGGTGAAACCAAGACACCCTATGAGTTTTGGTATGGGATAAAGATATCTTTTAAGTACATCCAAATTTTAAAAACTAAATGTTTTATCACAAATAAAGAAGGAAATAAAGGAAAGTATGGGAATGCAGTATATGAAGGAATATTCGTTAGATATTAAATGAATATGAAATTCTACAATTTCTTCAATAAGAAAATTGGAAAAATTGTGGAATGGAACGATGTAAAGATCATTGAAGATAAAAAAATTCTAGAGGGAATTATTATGATAATGGAATAGAAAATGGAGAATAATTTGAACAAGTAGTATATCTAAATACCGTAGTTGAGGAAGGGGTAAAAAATATCTGGAGTCACAACATGATGTTGACTCTAAAAAAGAATCATAAGAAGAAAACATGGTGGAGAGATTTCAATTAAACCTCACAGAAGAAATCGAAGATTAGAAATCAATCAGTATAATATCATAGGGGACTGGACAATGCCCACATTGACAAGGAGCATAAGAAATAATACACAATATGAATTCCTATTAGTTTTGGAACCATCCTTGTTTAAAGAGGCAACAAAGGATGAATCATGGTTTAATTCCATGAATGAATAGCTGGATCAGATTGAAAAGAATGAAACATCGGATCAGTTTAAGATAATTAAGAATCACTATATGATAGGTAAAAAGTGTATTTTCAAGAATAAATTCGATGAAAAGGTAAATGTGATCAGAAAGATGTCATAATTGTTGTGTAATGGATATTCACGGATTTAAGGCATCGATGTTGAAGAATAATTTTCTCTTATGTATAGACTAGAGTCAATTAGGATTTTTCATTTCATGGAAATACAAAGAGGATATAAGGGGTATCAAATGGATGTGATGAGATATTTCCTTAATGTAATTCTTGAGAAAGAAGACTACATTGAACAAAAAGTAGGTTTCTTACCTAGAAATGATGAAATGAAAGTCTGCACATTAATGAAATAACATTATGTACTGAAGCTGGCACCACATGTGTAGTACTCTAAACTGGATTCACACCTCCAAAATAATGAATTAAAAAGCGGAGGATTGGATCAAAAATCTCTATGTGAAGATTTATCCAATGTATTTCTTCATGGTATTGGTGTACGTCGATGATATTATTTTTTGTGGAAGAAGTTAGGGGTTATTGGATGAATTTTACAATCACATGAAACCAGAATTTGAAATATTTATGTTTTGCGAAACCACATACTTTTTAGGAAAGCAGGTGATTCAAAAGAAGGATTACACATTCATTTATCTGGAAAGTTATATAAAATATATACTGATGAAATTTAATATGCATGATGGAATACTAATGGAGAAACTAATTGCGTTTGGAACACAACTTGGAAATCCAAGATATGGGACATCCCTGGATCCCAAAACGTATAGGATAATCTTTGGAATATTACTACACCTGACAGTGTCACAACCATACATTTTCTTTGAAAAATTCATAGAGACCCAATTTAAGAGTAATTAAAATGAAGAACACTTAGAGGTATTGAAAAGAATCATGAGGTACATTCAAGGTACTTACAATTATGGTTTATATTTTTCTTTAGGGAGTGATGATGATCTATCAAGATTTTCTAATGCTGACTAGGCAGGAGATGTGTTGGATAGAATGACAACCAGTTGTGGAGTGTTCAATGTTTGGACGAAATGTGTGGACTAGCTGTGCAAGAAAAAGGTATGAACATCTCATAGTACTACTAGAGTTGAATATATATCTGCAAAAAAATATTGCACTCAACTACTTTGGATGAAGCAGCAACTGATTGACATTGGTGATTAGGTGAAACAACCAGCAGTCTGCACCTCCTCAAATGAAATTATCATGTTTACAGATATTAGAAAGAATAAAGGTATGTTTTTAAATAAAAATAATAGAAGAATTGAGAAAACATAAACATAATATATATCATATATAAATACAGTTCCATCAAAATGGCCACTATGAGAGGTGGTAGGAGAAGATTTAATGATCATCGTTTCGTGAGGCAGTAGTTCACCGTCCACAGAAACAATATGTTCTTTATCCATAAGATGGAGGTGTGTGTAAGTGTAGTTTGAATCATTCTCAAAAAAGAAACCTAGTATATTTAGGATATTGGTGTTGTTATGTAAACAATGATGTTGGAGAGCATTAGGAGTGGAGAAGGAAAATAAATGAAAATAACTTGAGAGAAGATGTTACCTTTAAATTGGGTATCTCCCTTTGGTTTGAACCAAATGGTTTACTTGAATTTCCTTCTCCTAGGGGAAGGCTTCTAAGAGTAATATAATGATGTAGGGAGATTAATTGGGCAGATGTTAGACTTTCCATGGGGATTTAGTGGTTTGATTAATGGGTTAGAGGTGGTGTCCTCTTATAAGGAGGAGGATGGACTCTTTAGGAATGTTAAGAAATATTATTTTATTTTAAACTTAAATTCGGTTCGAAAAGGTCAAGAATTCATTAAATTCGATGATAAGATGACTCCTGTTATAAATAAATTCATTAAATTATAATTGTTCATGTTTTAAATAGTTTGTTTTCAATTTTATAATCTCATTTCTTTAAATCATTCATTAATAAGGTAATCAATACATCATCATCGTGTCAGAAATAATTTTATTTATATGATGTATAAAAAGTAGAAATAAAATATCATGATGTAGGAAATATTTTCATCTTTCAAATAAATATTTATAGTCGAATATATAACTTATATAACCCCATGTAAAAATTGATTTAATAAAAGATTTATGTTAATGTCATTTTTGTCATTAATTTAAATCAATTAATATAAAGTGTAATTATCACTCTCAAGTGGCTCAATGGGGTCCCAATATATACCCATGGATTCCCTTGGTCAAAAATGTATAAACAAAAAGGGTTAGAACACATGTTAGGGTAATTTAACATTATTATTGTAATATTTTTTTAACCTTATTTACAAGATTTACCCTTTAACCATAGTAAATAAAATATTTACTGAAGTAAATATTCATAATTTCTAAAAATAAAATATAAATTTTTACAAAATTTTGGCCTCCTGATTCCAAATATGGAATCCATTTTTCCAAATTCAAAACATAAAATAGGCATAAATTAATTTTAAATTAATTCTCGTTGTCAAAACAAAAAGCGTGTTTTTAAGTAATAATAACTCTCAAAATATTGACACTTTTTTAGGTCCAATTTAAAAATAAAATTACATCCAATGACCAAAATTGGATTAACTGGTATAAATATAATCAAATTAAAATTTAAAATCAATTAAAAATATAATATTTCCATATATATAAATTAGATTAAAAACCAGTTTTGAGTTAAAATACAGTATTTTCACTATTCATTAAAAAAATGAACATTATCAGAAAAGTACCAAAATGACTTCCAAAGTAAATTTTAATGTCCTCATTATAAAGAAGAAATTTATTTTTCCAAATAAAACATATAATAGTATCAAAAACTAGATTTAAAAAGGGTTTCCATCAAAAGGTGGTAAAACGAACTTTAAAAAAATATTATAGTATTTCATGCGTAATATAGGATTCATTCTAATTTTAAGCCCCTAATATTTATTGGGTGAGTGTAAAAAATAGAAAAACATGTGAAATCATATTTTATTTTGTTCTGTTTATTTCTACTAATACAATGACTATGAGTTTACTAATATTTAAAATAATAATATTATATTAATATTTTTCAGTATAACTCAACGTTGTGTGAAACATAAGATTTCAAAAGAAACTCATTGCAGTGTATTGGGTACTCATATAGAATATATAATACCCTTTAAAGTAAAATTAATATTTAATTCACAAATATTAATAAATATAAAAATTTTATATTCTTTATTTACCCGGGATGTTACATCCTTCCCCATTTTGGGAGTTGCATCCTTGAAATTTTAAAATTGGGCTTCAAAACTTCATTGAAAGACCCAGATTGGAAAAATAGTTAATAAAAATATCACATTAAAATAAAGAAAGATAATTACAGAGGTCACATGAGATATCCCATACTATGATTCCATGTATGAAAACATGGATACAGAAGATAAACAAACCATCAAGGATTGATGGAGATTGGTAGAAAACATGATTCAGATAAATTTATCCACCATTAAATGACAATCATGTGATGTGTTAAACGGTTGTTGATTCCCCAGTAGGAAAAGTTAATGGACAATGTTTTTAATCTAAGTTACTTTTCATAATGTTGAGGAATTTATTTATGAGCTTAAATAAATACATAAGGAAACATACTTACTTGTCATGTAGTCTTTTATCCTTTACTAAATTTCTAACACAAACTCATCTTTTCTCGAAACAACGAGTATTCAAACTAGCTTGGTCACATTAAAAGTGCTAGAATCAACATATTTATTATCACATAATCCACAAAAAATGAACAATATATTTCCCCTATATATAGACATCAACCAAAACCAAAATGGTTAGTATGAGATTAGATAATTCCAAAAAAGGATAGTCCTTTACAAAAAGAAAAACTACTCTTAATCTCCAAAATTCAACAAACAATACCCAAGGTTCAACAAAGACCATTAAATACACAATTGTCCTTAAAATTCTTCAAAATAATCCAAAATATGTTTGAAACCCAAAACATATAATAATTTAATCATATATTCTTCCACATTAAATCATGAAATTTACCTCCAAATAACATAGAATACTATTTAAGTCTCATGCTGATGTTTAATTAACCAAAAAAAAATATTATTTATGATAGGTTAATCATTTACCTATATAACCCAAATCACCATATTTCCACAATAAAAACATATATTTTTCCAAAATAAAATTTCAACTATTACTCCACAAGTGAGATCTCATATTATTCTATATCCCTTAAGCATACAATGTTCCAGAAGAGCAAACATCTTCAAAAATAGCCCTTACCACTTAATCACTAGATATTTTTCCTATATTAAGGTTATCCATTTGAAAAAACATAAGTTCCAAAAGTCAAATTATTCATGATCCAAAAAAATAATTTAACTAAAAATGTAACGCCCCGACCCCAGTTACCCAGAGTCGGTGCATTAATTACATAACATTGGCATGATCACAAGAAATATCAAATCTCGAAAGACCGATTGGTTTAGTAGCCTTGGAAACACTAGATATATTCATAAGTTTTACATTACATCATCAAAATAAAAAAAACTACTACAACAACATATTGTCTCCATAGTCCATACTATTAACCCCTCATAATATCCCTGCAAGTCATTCATAATTTACTTCTTCACATCCTGGGAAAATAAAACATAGAAAAGGGGTGAGCTCAAATGCCCAGTAAGGATAACAATATAGTGGAAACTTTCATAAATAAGAATAAACATTTAAGGCAATGTATAAATAAAACAAAATCCTTTTAAACTTTAACTTCAACATAGTATGACATAAATAAAATGAAATAATGCCATTTACTTATTCACATGGATATTCTACTAATCGAATAATCACATGAAATATCAATAACCACTTTCATAATGATGGAATGCATAATGCCAGACTATCATAACCACATAGCCAAGGCCTCGTCCCAAGACTACAAATAAGATTTTTCCAAGGCCTTGTGCCAAGACACTAGTTTGTCTCATGAGACCTACCGATGCATCGAGGAGCTATAGCGGGCTCCACCCGTCACTTACTAAGTCCAATGCATTCTCATATGAAAAGGTTTAAACATAACATAAACATTCGTATTAAAACTAGCATACGAAATGTCAATAATTTCACCATAAACTATGAATGGTATAAAAATAGCACATCCACAGTCAAACATATCACAAAACCTTCAATACAATATAAAAGTTTTGTATCATAATATATCATCCTCAAATAAGCGTAAAATCCATTAAAGGATGTTGACATAGATGAAATCAAAACTCTTTTTAAAGAAATATCTCTTTCTATTTTGAAATCATTTAAGAGACATATATTTATAAAATAAAACATTTTATTTGAAAATATTCTTATAAGCTTGTAAGGGAAGCTTTGACGATTTTATAACGGCGGAAAATAACCGCACCCGCCGTATAAGTTAAAAAAAACATTCTTATCTTAATTCTGTCGAAAAGGTTAAAAAACACCTTGTTTGGAAAACGACCGAAAGATTCCTTTATAAACCACTTACAAAAGTCAAAAAGGGTATAAATGACTTTAACTCATATTCTAGTAAATAGTAAAAATGTTTTGAAATACATTTTTAAGAAACATGGATGTGGATGATAAAGAGATCCCAGTAGATTATTACGTATAAACAACCTCGGATAATGAAGAGATTGTGAAATAACCCTTACTAATTTGGTAACTTACGAAACATACAACCCATGAAAGAGGTATCATACAATTAATATGTAAATACACATAAATTATAGTGTATTACACAAAGAATATAATCGTGGACAGTACATACACCACACAAAAGGTGATGGTGGCAATATGGCATGAATCTCACGGGAATAAGGAGTGAGATGAAAACCCCTTACCTTGTACTTTCCCTTGGTTGGGGTAGGTTAACCTCCTGTATAATGGTGAAATAATTGTTATTAAATTATACAATAATAATATACATTAATATGATATCATATATGATCTTTTAATATTGATTTGATAATAATATCTTAGTATTATCGTTGTTTCGGGTGTTAACTTACTTGTTTTCTTTTATATGTTTTGTTATGTAAGACATGTTTTTAAAGGAGAGGTTTTATATTATTCATATCCAGAATGATATCAAGTCCTTAAACATCATTTTTTAAATCATCAAATGATAATTATACTTGAATGGATACGATGGAGAATGAATCTCATCGCGTTCGTGGAGACGGTAGTCCGTACGTACGCACGAGCGACAATATCATTCTTTTGATATTAAAATAATATATAAATGGGTGGTATATCATATATACAGAATCATTAACATGTTATATTTATTATTTACATTAGTTACACATCATTATTATACCCATCCAAATAATATTATATTGAATAACAATTACACCACGACGTGGAGACGGTAAGCCGTACGTACGCACGTATGGTGACATGTTATTCAAAGGGTGGATAGAATACTGAATATGGTTGTACCATATTTATAATAACATCACAGTATATATATGATACTGGATTTATTATTTTAGAATGGTAACAACAAAGGAAGAATAAGTGGAAGAAGAAATGAACTTAGAAAAGGGTGGTGAAATCATTACCTCTTCTTCGGGTTCTTCCCTTTGATTTGATCAAAAGGGCTCCTTAGGTTGGTTTTCTGATAAAACTAAGGCCCCTAGGTTGTAGTGAGGGAAGTTGGGAGAGTATTTGGGCAGAGTTTGGTCGAACCAAAAGGCTTTGAAGGTGTGAAAAAATGAGGAGGAGTGCCCTTTTATAAGAGGGGCGAGGGGCACCTTTGGAAAAGCTAGAAATATTAATTTATAATAAATTCATATTCGGTTTCTAATGGATCCAAAGTTGATTCTTAAAAGGTTAAGGTGGGGATGGGTCGAAAAAAACTCAACCAATATAATTTAGATAGGTTTGGGTACTTATATTAACCTTATCTTTAAGTATTAACTCCAAGTTAATTTGTTTCACTTTTACAATGTCTCTCTGTATTTTTATATAATATGGTTAATATACTTACTACATACATCCAAGCGACCCCCAAGTGGTCCATTAATGATGAACCTATCATTATATAAGTCTCTTTGCTGAACCTTAGATTTTTAGGAATTTAATATCAATTAATAATATAATATTTGTATTAAGAACTCTTTTATGTCAATTTTGACACTATTCAATAGTTGATTTTTGTGAAACTCATAACAGATTGATTACTTCGAAAAAATTAAATTAAATCAATCCTAATATATCATATTATCCTATAAAATTATTTTAATTCATTAAAAGTTTCATATTATATTTATTTGGGTATTTATAATATCAATTATTTTAATTTTTCACTATTATAGTAATTACTGCATCATCATTGTGTCATAAATAAAATAAATTATTTAATGTCTAAAAATTATAAATAAAATATCATTGTGTAGGAAATCGTTTTATCTTTCTAATGAATATTTATAATCTAAAATCCAACATATATAACCCTATGTAACAATTGTTTTTCTAAAAGATATATGCTTGTGTCATTTTTGTATTCATTTTAACTTAATTAAAATAAAGTGTCATTATCACTTACAAGTGGATACATGGGGTCCCAAAATCGACCCAAAGATGCCCATGGTCGACCAGGTATCAACCAATAGGGTTAGGACACGTTTTAGGGTAATTTAGTATTATTATAATATTATTTTTTAACCCTTATTTACCGGATTTACCCTTAACCATGGTAAATAAAATATTTACCGCAGTAATTATTCAAAATGTCTAAAAATAAAAGTTACCTATTTACACAATTTGAAAATCCTGATTCCAAATATGGAATCCATTTTCCTAAATTCAAAACACAGGAGTGGTAGAAATTAATTTAAAATTAATTCCCACTGTCAAAACAAAAAGCGCGTTTTTAAGAGATAATAACTATCAAAAGATTGACACTTGTTTATGTTCGGTTTAATTGTAAAATTATGTCCAATGATCAACATTATATTAAATGGTAAAAATATATTCTAAATATACTTTAAAACTTATAAAATTCATAATTTATCACTATTAATTATTTTGATTAAAAAAGTTTTTTTTAATTAAAATTTAGTAATTTTCACTATTCATCAAAATATGAAAGTTATCCGAAAGGTACCAAAATTTCACCTTAGGCTACATTAGATATTCCGAATCCAAAAATGAAGTCCATTTTAAAATATAAAATATATATAATTTCAAAAAGTAGGTATTACTATTCATAACGGCTAGTTTAATTGGTTATGGTGTGTTAGAACTCGGTGTTGCGTACAACACACGCTATCACATTATTCAATGAGAAGCGTACCGTAGAAGCTTGGGGTGTTACATTCTCCCCTCCTTCAAATAATTGCGTCCTCGCAATTTCTAGGGTATTACTGCATAAAAAGACTCGGGTGGTTCTTCATCATTAGTTCCTCGGGTTTCCACGTTGCCTCTTCCATCTTATGATTTCTCCACAAAACTTTTACCAGACGCGTCGTCCGGTTTCTCAGTACTTGTTCTCTTGTATCAAGAATCCTGACAGGCTCTTCACAATAAGACAGATCGGGTTCCAGTTCTAATTCCTCATAGGTGAGTACATGCGTTGGGTCAGGCATGTATTTCCTCAACAGAGATACGTGGAACACATCGTGAACTTTAGAGAGACTTGGCAGCATTGCCAATCGGTAAGCTACAACCCCAATTCGTTCTAGAATTTCGAAAGGTCCGATGTACCTGGGACTCAATTTACCTTTCTTACTAAAACGTATGACTCCCTTCTATGGAGATACCTTCAGGAAAACATGATCACCGACCTGAAATTCCAAATCCTTCCTTCGATTATCGGCATAGCTTTTCTGCCTACTTTGAGCTGCTTTGATGTGATTTTGGATTACCTTCACCTTTTCCATCGTTTCCTCCACCAGTTCTGGACCTACAAGTTTTCTTTCACCGACGTCATCCCAACAGGTTGGTGTACGACATCTCTTTCCATATAACGCTTCATATGGTGCCATCTGAATACTCGAATGGAAGCTATTGTTATAGGAAAATTCTACCAGAGGTAAATATTGATCCCACATACCCTGAAAGTCAAGTGAGCAAGATCTCAACATTTCTTCTAAGGTTTGAATAGTCCATTCTGATTGTCCGTCTGTCTGAGGGTGGTAAGCAGTGCTCAAATGAAGTTCAGTATCCAAGGATTTCTGAAGACTTTTCCAGAATCTTGAAGTAAAACGGGGATGACGATCAGAAACAATCGATAGGGGTACTCCATGAAGTCTCACAACTTCATTAATGTATAGTCTTGCTAGACGTTCCATGGGTAGATCTTCTCTTATAGCAAGAAAATGTGATGACTTGGTAAGACGATCAACAATAACCCATATTGCATCGTTCCTTCTAGGAGTCTTTGGTAGCCCCATGACAAAGTCCATCGTAATATTGTCCCATTTCCACTCCGGTATGGGAAGAGGTTGCATGACTCCTCCAGGCTGTTGCCTTCCAGCTTTCACTTGTTGACAAACCATACATCTTGACACAAAATCAGCAATCTCCCTCTTCATTTTGTCCCACCAAAAATGTTCCTTCAAATCTCTATACATTTTGGTGCTCCCAGGGTGTATAGAGAAATTGGAACTATGAGCATCATCCAGCAATTCCCTTTTCAGATCAGGTAAATCGGGAACACAAAGTCTCTTCCCGAATTTCAAAATTCCATCTTCATACACAAAGTCTCTCAATCTCCCATCATTCACAGCTTTAATCTTCTTCTGAAATTCTTCATCATCAGTCTGAGAACTCTTAATCCTTTCTAGTAAAGATGGTTTGGCAACCATTTGAAAAAGCATTGATGTTTCACCTTCCCTGGTTATTCCCATGTCCATCTTCACTAGATCCATGAAAATTGGATCCCTTTCAATTCTCATCATGTTCAAAACTCCATGGTCTTTTCTGCTCAAAGCATCTGCCACCTTGTTTGCTTTCCCCGGGTGGTAGTGTATCGTGCAATCATAATCCTTGAGTAAATCAAGCGATCTCTTTTGCCTCATGTTGAGTTCTTTTTGTGAGAAAATATACTTCAAACTCTTGTGATCAGTATAAATCTCACATTTTTCACCATAGAGGTAGTGTCTCCATATCTTCAAAGCAAAGATCACAGCTGCTAACTCAAGATCATGAGTAGGATAGTTTTGTTCATGAATTTTCAACTGTCATGATGCATAGGCAATAACTCTATCATTCTGCATAAGGACACAACCAAGTCCTTTCTTTGATGCATCACTATAAATAACGAACCCATCATTCCTCGATGGTAGAGTCAATATAGGAGCATTGACTAATCTTCTCTTTAGTTCTTCGAAACATTCTTCACACTCTTTTGTCCAAAAAAATTTAACCCCTTTACGTGTGAGCTTCGTTAATGGGTTAGCCAATCGGGCAAAATTCTGGACGAAACATCGATAATAACCTGCCAAACCAATAAAACTACGTACCTCAGTTATACTCGTAGGTGCTAGCCATTCTTGGATTGCCTTGGTCTTAGAAGGATCAATAGAGATTCCATCTTTAGAGACAATATGGCCAAGAAAAGAAATATCCTGAAGCCAGAATTCACTCTTGCTAAACTTCCCATATAATTCATGCCTCCTCAGAGTCTTCAAGATAATGCGCAAGTGATTTTCATGATCTTCGTAGGTTTTGGAGTATACCAAGATATCATCAATAAATACCACCACAAATTCATCGAGATACTCCTTGAAAACTCTATTCATCAGATCCATGAATACAGAGGGTGCATTAGTCAATCCAAACGGCATTACAGTAAACTCGTAATGCCCGTACCTGGTTCGAAATGCTGTCTTCAGAATGTCTTCCTTCTTCACACACAACTGATGGTATCTAGATCAAAGGTCAATCTTTGAAAAGTATTGAGCTCCATGCAGTTGGTCAAATAAATCATCAATACGAGGTAGGGGATACTTGTTCTTTATCGTTATAGCATTGATCTCCCTGTAGTCGATACATAACCTCATAGATCCATCTTTCTTTTTAACAAAAAGAATAGGGGATCCCCATGGAGAAATACTAGGGTGAATAAATCCCTTATTACTCAATTCCTCTAGTTGTTTCTTTAGTTCGACTAATTCTACAATGGCCATTCTATAAGGGGTCTTCGATATAGGCCTTGATCCAGGAATCAAATCAATGGAAAACTCAACTTCTCGTTCTGGAGGATGTCCAGGTAAATCTTCCGGAAATACATCTACAAATTCTTTCACAACAGGTACATCCTCTATTTGAACATTCCTTTCCTCACCGACAGTTATTTCATTCTCTTCCTCCCCAATAATTGAATTAAGTTGAGCTACTGGGGGTGGATCTAAATAATAATTAGGTGGTGACGATTCTGCTCTAAAGATAAGTTGTTCCTTATCATTATCATCAAGAATCGTAACCTCTTTCTTCTTACAATAAATCTTCATATCATAGTCCGAAAGCCAGTCCATACTGAGGATTATATCAAACTCAATCATAGGTATGACGATGAGATCAGCAGATAAAGAAAATTTATGTGCTCTAATGGGGACTAATTCACAAAACTTTGTTGCAATGATACTTCCCTTAGGAGTTTTAACTGACAACTCCCTTATTAAATCAAATTGGAAATATCTAATTTTCTTAGAAAACTGGGAAGATATGAAACAATGCGATGATCCAGAATCAAATAATGCATTTGCTAAACTTGAGGAAACCATTATATTACCTGCCACCACGTCTTTCGGAGCTTCTACCTCAGCAGTAGTGATAGCATAAGCCTGGCCTTGATCCCTTTGACTTTTCTGAGGTAAGTTCTCCTGAAGCTTAGGACATTCATTTTCATAATGCCCCATCTCCCTGCAATTGTAGCACTGAACGTTGGTAGCTTCCTTCTTCCCCTTGCAATCACGAGCTTGGTAGCCTTTTTCACCACACTTGTAACAGACTCCCATTCCCTTCAAGCAAGTACCAGGATGCTTCTTCCCGCATTTACCACAAGATGGATATTCAACATTTCCCTTCTTCCCCTTATTTCCATTCCCAGATTGATCAGCAGGTCTCTTCTTCTCTTGCTTTGCTTTAAAGTCATAAGACTTAGAGAATTCATTTTCGGTCTTGATAGCACATGAGACAATGTCTTCGTACGATGAAAAGGATTGTGAGACTAATGCTCGACGGAGAAATGGTTTTAACCCATCAAAGAAACGACCAATATTACTTCTTTGGTTACGTATATAATCACCAGCATACCTTGCTAACCTTGTAAAGTTAGCCTCATACTTTGCGACATTCTCATCCTCCTTCTGTCTCAGACTTAGAAATTGCCTTTCCATATCTGCTCGATGGTCGCGAGGGAAGTATTTTTCTAAAAACAGATCTTTGAACTCCCTCCATTCCATATTTGATACTTCATCATCTTCCTTCATGTTTTGAATCAATGACCACCATTGATCAGCTTCTCCAGTGAGGCGGTAAACTGCCATGATAACTTTTTCCCTTTCACTGCTCCCCAAAGCCTGAAATATTTTCTCTAGGGAATTTATCCATTGCTCAGCTACTAAGGGATTTGTACTCCCATTGAACGTTGGTGGTTGTTGCCTCATGAATTGATCTAATATTGATCCTCCATGCTGCGGATCAGGGTGCTCCATACGGGTAAGGTTATTATTCATAACCTGAGTAAGTTGTCCCTGTATGGTGATTAACTGATCGGCACCAGTTGCATCACCAGCCCCACTATAATTATCTTGAACAAGTGGGAAATACCTACATGGAGTGCGTGCATTGATACAGTTTCCATTTCTTCCACTAGGCGCCATTTCTAAACAATGGCATAAACTAGATCAGTTTATGAATCAAAATACATAATCCCAAACTTATAAAACACTTAACATAAATTGAACTATTTATGGATATAATCCATAATCATAAGAATGTTTTCTTTGAGGAAGTATATACTCATAATCCCTTCAAAATGATTTGTAAAGAAAAATGAGAGTTATCCTAAGAATATCCCCCGGGAGTGTCGTAACCAAGAGTGCAACAAGGCCCGTTGTCGTGCACCAGTTCCCGTTCGAGTCTAGCTCAAAGCGGTGTTTTCGGGTTTTACCCCTAGGTACATCTGTGCCAGAGCCGCCTCTACCTGCTCGTATCCAGACATGGATGTATTGCTCGGAAAACTCACAAAATCTCTACAATACCAAAATTCTAGGAAGTTCTTCTATACTAATCCTCAAAGTTCATCTTAGGTCTACGTGCTCTAATCAGAGTTTATCTAAATCTAGCTTCCAAGGTTTGTACTAAACTTCCTCTGATACCAACTGTAACGCCCTGACCCTAGTTACCCAGAGTCAGTGCATTAATTACATAACATTGGCATGATCACAAGAAAGATCAAATCTCGAAAGACCGATTGGTTTAGTAGCCTTGGAAACACTAGATATATTCATAAGTTTTACATTACATCATCAAAATAAAAAAAACTACAACAACAACATATTGTCTCCATAGTCCATACTATTAACCCCTCATAATATCCCTGCAAGTCATTCATAATTTACTTCTTCACATCCTGGGAAAATAAAACATAGAAAAGTGGTGAGCTCAAATGCCCAGTAAGGATAACAATAGAGCGGAAACTTTCATAAATAAGAATAAACATTTAAGGCAATGTATAACTAAAACAATAGCCTTTTAAACTTTAACTTCAACATAGTATGGCATAAATAAAATGAAATAATGACATTTACTTATTCACATGGATATTCTACTAATCGAATAATCACATGCAATATCAATAACCACTTTCATAATGATGGAATGCATAATGCCAGACTATCATAACCACATAGCCAAGGCCTCGTGCCAAGACTACAAATAATATTTTGCCAAGGCCTTATGCCAAGACACTAGTTTGTCTCATGAGACCTACCGATGCATCGAGGAGCTATAGCGGGCTCCACCCGTCACTTACTAAGTCCAATGCATTCCCATATGAGAAGGTTTAAACATAACATAAACATTCGTATTAAAACTAGCATACGAAATGTCAATAATTTCACCATAAACTATGAATGGTATAAAAATAGCACATCCACAGTCAAACATATCACAAAACCTTCAATACAATATAAAAGTTCTGTATCATAATATATCATCCTCAAATAAGCGTAAAATCCATTAAAGGATGTTGACATAGATGAAATCAAAACTCTTTTTAAAGAAATATCTCTTTCTATTTTGAAATCATTTAAGAGACATATATTTATAAAATAAAACATTTTCTTTGAAAATATTCTTATAAGATTGTAAGGTAAGGTTTGACGATTTTATAACGGCGGAAAATAACCGCACCCACCGTATAAGTTAAAAAAAACATTCTTATCTTAATTCTGTCGAAAAGGTTAAAAAGCACCTTGTTTGGAAAACGACCGAAAGATTCCTTTATAAACCACTTACAAAAGTCAAAAAGGGTATAAATGACTTTAACTCATATTCTAGTAAATATTAAAATTTTTTTGAAATACATTTTTAAGAAACATGGATGTGGATGATAAAGAGATCCCAGTAGATTATTACGTATAAACAACCTCGGATAATGAAGAGATTGTGAAATAACCCTTACCAATTTGGTAAATTACGAAACATACAACCCATGAAAGATGTATCATACAATGAATATTAAAATACACATAAATTATAGTGTATTACACAAAGAATATAATTGTGGGCAGTACATACACCACACAAAAGGTGATGGTGGCAATATGGCATGAATCTCACGGGAATAAGGAGTGAGATGAAAACCCCTTAACTTGTACTTTTCCTTGGTTGGGGTAGGTTAACCTCCTGTATAATGGTGAAATAATTTTTATTAAATTATACAATAACCATATACATTAATATGATATCATATATGATCTTTTAATATTGATTTGATAATAATATCTTAGTATTATCATTGTTTCGGGTGTTAACTTACTTGTTTTCTTTTATATGTTTTGTTACGTAAGACATGTTTGTAAAGGAGAGGTTTTATATTATTCATATCCAGAATGATATCAAGTCCTTAAACATCATTTTTTAAATCATCAAATGATAATTATACTTGAATGGATACGATGGAGAATGAATCTCATCACATTCGTGGAGACGGTAGTCCGTACGTACGCACGAGCGACAATATCATTCTTTTGATATTAAAATAATATATAAATGGATGGTATATAATATATACAGAATCATTAACATGTTATATTTATTATTTACATGAGTTACACATCATTATTATACCCATCCAAATAATATTATATTGAATAACAATTACACCACGACGTGGAGACGGTAAGCCGTACGTACGCACGTATGGTGACATGTTATTCAAAGGGTGGATAGAATACTGAATATGGTTGTACCATATTTATAATAACATCACAGTATATATATGATACTGGATTTATTATTTTAGAATGGTAACAACAAAGGAAGAAGAAGTGGAAGAAGAAATGAACTTAGAAAAGGGTGGTGAAATCATTACCTCTTCTTCGGTTTCTTACTTTTGATTTGATCAAAAGGGATCCTTAGGTTGGCTTTCTGATAAAACTAAGGCCCCTAGGTTGTAGTGAGGGAAGTTGGGAGAGTATTTGGGTAGAGTTTGGCCGAACCAAAAGGCTTTTAAGGTGTGAAGAAATGAGAAGGAGGAGTGACCTTTTATAAGAGGGGTGAGGGGCACCTTTGGAAAAGCTAGAAATATTAATTTATAATAAATTCATATTCTGTTTCTAATGGATCCAAAGTTGATTATACAAAGGTTAAGGTGGGTATGGGTCGAAAACAACTCAACCAATAGAATTTAGACAGGTTTGGGTACTTATATTAACCTTATCTCTAAGTATTAACTCTAAGTTAATTAGTTTCACTTTTACAATGTCTCTCTGTATTTTTATATAATATGGTTAATAAACTTACTACATACATCCAAGCGACCCCCAAGTGGTCCATTAATGATGAAACTATCATGATATAAGTCTCTTGGCCGAACCTTAGATTTTTAGGAATTTAATATCAATTAATAATATAATATTTGTATTAAGAACTCTTTTATGTCAATTTTGACACTATTCAATAGTTGATTTTTGTGAAACTCATAACAGATTGATTACATCGAAAACATTCAATTAAATCAATCCTAATATATCATATTATCCTAGAAAATTAGTTTAATTCATTAAAAGTTTCATATTATATTTATTTGGGTATTTATAATATCAATTATTTTAATTTTTCACTATTATAGTAATTACTGCATCATCATTGTGTCATAAATAAAATAAATTATTTAATTTATAAAAATTATAAATAAAATAGCATTGTGTAGGAAAGAGTTTTATCTTTCTAATGAATATTTATAATCTAAATACAACATATATAACCCTATGTAACAATTGTTTTGCTAAAAGATATATGCTTGTGTCATTTTTGTATTCATTTTAACTTAATTAAAATAAAGTGTCATTATCACTTACAAGTGGATCCATGGGGTCCCAAAATCGACCCAAATATGCCCATGGTCGACCATGTATCAACCAATAGGGTTAGGACACGTTTTAGGGTAATTTAGTATTATTATAATATTATTTTTTAACCCTTATTTACCGGATTTACCCTTAACCATGGTAAATAAAATATTTACCGCAGTAATTATTCAAAATGTCTAAAAATAAAAGTTACCTATTTACACAATTTTAACATCCTGATTCCAAATATGGAATCCATTTTCCTAAATTCAAAACACAGAATTGGCAGAAATTAATTTGAAATTAATTCCCGCTGTCAAAACAAAAAGCGTGTTTTTAAGAGATAATAACTATCAAAAGATTGACACTTGTTTATGTTCGGTTTAATTGTAAAATTATGTCCAATGACCAACATTATATTAAATGGTAAAAATATATTCTAAATATACTTTAAAACTACTAAAATTCATAATTTATCACTATTAATTATTTTGATTAAAAAGTTGTTTTTAATTAAAATTTAGTAATTTTCACTATTTATCAAAATATGAAAGTTATCCGAAAGGTTCCAAAATTTCACCTTAGGCTAAATTAGATATTCCGAATCCAAAAATGAAGTCCATTTTAAAATATAAAATATATATAATTTCAAAAAGTAGGTATTACTATTCATAACGGCTAGTTTAATTGGGTATGGTGTGTTAGAACTCGGTGTTGCGTACAACACACGCTATCACATTATTCAATGAGAAGCGTACCGTAGAAGCTTGGGGTGTTACAAAAAATAATTAGTCATACTATCCAGGGACTTAACATAGGCCAGTGGGAGGCGATGTACCCTTGTCTCCCTTTGGTTGTGGGTTCGATTCCGATGGCCTTTCCGTACATGATGAGTTTTCACCAATCTTACTGGTTGTCCTTTTTATGAAACTCAAAAATAACCCTAACATGTTTTAACCTCAATGGTTTTCTTATACCTTTTATTTTCATCCCAACACATTAAGACCCCATCATATTAATTCATGAAGCAATATATATATTTTCCTTCTTTTATTTCACATCCATATGATAAAATAAAACTATTCCTAATAGAAAGAACATCATACCTTTATCATGGGGTCCATATGGTTTCATTGCCTTCTTGTTCATGGATGTAGATGGTCCATGCATTGCATCAATGATTTTGAGATCCTTCAAAACAATTTTCTACCTTCATCCAAACACACCTTGTACAACATGGGTCATATGGGTGTTCACAGAAAAATAGTTTCAAAAAATAATCATGTATGACTTATAATTTCAAAACATCTTATAAAACATGATTTTTATAAAAAAAGTTGGACCACATTTGAGTTGAAACATTCAATCAATTGTCCTTTTATAATAAAATATGTATTTTTTGAGAGAATATATTGTAAGAGAAAATACAAATAGGTTGTGCGAGGGTCTCATTCTTCATCACTTTTTTAAAAATCAAAATATGTTTAAAAATCACGAGAAAGGGAAAATGTTTAAAAATTCCTTGATAATATTTACCTTTCTTGAAAAATATGGCAATATTGTGAAAATATTATTTGATTAAATATAATACATGATCCACAATGATATCAAGGTATAGTGTAGGTCTTTCATATCTCAAACAACATCTTGAAACTGAGTTGTATTCTCAAAAATGTTTCACAATCATCGGAAAATTACTTTTCAATAATTATTACAAGCATGTCATCAGGAAGAGATAGGAATGTTTTCTGAGATCCTCCTCCTTCCACTTATAACCGAATTTTCTTGATCTAAAAAATCTATAAAACAAATATTAAACTGAAATAATATACATAGGGACAAACCATGTGTTTAATGAAAACTCATAATCCCTAATGTTATCTAAACCAACATATGATACCAACTATAAGGACCCATCCTTAAAAAATTACATAATACCGAATTAAATGAATAATTCACATTGAGGATCTTTTTAGGTTTAGAGTTTTAGATAATTATTCCATAACTATT
Organism: Viscum album; assembly: GCA_963277665.1. Lineage (NCBI taxonomy): Eukaryota > Viridiplantae > Streptophyta > Magnoliopsida > Santalales > Viscaceae > Viscum > Viscum album. The sequence goes on from CAUJRU010000001.1 coordinate 434,311, forward strand.
ACATATCAACTTGAATATTACATGTAGACGGTACTACTCAATAACCATTTTTCATAAAATAAAAACTCATAAAAAAACATGTCTAGTTACATGTTTTAGACAACATGACTTTTCCTTGATCCCCTCCACGACCCTATTCCACCTTATGTCCTATGAAAAACATTTCAAAAACATGGGATGAGAACAAAAGCTCAGTAAGGGATTCACAATGATGGAAGACTGTTAGTTTTTAAAAATAACATGTAAACCATGAAATATTTATCATAAGAAATAATTTCCACCTTTTTGAAGTATAAAATATTCTTCACTGAATAAAAGATCATTGCTTACCCTTTTGTAATAAAAATATTACCATAAAACAAATATAAAGCACACATGAAATATATAGGTAACTTGGTACATAAAAATTATTAGATGGAAAAACCATACGGTTTACTTCCACACATATCCATAAATGGAATAGCCATACAACTGACTTGCATACCCAATGCATTGGTGGGTATAACATAACCAACCATCCTGTTTTACTACGACATCACCCGCCATTTGGTTTATCACCCAACCACCCATCAAATGTCCTCATATCATTATAAATCATAACACATAAAACAAGCGTGAAGTAAAGATAACATTTCAAAATTGACATTACAATATAACATTTCAAGATATTGATGTAATCAATTATTTATTAATACCATTTTCAAAACCATTTAAATCATTTAATAAAGGGACTTTTTATTCAAAGTCCCCCATACCAATTTGAAACTTTTAAAAGTATTAAAATTTTAAAATATTAATGTACATATAAATAAATTCTTAAAACCATTTTGAAAATATGTACATTTATGAGAAATATTTATAAGAAGAAATCTTTAAAAACACTATTTTAGCTAATGAGTTCTTAACCAAAAGAGAGATGCTTGAATACAAATAATTGAGGAATAACATTTAATTAAACCTTCTAATTTCATGAGAATAAAGTAATTCATGAAATAATATGACAAATAATAGTATAGACACCATATAAAAGTGAATTGGTGCATAAAAACAATGAGGTCTCAATGAAATGTAAATTGAGATCAAATCCCTTATAAAGACTATATCCTTAGATTAAGGATAAATCAATTACATAATAACGTGTGAAAAATATAAGTACACTCAATATTATTGGATATTCAGTGTAAATAAATTAGAGGACATTCACACATGTTCTTTGAAAAACAAATCCAATGACATGGATGATTAACTCAATGAATGAAAATTGAGTTAAGATTACCCTTATCAAGTTCATATCAATTACTTGAGAAATTATCAATGGAGTGATTATGTGTATCAAAATTATATCAACACAAAGAGGAGTTTAAATTATTACATAAATAAATAAAAATTTATTCCTCATATAATCATATCATGACATAATCAAGATGTATATTATTAACCTAATGAATGTAAATTTGGTCAAGAAGTTCCCTTACGAAAATTCAGCTGCCTAACGGAGTCAATTAAAAATTCAAAAAGTGATTTGATGAGATAAAAGGGTTCTTTAATCACATGGAAATTATATTTACAGAAATAAAGATATATAAAAACATATCCCAACATTTTAAAATTAATATTTAAAGGCATAACATAAAAGAATTGTTTTACTAATTGAGTACGTTGAAAGTTCCCTTACCGATTTGGTAACATTCAAAAAATTCACCACATTAATGTAGGTTCATACATTGAAGAATTAAATACACATAAATTAAATCATATAATAAAAAGAATAAAATCATGGTCAGTACATACACCATGAAAAAGTAAATAGTGGCTAATATAGCATTAATCTCATAGGAATAAAAACTGACATGAAAACCCCTTACCTCAAGTCCGACTTATCTTGTATGTTCCTTTTTCTTTTTGAATAATAAACTAATGCAAATTTAAACATTATTAAGAACCATTTTCATTTTTATTATTTCTTTTATATCAATTATTACGTTGCTACAACAATTATTTAATTATTTGTGTTCATATCGGACATTTTTTTGATGTTTGGAACTAGAGGTAAAAATGAACTTATTTTAATTACAAGTTATCCCTGTGGTAAAATTTCCAATATCTCCATAATTATATTCATGATTTAGAAATAATATATATCTTATATATACATTTAATATATATTTATAATAGTACATGACATTTGGAGATATGAAATGAAACGCACCGTTCATTGAGATGGTAAGTCGTACGTACGCATGAACACTACTTTTTTTCTATTTCCTATTAAATGGAATGAAAACGTAATGATATGTAGTGATATTATAAATCCAGAAAAATATCATATGATATATATTTTACATAATTTCATAATTCAATCCTTTATAAATTCCATGTATGTCATGAACGAATCATATCACCTTGAAGGGCCGGTAGTCCGCACTTCCTCAAATGAAATTATCATGTTTAGAAATATTGGAAATCATAAAGTTATGTTTATAAATATAAATCACAGAAGAATAGAGAAAAAATAAACATAAAATATATCATATATAAATACAGTTCAATCATAATGGCCACCATGAGAGGTGGTATGAGAATATTGAACGATCATCGTTTCGTGAGGCAGTAGTTCACCATCCACAGAAACAATATATTCTTTATCCATTAGATGGAGGTGTGTGTATGTGTAGTCCGAATCCATATCAAAAAAACAACCCAAAATATTTAGGATACTGGTGTTTTTATGTAATTAAAAAATAAGGAGATCATAGGTATTGGATAAGGAACATAAAATAAAAGAACTTGAGAGAAGACGTTACCTTTAAATTGGGTGTCTCCCTTTGGTTTGAACGAAAAGGTTTACTTGAATTTCCTTCTACCAAGGGTATGGATTACACGGTTAATATAGGGATGTAGGGAGCTTAATTGGTCAGATTTTTTACAAGACAAGGGGATTGAGTGGTGTGTTTAATGGGTTATAGGTGGTGTCCTTTCAGAAGGGGGGGGGGCTTTTTAGGAATGTTTGAAAACATTATATTATTATAAACTTTTCTTCGGTTTGAAAAGGTGAAAAATTAATTAAATTAGATTATAGGATTATTCTTGTTGTAAATAAGATCATACAATAAGAATTGTATAGGTTTTAGATAGTTTCTTTTCAATTTTATAATCTCATTTATTTAAAGCATTCATTAATAATGAAATCATTGCATCATCATCGTGTCATAAATAATTTTATTTATTTGATGTCCAAAAATATTAAATAAAATATCATGATGTAGAAAATCATTTTATATATTTCAAATTAATTCTTATATATGATGATATAACTGATATGAACCCTTGTAAAAATTGATTTACTATACGATTTATGATTATATCATTTTGGTCTTTACATTAAATCAATTAATATAATGTGTCTTTATCACTCCCAAGTGGCTCCATGGGGTCCCAATATCTACCCCAAAATGCCCTTCGTCATTCATGTATCAACCAATAGGATTATGACACATTCTTGGACAATTTAATATTATTATAATAATTTTTATTTACCCTTATTTACCATATTTACCATCAAATCGAGGGTAAATAAAATATTTACTGAAATAACTATTCATAATGTCTAGAAATAAAAGATACATACTTAAAAAAATTTGGCCTCCTGATTCCAAACTTTCAATCCATTTTTTTAAATTCAAAACACATATATAGATGAAATTAATTATAAATTAATTACCCTTGTCAAAAGAAATTTCTTGTTTTTAAGTAATAATTACTATCAAAATATTGACATTTATTTATGTCCAATTTTAAAGTGAAATTAATTCCAATGGCCAAAATTGGATTAATTGGTAAAAATATAATCTAATTACACTTTAAAATAAATTAAAAATATAATATAAACATATAAAAAAATTATATTAAAAAGAATTTTTGAATTAAAATACAGTATTTTTAACTATTCATTAAACAAATAACATTATAAAAAAACCAAAATTTCATCCAAAGTAAATTTTGATGTCCCTATTCTAAATAAGAATTTTATTTTGTCAAAAATAACATATAAAAGTGACAAAGACTAGATTAAAAAATGGTACTCAATCAAAAGGCGGTAAAATGACCTTTTAATGAATATTGGAGTATTTCATGCTTAATATTTGATTCATTCTCATTTTAAGCCTCTAAAATTTATTGGGTAATTGTTAGAACATTTAACAAATAAGTGAAAGAAAATTTTAGTAATTTTTGTTCTTCCCTTACAAGACAACAACTATGCGTTAATGACAATATAAAAAAATAATATTATATTAATATTTTTTAGTATAACTCAATGTTGTGTGCAATGTTAGATTTCAAAGAAACTCATTGTTACGTATCTAGTACTCTATTGAACATAGAATCCCCTTTAATGTAAAATTAATATTTAATTTATAAATTTTAATAAATTTGAAAATGTTATATTCTTTTTTTACCTAGGATGTTACAAATCATGTTTAACATACTAGTATGAAACATATTGAAATCAAATAACATTTCATCAATGAAAATGTTGAACAAGGAATGATTAAAATGGATTATGTTGGAACTAATGAGGAAGTGGCTAGTATTCTTACCTGGCCACTAGTAGTGACTCTGTTTGAGATACATTGGTTGAACATCGGGGTTCCACCACCACCAACTACATAAGGAGTTCATGAAAATCCCCACTCCCTAGTTATTTTAACTATTTTAAAATGGTTATAGAATTGATTTAGGTTTATGGTGGAAATATGATTTAGTGGGGAGCATGTATTTGAGCACTATAAGCCTAGATTTGGTTCTTTGGTTTTATTTCTAAGGGGGGAGAATGGATAAATTCAATGTAAATAGAATTGAATTTTTCTGGATAAAAGAAAGATGGTAAATGGAGAAAGAAAACTGAAACTATGGGGGATAAATGATAATAATGAGAACTCAATTAATGTCCTCTATCATGTTTTGTACCCTGGCCACTACTCATGTAGACTTAAAGTGATAGTTGAGTTGTTTCTTGAAGGTTCGGGTTTTGATCGTCACTGACACTTCTGCAATTTTTTTTAGAGATTTCCAACAAACCCAATGGAGGATATTGTTGGAAACAAGCCTGATTGATGATAATAATGGAATATGATTTGTTTTTGTTATCAATCTACACATGGATGACATGGGTGTTTTCAAGGTCTGTCGTCTTACAAATGTGGCCAAATGTAGCATTGAAGGTAGTGTAGTTTGCCTATGTTTGCCAAAATTTTAGCCTCAAAATAAGGAATTTGTTCATAAGAGTGATTGGCATGGAGAAAGGTAAATAAAATTAGACAGGGAAGGGAACCCCATTTTCAATGGCATAGACCATGTACCATGTTCGGGAATAGTTCATGGACTATGTATCTAACTGTGGGAATGGTTCATGTATTGGTTCGAGGAACCGAAATCACTTCACGGTGAATGTATGTGGATGGGGGTGTGTGGTACGCGGAAGGCTTGAGGTTCAAGGGTTACTTCGGTTTGCATGATAGGAGTGGTACATAGTGATGCATATACCAAATCAAATATTTGGTAAATATTTGATTAGTGTTCTTTTTAGATCCATTTTTTGATATATAAGGAGCAGTAATCCCATTCATTAATGAGACTAGATTAGACATTAAAAATTAAGGAAGACATCTAGTGAAGACTAAAGTGGTTCACAAAGAAGAAGCCAATATGAAATGATAATGATCCGCATAAAGAAAAAATGTCCATGGAAGATAGCATGGTTCATGGAGGAATCTCTGGTAGTGCTTGGCTGAGTAGAGTAGTACACAAAACATGCAGGTTTATACGAGTTGTAGTGGCAATTCACATAGTAGGGTAAATTTACAGAAAGTGTTTTTTAGACACAATATACGGAGTTAGTACATGGATAAAGTACCCAAAAATGGTATGTGGAGGAAGTTTGTGAAGGCGTAATATGGAGACAATTCATGAAGAGGTGATCCACAAACCATACCTGATACAGAGTACGCAGAGGAGGTAATGTGGTATGAAAATAGTCAATGGAGACTATAATTTTACCAAATCATTTTGTAAAAGTATTTTTCAGAACCTACTAGTGTGGGAAAAATATGAAATACATCTGTCGAAGAGAATAATTCATCAAAATAGAATCCATTTATAGGTGAGGATTTGTTATTGAATGTTAAACCATTGAAGTGACCTTCAAGTAGATAAACTGAGTGAATATTCGTCCAATGTAGTGAGCAAGGGGGAGGTTATAGAAGTTATAAGAGGGACACAATGTACTTTCTGTAACACCCTTTAAAGGTACTGTGCCTATCACAAAGTTATTGGGATAAAATCTGGTAATCCATAAATTGGGAAGATTAGTTGTTTTTGGTATGACCAACACACTATCGGTGTATGCTAGATATAGCCCTTAGTGGTGGACCAAGTAAAATTACTGTCATTTCTTTGCATGTGATTGTTTTTTTTTCTGCAATTCCTCTTCATATGAGTTTAATAGGTTCTTACCTATGTGATAACAAGATCCATCAGTTTAAAAGAAAAATATTACACCCTGATTAACCCCCACCCCACCCTTTTAGCGTGTTTTGGGGTACTTCATCTATATTGAGTATGATGCCAAGCCATGTCATTTGGAGGGTAAACATCATACAAAGTGAAACTGAAAAATATCAAGAGTGAAATCCCTAAACTAATGTATGTACTCCATTATTATACAAAATAGAATTTCATGTTTCATAACTCGCTTAGAGAACTTGAAAAAAACACAAAGTCATTCCAAAACAAGAAAAGATATGAAACAATGTGAATCAACTCTATCAAAAAGAGACGATAATATATTTAAGGGTACTAAGATCTTATCGGTCGCTATAGATGATTCGACACCCATTTCCTTAGGGGAAGACTATATAGAATATATGATGCCTAAACTGCTACCCGGTAACACAACCTAACAATCTAGAGTAGGGCTACTCTTCAATCATGGTACAAATGGTGTTTGCCTACCCCATCCAAAAACCCCACCTCAGTATGAATGAAATGTTATGTTCAATATCCAAGCTTGATGTGGAGATATGAAAACTTCTCCAGGACTAGAAGTTGGAGATCACCCATAGAAGTCACCACCAAAGGGAAGGTCTGACAGAAATGCTCAATGTATCCCATCTTACCCCAAGATCTGAACTCGACTAGGATGAGATGAAACAAATTCCCCGCATAACCTTGTCTTCCAAAATGATAAAAAAGCTACACTGCGAGCACTAGCATCCTATATGTTACTCTCGTCATGTGAAGCCTCAAAATGTCACTTTTTTCACTAAAAATAGAGTTGATTGGTCGATAGACTATACTTCTCTGCTTTACACAACCAACTACACTTTGGTTCATCTATTTTATTATCACACAATTCTATATATATGTAATAGTATTCAACATTAAAATGTTGACCTAAGATCAAATAGCATGTTAGATATCTTCCTAGAAGAATCTATCCCTCAATATTTAATATGGAAGTAATATTTACAAAAAATATATTACTCTGTAGAGAGTGCAGAATACTATATAGTAGTCATCGCACCCTATTCTAGATGAATTAACTCACTCACATTCTATGGTCATAGCATCTCAGGGTAACGGTAATCATATAATCGAGTCTATAAGTTATCCAAAACCATATCTCATAGTTTTTCATCCTAGTTGAAAACATCCCACTAAGGCCTTGTTTCTCCCCGAATCATATAAGTCACAATACTAACAATCCTATAAGGATGTGTCGATGGATTCTAAAATATAGATAGAGTGCACTCACTCAAATACTCTAAATCCCATGAAATTTCATCCCCCGATAACATGAGATGATGCTACTTCTAGAACACATTTGTCATTTCCACCATTGATGAGCCAGCTTTTGGTGTTCCTGGAACAGTGTGCAGAATGAATCTAAAATTATCATGGATCTTTGCCTCAGCACATGTATCTACAATGACTTCCACTGCCTCATAAGAGACACTGCCTACTGCCCACTCCAAAGATCGGTCTTGGTCAAGTTATCTATTTCACCAAGTTAAAATTAATTTTGTATTTATATTTATTTCAAATTATAATTTAAATTATTGGGACCAGTGGTTCACCACTACCAATTAATAAGGTCCCATACACCTCATAATATGTGATATGGCATCCACCTAATCCACACCACAACATTTTCCAATCCATGTGCCTCATGGTCCATGACTCGACATGCCAAAATTAACTTCTTAAGGGGTATGTTGTATCCTAATCAAGAAAAAATAGTTTATGTGATGACATAAAATCTATGAAGCTATCATATTTTATAATTTCGTGCATAGAACAATTATCAAAATAGAAGGTATACCAAACAATACCCATATCACAATGACTTTTTATCAAGCAATTCACCCTATATGGAATGACATTATGCATTGTATCTGAATTTTAGCAATTTCATAAGATGATGGATGATATGAAATACCATCTCCTAATCTGTTTTAAAATAAATATAAACGAAAAATAATAATTCAATTTTTTCACCCAACTATGGAATAAATTTAACTATAACAGGAAAAATTAAGTAAATAACAATTTCCATTTGTGAAAATTTAGATTCATTATGTACATGGGTTAGATTCTCCCAGTAACAAATCATTAATGAATTAAAATTGATCACAATGCACTTTCAATTTTCCCTAAAAATTAAATTAATAATTAGAATGGATCTGATACCAATTTGTAACACCCCACACCTGGAGTCCATTGAATGGTGCCCCCAGCCTGCTTGGCCACATGTTCTCATGTGTGTCTCCCTGAATGCCAGAGGATTCCAACTAGTAGCAAGGACCTATGGTGTGTATCTAAAGAGACTATTCCCTATTTTCAGATTGAAACACAATGGTATAAATTATAAAAATAAATATAAAAATTAGTAAAAAAATAAGATAATATATAAACTTCCTAGGATACTGAAACAAATTTGTAGACACCATCCAGTAACCTGTCCTTGCGAATGAATGAGAAAAAAGAATATAATAAAAATAGAAGTTGAATTATATAATTTATGATGATCATGTCATGTATCTAAAATGAAACCAAAATATATATACATGTCTTGTGTACAAAACATATTTCAAAATATAAAAAAATATTATAACCACTTTATTCATATAGAATTAGGAGCCTTAGATCAGTCCTATGCTCCCCTTCTCTTAAGGAGCAACATGTCAAGAATTGAAATATGGGTCCTGACACATTCTATGCCTACATCATTATAGTCTATCTAGTTATCCAATGATACCCTTGATAGGGTGAGAGATCCAATCCTAGTAGTTCACCAAGCATGATTTTGATAAAAAAATCTAGGTATGTAATATATGAAAATTAACAGTGCATAATTAAACATGTATGTCAGTACTGAGTGAAAAATGTCAAAGGGAAAAAGTAAACAAGCATGCGATCCTACACAACAATAAATTTCTCTCTAAAAATAAATGTTCAATCTCCCATCATGAGGTAGTAGAATGAAAATTAAAATACGCACAATTGTCATGATTTATACACAATATCTCATATAACCCACTAGAATTTCATATAACCATTATATAAAATCTTCCATGGTCATGTCATATAATATGTGATGTCATAACAACCATGGTCGAGTCATGTAATCTAGCATGTCCCATTTTCCAGAACAATTTTTTATAATCAGTAGTGTCAGAACCCATGGGGTCAGATTCAAGTAATATTGGACCATGGAATCCTCATTGAGTCCCTCGATAATATCAATTGGAACTAGGTTACATATTAATTTGGGAACAATGATAATGTTTATTGACCATGTCACTGTGAGATAAAAAAATCTAGATCCATGAGCTATCAAGTCCCAAAGAATTCCATGGAATTAGAACCCAATGAAAAATCTCTTCTATGAAGTCCTTTAATATGATCGAGAATCAAGGAATATTATCAATTGAATATGAAGGTGTTAGGATCAATTTTATACACAACAAGGAATCCACTACCATCTCAAATCATCAAATTTTCATCATATAACATTTCATTTTCCATGATTTTACCCACTCATATAACAATTCCATAAAAAATATTTAATCCAAAGCATACACTTTAAAAGGATGTAATATCCATCTCTTAAAAGTCAATTCAAATTATTTACTCCATTAATGGATTCCTATAGCTAGGAAAGGAAAATAATCATGCTGTGTGTGGTATAAAAAACGTAAAATCTCAAATTCAAAACCCATGTGGGACCTTGGTTGGGGAAAAACATCCAAAAAGACTCAATTAACTAGTGCTCATACTTAATAGGTTCCATTGTGTTCAATATAATTATTCAATTCATTTTTGGGGCTATGTCGAACTGTCCGGCAGGAAAACAGTGGAAAATATCTCTACGAAGCATCAAACCACTCAGGATATGTACACAACAAATGTAGTAGGTTCGTAGTATCGTGGTCGCCATGTATCATATTTTGATTCAACTCAGATCAAAAGAAGAAAAAATAACAGAGAAAAACATTGAAAATTTGGCATATAATATTATAACTAAATATTATATAAGATAAAAAAACGATTAATAATGAAATTAATACAATGGAGTACTTACTCGTGAAAATCCAAAGAGACCAACAGTGGTTGATTCCATGTCCTTGTGGAAGAATGATTTCAAAATATATCTTTAAGCATCAAAGGATCTCCAAAGGGTATGCTACTGTCCATAGGTGAAAAATGAATTAGAATTTAGGCTATAAGATTATTTAAGTGGAAAATTTTCATTTTTTCTCAAAATAACAGGCCACATGTTTTGGACGCATGGTTGGCCACACTAAGCATTAACTGTGCACCCTGAAATGTATGTAGGGTCACCACACATGGTTAGTGAACACATTTTGCTAAAATGTGTAAAAAACACCTATCATCCAACTATAAATAATTATAGAGTCTATCACACTATTTTGTTCCTCCATACACAAGGTCTTGTAAAACCATGTATCTCTTTGAGCCCAATGTCCAACCCCACAAGTTTTCATAAAACCGTGCGTCCCTACTGTTTTTCTCAAAATGATGGGTTCTAGGATCCGAACAAGCCCTGAACGCCCCTGATACCCTCGATACCTCAGGGTATTCACATTATTCTATAATAACATGTTTAATCTAAAATTAATGAGATACAAACACATGATAAAAATGAGATCTTACAAATGTCCCATGTACTCTCTAAATTGTCATCACTTTTATACCCAACTGTGACCCACAAGAAAACCATCTGATTTGTGATGATCATAATATAGCCAATTATTCCTTATTTAATCTTAATAACACAAACCATTTATCCTAAAATTATGACAATAATATGAACCAATATTCCATATGTGATTATCCTATGATAACAACCATTACCTTATGCAATGATCATAAGATTATTAATCCCTTATGATATGATAAAAATAAGAAGAAAAATAATTTCTTATGAAACATTCCTAAGATAAATTGACTTATATTATCTAATTTAATAATATGAAAAACTATTAAATATTTTATGAGAATAGTTTGACCAATCTTTCATTATGTGATTGGAATATGATGATCTGATATTCCTTAGTTTATGTGCAGATGATGAGTCTACATTCTTGTATGTGATGACCATAAGATCACATAGCCTCCATTATTTTATGAACAGTATGTACCTTATTATTCATATTTTGATGAACATATGTCCACTAATTTTGCTTATGGTATGAGAATATGATACCTATAAGGCTGGTCATAGTGATGCTGAATGAACTGTCCAAATTCCCAAAAAACTCAACCTCTAACATAATGTTCGTCACCATACTAGGGTAGATAGTGATGTAACTAACTAACATTCAGATGGAAGGTGTTACTAAGGGATTCACCATTTTTTATTAAATATATAGGGGTATATCATAAGAGAAAAAATTCATCCTTATAATGTTATGATTACCTACCATCTTCCTGTTATGATCAAAGGTTCTACCCCCACCACCCATGTGATGATATGCTATTGACCGTTGGAAATGGTAACCACTGGTAACTGGAGAATGGACATTACATGAATCCAGGTAATGTTTCCATCATATATGAAATAAAATTTTAATTTGTGAACACAACATGAATTTCTTCTCCTTTAATTATGAGAAGATGAGTTTCATTAGGATCCACCACCATCAAATTCCTATTCATGGTTGCCTTTAATAATTATAAAATGTTTCCACTCGACATTCAAGGTTTTATTCCAAAACCAAATCCCTTTAATAAAAAGGTAGCATGGATTCCATTGACTCCAATGAAACTAATAGGTACCTATATGATGAAATTCGATATACTTATACCCAAACGGTGATTACTGAATCTCCCATAACTCCTGGAAACCCTCTTCCACATATACAAACAATAGTTGTAAAGAATATGGTATAAATGACTTAATCTACTGGTATAAAGAATTATTCATCAACCCCATAAGAGATATTACTATGCATGATTTGGAACCCCTTTTTCCATGATTATTTTCCCAAAATAATTGAACCTAAAGGGGAATTTAACTAATGTTTTCACTATCAATCACTTCAAGAGTCGTTCCCTATAGTAATTTAACAATAATCACCCTTATTCCCTTGGTGGAAGAAATTTGAAGGACATGACTACAAAAACTAATGCATGGGAGTTACCAATGACATATTCCACCAAGTAGCATTATCATCATTAAATCTCTACCTATCTAAAATCCATACAAGTTGACATTGCTACAGTTCAGACCACCCCCCATTTCAAGCTACATGTAAACCAAAATAAGGGAAGAATATTTTCCCTACACCATGATATTCTACACCTATAGATACTATCATACCTCTTACAACATTCAACACAATCATTATTATACCTACCATATGGTGGAAAAAATTCCATATCAAAATTTAGTGAGACATAACCTACTAACTAGGCATACCAAGTGAACTCTTCGAGTAACTGTCAGTACCAAAATCGATCATGGTTGACCTCCTTAAGTTAATGAATTTTATCAAATTGTATATCCTCTATACGGTAAAATTATTACAAAAAATCAAATATGTTATCCCAATGATTTCTACAACCATATAGTTCTTTCCTTTATAAATACAATAAAACTTAATGAAATGATCACCGTGTCACAAAGAGGCTCATCCATAGGGAACATAAGCACTAAAATAGAATTGGTCGTTGGGGAAAAATAATATTACCATATACATTCCAAAATCAAAGATTAATGAGGAACTAGAAGAAATATTTTTTTCTTCACCACATTAAACCATAGGGTACAAAACATAATGGTTAATGATGTTTTTTATTGATTATAATGTGATAATGGTCTAAAAGTCCCTATATAATTTTATATTGTTGGAGGAATTTTTTTATTTCATTTAGAGGGATTCGATGATGTCATCATTAGTTTCTTAATCATTATTTCTTTCTACTTCTACTATGGGTGTGGGGAACCATTATTCTCAATCATATAATTTTTTAATTAGGAATATTGATCACGTTGGGTCAGCAAAACTAGGAATGTACCCACAAGATGAGGATGTATAATCTACAACATTCCTAGACATTATAATGGATAATTTATTTATAAGTGGATATTGAAGTGTAATATCATATATATATCAAGTGGATTTAGACACTAAGAACATTTTAGTGGTGTTGGTGCAAGACATGAATTATGTCTCGATACGTTGCTTGGGATGAGGGTTAGAATTTATATGTATTTAGAATAACAACTCATTATATAGGGATATATCAAAGGTCAAAAGGTTACTTGACATAAATTATTGGATAAATAGTTGGGGATGATCAATGGTTAGACCATAACCATGGGGACAAATTCTATTATTTGTTTCTAACAACATCACAAAATTTCTAGGTCATTGATACATGATTTTTTATTCTAATATAAAATGTATAATCCTTTATTAAATAATAGAAATAATTAGGGATGTCACACTCTGATGTAGAGGGACACTTATTCATGTGATAATTTATAATTATGATTCTATAAGAAAGAACAATACATAAGGGTTGAGAGATCTGTAAGGGATTTAGACATATCAAAAAAATTGAGTAGTGGATATAATACCATGACGGGAATGGTTGTGCTAAAAAATGGTTTTCATGGGTTTCATCCACACTATGAAGACTTTTCATTTATGGGGAATCTCTCAATTAAGGGTAGTTTCATAACATTATTTTAATATATTCATACAATTTAATATTTGAGGGAGGTGTGCTTTATCACAATTATAGGGATTATAATTCATGGGATTCAGGGAAGGAAAAACATGTTGTAATCTTGGTGGGTCAAATGATGACCTACAATGACTACATTTTTTAAATAAGTTATTATGATGTTTCTTTAGAAAAATTAAAATAGTTATTTGAGTTCATTTTTTCATTATCCATTAGTACACCCAACTTACATTTATCTCTTTCTCTACCCCTCATTGGATAACATAGTAAAATCTTTTAAATTATTCATATTGCTCAGTTCATGGAGTATCCATCGGTAAGGATATCTACTCATGGATGTTTATTTTTGTATTCTCCCATAATTTTTTTATTGCTATCATTTTTCACTAAATAAAGTGTTCATTCTAGATTACCTGCTTTATTCCAATTGGGGTCAAATTTGTTAAAGGTTTTCTATGAGGATATTACTATAGACTATAGCTAAGTTGTTCCTATATATTTTAGTTTATTTCAATGTGGTTATTTTTTTATGATAATATGTTTTGGGTATGTTTGTGTATGAAACCAAGAATAGACCAAAAATATTTTCCTATCCCATATAATTTTTACATTCATATTTTCACATACAAAAAATATTGTATGTATCCTAGTAAGGATTGTATTGGTATCTTGTGTGGATTGATAGTTTAAAGGTGTAACATCCCAGGTAAATGAAGAATAAGAGATTTATATATTTATTAATATTTGTGAATTAAATATTAATTTTAGCTTAAAAGGGGTTGCTATGTTCGATAGCGTACCCGATACACAACAACGGGATTCTTTGGAATCTTACATTGCACACTAATTATATAATATTATTATTTTAAACTGTAGTTAATTCCTAGCCATTGTATTGACGAGAATGAACAAAAATAACTATAATATGATTATACATGTATTTATATTTATCCAATAAATTTTAAAGGCTTAATATATGAATGAATCTAATTTTAAGCATAATTTACATTAAAAGGCCGATTTATTGCCTTTTAATGGCGAACCCTCATTAAATATAGTTTTGCTTACTTTAATATATTATAATTGACCAAATAAAATCCTTATTTATAATGGGGACATAAAATTTTACTTTGGGTAAATTTTTGGTATTTTTCTGATAAAGTTCATTTTTTAATGAACAGTGAAAAATATTGTATTTTAATTTAAAAGTTCTATTTAATATAATTTATTTATATGGATAGATTATCTTTTTAATTGGTTTTAAAGTGAAATTAAAATATATTTTTACCATTTAATCCAATTTTGGTCATTAGAATTAATTTTACTTTGAAATTGGACATAAACAAGTATCAATCTTTTGATAGTTATTGTTTCTTAAAAACACGCTATTTGTTTTAACAGTAGGAATGAATTTTTAAATTAATTAATGACACTTATATGTTTTGAAATTGGAAAAATAGACATCATTTTTGTATTTGGAATATCAAATATAGATTAGTTTGAATTGTTGGTATTTTTCTGAAAAACATCAATTTTTGATGAATAGTGACAACACTTAGTGGTAGTTAAAAAATTTGACTTTTTCTTTTAAATGGAATTTTACAACTTCTGTGAATTGAATTTTTAAAAAATCAGACATACATGGTTGTTATCAAGAAGTAAAAAGTGGTTCATTAAGATGAAAATAATTTTTGGTGAATAGTAACTTTTGACTTTTATTTACGGCGGTTAAAGGTAAATAGGGTAATTTAAGGATAAAAGAATATTATAATAATTTAAAATTACCTTAAATCTTGTACAAACATTAATGGCTGAGTCATTAACGACCATGGGCATCTTTGGGTAGATTTTGGGACCCCATTGATCCACTCGGGGGTGAAAATAACAATTTAGATTAATTAATTTAATGTAAAGACAAAATTGAAATTAACAAAAATCGTTTAGTAATTAATTTTTATATGGTGACTTATAAGTCCTATTTTCGACTATAAATATTAATTGGAATTATAAAAGGATTTACAACATGATAGTAGTTTTATTATAATTTATAGATCTCTAATAAAGTAAATTATTTATGACACAATAATGATGCAATATTTACCTCATTAATAAATGATTTAAATAAATAGGATTATAATGAATAAAATATTATCCAAAACAATTCCAATTCTGATTGGATGATTTTATTTCGGTTATGAGTCATCTTAGCTTCGACCATAACGATTTTGGGACCATTATAAACCGAATATCATTATATTATAAAATAATATTTTCACACATTCCTAAAGAGCCCCTCCTCTCCCTTATAAAAGGAGACCACTTCTATGCAATTCCTCACACCTCTAAATCCATTTGGATCGTCCAAACTCTGCCCAATTAGGATCCCTACATCCCTATCCTCCTCCTAAAAGCATTACCTTATGAAAAAGGCACTTAAAGATGTCCTTTGGTTCAAACCAAACGGAGTTTCCCAAATTAAAGGTAACAGTTTCTCTTAATTTGTTTTATTTTATTTTAATTTTCCAACCCATAAACTATTTTTATTTCTTTAATTTATAACCACACCAGTATCCTCAATATACTAGGATGTTGCTATAAGAATTATTCTAACTACACTTACACACACCTCCATCTAATGGATGAAGAACATAATGTTTTTGTGGATGGAAAACTGACGACTCACGAAACGATGATTGTTCAATTACATATTACCACCTCTCATGGTGGAAATTATGATGGAAATATATTTATATATGATATATATTATGTTTATGATTTCATTATGCTTCTGTACTTCCATTTTTATAGCATTCCATTATAGTTTCCCTAGTGGGTAAATATGATAATCTCATTTGAGGAAGTGCGGACTACCGCCCCCTCAATGTGATGTGAATCGTTAATTCCATATGGGGGATGTATAAAAGATGGAGTTAATGATATTATATATGATATTATACTGGAATTATAATATACCTATTTATCATTATGTTTTAATTCCATTAAAATAAGAAATAGAAATGAAAGTAGTGTTCATGCGTACGTACATCTTACCGTCTCCAGGAACGGTGCATTTCATTTCATACCTCTAAATGGTATGTACAATTATAAAACATTTATATAATGGATATATATAATATATATGATATCAAAATCATTAATATATTTCAGGATATAATTAAATATTGACCACATAGACAACATGTAAATATAAGGTGTTCATTTTGACTCAAGTACCAAATATCGACAAAATGAACGTTATTAACTTAAATGATTACAAAATGTTTATAACATGGTAATAAGTGATATAAAAGGAATAATAAACTTTAAAAAGGTTCTTAATAATTTAGAAATTAAATTTAGTTTATTATTCAGGAAATTAAAGAACGATCGAGTCAAGTCGGACACAAGGTAATGGATTCGACCTCTCTCTTTCTTTTCAAGTACTCTCTTTTATGTCATTTAATTTATGCTCCATATTATTATGTTGGAGGATGTTATTTTATATTCACCATACTGTAATTTGTATTTTCATATTACGAGAGACCCCCCTCTTACTCTCATCAATTCATTTTAAGAATTTTTAAGTGGCGTCGTTAGGCTGCCGAATTTTTGTAAGGGATTTTCTTATCTCACTTTTAATTCCGTGAGATTTCCATTGTTCGCCACTTATTCATTACATGTGGTGTATTGTGTACTACCATTTTATATATATTATCATGATTCTAATTATATTCATGGTATTATGTGATTCATTTGGTGGTTATTAACTTTTTGTCATACGACTTAGTTGATTACAACGTGGTAAAGGGTTTCGTCTCACTTTTTATTCTCGTGAGATTCATGCTATACTTGCCACTATTTTCATTGTGTGGTTTATGTACTACCCATTATTGTACTATTTGTGTAATATACTCTCATTTATGAGTCTTTACATCTTCATTTTATGATCCTTATTTCATGTGACATATGTTTTGTAAGTTACCAAATCGGTAAGGGACTTCGTCTCAATCTCCTTTCATTGAGGCATTTTTAGATTTATACATGACTTTCTTTTATACGATGTATAAAGCCCTTTGACATTTACTTCTATTAAAAAGGAATATTTTATATAAAAATCATTTTACTAAATGAAAAAATGAATGTTTCTTTAACATAATCGGTGACAATGACCTTTCCGTCGTCGTGAGTATTATTTGATCTTTGGCTTCCTTAACAAGCCAGAATGTTTTTAAAAGGAAAAATAAATAACAAATACTCTTTTTATGTATTTTGGTATTGAAAATTATTTTGAGAATAGATTTATTATTTCAATATCTTGAAATGATATTTTATTATTGCAATGTGGAAATGTTATCTTTCCTTTATGCTTATGATATGTGTTAAGACCATGTTATGGTTCTTGGGCATTATTTACGTATATGGGTGGTTCCGTGATAAACCTAGGGTGGGTGAGCCCGAGATAGCTCTCCAATGCTTTGGGTAACGTGTCAGAGGTAAACATGAATGTTTCTCCTAAGAGATTTAGGGAATATTCAATAATGGGTATTCCAAAGTAACTCCCTATGTAGCTGTGATAGCTACAATGTAAGTATGGTATGGATGCCACAAGTTACCTTTATGATTTATGATTTCTATGTGTCTTTCATAAATCTTATGATTTCATGAAGTAAGTCAAAAAGATCATGTTTTTTTATATATTTATGAACAAATGTTTTCATTCACTGTTTTATAACCCTTACTGAGCCTTTTATGCTCATCCCAAGTTTTGAAATGTTTTTCACAGGACTTAAAGATTAATACAGTCAAGGATGGGATCAAGGAAAAGCCATGATATCTAAAACATGGAACTAGACATGTTTCTTTTTAAGATTTTTTATATTATGAATAAATGGGTACTGAGTAGTAGTGTCTACTTGTAATATTCATGTTGTAATGTAATAGTTATGGCCTAAATATCTGAAACTCTAAACCTGAAAAGATCCTCAATGTGAATTATTCATTTAATTCATTATTATGTAATGTTTAAGGCTGGGTCCTTATAGTTTGTATCAGAGGTCGGTTTAGACAACTTTAGGGATTAGGAGTTTTTGTTAGACACATGGTTAGTCCCTATATCTATTTTTTCAGTTAAATCCTTGTTTTATAACTTTTTTCAGGTCATGTAATGTCAGTTACGAATGGAAGGAGAAGGATCTCAAATGAAATTCCTATCTCTTCCTGATGACATGCTTGCAATAATTCTTGCAAAGTCATGTTCGGATGATTGTGAAACTTTTTCTAGCATACAACTCACTTGCAAGAAGTTGTTTGAGATATCAAACACATCCACTATACCTCGTTATCATCGTGGATAATGGGTTGTATTTAGATAAATACTATTTTCACAATATTCTTATATTTTCAATAAAGGTAAATATTATCAAGGTATTTTCAAATATTTCACCTTATCACAATAATTTGAAGCATATTATGATTTTAAAAATGGTGATAAGGAAGGAGACCCTTGCACAACCTATTTATATTTTCTTTTAAAGTATAGTCTCTCAACACATACATATGGTATTTTAAAAGGACCAATAATAGAAAGTTTCAACTCAAATTATGTCCAACTATTTTATAGAAATCATGTTTTATCAAATGTTTTGGAATTATATGTCATACATGATTATTTTCCAAAACTATTTTTCAGTGAACACCCATATGACCCATGTTGTACAAGGTGTATTTGGATGGAGGAAGCAATTGATTTTGAAGGATCTCTAAATCATTGTTGTAATGCGTGGGACTTCTACCTACGTGAACAATATGGCGATGAAACCGAGTAGACGCCATGATCAAGGTATGCTGTTATTCATTTTGGGAATCGTTTTATTATATCTTATGGTGGTGAAATAAGACTCCAAGAATTAAGATGTTGAGATCGTAATGAATTTGTATAAAAATTAGAGGTATAAGGAAACCATTGAGGATAAAACATGTTAGGGTTATTTTTTAGTTTTATAAAAACAACAACCTGTAGGATGGGTGACAACCCGTCGCATCCGGCAAGGCTGCAGGAATTGAACCCACAACCGAAGGGCGACAAGGGCGCATCGCCTACCACCAGCCTACTTGATGACCCTGGTTAGTTGGAATAATTCTTTTTAGTTAGACGATTTTATGAATCAAGAGTAAGTGGATTTTGGGTTATCTACGGAAATTATTTACCTATCATGGAGGATATGTGATTAGGTTAATTACATTTCAATATGATACTTCAAGAGCAACTGATTATATTTGGAGATAAATATTAATTTGTACCATGCAAGACTATGTGATTAAATCCTTCAAATATTTGGTATTAAATCTTAGTTTGGTTTAATTTGAATAATTTTATGGACAAATTGTTTATCAAATGGTCTTCGTTGATCATTGGGTTTGGTTAGACAAATTTTGGAGATTAAGAGTAGTTTTTCTTTATGTAAATGTTTATCTTTTTGGGGGATTGTCTGATCTTATACTAAACATTTTGGTTTTAGTTAATATTTAAAGACATGGGAAATATATAGTTCATCTCTTGTGGATTATGTAATTCTCTCGAAGTTGGTTATAGCGCTATTAATGTGAAAAAAAGTCATCCTGAATATTCATTGTTTGGAGAAAATATTAGTTTGTATTAGAAATCTAGTAAAAGATGAATGTCTACATGACAAGTAAGTATATTTCCTTACGTTATTGGTTAGTATCATTAATTAATTCCTCAACTAAAAGTAACTTTAAACAAAAACCTTGTCCGTTAAATTTTCCTATAGGGGAATCAATGACTATTTAACCCATCACAAGTTTGTGATTTTCTGGTGGTTAGCTTTCTCCTTGACATGTTTTCTATCACTCTCCATCAGAACTTGATGATTTATTTTCTCCTCCATATCCATGTTTTCATGGAATCCTAGTATATGTTGTCTCGGGTAACCTTTTTTACTTCTCTTCCTTTATTTTAAAGTGAGTTTTATTCACTCTCTCTCCGATGTGGGGCTTTTAATGAAGTTTCCAAGCCCAGTTTTAAAATTGCAAGGATAGAATTCCCAAATGGGGGGAAGGATGTAACATCCCAGGTAAATGAAGAATAAGATATTTTTATATTAATTAATATTTGTTAATTAAATATTAATTTTATCTTAAAAGGGGTTGCTATGTTCGATAGCGTACCCGATACGCAACAACAGGTTTCTTGAGAATCTTACGTTGCATTCTAATAATATAATATTATTATTTTAAAAGGTAGTTAACTCCTAGCCATTGTATTTATGGGAATTAATAAAACTAACTATAATATGATTATACATGTATTTATATTTATCCAATAAAAGATAGAGGCTTAATATATGAATGAATCTAATTTTAAGAATAATTTACATTCAAAGGCCGATTTATCACCTTCTAATGGCGAACCCTCTTTAAATATAGTTTTTCTTACTTTAATATATTCTAATTGACCAAATAAAATCCTTCTTTAGAATGGGGACATCAAATTTTACTTTGGGTAAATTTTTGGTATTTTTCTGAGAAAGTTCATTTTTAATGAATAGTGAAAAATATTGTATTTTAATTTAAAAGTGCTTTTTAATATAATATATTTATATGGATAGATTATCTTTTTAATTGGTTTTAAATTGAAATTAAAATATATTTTTACCATTTAATCCAATTTTGGTCATTGAAATTAATTTCACTTTGAAATTGGACATAAACAAGTATCAATCTTTTGATAGTTATTGTTTCTTAAAAACACTGTATTTGTTTTAACAGCAGGAATTAATTTTGAAATTAATTAATGCCACTTCAATGTTTTGAAATTTAAACAATAGACATCATTTTTTAATTCGGAATATCAAATATATCTTAAGTTGAATTTTTGGTATTTTTCTGAAAACTTCAATTTTTGATGAATAGTGACACGACTTAGTGGTAGTTAAAAAAATGACTTTTTCATTTAAATGTAATTTTACCACTTCTGTGAATTGAATTTCAAAAATCCTACATACATGGTTGTTATCAAGAAGTAAAATGTGGTTCATTAAGATAAAAATAATTTTTGGTGAATAGTATCTTTTGAATTTTATTTACCGCGGTTAAAGGTAAATAGGGTAATTCCAGGATAAAAGAATATTATAATAATTCAAAATTACCTTAAAACTTTTCCAAACCATATTTTTTGAGTCATTAACTACCATTGGAATATTTGGGTCGATTTTGGGACCCCATTTATCCACTTGGGAGTGAAAATGTCAATTTAGATTAATTAATTTAATGTGAAGGCAAAATTGACATTAACAAAAATCGTTTAGTAACTAATATTTATATGGTGATATATATGTCCTATTTTCGACTATAAATATTCATTGGAAAGCTAAAATGCCTTCCTACATGATAGTATTTTTTTTATAATTTTTAGACCTCGAATAAATTAAATTATTTATGACACAATAATGATGCAGTATTTACCTCATTAATAAATGAGTAAAATAAATAAGATTATAATGATTAAAATATTATCCAAAACATGTCCAATTCTAATTGAATGATTGTTTTTCTGTTATGAGTAATCTTATCTTCGACCATAATGATTTTTGGACCATTATAATCCGAATATCATTATATTATAAAATAATATTTTCACACATTCCTAAAGAGCCCCTCCTCTCCCTTATAAAAGGAGACCACTTCTATGCAATTACTCACACATCTCAAGCCATTTGGCTCATCCAAACTCTTCCCAATTAGGATCCCTACATCCCTATCCTTCTACTAAAAGCCTTACCTTAGGCAGAAGGCACTTCAAGAAGTCCTTTGGTTCAAACCAAAGGAAGTTACCCAAATTAAAGGTAACAGTTTTTCTTAATTTGTTTTCTTTTTATTTTACTTCTCCAACCCATAAACCCTTTTTATTTCTTTCATTTGTAACAACACCAGTATCCTAAATATACTAGTATGTTTTTATAAGATTTATTCGAACTACACTTACACACACCTCCATCTAATGGATGAAGAACATAATGTTTCTGTGGATGGAAAACTGACGCCTCAGGAAATGATGATTGTTCAATTACATCTTACAGCCTCTCATGGTGGCCATTATGATAGCACTGTATTTATATATGATATATATTATGTTTATTATTACCTTATTCTTCTGTACTTCCATTTTTATAGCATGCTTTTATTGTTTCCATAGTGGATAAATACGATAATCTCATTTGAGAAAGTGCGGACTACCGCCCCCTCAAAGTGATGTGAATCGTTAATGCCATATGTGGGATGTATAAAGGATGGAGTTAATGATATTATATATGATATTACACTGTAATTATAATATACCGATTTATAATTATGTTTTAATTCCATTAAAATAAGAAATAGAAATGAATGTAGCGTTCATGCGTACGTACGGCTTACCGTCTCCATGAACGGTGCATTTCATTTCATACCTATAAATGTTATATACAATTATAAAACATATATATAATGGATATATATAATATATGTGATATCAAAATCATGAATATCATTCTGGATATAATGAAATATTGACCACATGGACAACTTGTAAATATAAGGTGTTCAATTTGACTCAAGTACCAAATATCGACAAAATGATCGTTATTAACTTAAATGATTACATAATGTTTATAACAAAGTAATAAGAGATATAAATGGAATAACAAACATGAAAAAGGTTCTTAATCAAGTAGAAATTAACTTTAGTTTATTATTCTGGAAATTAAAGAACGATCGTGTCAAGTCGGACACGAGGTAAGGGATCCGACCTCTCTCTTTCTTTTCAAGTACTCTCTTTTATGTCACTTCATTTATGCTCCATATTCTTATGTTGGAGGATGTTATTTTATATTCACCATACTTTAATTTGTATTTTCATATTATGAGACACCCCCCTCTTACTCTCATTAATTCATTTTATGAAATTTTATGTGGTGCCGTTAGGCTGCCAGATTTTTGTAAGGGATTTTCTTATCTCACTTTTAATTCCGTGAGATTTCCATTGTTCGCCACTTATACATTAAATGTGGTGTATTGTGTACTGCCAGTTTATATATATTATCATGATTCTCATTATATTCATGGTATTATGTGATTCATTTGGTGGTTATTAACTTTTTTTCATACGACCCAGTTGATTACAACGTGGTAAAGGGTTTCGTGTCACTTTTTATTCTCGTGAGATTCATGCTATACTTGCCACTATTTTCTTTGTGTGGTGTATGTAGTCCCATTATTGTACTCTTTGTGTAATATACTCTCATTTATGAGTATTTACATCTTCATTTTATGATCCTTCTTTCATGTGGCATATGTTTTGTAAGTTACCAAACCGGTAAGGGACTTCGTCTCAATCTCCTTTCATTGATGCATTTTTAGTTTTATTCATGAATTTCATTTATATGATGTATAAAACCCTTTGAATTTTACTTCTATTCAAAATGAATCTTTTCTATACAAAGCGTTTTACTAAACGAAAAAAAGGAATGTTTCTTTAACTTAAGTGGTGACAATGACCTTTCCGCCGCCGCGAGTATTATTTGATCTTTGGCTTCCTTAACAAGCCAGAATGTTTTTAAAACGAAAAATAAATACCAAATAATATTTTTACGTATTTTGTTATTGAAAATGATTTTGAGAATGGATTTATTATTTCCATATCTTAAAATTATATTTTATTATTGCAATGTGGAAATGTTATCTTTCCTTTAGGCTTATGTTATGTGTTAAGATCATGTTATGGTTCTTGGGCATTATTTACGTATACAGGTGGTTCTGTGATAAACCTAGGGCGGGTGAGCCCGAGATAGCTCTTCAATGAATTGGGTAATGTGACAAAGGTAAACATGAATGTTTCTGCTAAGAGATTTAGGGAATATACTGTGATGGGTATTCCAAAGTAACTCCCTATGTAGCTGTGATAGCTACAATGTAAGTATGGTATGGATGCCGCAAGTTACCTTTATGATTTATTATTTCTATGTGTCTTTCATAAATCTTATGATTTCATGAGGTAAGTAAAAGAGTTCATGTTTTGTATGTATTTATGAACAAATGTTTTCATTCACTGTTTTATAACATTTACTGAGCCTTTTATGCTCATCCCAAGATTTGAAATGTTTTCCACAGGACATAAAGATGAATAGAGTCAAGGATGGGATCAAGGAAAAGCCATGCTATCTAAAACAGTGAACTAGACATGTTTCTTTTTAAGAGTTTTTATATTATGAAAAAATGGGTACTGAGTAGTAGTGTCTACTTGTAATATTCATGTTTTAATGTAATAGTTATGGCCTAAATCTCTAAAAATGTAAACTTGAAAATATCCTCAATGTGAATTATTCATTTAATTCTATATCATGTAATGTTTAAGGCTGGGGCTTATAGAAGGTGATTAATTTTTTTGGGATTTTATGATTTTATCTTGGGATGTGATGATTAATGTGGTTTCATGGAAATGTGATGGATGTAACACATGTGACATTGGGTGATGCTGATCATATATAATGGGGAAATTTTTTTCTTGGAAAGATACAAATGATGTTAACCATTTCCATGGGAATCAATTTTGTTTCTATATGTTATGGATGTATGTGGATGGGAATTGGAACTCACAAGGGGGGATAAGGCTATGTTTTAGTCATTTCCGCACATGATGGCACCCATGAGGTGGGTTTTTCCACAATTTGTGTATGGTATACTACAAAAATTGAGGGTATTATGGGTTGAGATGTTGAACATCATTTGAATGGGGGATATGATGATCATATCCATGAGATCATGGTGGTTATGGAGATCACTGGATGGTGTCATGATTCAAAATATATATATTTTGTATGTTGAGGATTTTGAGTCGGTAATTGTTGAAGGGGTTAAATTACTATGCACATAGTGATTTTTCTTTTCTCCTACCATTGGGAAATCATGGTAAACTCTATATTGTTATATTTGTTATACCTATCAACATATTTTGTGTCATATGAGAAAGGATAAATGAAGAGGGGACTTCTAGTATGGTGGACTTTGGGTACTTCATTCTACTCTGGAACTAGCCAAATAAGTTAATGGTTTACTCATTCTTGGTCAATCATGAGTGGAGTTAGTTAGATGATGTTCTTTGTTTTAGGATTATTTTACTTTTCATTCACTCATATAAATACGGATATTATCATGAGACTCTATTGTTGGTAGCCTAC
Source organism: Viscum album (assembly GCA_963277665.1). Taxonomy (NCBI): domain Eukaryota; kingdom Viridiplantae; phylum Streptophyta; class Magnoliopsida; order Santalales; family Viscaceae; genus Viscum; species Viscum album. The sequence continues at coordinate 460,821 of CAUJRU010000001.1, forward strand.
TGATTATACAAATACACCATGCACTGTCCCTTCAAGATGCAATGTCAACATATGTCTTAATGAATTGGTAAGGTAAAGAACCCAGAATCAAATTCCTAGTGGTGATAGGGGTGTAAATAGTCCATAGTTTGGATTTTGTGGTTTAGAATATGGGTTGGGTGGTTCCTTGATGTCATAATGGGAATTGGGTTTTAGTTACCCTGTGCTTGTATATATGTTCCAGTATACAAGTAATCTATTGACTTATGTGTGATTAGAATGGAATTTCTTATATTTACTCAACTAATTATATTTGTATTTTGTATTTTTGTTTCCAATATTTAGTATTTTCTTATGTTATATTTGTTTTATTTTTATTTTTATATTAATGATGGTATACTATTCCCATTATCACATCATAGATCCTTTTCTACTAGTTGATAATCATATCCCTATGGTTACATGCATATATGATCAATTGGAACAATGATAGAGTTACTATATAATGATCAAGGTCTAGATGTTATAATGTGGAATCATATGAGTATTAGATAAAACCACACTAACGGATTTCAGTTTTTTATTTGTATCACAATAGATCGATGATTTCAAATTTTTTCTGGACATTGGATTAAATCTTATTTGCATGCCTAACCATAATACAAATGCACTGAAGTCCATGTTACTGTGGAAATTCTAATTTTTTTGGCCTAAATGGTTAAAATGGAGATATTCAATTTTGATTCATTCTTATGTGATTTTATAAAATTATAACACATAAAATGGTCCTTAGAGGCAAGAGGTGACAATCATGCATCATTTTATGAATATTTTCCTTCAATGAAATGTGGGTGTGAAATTTAAATTTAAATTTTATTTTTTTTAATGGAAAGGGTTTAGGAATTTAATGTTCAAGAGACTAACTACAAGGATTTCTCTATGGAATCTTACTACGTTGAAAAGGGTATGTGATCCTACTTTAAATAAGTATGTGGTAATTCATGTGTATATTGTGTATAGTACATTACCCTAACATAGGCATGCAATTACATGGGGATAGATTGTATGTGACATCATTGAAATTAGAAGGGGTAAGATATGGTGGTTTACACTACCTTTTATAGATTTTTTAATTTACAATACCAATATAATTATGCATATATTGATAATGGTATTTATTTATCAATTAGATACCACATAGATGACCACTATGGAAGAATCTTGAGGAAAGAGATATGATTCCCCTATGTTGTGCTCTAAATGAGGGAACTGGGGACAAAGGATTAAATGAATCCTTGAGAAAGGCTTGAAGGTATACAGTTCTACCAAAAAAACATGTGTAGCCAGGGGACTGGTTGGATTATAGGATCATGGAAAGCCTAGTACAGGTTGTCCTAAGCACATATTGAGGGAGCCTAGGTATATAATATATGCATAGAGACCCGACATCATATTTCATGTAAAAATATCTTCCTTTATTTGAGACAAAGGGACGAACCTAAGTAGATAAGTACTACATTGAGTCAATACTGCTAATATTTGATCACATCAGGACACCACTAGAGAAGAGGGTGAAGATTGATATAAATATAAACACATGACCAGGATGATGCCTAATAGTTATAAATGTACAATAAGATATGTATGTGGGTTGGTGGATGAAAACAATGGAAATTGAGGTAGTTATATTTTAGAAATACACTCCCATGAAACAATGGGTGGATTGATCCTGATAGTTTATTCACAATGTGATGGGAGATACATTAAGCATGTGTAATTTCTTGAGGATTAAGGATTCTCTACAGTGCGAACAAAAATTGTTTTGGAGGCACTGAACTAAGTGCTGATTGTGGAGCTAAACACAGAATATTTGACCATAATATGTTAGAATGTTGTTTTGGGTGACACATGTAGTTCAACTCATTGAATACATACGTAATGAAATGAATATATTAAATAGGATAGCTAATGTATATGTTCATAGAGGCCACCATGGAGTGGGCCATCAATGAGGATTATTTGTGTGCAGTCATATTCATCATGTTCAAGACTTGTGTGATCAGTTGATAAACAATTGTTAAGAATATATTCATATAGGACATTTTTATTGGTTATGTAGGTGATCTCACAAATAGATGAGGACTGTGGGTCCCATTAGGATTTGGAATGTGTGGGGGTATTGGGAGAAATAGTGAATGCTGGTAGTTGGGATACATCTTCCTATATAGTTTTATGTAATGGATATGATACCCAGTTGTAGGGGTTGTGTTTATTAGTGAGTGTGGCTCTGTAAATATGAATGTTATTATGATGTTTCGGTGTTTTTTCACCTACCTAGATTAAACCAACATAATCTCAGAAAATATAGGGAAAAATATATATTATTAGGTACTTCATTAGTGGGGTTATTATGGTAAACCATCAACATGATTTATATGGTTTACATAATGTGGTTCGGTATATGTGACATATGTTTGATAAATAGATCAAATAGGTGTTGGTTTGGGAATATGAATCTGACGCGGTACATGATAGTTGTTTGATATATTGGTTTCAAGTAAAATATGTGGGTCCAGTCTAATATGGGGTAAGAGTGGGAATCATTGTGATTTTTGATGGTGTATGTTGGTGGGAACATGTTTTTGCTATAATTATAGATGTGAATAACAAGTTCATTGCATTGGGTGGTCGAGTAGATAAATGGATAAGTAGGTTATACTTATGGTGGGGAGTTCACATGGATGTAATTAACTTAAATAATTTTATTATATATGATATTTTGTAATAGATGGATTTATTCATATTTTTCTTGGTATCGTAGGAATACAGAGAGTGTAAAGATCATACATTAGTTAGTGTTCCCTAATGTCACCATAGTTTTTCTAGGGATTAACTTACATATGTTAGGGAGCCTGTAATAACTCCTGAATTTAGGATTTGTAATTCAACTTGGATCTCATGTCGATCATGTTAATTTATTCTATATTTAGGCTTCATAGTTGTTGTTTTTTGGTTATTGTACCATTTTAATGAGTAATAACATTCCTAGGGATAAAAAATTGTTGCACGAAAAATACAGTGTGATGATGTATAAGATTATAGTGGGGGGAAGTGGTCGAACATCATGATTAAATACAATATTCTATGAAGTTTTTGATAAATTTTGGATATGATATAATTTCATTCCCTGACGATGGATTTCCACATCAGTTTGGTTTTCTAGAAAGTTCCAATAAATGGATATTTCATTATCATTTATGTTTTGATCATAAAAAAATAGATTCAAACATTGGTAAAAAATTGGATGTAAAAGGGGAATTCTCAATGTGAGCCAGAAGATCATGTTGTTATTTGACAATATATATGGTTCACCATATACATTATGGTAAAATACAATTTTTTTGTTATAAATAAGGGTTTTGGACAATCTGAAAAATTTATAGAGGGAGAATTAATGTTGTTATAGATGTGGTTGTACCATGATGGTTCTTTTTGTAGGAAAATGCCACATAATAATTACCGACCCATATATATTCTTAACACAATGATGAGATGGTCGCATCATGATGTGACACTAGGTAGTAAATTCAGGGTCCAATGAAGTTGTGTCTCATTATGATGAAATGGAAAATACTATTAGGAGTTTCTAGAGGGGAAACACACACCATGATCCTGGTGGGAAACATCGTGATTTTATGGATCGAGTTTTATTTTAGGTAAATGAATATTTAAATAGTTTAATAAAATTTTTAATGGGTTTCTGGGAATCATTTCATCTATTAACCTCTGAATATAACATGAAATCATTTTCACTAAATATCCATTCCTCTTGTGAGGTTGGACATAATTATTTTTCTTTCATTATGTCATTCATTATAGGGAGTAGTTTTTGGAGAATGTGTTTTCCACTTGGAATATTTCATAGTTTTTCTCATTATTAATTTATTCCGATTTCTCCCAAAATAAATATTTGTTTATAGATTTCCAAATTTCTTCTGATTGTAAAAAGTCCATCCATTGTTTCTTTCCATGGAGAGTCCTATATAATCTGGGTTGCTGGTTCTTGGATATATATATATATATATATTTGAGTTTTTGTGTAGTGTAACAATCAAGAATGGGTTTGGTGATGTTACCAACATAAAATGGAACTGATTGTGGGATTTATAAATTTTTAGATATACCAGTGTGTGTTTCAATGTGTAAAATATTATTTATGGCCATGAAAGGATTAGATTTATCTCTTGTATGGGATTATAGATTGATGGCCAAAATGTCTCCAGTTTTTGATGTTGTTATCAGGGGATGTGATGACTGATGTTGTTCACTGGGAACATGAATGGTGACATTCAGGTGTATATATGTAATTTTGATCACTATGAATAGGAAAATATAGTTAACCATTGTGATGTGAATGGTGTTGACTATTTCCATGGCTGGAGAAAATGATTTTCTGAGCTGCGGCCAGAGGTTGTTGGTTATTTTGGTTCACCAAGGAGTATGATGTTATTGGGGTCATGTAAACACTAGATTGGCCCCAAGTGATTTTTTTCTACTGGTTATTCTATATATCCTCTATAGATTAATAAACATTGAGTGATCATAACGATTTTTTTGCATATGGATACATTAAGGATGGACATATGATCATGTTTTTGATTGATATCTTCTTATGATATCATGAATATCTCCATATATATATGGTATGTTCTGGTTATTGATATAGAAATCAGTAAACAAGTTGGAATACCTTGAGGTTCATAATATTGTTTCTAGATTTCTCTTTTGGTGTTGTGGTTGACTTGTGATGGTTCATTTGGTTATAGTATGAAAATAATATTTTTTTTGTATGGGATTGGTAAGAAGGCCCAAAAACTTTCAATGTGATATGTTGTGGAAGTATATTGCCTAACCAGTGTTGTTTTAGGAATATAACATCTCACATGAGGTTAGTCGATCATGAGTTTAGTAGGTTGAGATATTTCTTTTGGTTACTGGTTTTTGCACATTCCAAGAACTCATATATGTATGGATATTATATTGGAATGTCATTGGTGGTGACCTACATAGTTCAAACTCATAACCTGCTTTGGAAATACAGAAGGCATGAATACTGTATATGTATCATAATATGTAAGGGTAAGGTCCCTTAATCAACTATCGAGTAAATATAGAATGGAATATGGGGCATGTGATGGATGTTATGATTTTGAATTTGGTCCATGTTCTTTTTAGATGTCATGCATGATCTTAATTTTAGTTTACCTCATGTTTGTAGAAATAATATTGTCTTATTGGTGATCTTTTTGTCATTTTTATTAATATAATAAAATCTTATATGTTTACTTTTCTCATTTGATGTATTTCTAGTGGAAATTTTTCTATTATTTATATGTACATTTAATATTATTATATGATTATTATTATTTATATTCATATGGTATAGTCTCTTCACAATCACCCTTTATGCCGTCAATACTAATCAGTGAACATTGAATTTTGGAGTTGTGTACTCATAATCAAGTTTAATTCTATTATAGTTACCATAGTGTAAGATAAATCAAGATGTTATGTTGGGTTTTCAAAATAATGATCAATTACAGTTGAAAATCTCTTAAACCCTTTTTAGGATCTCCCAGATGATGACACTCCTACCCAAGGTAATGAATCAATAGAGATAGTAATCACACCCACCACTAGATTCCTATAAATATTATGTATAAATTTAAATTTACTGAGGGAAATACTATCTGCAAAATTGTAATGTGTAGGATAATGAAAACATGTGGGAGCTCCTAGACACTAAAACGATTCTAATTAGGTTATGACCTCATATGAAACATCACATATCCTACCAATATTTTCTCTTATAAAACTGTGTATCATACATATGGAAGAACTGGTGGGTGAAGGTCAATAATTTATTCCCCAAAAATTCATAATATTTTATAATCCTCATAAATAATAAAACACATGACAATAAATTATAAAATGATGAGGTCATAATTATTTTGATTCCATAACATCTTGACACCAATGGCTATAGTTTAATCATCCAATACGTATATACAGGATTTATTACAGTACTATGTTTAATCATTAAAGAGAAATCTCCACATGTGCATATTAAAACTTGGGTATTGTGTATTCTATTTAGTTATCTGCTTTTGTATAGACTAATGATAGTCCCCCTATTGATGACATTGATTATTCTACACTAACTACATCAATGGAGAAAATCATCGAAATCCATCTTCGAAAAAATTATATGTACCATAAATATTATAAATATGATGTGTATGATTTATTCTAGGGGATCCACTCTTATCGGTGAAACTTCTTGCTGGTATACACATTCCTTTTTAGAGATATTTCATTACCCTTGGGATCCCAATAATTATATCACTCTATAACACCCATCAAAATCTCAGTAATGGTAATGTGATGGATAATCATTCTATCATTCTTGATCCCACTACGATGACCTAAAAAAATTCATATTTAACATCATTTCTATTGTAGCATGGTGTTGATCATCATGGAAGTTTCCAAATCCTCTTGTGATACCATATGGATTAGTATGAGGTCTATGATTACCCTATTTTATTCCCGATAGAGTTTAATCAACCAATGTCCATCTACTAATCAATAGGGACTAAGGAAGTGTTAAATTTCATCCCAATTAAAATACCAAAAGTAAATGTGGGCAGCTATCCAGTGGATCAATGTGACTTTGCACAGTTGTATGACGCTTTCCCCACATTACAACTGATTAGAAAAACATGGGTTTCTACACATGGGTATATTTCCAATGGTGATATGATTTTTCCCTTACCACTTACATGGAATACATAGATATCCAATGAGTTTTAAAATATCATTAATTTAGGGTTCACACATAGTGGGTGGACAACATCCCCTCAAATATAAATTTCACAAACCCATGATTCAAATATTGTAATGTAATAGTTCATACATACTATATTCTTAGAGATATTTCCTCTTTGTGTATCCTAATGTTGGGAACATAGAGTAGGAAGTGGTGGCCAATATCTCTTTATTTTATTCATCAATTTCATGTTATTACGTTATTTAGAAGATGAAATTATCCACATTATCAATTACCATCTAGGAATATTTTCCTCAATAATTCCTCTACCAATTCTATTCCACCCTGCATAGGATGATTGTCAACATCCATTCATAGATAAAACAATGAGTAAAAGTTTTTTTACTTACATCATCACATAGTAGAAGGATTTGATCTACTTTATAGACTTTAAACACCCACATAAACATATTTTTTGAATGTGTGTCGAGGATGTATTGAATGATTGGGTCCCAACACTTGTATCCTTGAAATACCTTGGTGAGTTATAATTTTTCTCTAAGATGGCTTTTTATATTGAGGGGTCCATATAATGAACATGGAAAAGATCTGTTCCCCCATCACCATAATCTAAATGATTCTCGATATGGGAAAATACTACCTATATGATTCAACATACACCTTCTAAATAATCTTGTTCCACGAAACCCTATAGAAAACCCCTTGAAAGTAAAATCATATTTCAGGAATTTGACTTAAGGCTCCCATCAGTGATTAGTAGAAAGAACTTTTTGGATAGAAATAACATGGTATACAACTTTATAGATGATAATTATTCATGATTAATCATATTTTTCATGGATAATAATATTAACATTATTTTAAACATCATGATGTAACATGTTCTTGAGTTAAAGAACCATTAATTTAATTCCTTTTAACACAGTTTCCATTGAGACACCCACCAAGACTGCTTCACCAGTAATTACTATTTCGAGAACAACATGGATAATTTAATTTTTAACATATGAAATCCCCATGTTCATGCCACATGTGTTCTATTATCCCTATGTGTTGATAAAGCTAAATTGTATTGGGATTGGTTTTCAAGTAGTGGTGCACAAAAAAACGATGATTGTATAGGATGAAAATCAACAACATGAGAGTATGAGAATATTTTTTATGTTTGAATCCACCAATACCTCCCCAATACAATTCACCCTCTCTCGTGAAACACTCAATATAAAAATCCTCTATAGATTTATTGTTACAATGCCAAATCCACTAAAAAATATGAATCCCCTATCAATTCAAAATCTAACATGTACCCATATTATTTCATTCCATCCATATTTGGAGTAGATTATATTTATTTTTATTCAATATAATAATCCTCCAATTTGGAAAAATGGTATTCCACTATAAATGTCATATTATTAGTATACTATTATGTTACTCTGGTTGATGAATAAAACCTCAAAAACCCACATGATCTGGCACTCTAATTATCTCAATCCAAGGAAATATGTTCCTCATTCAATGATGATGATTGGGTTACTATCCTAGAAAATGATATTGTTTTGACTACAACATAAATGAAACATTTCTATAAACTCACTAGGAATTGTTCTTTAGAACAAAACTCATAAAACATATCTACATACAATTTGATTAGTTAAGAACCTGACCAAGTCATGACTATACAACCATCAATAAAATTTTGATGGTGATGGACAAGAACCATTTACTAATCCATATGGTCCTTGCACAATCCCATTCATGGAACGATGGCCCCAACATAGAAATATTTCCCTGGAATCAAATTATGATATGATCAAGAACCATTCTAGAATATCTGATCAGTTCTCAATCATTGATAAACTAAATCCTTCAATAGAACATCACAACACCATAATTGAGTCCCTAAGATGCTTTCTAGGTATTGATACTAAAGTGGTTATCCCAAAAGCCTTATGGTTAGAATAAAACAAAAATTAAGATTTCAAAAAAAAAATATCCTTATTGGGGGAATCTATTGGTGTAGTAATGGATGGTGGAATATTACACCTCCATGTCTTAGTAAATCTCAATTTTGTTAATCTATTTGAGTTTTTACTGGCTTGTGAAACTAAGATCAATCTTCTCACAATTGGGATTCTCTATAATCTATGATATATATAGGCCTATAAGTCCTCCTAAAACCATAACATTTAAGGATATGAACTGTGTAAGAAAAATCCACTGAGTAAGATCTAAATAATGATATAGTTTTGGGGTTTTGTATCCGATATCGATTTTGTGGTTGTCTTTCGAGATACTTCTTTTAGTGCCATACTTTTGAGGACCTTATTATACCTTCAGGATCGCATTCCTTTTTCATATCCTATATTATTAAAATGTTCCCTCAATAGTAATATATGTTTTCTCCATAATGTTACTACAACCATTGACTAATGGGAGACCAATTAAATTTATGTTGAGTATTAAAAACGGAGTAGAAAGATTCATCTGGTTGAAGGATCTAAACATGTTAATATCCATAATGATATGAAACTCACCTCAATGAATCCTTAAAATTACATCAAAATAAATTTTCTACTAACAATACAATTTCATAAAAAAATCTCCCAACCAAATATAATAATTCATCATTTCATAAAAAATTAATTTATCCCAAGACACATATTTCTCATATGATTGATAGGCGGGCATGATGGAAACGAAATCCTCTTCTGGTGAAATTCAAACACTTCTCCCTATTAACTTCAATAGATGCCTCGACTATGTGTAATTGGGTAAAGGTTTAACCATCTGTAAATAAATGGAGATCTCATGAATTATCGTGTTTGGAAAACCATATATACAAATATTTCAAGGGCTATAAACCAAAAAATATACCAACATCATCTTTATATAAATAAAACATAATATGTATTCTTATGGATGATCATCCACTACATGTGAAGGTGAAGGAACCAAAAAAATGTGAGTTCGTGTGGGGTTAAACACCCCCTTTTTTACCCAAATAGTCAATGATTCCAATTTTAATTAATAACATTACACATTTGAAGGGGTTTCCACTACCATCGATGTGTTTATACAGGCGTACCTTGATATAGAGGATGACCTAAAGACAAAATTGATTATTAGAGTAGTGCCACTAGATGAGAAAATTTAGTACATTTAATTCCCGATGAACTGTGGTAATATATGTATATAAAACAATATATATTTATCATTGAAGATCCATTGGCCAGAATCCATTGTCTGAGTCTTCATATTATACATTGTGGAAATAAATAGGGTCCCATGATAATGAACCCCTCCCACCTGATTATGGTCATGGCTAAAGCAGGTAATATGATAAAATCCACTTCTCTAGGGAGTTCAAATTTCACATTTATTTTCTATCATTTTTTCAAAAAATAATGAATATATTAAAATCATAGTTTTATGAACTTCCACGATATCAATTTACTTTACTTTAAGGATGTCATACCCTTCTTAATCAGTAGTTTCTGATTAACATATTGTCTAGCTTCTGGAAAATACCATTCATGGATAGAAACTCTATAAAAAATAAAATCATAATATATCCCCAATGATCAGTAGAACACTACATTTATATCTTTTTTGGAATTTACTATTACCATCTGATACACCTTTGATGGATTAATTCTTGAGAATGTTACCAATGAGTTGTGTATCTAATCATTAAGACATTTGAAAGAAACATGGGAAGTGATATGTGGATGATTTATGGGGTTAATCCTCCAAATAATAGAAAGATATAATTGATATTGATAAAATATATAGCATGTTTTGTGCCCTTAATCTAGAGATAAACCCATTGAAATGTGAATTCAAGTTTATATAGGGAAATTCGTCAAATTCTTCACCAGAGAGATAAGAATTAATATGGAACTATGGAAGATCTAGAACATCATTGATATTGTACCCTATATGAAATTTTTGATATATGATAGGATCCCAAGTGATCTTGGAAAACAACTAGAATGATTAATATAACTTTACAAGAATGTATAATTATGACTAAAAATGGAGAAAGTCACTACCTACTAGTTGGATGAAAAATTATAGGACTAATTCACTTATTTCAATTAATGATTTATAAACCCACCAATTATGATGGCACATGTCTAGGGGAAACTACTGATCCTTTATGTTATTTCTATAGAGTATTATCTCAACAAAATCATAGCTTAGAAGAATGACGTGGGTAATTACAATTACAAATACTCCCTTAGTCACTTTATTTTTTATACTATGGAAAAATATTCTCCCATGTAGAATAATTTCCTTTTGTTTATCAATTAATTATATATGTTCCATCATATTTTTATAACATCATGGGTATGGATAATATCTTATATAAACACATTGAAGTACAACCACAATCATAAAAATAAAACCAAACAAATATCAAGATGGGAAGTGACAATATAAAAATTCAACATTGAAGGGGCTCACCATCTGTGATGATGAGTATTTTTAACTCTTTATTACCACATTTTTGGCTCTCAATATCTATGTTAAATAATTACACAAGTATGGTGATTCTTAGTTGGTCATCAAATAAATCAATATTTTCTATTTTATCAAAAAGGAGCTGCTTTTATCCTAACACAAGAGCTCCTGTAATTTGATGGCCATATTTCCATTCGATGATAATATGTCTTAGGTAATGTTTTCTCAAAATGTATGGTTATATTACTTGGAAAACATTATCACATACCATACTGAATTGATCTAGATAAAATCACAATCCATATAGATCTTTAATGATTGATCACACCATCCATTCTCAATGAGTAAATTCAAGATCTTAATCAACATAGCCCCAGATCCTCACATGAAAATCCCTTTAATTATCATAATGTTGAAGAATAATTGGATTGAATAAACTCTCTATTTATAACCTCTATAATGGGATGAATTTTCCAACTCATGGTGAAGGAAAACAAATCGGAAGGCAGGTGGAGAATTTTGTCATCTCTGACAGACTCATATTAGATAATGTCCTCTATGGGGAAATATTTGATGGAATACTTCTTTTTTTGAATCATTCTAATAGAATTTTTTTAGGCCATACTGGAGATGCAATTCAGGAAATGTGGAGCTCATTAGACATGATTACGTCTCTCTAATTGGGATTGAGGACATGGATACTATTATCCCACAATGGTTGGTGACTACATAGAATTTACTATGATGCTTAAAACACTCTATGTTCATACGACATTTTTTATCAGCCTCAAGAGATGATCCACACCTCTATATACTCTTATCCATCAATATGTGGAGAACCAACAACATGGATCTATAACTATTGGAGATAACACAAAAGTTCATTTTTATTCATACTTCCATTTTATTTCCTTTTGAAACGGGTTTATGTTATTCCACTGAATGAAGTCCACAATCCACAATCCATTTTTTAAATATTTTTCTAAACCTTTTTCTGGTTATGTGGCAACCTACATTTCCAATCACACTGATAGATATAAAATGAATAAAACATTATCCAATAGAAAGTTCAACAACATCATCACAACCTTGAGGCCATATCCCACCATGAGTCATGAGCCATGATAATAAATTTAATGCGAATGAAAATATTAAAAACATCAACATCGACTGGATACAATAGTCAAATGTCAAAACTCAGACCAAAATAAAAATTCAAAACCAAAGGCACCACAGTGGAAATAAAATCTTGCATATCACGCTTCCAACGGAAAACATGTTGACGCCATCATCGTCAAACACAGTAGCCATCATCACATGATCTACATCCCAACCAAATGATGATTCATTGCCTCCTGAGTCACCACCTTTTCTCCTAGTCCATACCACCGGTGCACATCCCACCACTACTACACTCTATCTATCAATGTGAAACCTTCATGGAATCGAGCCATCATATATCATAGAACCTTGATTGCACCCCTCATCACCAAACCACATCAATCAGCAGTGCGCAGTGGTATCATCAAAAGATAAATCCTAATGAAAAAATAAATTAGATAAATCCATTTCACGTCGCGCCTCAAAATAACTCTTATCACTCCTCCGCCACATCCGAAAACACCCCTAGTTCTGATGGAACTGAAGAACCTGGGAACCTATAGAGGATAAACCTATAAAGGGTAATCCCAAACAACCTAATGAAGGATAATGTTCTCATTACCAATGAGGAGACAATTAAACCCGAGGAGGATGATGGCATAACAGAAAGATGAAGAAGCTAATAGAGGATGTGAGGTCCATTATCGCGGGGGGAACTCAAAACCCTAGGTGGGAGTGAGTGAAGTTGAGAGTAGATATGTAGCCGAGAGTGTGAACTAGGATAATGAGGCACCACGATTTTCCACTAAAGGAGGCCAATACATGGTTTTTATTGAGTTTTTGAAATCCCTGATCATTAATTAGTTTACAATCCATCACCCTATTCATATAAACAATAATAAAAATTTCTATTCTATTGATATTAATATGATCTATTAAAAGTACAAAACCTAATCCAACCGTACATCTCCCAATCATGATCTTGAAAATGGATAGGTGGAGTCATTAAACAATGTCCCCTCTAACATACTATATAAGATAAGGTATCTTAACAATAATAGTGGCCTTAAAAAGTTTTCCAATAAATTATGATATCACTAATCCATGACCCTGACTTATACAAATGTGACCCTGAAACCCTTATTGTATTGAATAGATAAATTTATTCCTATATATATTTAGCTACCATCACTATGGAAGTTTATATATGATAGGTTAATATGAGCATCAATGTTCCATGTTTAGATAGTTGAATGTAAATTCTTTTTTGAAAGAATCCTGTTAACATTGAACATCATTGAGGTCCGTTGAAATTATGAAGCACAAGAATTTTACATGTTGTCCTACCTATAGACATTTAACTACTCTACAATGGTGAAAATATTTCCAACTAAAATGATTCCTAGAATAGAAAAACCAATCATGGATCCCAAATGTGAAGTCACATTCAAAATTCATAAGGATTACATAAGGGTGTGTAATCATTGATCGTTATAGGAACGGAGAAAATTAATCTTCCAACTAACATATGGGGTCTTCATAAGAACCATGAATAGGATATAAAACACATTTACAGACATCGTTGTATAACATTAAACTTCATATAATTAAATCATAGATACATTTCATTAAACTATGTAACAAATATATTTTACCAGAATATGGCATACATCATAGTATACGCCCTTTCCACATGATGTTAAATTCCATGGAACTATCCTGATAACATGAATTTAAACTACATTACACCATGGACTAAGAAATATGACCATAAATTATATATACATTGTGATCATGATGGTTTCCCTTGGGAATGATTGTATCACATTCTCATGCATCAAGTTGTGTTGACATTTTCATTCAACAAAACATCCATATGGCCTCTATACCCACTACACAATAAATTATTCCCTATCAGTATTTTCAATTAATGAAAATGAATTTATAATATTTATTAAATGAATATAGAGCATCTTCCATTAATTGTATAACAAAATCCATGTACTATGATTTTTAATCATCAATATTTTATTTATTAATGGACTCCCATCTATATACAAAGATGGAACACAGGCCCAAGTTTTATTCTACCTCCTTTCCCGGTCATTCATATTGGATGAAACATCATTTATATAATCAAGATTTAATATAAATTTTTATAATATTACCTAATAGTCACACTCATCATTATTTTCCCCATTTCTGATTATAGCAGTATAACCAAATTTTTGTGAAAACTCATTGGGCTCTTCCCCAAAATTTTTTGACATCACTCCCTGATTCAAACATTTTAGGTAAAAAAATACATTTCCTCCACCACTCCCATTTTTCATGTTGAATTTTAGTGTAACACCGTAATATTTCATGGTACGTTATCTCTTTAATGTAATTCAGTAACTTGTAGTACACACAACACTGAGTTCGAGCGCACCACGACATTCCAAACTAGCCATTTAAAAAAATGGTTATGAATATTAATAATTGGATTTTGAATTTAATATACTAAATATAATTTTATCTTTTGTATTATGTGTTTCTTAGACATATTATAAGAAAAAGTTCAATATTTCAAATAAAAAATGTATTTTTCAAAAAAATGAAATTTTCCCTCCTTTTAATTGCGAACCCTTTTTAAATACAATATTTGACACTTTTAAATTTTCAATTTTATAAAATAAAATTCTTCATTAGAATCGGGATATAAAAATTTTCTTTGGATGAAATTTGGGTATTTTTCTAATAATATTCTTTTTTTATGAATAATGAGAAATACTGTATTTTAATTCAAAACTATCTTTTAATCTAATTAATTTTATGGTTATATTATATTTTTAACAAGGTTTGAAGTGTAATTAGATCATAATTTTACCATTTAATAAAATTTTGGTCATTGGATGTAATTTTACTTTGAAATTGGACATAAAAAAGTGTCAATATTTTGATAGTTAATATTTCTTAAAAACCCGCATTTTGTTTTGACAACGAGAAATAATTTTAAAATAATTAATCCAACTTCTAGGTTTTTAATTTGTTAAAATAGGCCACATTTTTTAATTCATAATATCAAATATAGATTAGTATTAATTTTTGGTATTTTTTTGAAAAACATCAATTTATGATGAATAGTGAAACCCTTAAGTAGTAGTTAAAAATTTGACTTTTTCATTTAAATGAAATATTAATGCTTCTGTGAATTGAATTTCGAAAATCCGACATACATGGTTGTTATTAGTACGTAAAAAAAGGTTCATTAAGATACAAATAATTTTTGTTGAATAGTATCTTTTGACTTTTATTTACCGCGGTTAAAGGTATCTTGGGTAATTCAAGGTAAAATAAATATTATAATAATACAGAATTACCTTAACACTTGTCCTAACCTTATTGTTTGAGTCATTGCTGACAATGGGCATCTTTGGGTCAATTTTGGGACACCATGGATCCACTTACGTGTGATAATGACACTTTGTATTAATTAATTTTAAGTAAAGAAAAAATTGAGTTAAACATATATCTTTTAGTAAATAAATTTTTACCTAGGGTTATATGAGTTATCTCTTCAACAATAACTATGCATTAGAAATAAAACAATATTTTCTACATCATGGTTTTTTTAGTTTGTATACATCAAATAAATAAAATTATTTGTGACATAATAATGATGTAGTGTTTACCTCATTAATGAATGATTTAAATAAATAAGATTATAAATATTTAAAAAATATCCAATCCTGTACAATTATCACGGGATGATTTTATTTATTCCATTAGTCATCTTATCTTTGACTATAATTAGTTTTGGTCCTTTGGAAACCTAAAATCATTATATAATAAAATAATCTTTTCACACATTCCTAAATAGCCCCTCCTCCCCCTTATAAAAATCCGTAAACTCTAACCCATTACTCACACCTCTCAAGCCCCTTGGCTCATCCAAAATCTTCCCAAAAAAGATCTCAAGATCCCCCCTTCCACCTATAATCCTTACCTTAGTTAGAATACACTTCATGAAATCCTTTTGGTCCAAAACACAAGGAGTTACCCAACTTTAAGGTAATGTCTTCCCTAAATTTCCCTTCTATTATTTTACTTCTCAAACCACCTAAAATAATTTTATTACATTATTTTATAACCACAAAAATATCCTCAATATACTAGGTTGTTGTTAAAAGAAGGATTCTAGCTACACATACACACACATCCATCTAATGGTAAAAGAACATACTGTTTCTGTGGACAACGAACTACATCATCACGAAACAATGATTGTTCAATCATCACCTACTACCTCTTATGGTGGCCATTATGATGGCACTGTATTTATATATGATATATATTATGTTTATATTTTCTCTCTGAATCGGTAATTTTCATTTACAAAGACACCTTTATGCTTTCCAAAATGTGTCAACATGATAATTTCATTTGAGGAAGTGCAGACTACCGCCCCCTCAAGGTGATATGATTCGTTCATGACATACATGTAACGTATAAAGGATGGAGTTAATTAAATTATTCAAGACATATATCACATGATATTATACTATAATTATAATATATGTATTTATCATTAAGTTTTTATTTCATTAAGTATGAAATATAAATGATAGTTGCGTTCATGCGTACGTATGACTTACCATCTCCATGAACGGTGCATTTAATTTCTTATCAACAAATATCATGAAATAATTATAAATAATTAAAAATATATATATATACTATATATATATATATATGATATATATGATATTTAAATCATTAATATGATACTGGAGATAATAGACTTTTGACCACATGGACAATTTGTAATTATAACAAGTTCATTTTCGACTCAAGTACCAAAAATCGACAAAACGACCATTATTAACATAAATGATTGCATAATGATCATGAAATAATAATAATTAATATAAAATGAATAATAAAATTTTAAAAAGTTCTTAAGAAATTATAAATTAACTTTAGTTTATTATTTAGGAGATTAAAGAATGAACGAGTCAAGTGGGACAAGAGGTAAGGGGTTTCTTATCTCACCCTTAATTTTGTGAGATTTCTATTGTTCGCCACTTATTTATTGCATGTGGTGTATTGTGTACTGACATTTGATATATATTATCATTATTATATTTATATTCATGGTATTCTGTGATTCATTTGGTGTTTATTATCTTTTGTTCATATGACTGGATCAATTACAACGTGGTAAGGGTTTTTCATCTCACTTTTTATTCCCGTGAGATTCATGCTATATTAGCCACTATTTGTTTTTGTGTGGTGTATGTACTTCCCATGATTGTATTAATGGTGTAATATAAATTAATTTATGGGTATTTACATCTTCATTTTATGATCCCACTTTATTGGGGTGTATGTTTCATGATTTACCAAATCGGTAAGGGAATTTCATATTTCAATTTCCACTCATCTGGTTTTACGCATACCTCATTAATTAATTTACTCCAAGATTATGTGTGGAATCACTACTTATTATTTATGTATTAATTTCCACTCCCCTTTGAGTGGATATACCTATGATACACATAATCACCCCATTGATAATTTCTCAAGTCATTTATATGAACTTGATAAGAGTAATCAAAACTCAATTTCCATTCCTTGAGTTAAACATCCAAGTCATTCGTGTTGTTTTTACAAGAAAATGATTGAATGTCCTTTTGCTGATTTAACCTGAATATCCAATCATATTGTGTGTATTTATATTTTCACACATAATTATTCCATTGATTTATCCTTAACTACGGATATGGTCTTTATAAGGTATTTCATCTCAATTTACTTTCCATTGAGACTTCTTTTTTGATTATGCGCCAATTCACTTTTATATGGTGTATATATTGTACATTGACATATTATATCATGGATCCCATTATTCTCATGATGTTAGAATGTTTTCATTACCTCAATTATTTGTGTTCATGTGTCTCTCTTTTGGTTAGTAACTTTAACTAAAATACAATTTTAAATATTTGAAAGATTTATTCTTCTATATCTTTCACATTAATGCCCATTTTTTAAAAATGGTTTTAAGGATTTATTTATATGGACATTCATGTTTTAAAATTAAAATTCCTTTTAAAAGTCTCAATGTGGAATGAGACACTTTGATTAAAAAATCTATTTTAAACGGTTTCTTGATAAATAGTGAGACTTTTAAATGTTATAATGAAAAAGGGGGATATTTCTCTCAAATAGTTTTGATGATTATTTAAATCTATTTTAATATCCTTAATTCTTATCAATTGATGTTAATTTATTATAATAGAATCTTTCATATTGTATTTAATGTGTTTTTTTGACTGTGGATGTGCTATTTGTATACCATTCAAGATTTGTGGTTAAATTATGGACATTTTGTATGGTAGTTTTAGAACGAATGTCTAGATTATGTTTCAACCTTTTCATATGAGGAATGAATTGGACTTATTAAGTGACTGGTGGAGCTCTCTATAGCTCTATAATGCATCAGTAGGACTCATGTGACAAACTAGTGTCTTCACACAAGGCATTGAAAAAATCATATTTGTAGTCTTGGCATGAGGACATGTCTATGTTGTTATGATGTCTGACATTATGTGTTCCATCATTATGAGATTAGTTATTTATATTTCATGTGGTTATTTGACTAGTATAATACCCATGACTATGTTTTATCATATCATTATTTACTCATCTCATATTCCTTCCATAATATGTTCATGTTTATTATTTGTAAAGGCATGTTTTTTAAATTATTCACTATGCCTAATTTTTATGTTATCTTCTCCTGTATTTCTTACTCTTACTAAGAATTTGAGCTCACCCGTTTCTTATGATTTATTTTACTAGGATTCTATGAAGGGTATTATGATTGATATGCAAGGTTATGCTAGGGTATTAAAGGAGTTATCAAAGGATAATTTATGTTGTGTTTTATTTTCTAATGTGTAATGTGACGTTCATGTATATAATATATTTTCCAAAACGGCTAAACAGATCGGTCTTTCAGGAATTGATTCCTTGCAATCCTGACAATGTATTAAAATAAAGCACCAACTCCAGGCTTCTGGGGTCGGGGTGTTACAGTTGGTATCATTGGAAGTATAGTATAAACCATGGAAACTAGATTTACAAAATCTATGATTAGAGAGCATTACCGTAAAATAGACCTTGAGGATTTGTATAGAATAATTTCATAGAATTTTTGTAATGTAGAAATGTTGTGTATTTTCCAAGAAATACATCCCTATTTGGATATGAGTAGGTAGAGCCGGCTCTGGCACAGATGTACCTAGAGGTAAAAGACGAAAACAATGCTCTGAGATAGACTGGAACGAGAACTGGGGCATGACAACGGGCCATGCTGCACTCATGGTTACGACACTCTCGGGGGATATTCATAGGATAATTTACATTTTAATTACAAACCGATTTGATGGATTTTAATATAATATGAGAATAAATAAATTTGGTTGATCCTAATGTGTCTATGATTAAAAACAAGGTGTCAAGATATTCCTTAAATTATTTTATGACTGACACTATGCTTTCTTGTGTTAGTCAATGGATGTATTCGATGTAAGTCATAGTAACATTGAACATTATGTACAAGGTGGGAACAATGGTGGAAATGAGCAAAAAAATGGAATGTTGATAGGCTTAAAAGATATTGTTTTCATTCTGAATCAGTTTTCCAAAAATATGATCAACAACATATATATTAACCTACTCCCAAACTCAACAAAGAAGATAAAGGAGGTGAATGATAAGAGCTCAAGTAGTGAAGACCACGGAGATTAGAAAGCTCATTTTCAATCATGCAGGAAATGTGGAAGGAAAAACCAAGGAAAGTGTCTCAATGGAATAAAGATATGCTTTATGTGTGGGAAATAAGGACATAAAGTAAATAATTGTCGATGAAAAATGAAGAGTACTATGGAAGATTATAAAAATGATCCCAAGAATCCATTTACAGTCTTTGTTAATAGGATTACGTTGGAAGAAATTTCTCTTGTATGTGTCGCCCTACAGTTAGTTATTTGAAAATGATATTCGAGGAACGATTATTTTTTCTTTTGTGGATATAGTTCTAAATAACCATTTGGGTTTATATGATCCTTGAATTTGAGGCAATTACAGGTTATTAATTTTTAGGATTAAAATGCGGGGAATGTAATAAAATTTAAGGTTAAAATATTTAGGGTTATTTTGAGGAATTTATCTCATTTATTTAATATTATTAAACTACATAGTTTTGGAAAAAAGACAACACACAGACAGTGTGACAACCCGTCGCATTGAACAAAGCTGCGGGAATTAAACCCACAACCAAAGTGCGACTGGGATTTATCACCGACCACTGGACTATGCGATGTCCATGGTTAGTATGACTAATTCTTTTTAGTTAAATTATTTTTTTGGACCATGAATATGTTGATTTTTGGAACTTATGATTTATCCTTAGTATAGTAATATTATTTGGTGATTAAGTGATAAATGTTATTTAGGAAGATGTTCTCTCTTTTGGTAACACAATATGCCTAAGGAAAAGAGAATACTATGGGATTTCATTTGTGGAGTAATGGTGGGGTTTTTATATTTTTTTGTGGATTTATAGCTATTTGGGTTAAATATGGAAATTATTAACTTATCATAGAGGATATGTGATTAGGTTAATTTCTTTTATGTATGTGATTTTAAGAGTAGTCCATGTTATTTAGAGATATAATTTACCGTGGAAGACAATGTAAGAAAATTCTTATGAGTTTTGAGTTTCCATATTAGTTTGGAATATATTGAATTATTTTATAGAAAATTGTTTATTGAATGGTATTTTTTGTACTTTGGGTATTGTTGGTTTAATTTTAGAAAATAATATTAGTATTTCTTTCTCTAATGTATTATCCTTTTTGGGGATCATCTCATCTTTTACTAACCATTATGGTTTTGGTTAATCTCTAAAGAGAAGGGAAATATATAGTTCATACTTTGTGGATTATGTTATTCTCTATAGGTTGAATCTAGCACTTCATGTGTGACTAAGACATCTTGAATACTCATCTTATGGAGTTAATGATTAGTTTGTGGAAATAATTAAGTGAAGGATGAAACTTTACATGTCATTATATATATATATATATATATATTCTTATTATATGAATAAAATAATTATTAAAATTTAGTGAAGGGATTTTAAAACAAAAAATTGATATCCTAATGCTTTATGTTTTGTTTAACTGATGATTTTTTAAATGATTATAGATATATGGATTTGAGGCCCTCAATTTTACAATTTTTTGTGATTGATGACCCCAATCACTACCTATAAATATTTACGCTTTTCCTCCAATTATGTGTCTCTAATTTCCACCAATGTTCTCTTAATAGAGATCATAATTTTGTGGTGACATTTTCATTTCACATTCCCTCTTATTAAGACTATATTTTCTTATCCCAATTTCCGATATGGGTTTTACCCAAAGGTAATTTTCTATTTTTAACCATTTATTTTTGAAGAACAATTTAAAATTGCGAGGACAGAATTTATAGAATGAGGGGAGAATGTTACACACCAAGATTTCATGGTACATTTTCTCTTCAAAGTAATTCAATAATATTTACTATACATAAAACTGAGTTCGAGCGCACCACAACATACAAAAATAGCATTTCAAAAAAATGGTTATGAATAATATTAATTGGATTTTGAATTTTATATACTTCATATAATTTTTAATTATGTATTTTCTGTTTCTTAGACATATTATAAGAACAAATTCAATTTTTTAGATAAAAATGTATTTTAAAAAAAAATCAATTTTACCACCTTTTAATAGAAAACCCTCTTTAAATCCAATATTTGACACTTATATATATTAAATTTGATAAAATAAATTTATTCCTTATATTCAGGACATCAAAATTTACTTTGGATGAAATTTTGGTATTTTTCTAATAATATTCTTTTTTATGAATAGTGAGAAATACTGTATTTTAATTCAAAACTACCATCTAATCTCATAAATTTATATGGTTATATTATCTTTTCAATTTATTTTTAAGTGTAATTAGATTATATTTTTACCATTTAATTAATTTTTGGTCTTTGGAAGTAATTTCACTTTAAAATTGAACATAAATAAGTGCCAAGCTTTTGATAGTTAATATTTCATAAAAACACGCTTTATGTTTTGACAATAAGAATTAATTTTAAATTAATTAATCCAACATCTATGTTTTGAATTTTGTAAAATAGAAATCATTTTTGAATTGGGAATATCAAATATATCATTGGCTTAATTTTTTCTATTTTTCTGAAAAACATCAATATTTGATGAATAGTGAAACCACTAAGTAGTAGTTAATAATATGTCTTTTTCATTTAAATGAAATTTTTACCACTTCAGTGAATTGAATTTCGAATATCCAACATAAATTGTTGTTATTAGTACATCAAATTTGGTTCAATAAGATAAAAATTATTTTTGGTGAATAGTAACTTTTGACATTTATTTTCCACGGTTAAATGTAAATATGGTAATTCAAGGTAAAAACAATATTATAATAATACAAAAAATCTTATCACTTTACCTAACCTTATTAGATGAGTCATGGCCAACCATGGGAATCATTGGGTCGATTTTGGGACCACATGGATCCACTTAAGACTGATAATGACACTTTCTATTAATTAATTATATGTAAAGACAAAAATGACATAAACATATATGTTTTAGTAAATAATTTTTTACGTGGGGTTATATAAGTTATCATATCAAATATAAATATTACATAGAAATAATAAAATATTTCCTAAATCATGTTATTTTTTTATAATTTTTAGTCATCAAATAAATAAAATTATTTATGTCACAATAAAGATGTAGTGTTTACCTCATTAAAGAATGATTTAAATAAATAAGATTATAATGATTAATAAAAATATCCGAAACCTATCCAATTATTATTGGATGATTTAATTTAGATAATTATTCATCTTATCTTATACTATAATTAGTTTTGGACCTTTAGAAACCAAAAAGCATTATATAATAAAATAATCTTTTCACACTTTCCTAAAGAGCCCCTCCTCCCCCTTATAAAAAGACCTCACCTCTAACACATTACCCACACCTCTCAAGCCCATTGGCTCGACCAAAATCTTCCCAAATAATCTCTCAAGATCTCTTCCTTCCACCTAGATTCCTTACCCTAGGCAGAAGACACTTCAAGGAATCCTTTAGGTTCAATCCAAATAGAGTTACCCAATTTTAAGGTTACATCTTCCCTAATGTTCTCTTCATTTATTTTATTTATCCAACCCCCGAAATTTTTTTATTACTTTATATTATAAAATCACATGTATATTCAATATACTAGGTTGTTTTTATGATATGTATTCGAGCTACACATTCACACACCTCTATCTAATGGTAAAAGAACATACAGTTTCTGTGGACAGAGAACTACTGCCTCATGGAGCGATGATTGTACAATTATCACCTTCCGCCTCTTATGGTGGCCATTATGATGGAACTGTATTTATATATAATATATATTTGGTTTATTGTTTCTCTATGGTTCTGTAATTTTCATTTACAAACACACCTTTTTTCTTTCTAATATCTGTGAACATGATAATTTCATTTGAGGAAGTGCGGAATACCGCCCCCTCAATGTGATATGATTCATTCATGGAATACATGGAACGTATAAAGGATGGAGTTAATTAAATTATGAAACACATATATCATATGATATTATCCTATAATTTTAATATACCTATGTATCATTATGTTTTCATTTCATCAAATATTAAATAGAAATCAATGTAGCGTTCATGCGTACGTATGGTTACCGTGCCCATGAATGGTGCATTTCATTTTTTTATCTCCAAATATCATGAACTAATTATATATATATATATATATACTGTATATATATGATATATATGATATTTAAATCATGAATATTACACTGGAGATAATAGGATTTTGTCCACATGGACTATTTGTAATTATAACATGTTCATTATTGACTTAAGTACCAAAAATCAACAAAAAAACAATTATTAACTTAAATGATTACATAATGTTTATGACAGGTCAATAAGTGATATAAAAGTAATAATAAACTTGAAAAAGTTTCTTAAGAAAGTATAAATTTACATTAGTTTATTATTCAGGATATTATAGAATGAATCAGTCAAGTCGGACACGAGGTAAGGGATTTCTTATCTCATTCTTAATTTCGTGACATTTCCATTGTTTGCCGCTTATTTATTGCATGTGGTGTATTGTGTACTTCCATTTGATATACATTATCAATATTATCTTTATATTAATGATTTTAGAGACCCAAAGCTTGAAGTACATGGACATTACATTACTTTTGCAGAATACCTAATACATAACAAAAACATACACCAAATGATCGTAATGGTTTAGTGTCTTTGGAAAGTTGGAACATAATCTTCTAATCTTGGTGAAAGATCTTCAATGTTTCCCATTAATATAATCCCTTTTTTCTTACCTAAAACCATTATTTATATCCTGGGGAAAATAAAACATATAAAGGGTGAGCTCAAATGCTCAGTAAGGGTAAGCATGGAGAAAATAAAACAAACCATATACATTTGAACTTTGAAACATGAACATAAATATTAAACATCAAAATATTATGTTGTGAAATAAATATTGGTAGTACGTAAGGCATAGATAATAAAGGAACTTTAATCATGATAAAATATCATGGGTATAAAACAATTAATTGTGGAAAACCATTGAGCACATGATATGATTTCCATAGTAGCTAAGGCATTGCTGCCAAGACAATCTTAGTGGACAAAGTCCCTTTCTGAATCGAGTACACTCATCATTCCAGTCCTGTATCACTGAACCAGATGAACCTACTGTTCCAGACATGTCTATATCATGAGATACAAATCTTTACCCAATGCATTGGAGGTAGATATAGGTCCCACCCATCTCATAATGAAATCATTCTTACTTGTGCCACCAAATAAACATAAATCATTCATCATAACCCAAAGAATAAAAATGGGTTTCATAAACATCATCCCATCATAACATAATCCATATAAAACAAATAGATATCATTTCATCATAAGATGAATCAAACCATGTAAAAAATAAATACATTATACATGAATCATAATCATACTAAATAATGTCATCTTTGATGGAAAGTAGTTTTGACAAAACACTTGAAATGAATCCTTGAGAAAAATATCCTTTCTTTTTCAAAATCATGTACTTTTCACAAAATTCAATTCAATTTTAAAAGAAATTTTTTTTTGGAAAATGATCATGAAATATTTCAGAGGAAGCTTCATGAATATTAGGCATTATAAAACTTTATAAATCTTATTATGCGATAAAAAAACATTCTTCTCGTACTTTTTCCGGAAAAGTCAGAAAGTACCTCGTACGGTAAAAAAAAAGGATTCCATACATACCATGTTTTAAAAGACAAAAACGGGTAAAATGGACATTAAACATACATGAATCCATATTTAGGAAATAGGGACATGTATGATAAATATAACCCTAGTAAATACTTAAGAATAAACAATCTTGGATAAAAACGAGATTGGGAAAGTTATCCCTTACCTTATGTCTGATATGCTTCGTATGTATCTGAACCTCCTATATAATTATTTAAATAATGTCACTGACTTATTAAAGAATCATATTCATTGTTATGATATCATATATGGTTCACTTGTGTCTTTACATTACCCGTTCTTTTGTAAATTCCATGTTAAAGCAGCATTTTGGGTAAAATCGTTTCATTTATCGTACGTGTTTGGACTTTTTGTTGTTGATATTATTATTACTTAAATCATGATTTACTTTCTTCTAGAATGTAAATAATGATTTATATATCATATATATTCAGTATATATATATATATAATATAGATGAATGAAATGAAATACACCGTTCATGGAGACGGTAGGTCGTACGTACGCATGAACAATGTTTTCCTTTCCTTATTGAATTGAATGGAAGTAAGTAGATGAAATATATATATACATAAATCCAGTAGCTTCATTATATCATATATTTCTTT
Organism: Viscum album; assembly: GCA_963277665.1. Lineage (NCBI taxonomy): Eukaryota > Viridiplantae > Streptophyta > Magnoliopsida > Santalales > Viscaceae > Viscum > Viscum album. The sequence goes on from CAUJRU010000001.1 coordinate 487,309, forward strand.
ATTATTCATTATATATACTTTATAATCATTCTTGAATGGTTAACATGGAGAATGAATCTCATCCCGTCGTGGAGATGGTAATCCGTACGTACACACAAGTGATGATATTGTTCTCATAATTATTGAATGTAATTGGAGTGGATGATATAATATCTCAGAATCAGAATGATGTTATAATAACACTTTATAGTTATTCTTTATATCATTATTCCCATCCAAGTAAGGTGGTGGTGGAAAAAAAGATTACACCACGGCGTGGAGACGGTATTCCGTACATACGCACGCGCGGTGATTTCATTTTCCGTAGGATGCATAGAAGGTGAAATGTGGTTTTTTCTTATTTATAATAACATATCAGTATATTAGTGATACTGATGTTATTATATTATAATTAAACAGCTAAAAAATAAGATTTTTAAGAAGAAATAAATTGGAATGAATCGGTAAAGGATATTACCTCTTCTTTGACACGCCTTTTCCTAACCACATCATAGGGCACTAAAGTTGGACTTTGAAGAATAAAAGGACCTATAATATGTTTCTTGGGAAGTGGATAAGGGAAATTGTCAGGGGGTGGCCGAGCCTGAAGGTACAAAGTGGTGTGAGGAGGAGAGGGAGGAGGTCCCCTTTTATAATGGAGGATAGGGGCACCTTTGGAATTTTAAGAAATATTAATTTATAATAAATTACAACCCCAATTAAAAACCTCAAAAATGACCCAATTAGAAGATGAGATGATATAGGGTTGTAATATCATCGACCAATAAAATTTATACATGTTTTGAATTTGTTTTAAACCTTATCAAATTGATTTATCGTTATTTAATCTATTTAATTTTATTTTTTGTAATAATATTATAAATTTTATTTGGATATAAATAATTACTTATGTGATATTAATTATCCATTATTAGATAATTTATGACATATTAGACCATATAAATTTAAATATATAAATTATAAGTATTTTTGTGATTTTTAAATAATTTTATAATATGTTATTTTTATAAAAAACAATAGTGTCAATTTTGACACTATTCATTTATTTGAATTTAAATAAAGTCTAAATAGAGGATATATTCGAAATAAAAGCTTTAATAGATTCATAACATGTCATATTTATCTAAAAAATTATTGGATCACATTAAATATTTCATATATTATTTTTTTTAATATTTTTAAAAACATTTATTTGATATTTCAATCAATAAAATAATTTCATCATCACTATTGTGTCACCCTTAATGATAATTATTTAATCCCTAAAAATTTTAAATAAATTTACATGATGTAGATAATTTAATTACCTTTCGGGATACTATTCATTTTAGAAGTTTCATGATGTTTATCACTAAATTAAAATTATTATACTTATAAGAATTAAGTGAGTGACATGTTGTCAATTTCATTGGTTTTAATAACAATTAAATTATCTTCATTGTCAAAAGTCCATAAAATATATCTATTATGACCCTTAGGTGACATGGGTCTACTTATAGTCATCCAGTTGAATTTTGACAGGTGATAGGGAAATTTTATAATCTTATTTTGACCCTTAATTACTCGATTTACCTTTAACTGCAGTAAATAAAAATTACCGCAGTTATTATTCATAATATCAAAAAACGTAACCTATTAAAATAATTTGGACCCACTGAATTTAAATATTGAAACCATTTTTTAAAATTCAAAACACAGTAGTTGCAGTAATTTATTTAAAATTTACCCTGTTATTAAGAAAATGTGTTTTAAAAGTTAAAACATTTCCAAAGATTGAAATGTTTTTACCTATGAATTCAATTAAAATTAATGATAATTACATAGATTATATTAAATGGAAAAATATATTATATTTATACATTAAAACAATTCAATATTATAATTTATCCATATAAATTATTGTGATGAAAGAAGTTATTTTTAATTAAAATATTGCTTGTTTTTACTATTCATTAAAATATAAAAGTTATCAGAATAATTTGAAAAATTTATCCAAAGTAAATTTTTATATCCTGATTCAAAAGAAGAATTTTATTTTGTCAAATTGAACTTATAAACCTATCAAAAACTAGATTTCAAGTGGGTGCGCCATCAAAAGGCGACAAAACTGCATTTTTAGAAATATACTTATTTTTCCCGAAATATTTATTTTGATCACATACCATGTTTTAGAAAATGTGTAAGATGAATAATAATGTTCAAAATGTAGTTAATACTAATCATAATGGCTAGTCCATAATAATATTATAGAAATATATCGTTGTTTAGTGAAACCCAGTATTGCATACTACACACGCTATCGAGAAAAGTTGTGATTGCGTGTAACGCATGCCAAGCTGGTGTTGTGTGTAGTGAAAGATTCGTTTGGTGTTGCGTATAAAAAAATCCAACCATATTTCATTTATACATTGAATATACATATATATATACAATCAATGTTGCGTAGAATAAATTCTATCAAATGAACTTAAAATATTGTGTAACACGATCCAAGAATAGTGTTTCATATACTGCAAGCTAATACGATGTTGTGTATAGCGCAAGATAATCATGGTGTGGAATAAAACAAGAGACATCAAATAAATTAAAAAGAATACTTATCATAAAATCTCTGGGTGTTACATTCTACCCCCCCTTAAAATAAATTTCATCCTTGAAATTTGGCGGAGTTATAAATGGGTTTCAACATGAAAGTTTCTTTAATAGAAACCCACCTCGTAAAAAGGAATACCAAAACATAACTTTAAAAACTAATGTATGAAACGTAATGGTTACCCAAATTAACTAATCATTAGGGTTCCACATAGGAGAATATAGGAGAAAATATGAATATAACCATCATGCTCTGATAGAGAGTGGTAGAGAACATGGCTATGAAAAATCCAACAATCACAAAGCCGTAAATTTTTTATGATCTATGGTACCATATGATTCATCGGATATGAGGACACTAGGAAAACATTTTTGGTTTTCAAGAAAATTTCCCTAATGTTGAATAATTTTTGAATTAAATGAAATACTTACTTTATTTTGGTACAATCTCATCGTTGTTCGTGCCTTGAACAATTTCCAATTCATCTCTTAAAGAAATGAAGTTGAGTTTGTCATTCTTGAAGTGTTAGTAGATCATACAATAGAATGATGGGTCATTCCATCTATCTCAAAAAAAGGTTAGAAAATGTTATCAAATATACATAAGTCCATCTATGGTGAGGTTAATCGTATATGATTCAAAAAACTGGCTTATACTTCATCTATCATACCGCTTAATAAAATAAAACCAGTTTCTACTAACCAGGGACTTCCTATAGGCTAGTGGTAGGCGATAAAGTCCTGTTGCACTTCAGTTTTGGGTTCGATTCCCACATCCTTATCCAACGTGATGGGTGGTCGCCCGTCCTGCAGGCTGTCCCTTTTTCTAAAACTACATTACTATAGCATTCCTTCAATAATATCGATAAAATTTTTAGAATTAAACAGTACTATCTTATTTCTAACTTAATTCATTCCAATATTTAGGCTTATACAAAATGCTTCTGTCCAAGATCATAGTATATAAAAAAAATACTAGAAATTTCATCTACTGAGCAAGTGAATACCATCATTTATCCCTCATATATCACATGATATATCTTGTTGATCACATTCCAAACATGTGAATACCTTAATCTTGTATTCTCATGAAACATGAATTACCATAGAACCTTAGTGAAAACACGAATGCTGTCAAAAGTTATCTCTTTAAACATACCAAAATCCCAAAAATTCTTTAAGCTCAAACCATGATATCACTTTGTCATTATATTAGTCATGAGCTCATTAATACTATGAAACATATTATTTTTTCTTTATCCCTTCATTATGCGCATAAAATCTGCATTCAAAAAATATTTAAATCACTTTTCATGGTTACCGATGCCATATTCTTATGGAAAACCACAATGGACTAATACATAGATATTCCAATATACCATAAAAAGTACCTCAGCAACATTATTCTTGAATACCAATACATAAACACTTCAATCCATCATCTTCAATGATTTTCATAGAATAAGTCCTTCCTTGATTTAGAAGTTACCTCTTAGGTCAGGGTATTGAGTTGGGTAATGCCCATGTTCACCAGAGATAAGACATTGAACTCCATAATAGTCTATCACTCTATGACCATTCTCCCCACACAGATAACATCTTCCCCTCCATTTGATGTATTCATGAAGGTTATTCTACCCTTATTTAGAAATCTCAATCTTCCTTTCTTTATGCCCTTTAACAAGAGAACATGCATAAATGTCCATCTTACAATTATTTGATGAATTATGAATACCACTAAAGTTCACCTTGTTAATCATATATCACGATGACTGATTCAGCATAATCACAAAATCATTCTTTCTAGGCATTACGCAATTTCGTTGCTCATAGTCACCAATGTGTCCATTGGATTCAATGTTGACCCAATTCCTTCTGGTTCCCTCCATTGACTAAAACGAAAATCCATGGTTTAATAAACAGTTAAAATTACTGGGAACTACATAATCCTAAAAACCCACTTATGGGATGTATAACTTATCACAAATTCTTCAATATAGGACACCATAGGTTCACCCTAGGTTATTAATGATCATCAACATAATTCTAGGAATGTAAACTATAGTTATACTAATCCTTAGGGACATCCTTAGACATAACATAGAAATATATCATGGGATATCACTAATGTTTTAGCATACTAGTTTCCAAAGTTTAAATTAACCATTCCTCTGATACCAACTGTAGAGAACCAATGCTTGATGTACATGGAAATTACATTACTTTTTTGGTATACCTAATACATAACAAAAACATACACCAAAGGAACATAATAGTTCAGTGTCTTTGGAAACATCGAACATAATCTTCTAATCTTGTTGAAAGATATTCAACATCTCCCATAATTATCATCCCTTTTTTTCTTACCTAAAACCATTCTTTATATCCTGGGGAAAAGAAAACATATAAAGGGTGAGCTCAAATTCTCAATAAGGGTAAGCATGGAGAAAATAAAACAAACCATATACATTTGAACTTCAAAACATGAACATAATGTTTAGACATCAAAATATTGAGTTGTGAAATAAATCTTGGCAGTACGTAAGGAATAGATCATAAAGGAACATCAATCATGATAAAATATCATGGGAATAAAACAATTAATTGTGGAAAACCATTAAGCACATGATATGATTTCAATTGTAGCCAAGGCATTGCTTCCAAGACCATATTTGTGGACAACGTCCCTTTCTGAATCGAGTTCACTCCTCATTCCAGTCATGTATCACTGAACCAGATTAACATAAAATTCCAACCATATCTATTTCATGAGATATAAATCTTTACCCAATGCATTGGAGGGAGATATAGGTCCCAACCATCTTATAATGAAATCATTCTTACTTGTGCCACAAAATAAACATAAATCATTCATCATAACCCAAAGAATAAAAATGGTTTTCATAAGCATCATCCCATCATAACGTAATCCATATAAAACAAATGGATATCATTTCATCATAAGAATAATCAATCTATGTAAATAATAGAGACATTATACTTGAAACATAATAAGACTAAATAATTTCATCAAAGATGGATATTAGTTTTGACAAAACACATGAAATAAATTGTTAAGGAAAATATAATTTCTTTTTCAAAATAATTTTATTTTCACAAAGTGGAATACAATTTTAAAAGAAAAGGATTTTGTTGAAAATAATCATAAATATCGTAGAGGAAGCTTCATGAATATTAGGCATTATGAAATTGTAAAAATTTGTTCATGCCATTAAAAAAACATTCTTCTCGCACTTTTTCCGGAAAAGTAATAAATTACCTCATATTGTAAACAAAAGAAAGATTCCTTACATACCATGTAGTAAAAGTCAAAATGTGTAAAAAGGGATTTAAACATACATGAACACATTTTTAGAAAATATAGACATGGATGATAAATATAACCCTAGTAAACAATGTCATTGACTTATTACATAATCATATTCATTGATATGATATCATTTATGGTTCACTTATGACTTTATATTACGCGTTCTTTTGTAAATTCAATGTTAAAGCAGTGTTTTGGGTAAAATCATTTCATTTATCGTATGTGTTTGGACTTGTTGTTGTTGATATTAATATTACGTATATAATTATTTAATTAATTTCAGAATGCAAATCATGATTTATATATCATATATATTCAGTATATATATATAATAGATAGATGAATGAAATGAAATACACCATTCATGGAGACTGTAGGTCGTACGTACGCATGAACGCTGTTTTCCTTTCCTTATTGAATTGAATGGAAGTAAGTAGATGACACACATATATAAATATACATAAATACAGTAGCTTAATTATGTCTTATATTTCATTATTATTCATTATATATACTTAATGATCATTCTTGAATGGTTAACATGGAGAATGAATCTCATCGCATCGTGGAGACGGTAATCCGTATGTACGCACAAGCGATGATATCATTCCCATAATTTTGGAATGGAATTGGAGAGGATGATATAATATCTCAGAATCAGTATGATGTTATAATAACCATATATAGTTATTATTTACACCATTATACCCATCCAAGTAAGGTGGTGGTGGAAAAACATATTACACCATGGCGTAGAGACGGTATTCCGTATGTACTCACGCGCGGTGATTTCTTTTTCCGTAGGAATGGATAGAAGGTGAAATGGGGTTGTTTAGTATTTATAATAACATATAAGTATTTTTTTGATACTGTTGTTATTACATTATAATTAAACCACTAAATAAGAAGAAGTTTAAGAATAATGAAATTGGAAAAAATCGGTACAGGATATTACCTCTTCTTTGACGCGCTTCTTCTTATCCTCCTCTTAGGGCACTAACGTTGGACTTTGAAGAATACCAAGACCTCTTTTATGTTTCTAGGTAAGTGGAGAAGATAAATTGTCAGGGGTTTGTCGAGCCTGAAGGATCAAAGTTGTGTGAGGAGGAGAGGGAGGAGGAGCCCTTTTATAAGGGAGGAGAGGGGCACCTTTAGAATTATAAGAAATATTAATTTATAATAATTTCCAACGACACATAAAACCCCAAAAAATGACTAAATTCGAAGATTAGATGCTATAGGGTTTTAATATCATCAAAAAATAAAATTTAGACATGTTTTTCATTTATTTTAAATCTCATCAAATTGATTTATCATTATTTAATCTATTTAATTTTATTTTTGGTGATAATACTCTAAATTTTAAATTGATAAAAATAATAACATATGTGATATTAATTATCCATAATTTGATACATTATGTCATGTTAGGCCATATAAATATAAATTTATTATTTTTAAGTATTTTTGTGATTTTTAAACAATTTTATAATATTTTATTTTTATAAAATAACAATAGTGTCAATTTTGAAACTATTCATTTATTTGAATGTAAATAAACTCTACATAGAGATTATATTCGAACTAAAAGATTTAATAGATTAATAACATGTCATAAGTATCTGTAAAATTAGTGGATCACATTAAATAGTTCATATAATATTTATTTTAATATTCTTAAAACTATTTAATTGATATTTCAATCAATAAAATAATTTCAACATCACTATTGTGTCACCTTTAATGATAAATATATAATCCATAAAAACTATAAATAAATTCACATGATGTATATAAGTTTATTATATTTCTGTAGACTATTCATGTTAGAAGTTTCATGAAGTTGATCACTAAATTAAAATTATTATACTTATAAGATTTAAGAGAGTGACATGTTGTCACTTTCTTTGGTTTTAATAATAATTAAATTATCATCATGGTCAAAAGTCCATAAAATTAATAAATTTAGACCCTTATGTGATATGGGTCCAATTTTAGTCATCCAACAGAATTTTGGCAGGTGTTAGGGAAATTTTGTAATCTTATTTTCACCCTTAATTACTCGATATACCTTTAACTGCAGTAAATAAAAATTACCGTAGTTACTATTCATAAAATCAAAAAACGCAACCTATTAACATAATTTGGACCAAATGAATTAAAATATGGAATCCATTTTTCAAAATTCAAAACACATAAGTTTCAGTAATTAATTTAATATTAACCCTGTTGTTAAGAAAACGGGTTTTAAAAGTTAAAACATCTCCAAAGATTGAATAGTTTTTACCTATGAATTCAATGTAAAATTAATGATAATGGCATAAATTATATTAAATGGAAAAAATATATTCTATTTATAAATTAAATCTATTAAATATTATAATTTAACCATATAAATTATTGTGATGATAAAAGTTGTTTTTAATTAAAATATTGCGTGTTTTTACTATTCATTAAAATATAAAAGTTATTAGAATAATAAGAAACTTTTATCAAAAGTAAATTTTTATATTCTGATTCCAAAGAAGAATTTTATTTTGTCAAATTGAACTTATAAACCTGTCAAAAAATATATTTAATGTTGGTGCGCCATCAAAGGTGACAAAACTGCATTTTTTGAAAAATACATATTTTACCCAAAAAAATTATTTTGTTCACATACCATGTTTTAGAAAATGTGTAAGATGAATAGTATTGTTCAAAATGTAGTTAATAGAATTCATAACATCTATTCCATAATAATATTATAACAATATATCATTTTTTAGTGAAACCCAGTAATGCGTACTACACATGCTATCGAGGAAGGTCGTGATTGTGTGTAACACAAGCCAAGCCAGTGTTGTGTGTAGTGAAAGATTTGTTTGGTGTTTCTTATAACAGAATCCAACCATATTTCATTTATACATTGAATATATATATATACTCAATTTTTTCGTAAAATAACTTTTATCAAACGAACTTAAAATTGTGTGTAACATGATCCCAGAATAGTGTTGCCTATACTGCAAGCTAATACGGTGTTGTTTATAGCGCATGATAATCTTGGTGTAGCATACAACGCAAGACATAAAATAAATCAAAAAGAATACTTATAATAAAATCTCAGGGTGTTAAAATGATATTCTGTGATTCATTTGGTGTTTATTAACTTTTGTTCATACGACTCGATTGATTACAACGTGGTAAGAGTTTTTCTTCTCACATTTCATTCCCAAGAGATTCATGCTATATTAGCCACTTTTTCCCTTTGTGTGGTGTATGTACTGCCCATGGTTGTATTCTTGGTGTAATATAATTCAATTTGTGGCCATTTACATCTTCATTGCAGGATCCCTCTTTCTTGGGGTGTATGTTTCGTGAGTTACCAAATCAGTAAGGGAATTTCAAATTTCAATTTCCACCCATTGGGCTTTACGCATATTTCATTGATTATTTTACTCCATGATTATGTGTGGAATCCCTATTTATTATTTATGTAGTAATTTCAACCCCCCTTTGTGTGGATATAATTTTTATACACATAACCACCCCATTGATAATTTCTCAAGTCATTGATATGAACATCATAAGAGTAATATTAACTCAATGTCCATTCATTGAGTTAAAAATCCATTTAATTGGTGTAGTTTTTACAATAATATGTGTGAATTTCCTATGATTTATTTACACTAAATATCAAAAAAAACTTGAGTGTATTTATATTTTTAACACATAATTATATCATCGATTTATCCTTTACCTAAGTATACGGTCATTATAAGGGATTTCATCTCAATTTACATTCCTTTGAGACTTCATTGTTGATTATGAACCAATTCACTTTTATATGGTGTATATAGTGTACTTTGACATAGTTTATCATGAATACCATTATTATAATGATATTATAAATTTTTTAATACCTCAATTATTTGTGTTCAAGTGTCTCTCTTTTGGTTAGGAAGTCTAACTAAAATTTCATTTTAAATGTTTTAATGATTTATTCTTCTAAATCATTATCATTAATGTACATGTTTTAAAAATGGTTATAAGGAATTATTTATGTGGAAATTAATTATTTAAAATTAAAATTCCTTTTAATATATTCAAAGTGGAATGGGACACTTTGATTCAAAAATCTGTTTTAAACAACTTCTTGATAAATTGTGAGACTTTTACATGTTTTCAAGAAAAAGGGGGATATTTCTATCAAATAGTTTTGATGATTATTTTCATCTATGTGAATATCAATAATTATTGTCAATTGAGGATAAATTATTATAATACAATCTTCCATATTCTACTTAATGAGTTATGTTAGACTGTGGATGTGTTATTTTTATACCATTCATGGTTTGTGGTTAAATTATTGACATTTCATATGGTAGTTTTAGTAAAAATTTCTAGATGATGTTTCAACCTTTTTCATATGGTGAATACATTGGACTTAGTAAGTGATGGGTGGAGTCCGATATAGATCCTCGATGCATCGGTAGGTCTTATGAGACAAACTTGAGTCTTGGCCCAAGGCCTGGACAAAATCTTATTTGTTTTCCGGGCACAAGGCCTTGGCAATGTGGTTATGATGTCCGACATTATTAATTCCTTAATTATGAAACTAGCTATTGAAATTTCATGTGGTTATTCTACTGGTAGAATACCCATGACTATGTTTTATTGTGGAATTATTTACTCATATCATATTCCTACCATTAAATGTTAATGTTTATTATTTGTAAAGGCACGTGTATTCAATTATTCACCATGCTTATTGTTTATGTTATCTTATTCTATATTTCTTACTCTTACTAGGCATCTGAGCTCACCCCTTTCTTATGTTTGATTTTACCAAGATTACATGAAGTGTATTATGTTTCATATGTATGGTTAAGCTAGGGGATTAATAGAGTTCTAGAAGGATAATTTATGTTCTGTTTAATTTTCTAATGTGTAATGTTACAATCTTATATGTAATACATTTTCCAAGACTGCTATACTGATCAGTATTTCGGGACATGATTTCTTGTAATCATGACAATGTATTAAAATAATGCACCGGCTCTGGGCTTCTGGGGTCGAGGTGTTACATTTAGCACCCTTTTTGTCCATTGTGCATATCTACACATTGGTAGGGAGAATCAATAATGGGGCATCACGCCCAACATTTTCCCTTATAATCAATAATTAATTAAAAGTGGTTAGGGAATGTTTCTGACCATGTCCCATGCACCATTATGGCATTAAATCATATAATATGAATTATATTCTATTTACAACTTATTTCTCACACTATGCATGGATCATGTAAGATTTGGAATTTTCAATTCTTGATTAAATTAGATCAATTTAAAAATATCATAATTATTAATAAGGTGATCAATTTTTTTCATCATATAATTATAGAATGAAACGCATCTCATCATAGATTAATGATGACAATCATCACATCCCTACACTTTATATAGTTTGATGAAACTAAACATCATAGAATTAGTATTTTCTTATTTAATTTAAACTATAGAGAATATAGTTATATCTAAATGAAAATAAAATGTGTATCTCATTATACTATTTTCATGACATTAAACTACACAAAAACAAACCATAGTTGTGTAACAATAAAATAAAAGGACCCCATTAGTCCTCGAATCAAAAATATAAACTATGTAGTATATCATCGTAATTGTATACTGTTAAAATGCATACTCCCCATCCTTAATATATGACATTAAATTATATTTTCAACATCATTCCAACATTAGGTTAAAAGGAATATATCCATCTATACCTCATGACATTATACAATTTGATGATTTGGTCACCAATTGAGAAGGTTCCCCATTTGGAGTAGTGTTTGACTCCTACCATACCCCAATCATGGTGTCAATAACCTACCACACCATTGCCTAGAAGTATTTATGGCTCGATTCAGATAACAAATGAAAATTACTGACACATAGATATCTTATCCTGAACCCAATCAGATGAATCCTACTCATTCCATCCTATTGTTTTGGAAGCTTTATTTACTTGTGTTTTGTCCTTCCATTCACTTATAAAAACTCATATGATGTCCTCATACATTCTATAATGTATGATCTATATCAACTTAGAGACATCACAAAAAAAAATATGTGTCACATTATTTCTATTTCATGTAATACGTACTATCACCCAGATTATGTATCCTAGAACCAACCAAAAATTCCATCTTCACACCCCATTATACCACCAGTACAGAGAATTCAATGAATCCATGCTAGGTTTGAGCTTTACATCTCTCACTAAAGAACCCATTCAATTTTCCCTTTAGTACTATACACGATCCTTATCTATATTGTTTTTCAAAGAACAATGTTTGTCAAGATTTCATTTACATTCAATATGTAGTGGCTTTATAATATCTTGTGTTGGACCTAGAAAATGACCTCATATCTTCTTCACTACATCTTCATATCCAGTGCCAAAATATATAGTTACCATTTATGGTATTGAACAAATAAATTTTCATTCTCTATAGTGATCATCAATGTTATGAAAGCTTAAACCGTATCCCTTTCCTACAATAAATATGATCTGAAACTATAATTATTTTTCCTTAATATAATATCTATTAACAACAGGATCCCAAATTAAATCATTTCTACCCTTTAATAGTTACTATGTACTCTATCATGCATCCATTTGATAAGATATATAACCCTAATCTCGATCTAAGGGATTGTTTATGTTCACTCACATTAAACTACAAACATCCACCCTAGGTCCAAGTTCAATAACCATAATCTTGTAACCATGGTCTTAGAATCAAGACCTCAAACCTTGTTAATTCATTTTAGAGATTTTCTATATTATCCCTTATTTTGATATCATCTATCTCACCCATTTGGACTATGTTCATTGACAATAAACATTAGTACCCATATTTTCTAGGCTCTATAACCTTAAATTATTTTTATGATATAGTTTAAGATATGTGACATTAAAATTATATCCCCATGTGTTCAATGAAACAAGACCATAAAATATATTTCCTCTGGTGTCACATCAATACCTTTCATTTAACATGAACAAACATAATTATAATTTATCCCATGTGGTTGGAATTTGTGTTTGTCCAAAAATCATATTGACACACATACCCACTAAGTATTTTGGTACAGAAAATCCATTTTCTCAATGCACGATTGTGGGACCATAGTGTTTTGAAACTCATCATGAGAATATGTACCTAATTCGAAAACCCACATAGAGTCCCTTTTTTTAATCACCATCATTAATTCAATTATAAATAGAATTACCTCATTCAGTGGTGATAGAACATGATCCCCATTCTCTGTCTTGCACTTGTCCTGTGAAGATGTGTCTGAGGGACCATCCTTGGTGCCAACATTGTGGAACTCACTTAATAGATTGATGAACAATTGGAATCCTCAACATTTTACCCCATTAAAAATGTAATATACTGAAACCCTATAATTTTATAGATTACCATTAGACAACCTCACCTAATCTTTTCATTCATTATTTGATTCAAAATCATAGAGTAACTATTTACCATTCTCCAAACTTACATTAATAGTGGAAATAAATCTACCTTGACCTCTTAACGTTAAAAATATTTTCTTGTTTATTGGTAGAATAAATTTTTTGAAATTAAACCCTACCCGATTCCCAAATTATTGCATATTCATATACAATGGTATATGAAAGATTCCATCCCCATCTCATCAACCCAATTTATTAACACTTGTGTAATATGAATGAACATATATTATCCTTTATTTATTAGAAAGAGCCTGAATCACTTGGGAAGAAATATTTTAGTTTATTGTTCCATTCGAATTATCCTAATATAATAAAATTCATACAAGTAGTAATTTTTATTTCATTGAAAAATAAGGACATTCATTCATGGAATGGAGAATATACCGAGGAAAATGTATATTATGAAAATAACAATGCCATTAATTTATCATTCTCTAAAAAACTCTAAATGGATGACTTAATATACTGGTTCATCAGATCTTACTCCTATTTTTATAACTATTCATCTAGGTGGACCTGGGCCACCTACATTTATAGATATCCTTACCAAGCCTTATCACCACTACTCAAGAAGATTCTTGGTAAAGCTCAATTTCATATGCTACATGATTATTCCAACTGTATATAACCATCTTTTCCTTCACTATAGAATGGACTTATACTTGGATATCCTCTTCTTCCTTATGGGAAATCAAATGTTGAATCCCCCATAGTAATTTTATAGTATGATAAATAATCATGGTCCTCGAAATGTCACATACATGAGTTTATGTGGAGTTATTATGACATTTATTCTTTTCTTATATTTATCATTTGGTTTACCCATGTGTTTTTGGTGAAAATGGTTATTTTGGGATTGAAAGAAGGTGGCATAGGGTTCTCTCACAATTAGGGGAAACCGTCTGTCCTTTCCCTAGAAACAGTACGACCAATTTCATTTTTAGACAGTGAATACATCATAATAGTTAAACTGTTAATCAAACAATTCTAGAAATGCATGAATATTATTCAAAAAAGACATATATGGTCTCACAGTTGATTCACAGTATGAAAAATCATGCATTCTAATAGTTTAACCTATCGAGGTCATAAAATACTGGAATTGTACCTTTATGTCCTTTTGGATTTTAACCCTATAACATCTCTCATACACCCCAATTAGAATTTCCAATATTAGGAGATTTCATAAAGCCTTATTAGACCTCTTAAAATCCAATATTACGATGGTTTTGGTTCCTGAACTACAAGGAATCGTCAAGCAAGTCCTTTTATTATTAACTTCTCCGTATTTTTTGGGTTTCCCTTCCCTTATTGAGTTTTTATTTTCGAGTAGGTTATTTGACCAAATGAGAGTCTCATCATGACATTTTTGGTGAAATCACGATGATTATTGTTCGTTGTTTCCTTTATAAAGTGTTACGGTTTTTCAGTTGTGGAATTGCACCAATTAATAGAAGTTTCCATGTGTTAGGTAGGTTATTCCATGCTTTTAAATTATTATATGAGTTTGAGTTTCTTGTCAGGATTATTAAGATATGTTCTGTAGATTATTTTTGGGGTGTAGAACAGTTTTAAAAGTCATTACTTTGAACGTTTTCAGAAAAACAAATCTTAGAAATGTGTTAGTATTATTTGGTAAATATTCATTTTTATTTTTCTTATAATGTTATATCATGGGAAATTACATTTTTTTGGAATCCTGCTGGGACTTGGATCGCACCCAATATACACCTTTGGGTGTTTCTGGACATTGTTATGTATGACCCATGTAAAAGAAATTTGTGTTGTGGTGGTGATGGTGGATTTAGTTTCTAGTGATCCACATTATGAAGGCATCATTGGTGGAATATTAGAGTGATTTACGTCATATTTTGTGTAGGTTTTAAGGATGGTTTTGTTGTTTCCATTCCATTGTATAAATTTTGGTTTTGGTTAATGTTGTTAAACATCAAATCTGAAAATTTTTGTACATCATTTGGTTGTCAGTATTAGTTATTTTGAATCATATTGTTGATTATTTTATGTGATTATATAAATGGTTGAAATCATTACAAAATCTTACTTTTGATACCAAGACACTAGTTTCCATTCAGTTGGGATTTGGAATGCCCTAAGGGAAATGAAATGAATCAGTCCAGTGTCGAGTTTGCTGGGACACTGCTTTGGTTTCTGAAAAAGTTGTATCAGATTATGTCATGATCTATTGGGTCATGTTATTTCGGATTAGATTGGATATAAAATATGTATGATTGTTGGGAATGGTATTCTTGTTATGATTTGGGTGTCTCACAAACACAAATAACTATAGTACTCAAATTTCCATGGGATGATGAGATTTTGTTTTACTTATAATTTAGGTGAGTCGTATAGCCTGTAGAATGTATGTAGAAATTTGGTGGAGGTGTAATGGTATATTTTTTTTATTGTGATGAATATAGATATGTTTTTATTTATTAAAGAGTTTTGGATTTTCTATTGTAGTTTAAAATTTCAGAACATTACATTATGGTTTTATAGATGGTCATTAGATATTATTTTTTCTTATTGTATTAAAATGCCTCCTCAGAGAACACATGTCAAGCCATGTGATGTGAGATGCAAGGGGTGGACCGATCTTCATGGCGTAGGGCGGTGGATGAAGGATGCAGTTCGGGGCTATGTGGCAGATGATGTGTATAGATAGTGGATGAAAGTAGTCAATCAACGCTATAAAGAGTGTGACCTACTACTTAGACAACTCACTCAAGGTAGGGAAGTGATAACCAATCCACACAACAAGGAACTTGGTTTGATGCAAGGAATTGGGGGCATTGTGATCTTCGATCACCAATCTAACTTGTAGATTAACAAGGAAAGAATTCCCAAGAGCAAGGGGGAAAACACCGGATAATCCTCACACAATAGAGAGAAACAAAGAGTAAGCTCTCAATTAATTATTGGATGAAAATACAATTCTATGGGGTGGGTATTTATTGCCAAAGGGGTGAGACAAGGGTCAAGGGTATAATTCCCTAATGTAATAAATCCTAAGATACTTTGTTCCATTAAATTCAAAATGATAATGTCTACCAAAGACTTTTGGAAAAGTGGAACACATCTTTCCCACTATAGCCCACCGGATTTGACATTGAGTGCATAGCCCACCGGACTTGACATTGGTGTCCAATGATGCCATTTCTAGAATCCTCCATGTTGGAAAGGCTTCCAAATTCGTGCCACTGTGTGGTCCAAGATATAAACATTATGTTTGTGCTTGAATAAGTGAGATAATGGGTCCATTCTATCCATCCATGCAAGTTAAGATCTATTGGGCCTTTAATGAAGGGAGATGAACGCCCATTGTTGCATTCTTCCTCTTTAATCTCCCATGCGTCATTGGGCCTTGAAAATCCAACTCTTCCTCCCGCGCAATCGATTTTGTGTCTTCAACATGGTTCTCATCACAATGGGATGTGGCCAGAAGGATTTATCTCTCACCAATAAATTAATTTTTTGTTTATATAGTGGTCCAGGATGTCCATGATTTTGGTAATGGAGTATTCCCTACTCCTGCTCAAGTTTGGGAAGGCGAACCAGGACCTGGAAGGGATAACGCTCAAGAGTTCCTAAAGAAAAATCCTGCTTCCTTCCATGGTAGCATGAGACACAAGTAATTTTAGTAGGGGAAAGCGATGATTGAAAAGTTCAATTAGTTTCATTATACTTATGAGGAAGTAATTGTGAACACTTCTTTGTTATTTTTGGAAGGTCCCAGTTGGATGTGGAGGGACTCGATGGTGCACTTTTGTAAGAAAAAGTAGTTGGGTTGGAAATATTTCAAGGTTTTATTCAATGTTTATTAATTTCTTGAGATTATGACCTTTACCATGTCCGCAGAGCTTTTTGGATCTCATCCAAGGAGATCATACTATGATGGAAATGGAAACCCACTTTGATGAGTTAGTTCAGTACACACATGAGAATGATTATAATAAGTATACGAAGGCTTAGATGTTTGAGATGGTGTTGAGACCAAAAATAAGATCTCAGGTTTTCATGTTCAAAATGAAAACTTATGTCGAGGGGGTTGATCATTCCAGAAATGTAGACATTTATCCGATGGGAATATATGGTCTATTTGAGAAAATGATAGTTGTGGGAAGTGGATGTTCATCTTAGAATAAGAGGAATATGGATGAATAGTTGAAAATGGGAGGTAGTTGTTCAGTCCATTATTCTCGTTTTTCTTAATCTATGGTTCTGAAACTATTTTAATGTTATACCACAAATGTGGGATGTCCGAGAACATACAATCTTCAGGATCATCTCAACCAAGACCTTGTCACCAGTGTAGAGCAATAGATAAACTAGAGTAATTTTGTAGTGTGGTGCACCCATATCAATGTTTATAATGATTTATAACTTCTTCGATGATGAAATACTAGTAATAACCATCCAATAATGTAGTTTCTCAGCCTATAGGTTGTGGAAGTAGGAGAGGGTCATCTTCTAGACATAGATAGTTTAGGGTAGAGTCGCATTATAGAGGTCGTTCTCAAGCTCTGGTAAGGATAAAGAAAATTTATTCCATGGAATGAGCTCCTATGGAATATGATTTAGGGATTATAATAATGTTTGGTAACATTCTTATCGTGTCATATTTATCTATTGTTCTGTTTAATAATGGTGATTGAGTTTCGATTACTTATAACAATCATAAGGATTTGTTAATGTGTCCATCCTATCTTATTTCTTACATGATGATGTTGGTAATTTCACTTAATAATAAGTGAGGGAAGGGTATTTTATTTCCTTATTTGATCTCACCATGTTAGGGGTTGATTAGGGATGGGATTTATTAGTTTTGGATATAGAACTATTTTAGTTGATCCATGGTATGGATTGGATAATGTATTTCTCAGAGCATATTGATTATTATTTGTAGAATGTGAGTTTTGTGGACCCGGATGGAAGTACCCTAGTTTTTCAAGGATAATGGGATCCTCGGTCGGGATTAATTGGACCTCTATATATGGAATTAGTAAATATTTTCTATTAGATATAGTTGATCATGTTGGAGGAAAATTATTGTACTCTTTATGGTGGATAACCACATATGGTTGATGAGTTCCTAGAGGTAATCCTGGATGTCATTTTAGTTTTTCATCTAGAGTTTTATGTGGTGTTATCTATTTATATAGAACCAATAATGCAATCAATATCTCTTCCCTTGTACAATATGGCCCCACCGAGTTGATGGAATTAATTGTACAACAATACGATTTGGAATCCAAATGATTCATTCTCTCCAATGTCTCACCTTAGTCCTCCACAATTGTATTTTTGAAAAAGGATGATGGATCTATGTAGTTATGAATTGATTAATATAATCTGAATAAGTTAACATTAAAGAATAATTACCCTTTCCCCCATTTTGATTCCCCTTTTGATTAGCACAGTAGGTAGAGGTGGTTTTCTATGATCACCATTCATTCAGGGTATCCCCAAGTCAAAATTAAAGAGCCAGATGTCCTAAAAATAGCCTTACAAAGTAGGTATGTACATTTTGAATACATGGTCATGCCTTTCAGATTCAATTATTTTACCATGGTTATTATGGATGTTATAAACAAGGTGATCTGTCAATATAAAAACTCATAAGTCATGGTATTTTTGAATGAAATTTAGGACTATTCAAGTACCTTTATAGAGCATGAGCAGCACATGATAATTGTGTTGGGAACCCAGCAAGATCTTCATCTCTAAGAGATGCTTTATAAGTGTACCTTTGGATCAAGGAGGTTAAGCTTCCGAGTAACGTGGTATCAGAATAAGGGGTTTTGGTGAATCTTAGGAATATTAGTGTTGTTATGTCACTGGAACAATGGGAAAATGTTTTTGAGATCACAGTATTTTTTGGCCTGGTGGGATATTTTAGGCGCTTTGTTCAATATTTATCTCTTATTGCTTCATACATAACATCAATTACATAGAAAGGGGTAATGTATGAATGAAACTCAGATTCTCAGGCATCCTTTGAGAAGAAAAATTAGCATTTGACCAAAACCCCAATTTTGATATTTTAATAATATGGAAAGGGGTATGTGGTCTATTATGATGCTTTAGGAATCGGTCATGGGAGTGTTCTGATGTAGGCTGACCATGTTGTGGCTTATGGTTCTTGCCAACTCCGAAGACATCAAATGAAATAACCAACACATGAGATGTAGTTATAGGTGGTCATGCATAACTTTACGATATATCAAGATTTTCTTTTTGGGGAGAATTTTTATTATATTTGGAATATAAGAGAATAGGCTACATTTCATCCCATAAATATATGAATTTATGGAAACATTATTGGGTTGAGTACCTTTAGGGGTTTGATTTTGATATAGTCTATACCCCAATGGAAATATGATCGTAGATACTTTGAATAATAATTTTACAGTGAAAGGATTCAATGAGTCCAATAATGAGTGGAGTTTGATGGGACTTTTTTTCAAATACTCATAGAGGCAAAGGAACACTGTGGATGTGTATTCTTCCCAAGTGTTCATCTTAAACCATCCCTTCTATAGTTGATTTGTCATGGGCAGTCAAGTGACCACTTCGACCAGTGTTCTAGGTAGTTTCTAAATAGAATTGAGATTCCCTATGATTGTTCTTTGATGATTGAAGGTGTTTTATGATTTAATGGTCCCTTTGTGGTTACATTACTATTGCGAATGGTGGGGATGCATAATAGCCATCAGTCTCAGTGGATCATTCATTCTAGTTCCACTAAGTTGTTCTATGGTGTGCATCGTTAGTTCTGATGGCTAGGATTGTGGTGGGATACATCATACTTTGTATCATATTGTTTTACATGACATAATGTTAATGAAAAATAACCAATGGCCATATTGGATTCTTCATCCACAACCTATTCCTACCAACAATTTGGATAATATATCCTTGGCCATTCTTTTCATCTTTCCTCGTACACCACAAGGAATGAAATATATTTGGGTAGTGATTGCCTGTCTAACCCAAAAAACCCATTTCAACATAATAAATGATTTGAAATGGTGGATGATCTTGGTAAGTTTTATGTTCAGTAGGTTGAGAGGACTCATGGTGTGTCATAAGATATCAATTTAGAAATGAACCCCCATTTAACCTCATAGTTTTGTTTGGTCTTCTAAAGGAAATGACATCACAAGACATGTTGAGTATAAAATACTATCGCCAAACCGATGGTCCAATGGTGAGGGAAAATAAGATCTCAGAATACATGCTCCCGGAATGTGTGTTGGATTTTAGAGGTTCATGGGATAACCATTTGGGATTGGTTGTGTTTTTGTACAAAAATAGTTATCAATACTCTATTTAATTGGTTACTTTTGAGGATCATTATGGTTAGTCATGTCAATCACATTTGTGTTTGGATGAGCTCGGTAAGACACCATTTTTGGGGCTGAGCCTTATGCAAGAAATTTCTAATAAATTCAAGATGATTAGATAGCATTTGATGATGGTGCAGAGTCACTACATGTGTTATTCCAATCAGAGTCTCTGATATTTGATTTTTATAAGGGAGATCTGGTTTTTCATGAAAGTGGAACGTCGCTTGCATTGCCATCATTTGGGTAAGTAAGGGAACATACCTTTGAGGTATGTTGGACCATTTTATATTATTGAGAATATTTTTAAGGTAGAATACAAGTTAGATTTTCCCTCCTGGTTGACATCAATTCTTGACGTGTTCCACATCCTCACCTAAAAAATTTTAATTTGAATTTGTATCATCTAATTAATTGGGAAGGGTAGGAATTAGAGCATGATTTTTCAGTGTTTGAATGGATGGTACAAATTATAATTCATAGGATATATTGATTCTTGGGAATACTCTTTCATTGGTCTGATTTCATTGAAGTCATGGTAGTGGTGACCATGGGACATGTGAGTGGAATTATCAAGTTGTGGATGAGTATCTGTTTTCATTATCCAATCAAGATTCATGTTTACTTTTCAGTGGTAGGAACTTTTCATCATGGGGATAATTATTACATCTATGGTTTTTTAAGGTATTATTTCATTTATTTTTTGTCTTTTTTTTCTCTTTGGTTTTCCCATGATTTTTTTTAAAATTTATGATTTTGGCCTTGAAAATAGGTGACACACGGTTGATGCATAGTTAGTGGTAACCTTCACCCCTTTCCCACAAAACTGTAAAACCAATTTAATGTTGTCATAGAGTCGACTACAAGATTTTCATATGTGTTTTGAATCTATATGGGCTAACCATGCGGCTTGTTTCTCTTAGAGTGTGTGGGACATACGGTTTGGAGAACTATGTGGGATAATAGTGTAACATGTCCATTTCATTAAAATGATGAAATTTACATTTACAACCTCTTTGATTTTAACCGTAAAACATCTCCCATGCACCCCATTTAAGATTTTCATCCCTCGGGGATTCCTCAAAGCCTTCATGGACCACTTGAACTCCAATATTTGGGTGGTTTTGGTGTGGGAACATCATGTAATCATCAACTAAGTGATTTTCATCTAGATATTTTCCTCTTTCCAGGGTTTCTCAACCCTCCTTCTTGATCTATTATTATCCAGTGTGTTATTTGATATAATGACGGACCAATTTTGAGATGTTGGGTTGACTCATGCTGATTATTATATGAAATTTCCATTATACGGTCCTTTGGTGGTGCGGTTGTGGTTTTCCATTAGCTTCCAAAATCTTCTATGTGTGTTGGAGGTGGTTCCATGATTCTTAATTATTAGATGAGTTAGGGTTTCTTGATTTATTTTTAGATAAGTTTTGTGGATTATTTATGAGATCTACATTTGATTAAAATGAGTTTTCAAAAATAAATTGGCTATGATTCATAGGATATTCATTGTGATATTTCATGGATATGTTTTATTCATTGTGTGAAAGATGTGAAATGTGTTTTCAAGGAGATTTAAAAGAATGTATGTGTTGAAAGTTTATTTTCTAATATAAATGCGTCTTGTTTAATCTTGGATTTTTTTCACCATAAATGTGTCTTTGAACTGTGAATGTGATGTGAAACATGATTTAACATTTTTTTATGTGAGTATGAATTTGAATGGGGATTTCCCATGGAAATAGTTGGATTCCAAATGTGTTATTCTTTTTTATGTTCCTAAATGGGTTTTCTAAATATTGAACGTAGTGTGAAATGTATTTCCAAATGATTTTGGGGACTGTGGAAAATGGAAAGTTGTTTTATTTTGAATAATGGTGGTTTCTAACTAGATTTTGGTTGTTGGATCGATGTGTTAATGTGAAAGTGATGATTTCCTTATGTACTCATTATGCATGGAATTTTTTTGTGAATGTCTCCATTTTTGTGATATGTGAAGGTGAATGTTCTCACAAATGGAATCCTTTGTATCTTGGTTAGGGAAATAGAACTAGTACACTTGTAGAATCATATGTGGATAAGGCCCTGATTCATCTCTCAAGATTGATTCTACAACACTAACTAAATGATTGATATGATCATAGACCATTATAATTTTTGGAAGGGATCCCATATTATGGATTATTCATGGGACCATTACTTTTATTAGTTTATTATTTAGAGACTATTATAAATTTTCATGATTTTCTCCTCTAGTGGAATGTTCATGAAAACACCATTTGAAGTTGAGTAGGAGGATATTGACCACTCAGGTATGAGGTTCATAGAATCCCACTTGTGCATGTTAACATTAAGGTTTTACCGATGGTTCCCTCTAATGATATAATGATTATATGGTGTTGTAATAACCATCAACATATAGTAGACCTAATATATATTTTTTCTTCGGGAATGATTAATTGCAATTTTTTTTTCTCCAAGTGTGTTTCTTTAGAATGATTTCCTTACAAATATTTCTTAGAAGTATTTGAGTATTATATAGGAAATTGGATTTCATATTTTTTTATAATGTTTTCACATAGAATATAACATTTTGGTGGCATTATAGTGGGCCCTGGTTCAAACCCTATATAAACATGTGGGTTAATGTAGACATTGTTATGTGTGACCTGGATAAAGGAATGATGTGTTATGGTGGTGATGGTGGTTCCATTTGTTATTTTACACTCTGAGGAGTTGTAACTGGTTGTGTATTGGGGGTGATTTACCTCATATTTCATAGAGGATTTTGGATAATTTTGTTTTTTTCCATTCTGTTGTAGTACTTTTTGTTTTGGTTAATGTTATAAAACATTGAGTCTGAAAATTGTTGTACCTCATTCGGTGTTGATTATCAGTTAGTGGGATTATTATTTTTACTGGTTGTTTGTGATTTCATAAATGGTTTAAATAGTTCCCAAAGTGTATTTTTAATACCCATTCAGTAGTTTCCCGCTCGTGGGGATTGTAAACTCCCTTCAGGATGAGCTATGAAATGTCTTCAATGTCAGTTTGGATGGAACCCCTGCTTGGTTTGTGAAAATAATCTTCAAAATGTCCTCCACCCCATAATCTAGTTTTAATTGAAAATGATGTTCCATGTCTTTAAGGGTGAATTAGATAATCCTCATGGCCCGAAATTTCACTATCCATTCACGAAGGGTTCTTATTTAGCTTATCAACCAACCCGATGACATGCTTGTGAAAAGGCCCATGATGTTCTTGTACTCCCATCACTGAATCACCATGTTATCCTCATCATGGAAAAACCCTAAATAATTATCATTATCTATAGTATTTTCACAGTCTCGTTATTTCTTAATCATTTTATTTAGATATATGTATATCTAATCCATATGGATGATTTACAATTATGAAGGGGTTACCTTTTCCTATATGAGTTGCATTAGAATAGAGTTGAATGTTTGCTAACGAAATTTAAATAAATATAATTCAATTTGACTCAGAATTTTGTAATCCAATTCAAAGGGGGTAGCGTGGAAGTAAATAATTCATCCAAACATTATCACAGAGGAATAATGGAAAAATAAGTTAAATAAAAAAATTGTCAATTTCATGTTCAAACTACAAGTGGTATGAGTCTTTATGTTGATGGGTCATGAATATTCCATGTATAAAGGGACAAAACTATTTAATTAACCACTTATTATGTGATTTGGGAGACCTCTAAATACCCTTAATTTAACCAAGTTCATAATTTTTAATTTTCTGTGGAATCTAGAGAAAATCATCTTGTGTAATAATAAATTCTTTTCCTTGTGCACGCCTAATTGAATAAATTTATGTCAACCATTGAGGGAAAAACATATATGGTTTAAATCACAAATTCTATTCAATATATTATAAAGCACTTAATAATAATTTATAAAATTCCCTTTCATGAAGAACAATATTTAGGAAAGGTATCAAAGATTAATGAATGTTATAGTTTCACATAAACCAATCTGGCATGAGACCTATATCATGGTGAAACATTTGATGACTCCATCAAGAATAAAACAACCATGATAGTTGATGAAATATGATACCCACATCCACAAAAACAATATTCACTCGTGCATTTTCTATACACATGTGTTGATTTTTTTCTATCCCATTATACGAATATAGTATCACCCCAAGGTTGGAATACTTCTCTAGAAGCCCTAAAAAACCTTTTAATTTGATAGAGTTATTCAAAAAGAATTTTTATTCCATACACATATCCCTTTTAAATCATATAATTATCAATGAAACCTAATTTACAAACCCCACTAAATCCCCTATTGTCACCCTTAAATTAAAAAAATTATGTTCTCCCTAACAATAAACATCATGGACTGGTCCTGTCACATGAATCTAAATTGTGAAATTTGAATAAGGTATGTTTTAATTCCCACTCCAATAATAAACATAGGATGACACATAAAAGTTCAATCCAAAAACCATTAATATCCCATATCTCCTTTAGGAGGTGATATTCCCTTAAATTAGATCACCTTCCAAGTGTGAACCGAAACTCCAATAGGATCTACAAATAGAGATTCATTACATATAGTGTCCCCATTAGATAATAAAATGTGAAAATACCCACTATAGTGTAAGCCATGTGAAACACCACTGGAATCTAAATTATGATTATAATATAGTATACTCAAAACTAGGATTGAATTTTAGTTATAATTTAATCCTATATGCGAACATTCCTATCATGATAATAATTAGATGAACAATCAATACGTATGTGATGAGAATAATTTGAATTATTCTTCCATTTGTGATGAGTATTAGATGAACCAATATTCATTATGTTATGATAATAATATCAGAAGGCATTTAATAGTTAACTAGAATAACATGGACAATACTTCTATATCCGATGAGAATAACATTAACTATTCTTCCTTATGCAATGATCATAAAACAAACTTATCTTCATTACGAAATTAGAATAAGATAAACAATCTGTTCTTATGTGATGAGAATAAGATGTTACATATATCTTCATGGGATGAATATAATATAAACCATTATTCTATATATATCAATTATAAGATGGACATTATTTACTTATGTGACTATCAAATGATAAACCATTTGTCATTATGTGATGACCCTATAATCTTTTATTCCTCGATATTAATTGAGAAATTAATTTCACTATGGCTTGAAATGAATAATTTAAATGTGGTGTCCTTATTCCAAACACACCCTTCCCCTATGACCATAAGATCAAACTCTTGTTAAGGTATAATGCACTGTAATTAACTATTAACCCAAAGGGTTTTTTATATAGTTAGTCACAAGTATATATTTGATCATTTATTGAGTATCATACAAGGATATAAGTTCTATATTGAGATTTTATGACCTCCCATCATTTTTTTCTATAAGAGGTTCCATCACCCTGACCCTAGAAGGGATAGGCCTTAAAAAATTGGAATGTAGGGACATAGAACCCAATATTTATACTATATTCATATCATGGTTTTTCCTAATAATATAGTGTCAGAAACATTTTTTTCTAATAGTATAATTATTCTTAATGGTTGAAAAATTAGAATCACAAATATCTATCAGTCCTTGTCCTTATAGGTTACCGATGGAAAAATATTATTGAGAATGATAAGTGGACTATGTATAAATTTGTTCATGTTTCCATCGAGTAATATTGATAAATGGTTATAAGGAATTTTATTCTGATGCATTATACTCACATTTTTGGTAGGTCCTATAAATTTGGTTTGGTGTCACACATAATGGATACACCAATCGATATTCCTCAAAATAAAAAGAGAAGTATATTATCGTTATACCCAATAAGAAAAATTAAATCTTATAATGATTAATTTAATTTTTATATTTATTGTGAAATGATAGGGAAAATATAGAAAAATAAAAGTTTGAGAATAAATATAATTCAAAATTAGTGGTTAGTGACCTCAGAATAAATGGTGCAAAGAAAATAGTTGAAAAAATGATTGTGGAGGGAAAACATATTTAAAATAAAAATAATAAATAATGACTTATTGAGTTTTAAATATATTTGAAAATATAATGATTTTATTAAAAGGGGGAATGTTTTAAAAATATATTTCTCAAAGCATCAAATCTTTTTTTCTCACTATTAGTGGAATTTGGGGATTTCTATAAAGAGTATAAGAATAACACATTATAAACATTTATGAATATTATGAGTGGTATTGATTTCTTTCTCAATGAAATACATCTAAATCATAATAAAAATCAAACATATCTAGAAGAAACCAATGAAATTATCTGAAATGTACATGATTTTTCAGAATAGTTATTTGTGATATAATGAATCATTCTTTATATGTTATTAATAACCCTTGTAACTAAAAAACATCATTCAATATTTTATACAACATGAAATGCTAAACTTAAACGAATCATGAAATATTATTATTATTATTTTTAATTATAACATTAAAATTCAATATGAGAGTAGAAATATTAATAACCATATTATGAAATTTATGACTAGAGTTTTATTATAACAAATGTTTTTAAATTAATTCATAATATATTTTTTCATAATATTTAGTATTAATTTTCTTATTAAATAATATGTTTCCAAAAAAATGATTTTTATATCATCTTATGACAAGAAAATATAATTATTTTATTCCTTGATTAAAATTTATATTTTATAAAATTTATTTTGATTTTTAAGTCAGCATATCAAAAAAAATTTGTGTGAAAATTTTGGATTTTTATGAACAGATAGATTTTTTTGTGAGTGGTGAAAATACCATTTTTTTGGGGACTTTCATTCCATTTTATTTATAATTACCAATATGATTTTAATTTGGTATAAAATTTAAAAAATTATTATTTAATTGGATATAGTGTTTTTAATTACATTTTAGTCACTAATATTTAGGTTTCTTTATAATTTCATTCTTGGGCTTAAAAACATATATTTCTAAAAATTGTTTTTCTTCAATTTTATGTTCTATTGTCAATATAATTTCATATACTACTGTGAATTTAATTATGTTAATTTTATGAAAAATTTGTAATAATGATGTTCAGATTTGATAAATAGTTCGCTTTTATTTTTGTACATTATGAATAATAACCATGTGATAATTTTATCACATCAATAAGGGTAAAATGTGTATCACCGCATTAGGAAAATGGGGTAAGACCTTAAAATCACCCAATCTCATGCACTATTCCTGATTTTATGCATTTATATTTTCTATTATCATATAAGAATCTAAAATAGGAAAACATCACCCAATTATTCTTTGATATTGGCATAAATATTTTTAATGTATAAAAACAAAAATTCCCTTTTGTTATTTTAATAAATATTTAAATTTCATTATAGGATAAAAAATATGTCATTATTTATAAAATAATTTCAATAGATTATGAAAATCATATTATAGTCAAATCTAACCCTTGAAGATCCCCTATTGATAACATGTTTATGTTGTTAGAAAATGTTTCCAGAAAGGATCCCATCCATATTGAATAAATAGTATATCCATAATTAATATATCAATAATGAATAATACCCATGATAATCAGTGTATTACTAATGATTCTAAGCCATATATACCCACACTTAATAATAGGCTCATAAACTAATCAAATACATCCCTAGAAGATCCAATCCAACAACTTGGATAATATAGAAACCATAAATATATTTGTAAGGAATATCTCCCTATCTAACTAGATATATAAAATAGAATCCTTTCAATAGATTTTCCCATCTTGATATTAGTCTAAAAAATGTATCACATATAACCCCCTCAATGATTGCCTCTTGAATGAAGGATCAATATGGTACCATATATCCCTAGAAAATCACATCTAAACTACAAGGTACGTAATACTTTGTTGTGTTCTATGACGAAGAATATATAGTCAGATTCCATCTTGTGAAGCTGAAAAAACATTACCAATCAATAAAAGATAGAATATCAACTAAAAGACAGATTTCATCTTGTGAAGGTGCAAATGATATCTAGAATAAATTAGAAGTTACACATTTTTGTACGTCAAAAGTGATTGAAACTAGAAGATCTATAATTAGAGAAGAATAAGATGGATTTCTATTTCCTTATGGAGAATTAGTATACAATTAGCAACAATTATTTATGACTATTTTCAACAGCATACAATATATGGGTGAGAAATATCTAGATGATAAAGCTCTTATAGACTGGATTGTTATGCCTAATGAGTTGGAATCTAAGAGAACAACTATTGATGAAAATAAGAAAGTATCTCAAATCACTCTTGATTAGATTTTTGGAACTCTTATTCAACATGATACAATAATGTAAATAGATGCTGATATGAATAAAAAGAATAATGTAAATGGAAGTGTAGCCATTAGTACTACAAAAGTTAAGAATCTAAAAGGGTTAAAAGATCCAAGTCAAATAAAGTCACTATTTTATCTGAATCTAATGAATGTGAACATTCGGAGATTGAATTAGTTAATCTTGGTCGAAGGATGAACAAGAGAGTTGAGAAAAAGTCTTTCAGTATATATATAATAAAAAATAAAAAATACAAGGAAGACTCGGAAGTTACTTTCTAATAATATAAAAGAGCAGGGAATATAAGGACAGATTGTCCAATGCTTATAAAAAATGATAGAAAGGAAAAAAAATATATGAAAAATAGAAAAAATTATTACACGGCTAAAACTAATAATGTTTTGAAATCCATTGTCTCATGGATTCCCAGTGGTGGTGAATCTTCATATGAATCCTCAGAGTATGAATCTATTTGTCTGAACAATCTTGGTATACTAGCCAGATTACCCATTGAAAATCATTATTAATGCCCAAGGTACATAATGATGAATCTATACCAAATGTATATTTGAATTCAAATTATAATGATTATAAATACTATAAGTATTTAGATGGAGAATCTTCTTCTAATATAGATAATTCTTTACCTTCTTATGATGAAGAATCTAGGTTTGCTAAACTCATTGAGAAATAAAATTCAAAACTCAAGAAAAAGATTAATTAAGAAAATTCTAGAATTTCCATTTCAACTAAAAAAATATCTTATCTTTCTAAATATCATGATAAGTGAACTTCTTATAATGAAAGTATTTCCATGAACCGTAAGGAAGCCAATTTTGTGAAGAGTAAATTTTATAAGGATCTTAAAATTTTAATTTCTATGAAATTTTATTTAGAAACTAACAATAGTTCCAAAACAAATGTTTTTGAAGATAAAAACATGGTTATTAAACTAATTTCAGAAATATCCTCCTTGAGGAAGTGTTTTTCAATCTTTACCTCTAGTATGGAAAACATTGACAAGATGTACACCCAAATACGACCTATAAGGAACCGTTCTAGATTTGGTTATACTCATTCTATATAGTTTCCCAACAATAACTATTTTGTTAATCAATGTGCTCCATTCTTCACTAAATGTAATTATGGTGGACATTGGGTGAAACATTTCTGTGTGAATAAAACCCAAAATTTAGGTTTTCATAATGATTATTTTTTGATGAAATTGTGGATAACTAAAATATTTCGTTCTGAAATTTCTGGATCCAAGATAATCTGGGTTATTGAAGTCTAACATTTTAATTTTTAGGAAAATTAATAAATTTCCAACATTAATACATGGTACATGGATAGTGGATATTCCTGGAATATTACTGGTAACAAAACATTCATTGAAAAAATTATCAAGACCAAAGGAGGAAAAATAAATTTTTGGAGATAATGCTCAGGGAGAAATTATTGTTATACGTAACATTGTTCATCTTGAAAAATCTTAGATTTAAAATGTTTTATTTGTTATGGGTCTTAAGAAAAATCACATTGTCATAACTCAATTGTGTTATTAAGGTTACCTTGTGAATTTTAGGAATGATAGGTGCTTAATACACAATTCCAAGGATGTTTTTATTCTTTCTGTGCATAGGAAATATAATGTATACACACTTAACATAGAAGAACATAGGAGCCATGATATACCTTGACATATTGAAATGTATGATCAATCATGGTTAAGTCATAGAACGATTGGATATTGAATCCTTAGGAAGCTATGAAAAGTCTCAAATAAAATACTTGTTAAAGATCTACTGGAGATTAGTTTTGATTCATCAAAAGTTTGTGTTCCTCATAAATTTGGAAAGCAACATAAATCATGTTTTAAATCAATAGGTAATGTTCCAACTACTAATGCATTACATTATGTGCATATGGATATTTTTGGTCCTACAAAAACATAAACCATTGGGCGGAATTATTATGTATTTTTTCTTAGTTAATGATTACACTAGATTTACATGTGTCTATTTTCTAACAAATAAATTTGATGATTTTTATTATTTAAAAAATATTTGAGCCCAAATTAAAATTGATAAAAACCTTCCATTGATAACTATTCATAGTGATAATGGAAGAGAATTTCCAGATTCATATTTTGAAACATTTTGTAGTATAAAATCTATTATTCATAACTTCTCAGTTCCTAGAACTCCTTAGCAAAATGGTGTTGGTGAAAGAAGAGATTAAATTCTTCTAGAGATAACAAGAACCATGTTGAGTGAATATTATATAGCTAAACACTTTTGAGCTGATGCTATGAAAACTACTTATTATAGTATAAATCAATTTTTCATTAGAAATTTTCTTAATAAAACTCCTTAAAATTGGGGAATGGTAGAAAACCTAAAATTTCCATCTTCAAAGTATGTTTTTTTTGTAAATTATTCATTCTGAATTGTAAATTAATTTACATAAATTCGCACCAAAAACTGATGAATGAATTTTTCTAGGCTACTCCACACTTTAAAGTCTTATATAATTTTCATTAAATATACTTGTACTATTGAAGAAATAGTGCATGTTAAATTTGATGAAGATAATCCTTTTGTTTTTAAAGAACCTCAACCTACAACTTCAGATGTGTCTTAAAAAACATACTATCGTCCCTTGATAGAAGATCGTTATGATAAGGAAAATGTTCAGGAAAATATTTATGAATTATTTAACCTAGAATATTTCCTACATTATGTGGATGAACATGTCTTAGAAAACCCAAATCAGTTGATTCTTAAGAATCATTCCAGTGATAGTATCACTGATGATGTAAATCAACCCGTAAAGACTAGAAGTTCCTTAAAAAATGAAATAGAAAATCTAGTATTCCTTTCACTGTAAGAACAAAAAATCCCTGATGAATCTTTAGATGATGATGATTGGATTAAATCCATGAAAATTAGCTAAATGAATTTGAAAGGAATAAATTATAGACCATTTATGAAAGACCTAAGGAAACTTCTGTTATTGGAGTAAAATGGGTCTTCAGAAATAAGTGTGATGAAAAAGTAATCATTGTAATAAATAAGGCTAGATTAGTTTCTATATTCAATAATCAACAAAAAAGAATATAATATGAATAAACCTATCTCATTTAGCTAGAATTGAATCTATTTTCATTTTATATGCCTCTGTATAATTATTCAATTTTAAACATTTTCAAAAGGATGTAAAATGTGTTTTTCATTAATGAATATGTTCAAGAGGATGTTTTTTTTGAAAAACCACCTGGTTTTGAAGACAAAAAACATCTTGAACATGTTTTCAAACATACCAAAGCTTTATATGGAGTTAAAAAATCTCTTGGAGCATGGTATGATAGACTTACAGGATTTTTGTTACAAAACAATTATGCTAAGGGAGTTGTTGATCCAACCGTTTTTATAATGAAAGATAAGAATAATGTTTTTATGGTACATATTTATGTTAATGAAATTATATTTGGTTCAAATCAATAATATTTAACTGATTCTTTCATGAATCAAATGATATATGAATTTTAAATGAGTATGATGGGTGAGTTATAATTTTTCCTAGGTTTCCAAATTTCTCAAAAACAAGAAGGAACATATATATCTCAACATAAGTATATCAAATATCTAGTTAAAGTGTATGGATACGAAAACACTAAGTGTATAAGTACTCTTATTGGTACCTCAAATTCACTTGATCTTGATGAAGCTAGGAAATCAGTAGATCAATCTTCATTTAAAGGTATGATAGGAAGTCTACTATACTTGACAGCTAGTTTTACAGATTTAATGTTTTCAATATGTTTATGTATAAGATATGAATCTAATCTAAAGAAATCTCATTTAAAAGTAGTGGAATGATGTTTTCTCTATTTAATGGTAACCTAGGATTTAAGACTCTTTTATACTTATGGAAATAAATTTTTTTGAAAGAGTTTTTCTGATTATGATTTTGGTGGATGTATAATGGATAGGAAAAGTGAATCATGAACATGTCATTTTGTTGGAAATTCATTAGTTTCATGGTCATGAAAAAAGAAACACTCAGTAGAACATTCCACTGCTCAAGCTAAATGTGTAGCAGCTGAATGTTGTTGTGCTCAAGTGTTGTGGATGCAACACAAACTCACAGACTATGGAAGAAGTTTTACCAAAACACATATATTGTTTTATAACAATGGTGCCATTTCCCTAAGAAGAAACCATTCACATCACTCTCGTGAAAAAAAACATATATATCATTCATCACATTCATAGGGATCACACACAAAAAGGAGATATCATTGTTCCATTTATCGGAATAAAATATCAACTTGCAGATATTTTCACAAAATCATTACCCTCTAATAGATTTGAATGCATTAAACAAATGTTAGGAATGATAATCATAAGGTAATCTTCCATATTAACTTTCTATTGGAACCTATCTCCTTAATATAAGATACACTTTTTCATAGGGGGAGTAAATTTTATTGTTAATCAAATATTTTGTAATCAAATTTTTCATAATCAAATTCTTAGTAATCAAATTTTGCACAATAAAAATTTTTTGTAATCAATTTTTTTGTATTATATTTTTTCTGAATCAAATTTTTCGTTATCAAATTTGTTTTCATAATAAAATTTTTTGTAGTAAAATTATTCATATTAAATAAAACTTTGTAGCCTAAAAACTCTTTATTTCAAAAAAATTTCATTCCATAATATTTTTTTTCAGGAATGTAATTTTCTTCAAGAATAATTTTTCTCATTAAAGATAATATTCCTGGAATTCTGGAAGGTATGCATCCTTTATTAAATTTTCATAATCATATTTTTATGTTATAATGGTATTTTCATCTTGTTTAAGAAAAATTTCAGATTCATTTTTTCTTAAATCAGAATTATTATCTTAAAAACCACAAAATACCGGAACCTACGAAATTCCTTCATCGTCTATTATCTCAACTATCAGAGATGATCAAGAGTGTTTCCTCCATTGGATCTTTTTCAAAAGATGAACTATATACTCAAACACCTATATAAAGAACCCATGATGGATTTCCCACATTAGTTTTCAATGCCTTGGCATGATGAAACTCTACTCCTCTACATAAGGCATGTTACAAATTTCCAGGTTTTCCCAATTTTGAATGGCTTTGGAATATTTTCCACAGGAAAAAATGTCTATAGTAAAGGAAATTTCTTAGTGGATGATCTACATATAAAGGTTAGTAGATCAAAAATTCTTTTCTAAGAATGAATCTATTATTTCAAATAGTATCATGTTGAATGGCTCGCAGAGTCTATGTGTATCCCAACCAAAGGAAAAATATCCAGTTTATTCGGAGATCCTAATATTATTCTATGAGTCAGTATGTTTCTTTAATTAAGGAGGTAGAGACACGTTTTCATTTATGATCTATGGAAGAATCTATTCTCTTTTAACAGTAAGGCTCCAAACATAATTAGAATTCCATATGAGGGTGAACTAGATTCCTGCCCCCACAAGCTACCAGATGTTTTAAAAATTTTTAATAAGGAAAAAGACATTGAATTACTTATTCTATCAGAAATGAAGACTCCAAAGACTTTCCCTCTCCCTAAAAATCTCCAGATTCTTGAGTTATGGGTTTAGGGTTTCCTCATTCTGAGAAAGGGAATATGGATACCCGAAGAGGAGTTATATTTATGCTTTGGACATTATGGTGAATCTCATATAGATTAATCTGGTGAAGTATGTCTTACATAAAATCATTAATATTAAGAATGGGACTCTCAAATCGGAAATAATCATGGATCCATTTATTCTCTCCAAGAAAATAGGTCATTGTCTAGAATCGTGCAAAGTCCCTTATAGTTCTAAGCCATGGAATTTCAATGTTATGTTTTTGGGTGATGATACATTGAGAATGATGATGTTTGGTTCTTCTAGTGAATTAGGATAATTATATGATTTTTAGGATGCTAAAATTGTAGCCTTATAAAACTAACAGGAAGTGGATGAGACTTCAATGAAGGGTGGTAAGAAGAGAAAGGTGAAGTAACAGAAAAGAAAGAAAAAATTCATGTTGTTCATGAAACACAACTAGCACCACCTAAGACAAAGAATAAAAAGAATTATCCAGATGAAGTGGTTTCCAAATGGATAGATGTCAAGAAGAATAAGAAGGAAGGGGATCCTAATAATGGGTTGGACCATGATGAAGCAAAAGTATTAAATTTGAAGGCTGTTGAGGATCTTGAGAAGAAAGAAAAAAATATGTAAAAGAAGTAAATTTCTAAAGCCAAGATTGTTCAATCTCTTCTCTAGGCTGCAGAAAAAGCCTCTGAAAAAATCCTGATTCAAGAATCATTTTTTCGTGATTCTCTTCCAGTGACCCCAGGAATGATGATGGGGATTCCAGAACAAGAAGAAGAAGAAGTGGTTGAAGAAGAAGTTGAAGAAGAAGAAGTGAAAGGAAGTGATTATACATATGATATGATAAGGCATGTTGAGCTATATGATGAGAAGGAGAGTCCTTTTGAAAAGTTTTTAATCTGAACATCTCCGGCTGAATCAAAAAAAATTCATTCACAAGGAATAGAGGATGAAGAGCAGGAAGATGTGATTAAACCATCAGATGATGAAAGCAGCAACCATGAATTCATTAAGCAAGAGGATCTAGTGGTAGATACTGAAAAAGAAAATGTTGACTCTGATAAGATATTTCAACTATTAGATATTGAACTTGAGTTTTCTAATGTAGAATAGATCATTATGAGATCTGATAATGGAAAACATAAGTTGGTTGATACACCATAGAATGCCGTGGTGGAAAATAAATATTTTGGTGGATCATCAAAGAGAAAAGCTGAAGAGATAGGGAACGAATCCTCACCAACCAAACAACCTGATTCAGAATCATGTTTTCTCGGACAAGAAATTGTGGAACAATCGTTGAAGAAGTTGGTTGTTACCATTACATTGTTTCGTAGTATAGACTCGAGGTTCCAGATGCTTCTGCACCCATTTAGTAAGAAATCAGATTTAGTTCCCATTCTTATGGATAAGTTTACAGGCTTGAGGCTGATTTCAAATATTTCTTCATTGGGTGTGAAGCTCACAAGAGGCCATGTTATGAAATTACAACGTGGTCATGAAAGACAATCGAAGAGATGCGAATCCTTGATGACTTTCAAGATAGTTTGAACAACGATTTTGAAACCGAAGTTGGAATGTTCAATGATATTACTAAATTGTTTTAGGAAAAGATCAGTCTCAAATAAACATCTCGGAAGGAATAATATCTTTTGAAGACTCATGGAGAAACTCTTAAATCTTAGGAAGAAAAAAATCAATGCCTTGAAAAGAAAAATAATGATTAGAATCAACTTCTTAGGAGTTTTGATGAAGATCATAAGGTGCATATGATGATGAAAACCATCGTGAAAAAGTTAATTCTGATAGAGAATGAAGGATGACTTATCCCCCATATGATCTTTTTTTGTATTTCCTTTCTTGTACAAATTATGTCAATCATAATTAAATTTTGGTTGTTCATCATGTGTTTTTTTGTTCAATAATAATATTTTAGGTACCATATTTTTTCTCTTTCTCTATTACTTTTTGAGAATTACCAAGGGGTATAAAGGAATGATAAAAATAATACCATGTAAAGAAAAAAAATTCCATACATATGGGGGAGTATATCTAAGGTGGAATTTACTCAAAGAATATTTCCTTATGCATGTATAATAACAATCTATTTAAGGAAGTCAATAATATGATCCTTAGGATTTTCAAAACCTAATGGGGAGTTAGTCATATTCATCATGATTCATAAGAAAAGGGAGATATATTTTTTTAAGTTCATAATGAAAAATTATAAGTCATTCTATTCTTTTTAAAAAGGATGTTTGTGATTTCCAAAGAGAGAGAGATTGTTGAGTCAATAAGGTTTCCTTTTGACTTTTTCGTTCCACTATTTTTTAAAAATCACAAACACTCTATTTTAATGTAAATTATACCAAATTGATTCGAGCATGTGTTGGTTTCCCAACCCATACCCCAAAAATTTATTAAAAGAAAAGTCAAAAACAAAGTGAATACATGAGGTGCAATAAATTTCCACCAACTGGGAATCAGAAGATAACAAAATTAATGTTATAAAATATAAGGCATCCATGTCATCATGAAAGGAAGTGATACTAATTTTCACCTGTCATCCATTTTTGTTTTGTTCAGCATCATCCAGCAATATCTCCAGGTGAAACCTTTATCCAAATCTGCATTTATTGATCAAGGGATTCAATCCCTTCTTCAAGTTCATCAAAAGAGATACATGACACAACCATTCTTCCACCGCTTCTGTTACTGTCTCTTCTTCACCAGAGAAATTCATTCCTGAATTTTCTGCGCAATAAACTGATAATTCCGCTGATGATACTCAGTTTGCTGCTCTACACTAGACCTGATTGCTAGTGCATCTGCAATGACCTCCCTGTATTCCAAACATCCAACCTCCCCATCAACTTCTAATATGTTCCCCAAAATCATTCCATTAGTGAAAAAGTGCTATTCCCACTGAAGCTGGAGATAATCAAAATCAGGGTTCCGATCAAGGTCAAATTCCTCCCAATCAAACATATGCCCCCTGATAATGAGATAGTCATCAATATATATTTCTTTATTACAATATCTTCTAAAAGACATATTTTCTTGTTCCTCAATCCATGAGTTGATATCCTCCTTGAATCCTTTCTTAATAAACCGATTGAAATTTCTAAGCTTAATTCTATTCGCCCGATCCTCAATACAAGAGTAAGAATCCTCTTCATCTATAGAGGTGTCCCCTGTATTATTAGATTCTGATGCTGAGGTACTCTTACTGACAACAGTCTATATAGGGATGTTACTTTCCTCCACTCGAAGCCCTAAAGATCTACTGACAATGGTCCTCTCTAACTTAGAATAATCAATTCACTTTCAAGTATTCTTTGGGTGTGGAGTGATATAACCATCAGGATCAACAACGAGTTTCTTACCTTTTTTTGGCACTCGAGCGCAGGTATTCCTCCTCAATTTTATCTTCTTTTTCACTAACATCATGATTGGAGTCACTAGAATTAGAGTGAGTCTCTTGTGATGGATCATTTGTGGGCGGAACAAAAACTGGGGTGTCAGTGCGAAGCTTATCATTATTGACCGCATCCACCAAACTAGCAAGGACAGAATATTTATCCCAAGTATACTGTGCTGAGCAGGAATCCGGAACAGATGAGAACAATGGGTCCTTAGAATTAGATGGTTCAGTCTGTTCAATATGAGGCTTCTCAATCCAGACTGATTTCCCTTCATTCGTCAAAGGTTTCCCACGCTTCTAACTGTTCATGGGGTCATTCCCAGCACAAAAATCTCCAAGGGAGTGGCCAATATGTAAACAATTAGAGTAGTAACTCGGTAAGGACTCATAAACCACTTCCTAAAAAAATCCTGCATCCCCATTCTGGATCCTGATAGTGGAAGGCAGTTGCTGCGAGAGATCAACCTCAACACACACACGTGGAACTGAAGGCCTTGTGAGCTTCTGAGTCACAGAATCCATCTTAATGGGATTATAGATAAGCATAGAAATAGGGAAAACAGCAAATTGCTTTAAGAGATGCATCAGGAGACGTGGAAGCCCTAACCAAACAGGAGTAATTGGGGATTCAGAATAGCAATCAAACGAAGGGGACCACTTTAGGACATTCATCGTGCATCCCCCAAAACTACAAGAACCCCTAGATCAAAGATGATAATAATCATTTGTAGAGGAAAGTTGAATCGTGATATGCCGCGAATTAAGTAGGCCGATTTCAAAACCAACGAATCTAATGGATTCGAATGATTTCCGTAGGATGATCAGAGAGGGATGACGATTAAAAAATGTACCAACAAGAAAAAATCTGATATCAAGAGAAAGAAACTGAACATGCACCTGCCAAAAAAGAAATGGCTGCATGAACCCTATGCCGAAAATGATTCAGATGAAAGGAATTAGCAAGGGGCAGAGATTCAGCCGAATAAAGAGATCGAATATGATCGTCCCCTGTCACCACATCTGCGAAGCTTCAAAAATCCTGCCTGCGTTCATCACCCTCATTCCACATTCGGTTCCCTTGTTCATCTCCCTCTCTCGGCCGCTGCATTTGATTCAACAACAAAATCTTAAGGAAAATTATATTTTCCCTAAGAAATATCATAATAAGGAAATTTTCCTTCTTAAAGGAAATTTTATCCTTACCTTTGTTTTCATTATTCATCATATAGTATCTCTTAGTCTAAATAATTTTATTTCTATGTCTAAAATTAGGATTCACTTATAATACAAGATAATACTATAAATCATTGATTATAGAGTATTCTATTTGAAGACTCTAAATTCTATGAAATGTAGAATCTGAATTCTCGGAAGCTCAGACTCCAAATTCTATCAAATTCAGACTCTGAAATCTCTGAAATTATGGTTCTGAATTCTATTAAATTCATGTTCTGAATTCTCTAAAATTCATATTCCAGATTCCCTAAAATTCAGATTCCGAATTCTCAGAAATTCATTCTCCGAATTCCTCAAGATTATAATTCCATAAATCTATAGAATTCAAATTCCGAA
Organism: Viscum album; assembly: GCA_963277665.1. NCBI lineage: Eukaryota > Viridiplantae > Streptophyta > Magnoliopsida > Santalales > Viscaceae > Viscum > Viscum album. The sequence continues at coordinate 527,113 of CAUJRU010000001.1, forward strand.
CTCCATGGAAAATAGAATATTAATACTCATTTATTTTACATTATGAATGTTTATTTGGTTAGACTCCAAATTTTTTTACTTAGACTCCAAAAAAATGATTTGGATAAGCTTATTATTTTTCTCACACATTTTTTTGAAACTATGTCATATAATCTGTTTCTAACTAACCATTGTTTGAGTGACACATTTATATTTCCCTCCAAGATTCATGGAAGAATAAGACCGTTGGAGGAGGAATCCAACATTGGAGATGTTAATATAAATAGGAGCTCAGTTAAACGAGCTCAATAACGATTGATAATTGTTTGATCACTCTCGAGATTTCATGCTCCTGATATGATTTCTAGAGAGAGAGACTCTCATGCTTTGTGCATACTAAAAATCTTTTTCCGCTTTCTTATTGAGGCTCTAATTGTTGCTGAGTAAAATAGAGGGCTTCTGTGGATAAGAAGACAGAGGTTCTGACTACCTTGAATTTCGGAGGCTTCTGGGGATTGGAAGACAGATGTGCTGACTAACATGATGTTTGAGGGATTGTGGGGATAACAAGACGAATTCCAATATTTCAATCAAGGGCTTACCCCAGTGTGGCTAATAAATACTTTCTTGAAAGAATAAATAAAGTTATCCTTATCCAAGATTTTTGGTTACCCTACACTTTGGGTTAAAAAGTTTTATACTTGTAACTTGTTTTATTCATGTTTATTTCGTTTTTATTTTGATAAAGGAAGAAATTATAACATTCTATTACTTTATTATACTTTTCTATACTCTGATAATTATGATTCTATATGCTTTTAGGTATAATCTTTTCCTTGAAAACTGTCCTTATGTATTATTTCCAGAACCATATTTCGGGAACCACGCAAATTAGTAGAACAAAAATAGCACTTGTTAATTTAAATTGTTTAAATTTATTAAAATTAGTTTTCCTTTTGAATAAAAACGAATGATTTTAAAATTATAATTCATCCCTCTCTTTTAAATTGAGCATCTATATCATTATTTTTATCCTACACATGGTCACCATAATTTCTATGAGATTTCATCCTTCCATTTTTTTTGTGATTGGGATTTCAAAAATGATCATATTTTTTATTAGATTTCTTGATACTTGGTATGGAATAATCATAATGCTTCTCACTTTAACCCTTATCCCATTAGGTTTTTCATTGTTACTATTTCCTCATTGTCTATGACATCCATTATTAACATGGTTTCTTGTATAAATAGATGGATGTGATTACAATGTGAACCACAAAAACTTTTCTATACAAAAACACCAGGATGATATCCTATACATTGAGTTCTCTCTTTGACTTATCCCTTGTATGGAAAATATGTTTATCTTATCTTAATACACACATAAAATGTTCATTATTTACTTAGCATTAAATATTTTTCTATCCTAATGGGTTATCTATACCATTTAAATATAGATCAATATTTACTTATCAACCCATAAATTATTCTCAACAAAAATCCAAATATCCAAAGTTATCTAAATAGTTCTTCTTATGAAAAATGTGATTCCTAGTACCACACGCCTAGATTTGGTTCTACCAGAAAATAATTTACATACTCACTTTTACACTTGAAGGAAAATCATATATATAAAAATCGTCAAATAAAAAAATTAATAGTGATTTTTGAATTTTTTTAAATACTAAAATTCTTTTTAGGATTAGATCCTCATATAATTATTAATAAACAAAAATTAATAAGTCCCATTTTCTTTATATCAAGTAGAATATTATTCTATATATGAAACCATATAATCTATAATGAGTGTTGGACATCTCCCAAAAATTCCTTCTCATGTGGTAACCTTAAAATGATATCTAACGATATTCGTTTATTAAAAACCAAGGAAAATGAAACATGAGTAAGAGACGAGATTAAATGATTAGTAAAGGTATCATATAATTGAAGGTACAAAAAAGTAACATGTGACATACTTGATATAGAAAAATAAATAATTCAAATAATTCCATAATAAAATGAAACAGGTATAATGATATATAAATGATAATAATTAAAAACATGTATATAAATATTTATTTAACTCATAATAGTGGAATTCATAATTACAAACATCAGAAACATGTTGTAATGGCCTTGGGCTATGATTTTATACTGATATGGGGAGAGGTATACACAAAAAAACAAATCAAATAACATTTCTCATGAGACATGACTATTTATCAAGGAAACCTAAAATTAAAGACCCACCCCTCACATATTCATGTCCAATGAATCCATCATAATATTCAGTAACACATTCCATTCCATTCCACATGAAAAATTTCGAGAAATTAAAAGTTGGATATCCATATAATGAAAAATACAAATTTTCAATAAATATGAAAACATCATTAGTAGTAATCAAAAATAAATTATTTAAATACATTTCCCCATGTAAATTTTTTTTGATAAAATTATTTTATTCCTTCTGGATGGACAATTTTGTTGTTTGAATAACACATAGAAAACTTTTACATATTCATCTATAATATATGTAAAATATAAATAATGCTAATACATTTTCACATGTCAATAAAAACGGATAACATGAACATAACCCAACTGAAGAAACAATAATGATGGTTCTAAAATAAAATTTCCCTATTGAAACAATGTAAACATATATGGGTGTTTAATTTAACAAAAATACAGTCACAAAATTAATGATTCATATGGTATCAAAAAATAAGAGATCAAAAAGTGAAATGTTTGATTCAACTAGTTAAATACCCCAAATGAAAAATATATAAATTATTGTTTAAATTAATAAACATAAACCCCATTAAGGTAAATAATTTGGGATGTTTTATTGGAAATGGAATAAAAACTAAAATATAATTTCAAAAACATTTTTAACAATGAATTAAAATACAAATTTACATTTTTCCTTCAAATTTAAATTCGTAGATAATGAAATGAAAAATTTTAAATCAACATTAATAAAAAAGTGTTCCTAATACTAGATTTTTAAAAAGTAAAAAATTATATTTTTGATAAAAGAAGATGGGAAAAACATATTATTATGATCGAAAAATCAATGTTTATTACTTTCAATAGACCTTCAAAAAAACTCACATTTTAATAGGAGTGAAAAAAGTATTTGAATTAAATATTCATTTTTCAAAAGGGAATTAAGAAAAAATATAACAAAATATTAGGGTGGGATAACTAAAGAATGGAAAAGTAAATTTCAAGATGAAATAATATAACCCAATTAACGAATAACTGACTAAACAACATCCATTGTAGGAACATACTTCATGAATATGGAATCATTTGAAATAAGGATTATGTGGGAAATTTAAAACAATGATATACTACCACATAATAAAATAAAATGGAATATTTTAATCAACATATATGAAATAATTTTAGTGTAATGATAATAACACAATAAATTAATGATATTTTATCAAAAAAGACTTACGACTAGGGTAACACATTAGAGAAAATAAATTTAATGAAAGAACTTAATTTTAAAAATTATATAAAAATAACTAAAAGGATATTAATTATTTACAAATACTGGTATAGTAAATCAATGTAAATCCTTATAAATGAAACATGGTGCATAACATGTAACATGTCATAAAAAATAAGAATTGAGTCTAGGAAAACCATTCATCATGGGTGAAATTTAAATAAAAATATTTCATAGAGAGGATTTGAAATTCATATTAGAAGATATTTATTAAAATAAAATTAATGATAATATTTCTCAAATAGGATGTATATACACCACATAAATTAAAGTTGGTGTGTAATAAAAATCATATCTCAATAAGATGAATTTTAGATGAAACCCCTTACTTCAGTTTCGATTCATTCTACACTATCACCAAACATCTAGAATAATTAATCTATGTTCATTAAATACATACCCAATTACTTATTATTAATTATTACCATTTAAAATCCATATTTTTAATCATTCGAATATTAGTTATTTTTACCAAATTTTCATCACAGGGGGTATGTAATGATTGTCTATTTATACTTGTATCATAAAAAAGGTGTTCATGTATTTTTTTGTGGTTTTTAAATTTTATATTATCTAATATACTGGAATATATGATTCATGATAGTTCATAATTCAATAATTTCATTCAGTGGTATTTTTGGTTATGATCTATGGGGTTGAAATCAGCGGTGAAGATATTTTAATGTTTCTTAATGAATGAAGGGTACTTGTATCACAAAATATTTATTCGTGTATTATTTATTAATGGTTTTTCACTATTAGATTATCTAAGATAATGGAATATATTTTTCATGATAGTTCATAATTCTATAATTTCATTTAGTTGTTTTTGAGGTTTTGATTGATGGGGTTGAAATCAGCAACTAACATGATTCAATGTTTCTTAATGAATGAAGGGTTATTTATTAATTAATGAGTTACATATTAATATAAACTCAACCTAAAAATTAAAAAACATATTTACATATTTTTTTCATTTTATACTATTAATTAAGTTTAAATAATCATCCATTATATAAATGTGTAGTATTTATCAAATAGGTGGTCAAACCAAACAAAAATTGAACCTACCTTGATTAATGGGTGATTTTGAGGTTGTTTACTTGTAATATATTTTTATTTAATTATTTCTAGTTCTATATGTCTTAATTTTATATATTTATAAAGAGGATATATTTTTTTAAGAAGGTGGTTCCTTGGGGAAAGACCAAAGTACAAAGATTATTTTAAAAAAAGGATTACATGAGTATAAACGATGGGATATTTTTACAATCTCTACCATAAAGGGGAAGTAAATCAACAGGGAGGTCATCCAACTAGGTGGTGACATGGTTGAATCCCATATTTTCATGACCATCCACAACTTTTTTTCTTCATGAATGGAATTATTAGTAATATATTTGAAGTCCATGAGGGAATGAAGACAATTCATATAGCATGTAATAAGAGGCCACGTGAAGTGGATCACACCATTCCAAATAGCTTGAGAGATGATAGTAAAATCACTGTCCATACAGATATTATTCTAACCATGGTTCTTGGATAAAGAGATAACAAAGATCAAAATATTAATTTCATCCTCTAGAGCCGAGGAGATTCTACAAGTTCCATAGAAACAACCATGTATCTTCCAAGAGTTGTTTCTGAAAATAGTGCAACAACCCGAGGGGTCCGGGTTTCCTTTATAAGCACCACCATCATTAACTTTAATACATATGTGGATTGGAGCTTTCCAAAACACATAAAAAGTGTGCATAGGTAGAGGATAGATTCCATTAACACCAAGATGGCACATAATCCCAATGTTATTCACTTTTCTGTTGCAAAATCCCTTTTGAATTGAAGTTGATTCCTAAATGAGTAGTTGTTATGAATAATAGTATTCTTATCATATCAGATCACATGAAGAGGTTCAACAATTATAGTTAATAAAATGCTCTTGATTTTTTGAGAGGCTTCAATATCGATACAATATTTAAGTTAAGAGTTTATTGTGTTATTAAGTAGCCATATGCACTCCAAAGGATCAATCCCGCAATTCCACATAGAATTAGTAGTAGAAAAATAAATAAAAATATTATTAATGTCTACATGATGATGTTTACCAATATGACATTTAGTGAAAAGCTGGATCCTAACATACTGAAGAGATGTATCACCGGGAACCCTCTTGTGATAAATATGCCAAACCAGAGTGAATCTAGAAGGTTTTAACCATAATTTATCAAATTTTTGAATCCAAAGAAATGATTTTTCACAATTAATAAATACGTGGTTTTAAAATGATTTGGGTCATGGATGGCATTATGTGAAGGTTCCCAAATTAAAAAATCACAAGTTTTTGCAAAAGGGTTATTTTCAATGACATAATTGATATTGTTTGGAAAATTAATTTTGTCAGAGTTAACAATATCCTCAATAGTATAGTTAGTGTGTTTATGAAGTTAATTTTTGAAATTCATAGTGATGATAGGAGAACCAGTAGAATTTTCAAGCCAGAAATTCATCGAATAATCTCTTCTCACCATCCATATAGAGTTAGACATGATGCTATAAAACTCATTCTTAAAGGATATCCAAATGGAAGAGCTCATGTTATTCAAATTTCCCTTCTTTAGTTTGTCAGTAAATCTATTTTAAACGAAATAAATGGTGTCAATGTTTTTATCAAGAAGGTTCCAAGTTAGTATGGATTGTAAGGATTCATTAAAGAGTTTGAGATTTTTTAACCCAAGACCACCCTTCTACAAATGTTTGAAACAAATAGACCAAGTAATATTTACTAGTTTCATTTCAAGCATGATTCCCCTCCTAACAAATTTTTTATGGATATGATAATTTTTTAAGAGAAAAACATGCCATTTATAAATCATTAATGATGAGACAATTTTACATACAATCATATATTTGAAGAGGAAAATTATTCTACCCATAGAGTGTAATTTCTGTTTCCAAGGTAAATATTGGTGGAGGATTGGGTCAACAGTTTTAGAAAAGTTACAAGTTTTGGGTCTTCCTCGAAAAATTGGAAAACCATGGTAGTAGAAGGGAAGGGATCATTATTTAATACCTAAATCATTAATAATATTGGAATCTCAATTATTAGGAATAATTTTCCCAAAAAAGGAAATAGATTAGTCCCAACTAATGATTTGACCAAAAATCTATTCATTGTGTGAGAGGGTACATATGATATTTTTGATATTCGGTTTATCCCCTTGTAAAAAAAGGATGATATAATTCACATATAATTTGTGTGTGGGAACATTAAAATTCCATGATTCCTTAATCAACATAAGATTGATTTTCTTGACAAGGCGACTGATCGATCTTCTTAAGTAATGAAAAACGGACTACAATGGTCCATGGAGGTGGTTGTCCGCACAAACACATGGATGATTATTTCATTTAAAAAATTGTGTACATGTGGAAATTTGGTTTATATTTTAAAAATAATAAAAATGATATAAATATCATATTTATTTATTAAATTCCCCATTTATAGAGGGGTTTTATGGTCGTGAAGGTAATTGAAATATGTTTCTTCTTGAAAGATATAGTTTAAAAAACACATGAATAGTGGATTTGGATTTCTTAATAGGAATGGTAAATGGTGGTTAATGTTTAATAGAATTCAAAAACTACATTAAATATACATAAAATCTTGGTTTCATGGATTTAAAATTATAAAAATCTGATAGGAAATGAAAATTATAAATTATATATGTTATGTAAAAATAATTACTCGCATTGAGCACTTTTGAGATTTCCTAGGAAGATCTGTGGGAAGTGGATTTTAATTGATAATTTCATTTGAAAAGAAGCTCATGTTAGATAAATATAATTATAGGGAAATGAAAATGGGATGATCTAAATGATGATAATGAAATTTAAAGAGTTCCATGAATATGCGGTGATATTCTCCTTTTATAAGTGGTAAAAGTGAAATTTTTATAAATATTTCAACTAAATATAAATGGATAACTTGTTAAAACAAATCCCTCCAAAATTGCTGTATAATTTAGTTGTAAATATATATGGTCAATAAACACCTTATATACTCAATTGTTGATGAATTTATATCCTTTTTCTTCCATTTACCCATTTGTTATTTATTTTTTCCAGTTTAGGTTTTATCACAGTAACTAATTTTTACCTATGTTAATATAATATTTCTGCCGATAAATTATGTGAAACATATTGGATAATTTGGATCCACTAATTCTATGCTTTAATTCTATTTCCTATGACTCAATTTTAAAAGAGAAAAAATTATTATTAACATAAAAATTTATAATGTATTAAAAATAATTTTTGATAAAATATTACATATATTTTTAAATAATATATATATATATATAAACAAATTTTTTTAAATAATATATTTCTTTATGAAATATATATCTGGTATTAAGAAACTAATTCATGGATTTACAATTCATACTTATACACTAATAAACTGAAAAAAATCATCGTTTTTAAAAAAAACGTATTTATCATTATTCTACTAAAAATCATTATTTTCACAAAAATAAAAGCCATATTTATTAATAAAAAAATAATATGAAGAAATGATAAAATTTTCATATACAAATTATATATTTTTTAAATTTATGTTTTTAATAAAAGGTGATATATTAGGATAAACAATTTTTTGAGGAAAATTGATTTATTTAAAAATATTAAACATTCTTATTAATATTTAATATAATTTAGTAATAAAATTAGGATTTACAAATTATTATTATAAAATTAATTTTATCATCATTAATAATGAGTTTCCTGAAATAAAAATACATATCACATAGAGAGACCAAATTTAGATTAATAAATTTTTAATTGTAGGTTTTTTTCTATGTTTTTATAGTAATAACAATTGAATTTCATTCATATTAGAAGATGAAATTATTTATTTTTTAACATTTATATAAAAAGGTTTTTTCATTTAATTCCTACTAATTCAATATCATTGTTTCAGTAGATAAACTAAATATTTATATTTAAATCAAAATATATTTTTATTTAATTTTAGTATTCTATTGTATGTGTAGAAAACAATTGAACAATGTTGTGTAATTAAAAGAAGACAACATATTAAAACTGTAGGGATGATAAAACAATTATTAATCTCTAAACATTTTAATATTTCCATGATATCCTATTAGATTAAGACTAAATTGGTTTTTTATTAGTTTAATTCATATAGGGAAGGGGTTGGGGCTGGTTTAAGTCATCCATATTTTAATTTCCATTTTCCTATTTCTTAAGGGAAGTTTCCAGTAGTGTTTCTTGATTCAGATATTTTTTAAGGTTATATTCTTTAGGATTAAAGGGATTTACACTTCAACCTCCAGGTTGAGATGATGATTGATTATTTTTCCCTTACTCTTATCTACTCCTAGTTGAAATAAAACTATTATTCCCATTTTGATTAGGAATTTATTAATTATTAAGTTTACATAAATATTGATTTTATATGTCCTTGATGTCCATCATGATTTTATAATATATTCATTAAATTTCATTTGATGATTATTAATTTTTCAATGAGTATATTTTGAGTAGTGTGAAAACATTATTCTAGATAGGGGTTCATTGTTGTTATTTGTTCCCAGCTATATATTCTATATTGTAATATTCATTGAAACATTGATTTTAGATTGGTTGTTACTAGTATGGATTTTTTAACTTACTATCAGATCTATAATTTCTTTGACCATGAGGGTAACCATTAGTTTAGTGGTATAATGAGTGACCGTGTTGGTAGATGCATGGGGATGTAGTATGATTTTAATCTCATACCATTGTCCCAAATAACTATCTCACAAAAGTTGTTAGTTATTAGATTTTATTTTTATGAAATGGTGAGTTGGAACATTTTATATCATGAACTCCTCTTAGAGATAACCGTGTTCCTAACTATTGGAAATTTGGGTGATCGTCCTGATTATTTTTCCAATTTCAACATAAAACATTTCTTCTAGTTCTCCTCTATAAAATTTTTCTAGTAAATTTTGGACATTTATCATTACCCTATGTTAAAATAATACCATGAATTGATGGTCATGAAAAGAGATGCTTTTCAGACACATCAATCGCTCAAATAACATGATGAAGCTTCTCCACATTAATTTTTAACTTGATAAAGATCATTCCTTAAAGGGGTACTACTCGGGGAAGTGAATAATTTCTTAAGGAACTCTATCTACAACTCACACTAGGTAGTTAATTCTCTTGGTTGTAGTTTGTAGTGACACTCCCATGAAAATAAATCAAGATATTATGGAGTTTCTATCTACCTTATATATGCCTCAATGACTCCTCAAGATATAAATTTATTACACAATTTTAAAAATTCAATCATTGGAATATTGGTATCTTTTCATGATGAACAGTAATATTTAGGTTGTGAACTAATCATTGTAGTTAAAAGATCACGAGCCAATTAATTTTTAAATTGTAACATCACATTATTCATGTTTAAATTTGGCGCATACAATTATCTTAACATCTAATTTTGAAAATTTATGTTACATGTTTTCAATTCATACCAATTATTTAGGGGAATAAGTAGATGGGGAGGTATAGTAAGTCAATATAATTGTCATAATTTCACTCTCAACCTAATCAATTATTTTTAAATTTCAAATTCATTCTAGCACAATTCTTTTAACCTCTCGATCAATACTAGCGAGGTGGTTTGAAATTGATCAGTATATGTATTAATATATTATTAAAAAAGAAAAATAAAACATTTCCCTGAACAAAAAAGGCACTATTTTGTGGAAAGTTGTGTTTTTTTACCCAAAAAAACTATATTTTTTCACTAGAACAATACAAGAGTAGTGGACTTCAGATATTTACCGATAATAGATAAGTTTGAATGTATTTTTCTCTAGTTTAATAGTTTTAGTGTGTGAAAGAAATGGTATAATTGAATGAAATTTATATATACTTTTTAACAATGTGGCTTAACTAATAATATCCCCTTACCTTTCTCATTAAAAAACATTCCATTTATTTACACGGTAGTTTTCTCTCTAGTGTGAAAAAATCACAATTTATCACCCATACATAGTGAGTTTTTCTTAGCCAGTTGAATTTGATGATCATTTAAACCTATTCTATATCCTAGAATAGTGTTTTTATGGCTCATATAAACCATGGTTCATCACACTACTCATTATCACCAGAAATGAAGACATTCCTATGGTCTTGTGTGTGGATGCAAAAAATTATAGAGAATAAAATTTAAATGTAGAAAGTAGTTGAATAACCTACATCATACAGTAATAAAATAATTCCAAATATATCAATAAAATTGAATTATAAATGAAGAATTTAATACATTAAAATGGTTTTTAATGGAATATACTATGTTTTAAAGCTAAGTGTATGGTTGGGTATCACTATAGTATTACAACAAAATAGAACAATTAATGTAAATTAAACTTCTCTAGTTGATCAAAAATTTCTAAAATATTAATCTATAGAGTGGAAAATTATTTATTTCAAACAAAATCCGTAGATATTTTCACACAAATAAAAATTTCATCTAGGCACGTCAAATATATCTCTATCCATCACCAATGATTATAGTATTTTTGAAACATTCTTCTAATTATGTACTATTATTCCTCACCATTGGTGATTTTCAATTATAAAACTAGAGGTAAAATATGTCACAAGTAATCTCATCAATAATATTTCATGATTGGAAATTATTTCCACGAATGAGTATCTATACTCATTCATACATATGAGAGGGAAATAGTTTCTATGTAGAGTGAAATGGAAATCATGTTCATCTCAGCAAGATCTCATGAAGTAGAGTTTTTATTTATTGCATCAAACTTATAACTAAATTAGTTTAGGGATAGCCTGGGAAATTCTAGCAATTAAAATTTTTCTATTTCCAAGGTTTGGGATTTAGTGGAGGGGTCTATTAATTCACGAGGATAGAAGGTATCTAAAAAAAAATTATTTGAGGGGTTTTAATATGCACTATATTAATGAGAAAATTCATCATGAAATTTTTATGCGACATAAATTTTTGGGATAATTAATTTTCATAAGTCTATAAATCCAGCTCTATATTAGTATCTCTAAGTATGAGACATTATATATAAGAATATGGAGTAAAAATTATATTGTGTCATAACATGGGAACCATTGGAACGACTTCCCAGTAAAATCATGTAATAGTATCGTGGACAACCATCCATTTTCCTTTCTGTGAGATTTTAGGAATTTCCATGAATCCAAAAAATCATTTTTTGGAATGAGCTTCCCAATTAGAAAGTTGCAAGAAGACATCATTAGATTTATTACAGTATCAATAGATTATTTTTACATGAATGTATACATGATTACTATGAATCTTCTCAATTGATTAGATGTAGAAGACGATGTTCCCTTGATTAATAGTATGGTAATGGTCATAGTATTTGAGTGAGACTACCGTATTTTTATCAGTCTTGAAACTACAATAAATAATTGAGGAAAGAACAATTAAATAGATTTTGATCCTCCCAAAATCATTCCAATGAATAAACAAAACTTTTGAATTCTTAGGATAATTATTTGAAACTACAATCTAGTAAATTTGGTTGGCAATTACATAAAAGTTTAGGCATTTCAATGAGCACCTTAGTGAATAATTCTATGGAAACACAGCTAGTGTAGTTATAATGCACAATGCCCCCTCCGTAATTAAACCATTATAAGGAAGACACATAGTATGATGGTTTACCTATGTTTTGGATGATTAATCATTATATTACTTCATATGTGCTTAATATATTCCCTCATGGTATGGTACATTGACTGCTTATTGAGATTCCATCGAGTATCATAGCACCACAATGAGACTTATGATCCTTGGTTCAGCTATGTTCTCCAAATAGATGCATCAAGAGTGATGTATTTGAGTGAATAGATAGATGGTGATGAATATTATCATGGGATCTTGAGGTTATGCTCAAGAAAGATGAAACAGAAATCATGGATCAAGTCTACTTCCAATGTGTGTTAGGTTTAGCATGGAAAACTCCTCTTAGATAAAGCCACCTTGAATACTCAGTTGGTTCAGTTTCACTAATGATCACATGAATGGATTCAAATACAAATATAATATGGATCATAATAAATCCCATCACCATGGACACTATGAATTCTCAATCATAAGATGATTCGTTCAATTCCTCTATCATACTATAGGTTAAGGATTCACTGTTGGTAAGAAGGGCGGAGGGCTATGTGTTGCAGTAACTTTTCAAGATTAGGTGAATAATTAATAAAGGTTAAATCATTTACATGGTAGCTCTATCATTGGGGTTTATGTTCATTGTGGTTGTTTAGGAATATAAATGTTAGTATATGAGGATGTGCATCCTTCAAGTGGTAGATTGAGAGCACAATAGATTTCCTTTGTAGATGTTATTTCTCACTTATGCTCATTCTTGATGATGAATTCAGTATCTATATAGACCTGAACTTAAACAATATACAGTCTTCAGTTTTGTTCAATAATTTTATTTCATTCTATTTTAGAATCTTCTCAGGTTTTATCTTTTAATAACTAGGCCATAACTCATACATTAAAATAAAATATAATACAAAATGACACTTTCTATTTGTATCTATTTTCCTATAATATAATTTTTTTTAAAAAGTTATGATTTATATTCATTGAAAATATTTAAAAAAATTAACATCACTTCTTTATTTCACTTATATAGCCTTAAAACCAGTGATTTTTTTTTAAAACATGGGATGAGAAAAAAAATCAGTATGTGACATAAAATGAAAATAAAACATTGGTCTAGTGGAGAACATGAAAACCCATGAAATATTTTACCATTATCTCAATGTTATTTGAGTAAATGAAATAAATCATTTTCACATGAAAAAACATTTTTCTCAAAGAAATTCATTAAACCACCTTTTATGCAATTGAAACCCCCTTTTTCAATTTTGGGCATCATATTCATATAAACTAATCATATAAATTTAAATTGGAATAACTATACATTTGACTACATAAAAAATAATTACCCAATTCATTAGAGATTTATAATGGGGATTAACCTTCATATAATCTATATTAGTTTCACCCATTTCACCTTAGCTATAATGGGTCCCAAACAATCATATATGATATATTGGGCTCACTTTTTGTGCTATAATGGGGCCCGACACTTCATATAAGCTATATTAGGCTCACGTTTTATTCAAGAGCTACAATGGGGCTCAACTATATATAAAAGATGCATTGGCCTCAAAAAAATTCATATAATACTCAAGTACTGTATCATTGAAATAAATTTTTTTTCTTTAATACTTTCACCATAAAATTATTTTAAAGACACTTTTGAACCCATATTAAAAAACATTTCAGATATCAAAATATAATTTAAACTTAGACCACCATTAAAAAAACAAATTCCATAAAAAGGGAAAGAGGTTTTTTCTAATAAGAAAAAATGAATTATTACAATGTAATCCATAAATAAAATAATGATCACAGTGTAGAAAAATCATTAACACTATATATGTTAAAAATATAACATTACTTTTATAATTTTTCAAAAAGGTACGTATAAAACACGTAAAAAAAATTCTATTTAAAACCTTTGAAATAATATAAAAATATACATAAAATTTACATTATAATTATTTTATTTACATATATAAAACAATCAAAAAATAATTTCGAAATCATGGACACAGAAGTGAATGATTTGAAAGGAAAACATTAAAAGTAGAATTTTCAAATAAAAAGAACCCTATCTATTTGGAAACACATGAATAGTCATTATCATGAATGAATAACAAAAAAACATTATATATAATTATAATAGATAAATTCATGATATAACATGTAGAATTTTATTTATATTCTAATTATAAAACCATTTACCTGAATAACATCACAATACGCCTGGATGAAAGGATATTGACATGAAGTCCCTTACTATGTGTCTAACTTGTCTCATATGTTCCATATCTACCAAAATAATAAACATACGTTCATTATTTATTTTAATAAGTACCATTTTAATGAATTTTATTCATTTTTTATCTTTTATTACCAAGTTATATACAATTACATGATCAATTAAGTCTATAGTTGGTGTTTCGTTGATATTTGTCTTATGTGTCAAAAATTAATTCGGAAGGCTGACTATTTTTAAAATAAGTCATTATTAAATTTATCATGAATCAAAATCACGAAATAATTTTCATATTTATATATCATTTATACTTTTTAAAACCGATCACGACATATGGTTATTAGAAATGAACAATGTTGCAATGATGGAGATGGTAGGTGATACGTACTCATCAGTTACATTTCCATTATTCAATGATCATTATAGAAAGAAGGTAAGTAATATTTTAACATTAAAAATGGATAAAAATATCCAAAATACCATTTTTGTTCATTAAGAATACTTATATACATTATCCATGTGTTTTGGTGATGATATGATTAGTCATATCACTTCGTAGAGGTTATAGTCCACCCTTAGATGAATGATGTTAGAATTTGTCTGTGTAATATGTAAAATGATATATTATCATTTAATAATTAAAAATATATTATGAATATAATTATCGTTTTATTTATGAGTCATATATTAATTAAAATCTTTCATTCTTACCTTCTATTAAAAGTTTTAGTGTAAAAATAATTTACATTGCTTCACGAAGTGGAAGTATGTCGTATACTCGAATTAATTGAACATATCGATACCTACACATGAAAAAGTAAAAATATGTTAGTAAATAATAATTTATAGATTTTTTTGGTCATTTAAAATATAATAATTTTATTTTAACCCTTGGTGAAACAATTTTTACCTTAAACATGGAAAATAATGTTTTCTTTTTTAACTATTAATTATGGTCAAAAATGAAGATGGACTTATTAGAAAATATAAGTTATTATTATTCTTAATATTGAATCCATTTTAACAAATAATACATAATAATGTATATTATTTTATTGTAAAACAAATCACATTGATGCAATAACAAATATGATTTCAAAATGATTACTTTTTGAGAAAAATATTATTCATGTTAACTTTAAGAATAATATTAATCATTATATGAATATAAATTAAAATTTATTGATATATAATATTATATTTTCAATTAAGAAACTCATCATTATGGAATATTGTAATTATTTATAAATGAGATACACTATGAACATTGAAACAGATCTCATAAAAATTCCGATTTCAAACCCTAGAAACAAAACATATACTAGAATCCAATATCATATTTATTAAGGATTCATTAATCATATTAAATATATTTAATGAATAATTATATTAATTTTAATAATATTATAAACATATTGGTATATTAACATTAATTTAATTATCTAAAATAAATTATTTTTTAACAAAAAATGTCATATTTCAATATTCATTGAAAAATCAATATTTTCTAAAAAGCGTAAAATCTCACCATAAGAAAACATTTATAATATTTTATATAAAATTATTATAATTTAATAAAATAAATTTTCTAAATGTAATTTTTCTATTGATATTACGATTTATAAAATTATATTAAATTCATTTTTCAAGAAACCTATTTTTGAAGAATAAAATTACATTTCAAAAAAATGATTGAATATTTACCAAGAATTTATAAATAATTTTAGTTAACTGGGACATATATTTATTTATACATATATATATTTCATAAAATAATTAAATAAGTTTCACAATATTTTTTATATAGTGGAACTAATTCAATGTAACTACTAAATATCATATAATTTTTTGACAACAGAAATTCATTTGGGAACTCTCCTAATGTTTTATTCGAATAGAATTTCCTTGTGGTAAAAAATATATGCACTATCAATTTCAAAAAATGATTATACTTCCCCATTTATATAAGGATATTTAAATTTATATATTCACCACATAATATCAATAATGGATTTTTTCCTAACACGTTTTGAAATATACAAGAAATATTATCATAATACAATGTATTGACACTAAATTTTCTTCCAATATATGAGTTTTAAAGGTGGTTAACAAGTATCATTAAATTTTATGAACATATTTTTGTATTAAAATATACTTTTTATTGTCTCATTTAAAAGTTTATATAATATATATTTTTGATAAAAATGGAAAGTAAAAATAAAAAATATACAATAGTTATAATTGATTTAGATATACATAAACATCTCTTACTTATTCTAATGATACACAATATGTGATGGGTGATTTCTCTAGTACAATCCGTTTTAAGGACTTTTTCTTGTGACATATACTATGAATAACATGTATTAGACACTTAATACTTTATAGTTTTATCACTAATATCTTAAACCAATATAAAGACACTAGTTTTAACAATATAATATGTAAAATAACATTTGTAATTAGGATTTTAGAACAAATAAAATGAGAAAAGAATATTTCCAAAAAAATATCATAATGAAACACAAACAAATAAAAAAGAGAAATCATAGAAGACAAATAATGTTTATAAATAAAAATATGTATTTTATTTTTAGAATACACAAAAACAATAATTTTTTTTTCAAAAATATGTATCTTAAAATAATTAATTAGGGATGATGTAATTAAATGATAATGAAGATCAAATCATTTAATATAAAATTCATTTAAACATTATTCTTATAACAGACATATTCATTCATGGAGAGTAACTGTTTCTAAAAAATTATAATAATAGTTATAATTAAACTTATATATTCATAGAGGATATTATCTATATTAAGAGTATTCTCTTATTTTTATTCAAAATAAAATATTAATTTAAATATTGTATTGAAATCCTTAGATAAGGCCTCATTAATTAGTGGTGGACAATCCTTCATCAAAATAATGAAATTTGGGGGGATTTGTTTTTTAGATAGAATAATTAATATAAAAATTTGTAAAATAAAATTAAAGGATGGTTCAAATTAAATAATATTTGATTTAAATAAGAAATTAGAATTAACGTTTTTTAATCCTAAAGATGATCTACATATGGTATCATGTCTTTAAAATGTTATTTTGAAAATCTTTCCTCGATTAGATAACTTTTCTATGAATGAAAATAATTTTTTTAATATTTTTAAAACTATTGTTTGGTTTGGATGACCTTGTATTAATGTTTTTCGATATTGAGGTTATATCACATATATCTCCCAAGTGTGGATAACTAATTATATATATGTAATATACCTTTGACATATAGATAATTTTATGAAAATTTCTTCTACCATAACCATATGGAAAAAAATTAAACATATAGAGCCTTATTTTAGAAGTATATAAAATGAAAAGAAATTTATTTTGGTCATTTATTTGACTATGTTATGGTTATTCAATGTGGGTACCAATGTTTATCTATAAATTTTTACATGTCATGAAAATTAACAAAACATCTGATCTAATGACATTTTTTATTACCAAACTCTTAAAAAACAATATTAATCTCTCACACTAACAAGTATCTTGGAAATTTAGAGTGTTTTTGGGAGGATCAAAATAATGATCAATCAAGTTAAATTAAAGATATCTAAACTCCTTATTTATCCTAATAGAAATTTTGATAAATAAAAACATTTAAATTTTATAATAATTTTGTATCCTAGAAACTGTGGAGATTAAAAATATATATAAAGTGAAAATTTTACTAGATACTACAACATCATTAATCTATATAAAATACCTTATACTGTTATAATATTTACTTTATATATATTTTTATACCTTAAAAATAAATAAATAAATATACATACATATATATATATTATATATATATATATTAATGAATTCAATCATGATCTCTTATGGTATTAAAAAGTTGGTTATCAAATAACTCATGTTATTTCATATGTCATTATGTTGTTACAACTATAATGTAAAGGTAACAAGAGATGACGATAAGGGAAAATTGTATTTAGACATATTTTTGTGGAATTCTTTTAAAATATTCATTATTTTAATAATTCATGTTCTGCGGATAACACTAAGAAGGATTGATATAGAAATATTATTGGATATGAAAACGCTATAAATTATAATGTGACTTTTTGTTTATTTTTTTTAATTCATTTAATGAAATTTGACTAGGTTGTTTTATAAAGATCTTTATAGGTGTTAAATTTTAAAAATATAGTTAAATGTCATTAAAAGTAAAATTCAACCCCATTTTGGGGATACATTTTACGTAAAATATCATGATAGTCTAAAATATATTTTTTAATGAAAAAAATTAAAAGAAATTAATCTTTTAAACTACTTTTTAATCACTTATATTTCTACCTCTAACACTGAGGTTTTATTTACTAATAAGAAAAAAATATTTTTCACTTTCAAATAAAAATTATTCAATTATTCTAGAATAATTTTTCATTTCAAATTTTTTTTGAAATAATATTACCGTTTTAACTCATTTTTCCTAAAAATTGAAAATATTTTTTTAAAATATTTCTCTTATATAAATTTGACATTATAAATATTATTTGTTATGTATATAAATTTTATAAATATTCTCAGAAAATGAAAAAATAAATCTTTCAGCAATTAAATTTACAAATATAGTTTATAACAATATTTATGTATCCAATGTGTAGGAGGTATAAATTTAATATTTTGTTTTATGAATAGAAATTAATTTTTTGGTATGTGTAATTTTTTGTAAAATGTTTATAATTATTTTATCCCTAAATTTATGTTTTAAAATTAAAATATATTAAATTTTAATATTTATAGTCATGTAGGGTGTTAATGATGAAAATGTGTTTTTGTGTCGTTGAACCAATATCATGTAATTCGGAAAAGAAATAAGAACTACTTTGATAAATTTTAATGTTTAATATTGTTTAAAAAAAATTAATATATATATTTTAAATCATTTTGTATTTATATTGAACAATATTTGATTTATATTTTTAAAATTTAATTCCATTAATTAATAATATTGATGATAATTGTTCTCCCATATATGAAAATAGTGGATTGAGGGTGGGGTGAATAAATACAGTCTAATTTTTAGAACTTCTTCTTAAAATTTATCTCCTATCAATTATATCATATATAATATCTTATTATCATGCATTATATTATTCTTATAAATATTCAACAAAATATTCTATTAATAATATTTCAAAACTAAAAAATTAATAAAATGATATAAATAGAGTTTACAAAATTTTTCACAATACTCACTCTTATTATATGTAACTGGTTTATGACATGTAGACATATCATTATATTTGTATGGAGTCACACTAAAACTCATCTATCATTCCATTAAACTATTTTTCAATTTTATCACCACTTATCATGTTTGGTCACTCCCACTTCACATTTAGGATCACTATAAATAATATGAAATACAACATCAAAAGGAATAATGTCCTATATTGAATATATGAGGGATGTCAAAATCAAAGTGAAAATTTTGTGTTACATTATAATCCCTTTCACATTGTACTTTAACATATATATGTATTATCACACTTTTTATCGCCTCACATGCAAGATATATCATCATCTTGCGGGTAATATTTTGGTTATGATTATATTATTCTAATGTTGAGAAATAATAATATTCCGATGAAAAAAAATATAATGAAGAATGGATTGTACATACATGAAAAAATTATATATATATATATATATTTACTAATCTTTTTAGAAGAGACAACATTCTTTAATGTATATTTTTCATGTTTCTTCATTTTCCTTGGATCTTGAAAAATATTTGACTAGTTCTTTGAGGGAATCCCCAAGTAAATGAAAATTGTTAGAGATCGTTATATTCAGACTCCATATGGTTATGAAACTAGTTATTAGGAAAGTTCATCATGATATGGAGAGGAGTATTCAATGATATATGATTACAAATTATCCAAATGGAGCGCCCATAAACAAAACAGTGAAAATTCCAGTTGAAAATCAATATCATAAAATCCCATTCTACCCACAAATTATGGTGGTTTTAATTGAACAGTGATTGAGACATCCCCAATGAATTTAGGGATATATGTAATATTGTTGAAATATTAAAATTTAAATTTCTCTATGAATTGAATATTTATTTCCACCTATTATTTTACTCATTTACAAAATGAAAAGGTTATAAGTCCACTATAATTTTTTTAATGTGTAGTATTAAAAAATTTATCCTTTCAATTTTATTAAAATACAATGTAAATAAATATGATTCTTTAGTTATGTATATATAATTTAAATAAATATAATAATTTAATACATCAAATATAATTAAATATTTTCATATCAAGGTGTATTTATTAATTCAATGGTTAAAATAGTTAATTCATTCCTCAAAAACATTTTTTAAAATTATATATACAACCATTTAGGTAAATTGGGAAGTGAATAAAATATTTTGGATGACACAACATTTTCAACTACATAATATAAGTCTCTAAAAACATTATCATGAAAAACTAATATTGTACCATATGATATGGTCAATTACAAATCAATTATATAAGGAATTATAGAATATCTACATCAAAAGGGAGAACACTTGTTTAATTTTAAAGCCCTATAAAAAACCACGAAAAAAACAACAACATAAATAATAATAATCAATGAAGGAACAATAAAGAATCCAAATATCCATATCTCACCAATATATGAAAATGAAATCTGAGATTAAAATGGATACCTATAGAGATTAATATAGATACCCCCTCAAATATTCAAAGAGTGGTGGTCTATAAAATTATCATAAAAAATTAACAACATGAAAGAATTATTTTTCCATACATTTATCTTTGGAGAGGGATTCATCCCCTAAATTCACCTCACGATAAATATCAATCAAATATAAATTTATTTATTCTAAACATTTTATATGGTTGTTCAATTCATATTTTTTTAAATTGTATAATATACATATGTATGTTGGAAGTTTTTAACATAATCAACATATAAATTCCTTTAAAATTCTATCATAACTATGTTTTTTGGAAATACATTATTACATGGATCATATCTCAAAGTTCCACCACAAGAGAAATGCGATTCAAAAATGATGGAAAAAAGTTCCCCGAAAAAATCCATGACATATCCTTAATACACCACCACAATTATCTTCTCCAGATTAACGAAGACAACTTCCATCAACAATATTCGTGATGGATATGGGTATGAGAGGTATAGGGATGTTGTAGGAATTTTTTACACACCAAGAATCCATATAATGATGAGATACTCCTTGTTTTTACGGAAGTGAATGTTTTCAATCCTAGAAAAATTTCTAAATTTCTTTATAAATATAGATTTGGAGTCAGAACATGATCCATCGAATATGATGTTATTCCATTGATTCTACATGATGTGTAAGTCCAATGAAAATAAGGAATCTATTAGGTTAAATATATGTACACTAAGTATGTAATTGATTTAAACATTGAAGGAAGTGAAATCATCATTGCCTAGTGAATCATGTTCTTAGTGACTAAATATATATCTATTATAAAATATTGAGTAAAATCATTTGATGAAGATATGATGACAATATTCAGATGGTATGAAGAAAAATATTTAGTTAAAAGTATCTTGTAACCCAATTGCAGTAAAGAGTTCATATATTATAAACCTGGTGTGCCAAATGTTCCATAGGAGAAGTATTCTAAAATGATAAATAAATTAATTTCTAAAGATCATCATCCATCATGGAGGTCTGTCACATGCTATGAGAAGTTGTATATTGAATATATTTCTTGAGAGATTTCCTATTCACAAAGTCATTAATAGGAAATATTTAAAGAAGTAGATCTAAATTCTAAAAAATTTATGAATGTATTCTTTGGAGTCAGTCATCCAATATTCTCAATATAATGACCCATAAATTACATACATTGTTATTACTTCAAAATTGAAGCACACTTATTAAAACATATAACAAAACCATAAAAGGACCGTATAGGTATAATGTCTTTATAAACTAGGAAGCATAAACAGATGGTTCAGAAATCATCAACAATTTCTAACTTTTATTTTTTAATATCTAGAGTCCCTTTTGGAATATCATACTTAATACCCTTCTTCCTGACCTTGGGAAATGAAAACATTCAATAGGATGAGCTCAAACGCTCAGTAAGGGTAAACAACGGAAATATCAATCATATCATATTCAAAAGAATATAAAATTTTGAAAATCATAACCTGCAAAAGAGATCATAATATCATAACATGGGATAAATCATGGTAGTGAAATGTAATCCCAATAATCATAACATAAAACAATAAACTTTGTGGAATACACACATAATCATAGATAATCATTTCTTATTAGTCAAGACTCATTGCCAAGAGTATCATAGCGGAAAAAGTCCATTTTGAATCGAGTTCACTCCTTGTTTTAGTCATGTGTCATTGAACCGGATTAACATGTTGTTTCAGTCATGTTTATCTCATGAGATATAAATCTTTACCTAATGCATTGGGGGAAGATATTGGTCCCACCCATCTCATAATGATACCATTCTAATGTGTGCCACAAGTTCATAAATCATACATCATTGCACAACCCATGTAATAAAAATGGGATTCTTAAACATCATGCCATCATAAAATAGTCCATATAAGATAAAAGGGCATCATAAAAATAATTCCATCATAACATAATCATATCAATGTAAAAACAGGGATAGAAACAGAACCCTATATTATCTTAGATGGAAAATAATTTTGATAAAACTCTTGAACTCTATTCTTGAGGAAAATATCTTTTCTACTTCAAAAACATTTTTCCTTTATTAACATGCAATTCAATTTTAAAATAAATTAAGTTGATTAGAAATAAACATGAAAAATTTTAAAGGAATATTTATGGAAATAATGTTCTATGAAATCAAAAAATTCCATTCATGCCATATAAGTTAAAAAAATATTTTCTCGTACTTTGGCTGGAAAAGACAAAAAGTACCTCAAACTAAAAATGACAAAAGATTCCTTTCATATCTTTTACTAAAAACTCACCAATGGGAAAAATTGGATTTAAAAAATTTTATGAGGATAGAAATAATATTACATACTGAGGAATCCTGGATGTGGATGATAAATAGTCCCCAATAAATTCTAAAGTATAAACAATCTCGGATAAAAATAAGATTGTGAGATTTTCCATTACCTTAGGTTCGATATACTTCGTAGGTATCCGAACCTCCTGTATAATTATTTAAATAATTTAATTGACTTATAACATAATCATAATCATATATGGACATATTCTTGTCTTCTTATTAGTAATATTTCATTGATACTTTTTATTCGGGTGTTCATTGCTTTTTGTTCTTATGCATGTTTTTTCAAATAAATTCTTATTATTCATTTTAGGTTATAGATAAATCATTTACAGAATGGTATTAGTACAATATATATCATATTTATTCATTAAATTTATTTATATAATCATTATTAAATAAAGAACATGTACAACGAGTCGCATCACATCGTGGAGATGGTAGGCCGTACGTACGCACGACCGATGATATCATTCCCATGTTTGTGGAATTGTATTGAAGTGAATGATAGAATATATCAGAATTAATATAATTTCATAATAACTATAAATATTTATACTTTACACCATTATACCCATCCATGTAAGGTGGCGTTGGAAAAACATATTACACCACAGCGTGGAGATGATATTCTGTACGTACGCACGCGTGGTGATTTTGTTTTTCATTGGATGGATAGAAGGTGAAATAGGGTTGTTACATATTTATAATAAAATATAAGTATATTAGTGATACTTATGTTATTACTTTATTATGAAACAACAAAAGAAGAAGAAGTATAAGAAGAAATGAATTTGGAAGAATTGGTAAAGGATATTACCCCTTCTTTGACGCGCCTCTTATAAACCTACTCATAGGGAACTAAAGTTGGTCTTTTAAGAAGACCAAAACCACAATTATGTTTCTAGGGATGTTTATAAGGGAAATGGGTAGGGGTTGTCTGATCATGAAGGCTCAAAATTGTTTAAAGAGGAGAGGGAGGAGGTGCACTTTCATAAGGGATGAGAGGGGAACCTTAGGAAAAACTTAAAATATTATTTAATAATAAAGTCATATTCAGTTTTTTATATCTCTAAATTGATATATTTAAAAGATAAAGTGGGTATGGGTCAAAATAATCTCAACCAATAGGTTTTAAACAAGTTTAGATTACTATTTTTACATTATCGTTTAGATTTAACTCTAAGTTAAATAATTTATCTTTTACTGTGTCTTTTTGTTTTCATAAACTATATGGTTAATAAACATACTATATCAAGCCCAAAGAACCCCAAGGGGTTCATTATTAATATATATAACCTTATCTACATCATTTGACTGAACCTTATATTTTTAGGAATAAAATAACAATTAATTATATAATATTTGTTTTAAAAACTATTTTATGTCAATTTTGACAATATTTGGTAATTGATTTTTTTGAAAATTATAACAGAATGTTTAGTTCTAAAAAAGTAAATTAAATGAATAATAACATGTCATGTTAACCTATAAAAATAGTGTAATTAATAAAAAGTTTCAGATAACATTTATTTAGGTATTTATAATATCAATTATGATAATATTTCATTAATTAGGTAATTACTTCATAATCATTGTGTCAAAAATATATTAAATTTTTCAATGTCTAAAAATTATAAATAAAATTCCATTACGTATAAAACATTTTAATCTTTATAATGAATATTTATATTCGAATTTATATTATTTATAACCCTATATTAAAAATGTTTTAGTTATTAAACATTGATTTTAACTCTTTTAACTCTTCTTTAAATAAAATAATAATAAGTGTCCTAATATAATCCAATTAGACCTAAAGGGTAATATTATATTCTTAAGGTTGTTTTTGGTTGGATTAAACTTATCCAATAGAATTAGGACATGTTTTACGGTAATAATAATATCATTTTTACCCTTAATTACCATATTGACTTTTAACCGTGATAAATAAAATTAAAAAGTTACTAATCACAAAAAATAATTTTTATCTTATTGAACCAAATTATACTCATTGATATTAACTATGTCTCTCGGATTTTCGATATTCAATTCACAGAAGAGTACAATTACATTTTATGTTCCATTGCAAATGCTCCTAGGAGGTGGGTAAAAGACGGTACAAAGTTCAATAATATTTTTATGTTTCTATATTATTATAAAATTACTCCAATGAATTACATTGAACTTATATAGGTATTATGTATCTATTATTACCTAAAATAAATTTAAATAAAATAAATTATTACTTAAATAAAAAGTCTTGTTTAACCAATAACTCAATGTTTTATCTATTCATCAAAAATTGAACGTTTTCAGAAAAACAAATCACCCTAGGCTAATTTAGATATTGAGAATCAAAAAATGAAGTACATTTTGAAAGATAATATTTCAAAAAGTCATTATTACTATTCAAGATGGCTAGTTCATATAATATTTTAATAACATATCGTTTTTTAGTGAAACTCGGTATTGCGTACAACAAATGATATCGAGGAAGGTTGCTCTTGCGTGTAACGCAAGCCAATACAATGTTGTGTGTAGTGACAGATTCCTTTGGTGATGCATATAACATAATACATAAAAACAAAATATTTCTCATAAAATCTCAGGTGTTACATTCCACCCCCCTTAAAATGAAATTTGCCCTGGAAATTCTTCACTTTGTAACTAACAGACGGGGATACCTCTCGCTCATCATATCCTCAAGTTCCCATGTAACTTTTTCTAATTGGTGGTTCCTCTATAAAACTTTCACCAAGTGAGTGGTCTTGTTCCATATGAATTTTTCGCTACGATCCAGAATTTCTATCAACTGTTCTACATAAGAAAGATCTTGCTCCAGCGGTACAACTTCTAAGATGAGTACATGTGAAGAATCGAGTATGTACATTCTTTGGAGAGATACATGGATAAAATCATGAACATGAGAGAGATTCGGTGGAAGCGCCAATCGGTATGATACCTTCCCAAAACGATCCAGTTTTTCAAAGGGACCAATATACCTAGGGCTCACTTTGACCTTCTTTCCAAATATCATAACTCTCATCCAGGGAGATTTTTGTAAGAACACTTTGTCACCAACTTCAAACTTTAGGTCTTTTCTTCGGTTATCGACATAATTTTTTTGTCGACTCTGAGCTGATCTTTTGTGTTATTGAATAGATATTACCTTTTCTGCCATCTCATCAACAAGATCAGGTCCTAATATCATTCTTTCCACAACTTCATACCAGCAAGTTGGAGTTCAGTATTTTCTTCCATAGAGAGCTTGTTAAGGGGCCATATGAATACTGGAGTGAAAGCTATTATTATAAGAAAATTCCACTGAAGGTAGGTGTTGATCCCAACCACCATTGAAATCTATAGAGCAAGCTCTCAACATGTCTTATAGAGTTTGAATTTTCCTCTAAGACTGAATTTCTGTCTGAGGATGAAAAGCAGTACTGAAACTCAAATTTGTATCTAGAGTATGCTGAAGACTTCAGCAATACTTCATGGTAAACCTCAGATCCCGATCAGATATAATGGAAGGTGGTACTTCATGAAATCTTACCAATTCCTTTATATATATATCCTGGCAAGATGATCAAGAGAAAAATATTCTCTAATAGCAACGAAGTGTGTCGTCTTCGTAAGACGATCAACTATAACCCAGATTGTATTATTGACTTTTTATGTTTTAGGAAGTCCAGTGGAAAAGTCCATAGTGATATTTTCCTATTTCCATTTTGGTATGGGTAATGGTTGTAACATCCCCTTAGACATTTGTCTCTCAGTTTTAACTTATTGACAAACCAAGCATCGATAGACTTATTCAGCAACATCTCTTTTCATGCCATCCCACCAGATGTACTTCTTCAGGTCCCTATACATCTTCGTGCTTCCAGGGTGAATAGAGAATGAAGAACTATGAGCTTTATACAATATTTACTTATTTAATTCTAGGATGG
Source organism: Viscum album (assembly GCA_963277665.1). NCBI lineage: Eukaryota > Viridiplantae > Streptophyta > Magnoliopsida > Santalales > Viscaceae > Viscum > Viscum album. The sequence continues at coordinate 554,633 of CAUJRU010000001.1, forward strand.
GAGGAACGCAAACCCAATTACTGAACCTTATTATTTCATCACAATCAAAGTGGAATTCAGGAATATATCTCACCTTCTCTTGAAACTCTACATCTTATTTTTGTGATTCTTTAATCTTCACATGTATAGATGGGTGAACATTCATCTGAGAAAGATAAGATTTTTCCATATCCATTATAATTCCAAGATCCATCCTTTGTAAATCCATAAATATTGGATCTTTTGGGATCCTCATCATGGATAATCTATCATGGAATTGTCGACTTAATGCGTCTTCCACCTTGTTTGCTTTCTAGGTATGGTAATGAATTGAGCAATCATAATCCTTAATCAGCTCCAACCATATTCTTTGGGGCATATTCAGCTCATTTTGTGTGAAAATATATTTCAAACTTTTATGATCAGTATAAATATCACACCTTTCACTATAATGATAATTCCTCCAAATAATTAATGCAAAGAATACTATAGCTAACTCCATATCATGAGTTGGGTAATTTTTCTCATGTATTTTCAATTGTGGTGATGCATAAGCGATCACCATATCATTTTTCATGAGAGCACAACCAAATCCCTTCTTGGATGAATCACTTTAGATCACAAACATTTCACCACTACAAGGCAGTGTGAGCACAGGTGCACTTGATAATCATCTTTTTAACTCTTTGAAATTATCTTCACACTCATCCGTCCAAAGGAACTTAACTCCTTTTCGAGTCAACCTGGTGAGTGGATTAGATAATCATGAAAAATAATTCACAAAACGTCGATAATATCCATCCAAACCTAGAAAACATCGGATATCAATTACTGTTGTTTGTCTTGACCATCTTTCAATAACCTCTATTTTTGTCGGATCCACAGATATCCCCTATATTGAGATTATGTTACACAAAAATGAAACATTTTGAAAACCAAAATTCACACTTGGTAAATTTGAAATAAATCTTATCCTTTCTTAGGGTCTTTAATTCAATTCTCAAGTGATCTTCATATTCTTCCTTGCTCTTTGAATAGACAAGAATATCGTCTATAAAGACGACCACATACAGATCCAGATAGTCTCTAAAGACTCTATTCATTAGATCCATGAATATAGAAGGGGAATTAGTAAGACCAAATAGCATAACTATAAATTCATAATGTCCATGCCTTGTACAGAAAGTCATCTTTGGTATATCCTCCCTTTTGACCCTTAATTGATGATACCCTGAACGAATATCAATATTTGGAAAAGTATTGAGCTCTACATAGTTCTTCAAATAAGTCATCAATGCGTGGGAGAGGATATTTGTTCTTGATAATGATGTTGTTGTGTTCTCGATAATAAATGCAGAGTCACATTGATCCATCTTACTTCTTAACAAACAGAACATGTGCTCCCCAAGGTGATGCACTAGGGAGTATGGATCCCTTATCAAGATTCTCTTGGAGCTGCTTCTTCAATTCCTGCAACTCAATTGGGGCCATTCTATATGTTGTCTTTGAAATGGGCATAGCACCTGGTATTAGTTCTATTGAAAACTCAAAATCAAAATTTGGTGGAAGACCTGGAAATTCCTCTGGAAAGACAGCATCAAACTCCTGTACAACTTTTGTATTCTTAATCACGAGTTTCTCTCCAACCACTTGAGATAAATAACCCTCATTTATTGGAATCAAGACCCATAAGATTGAAGAAATTTCCACTGGAAGGTTATATTTATCCTCACATTGATTGATGATCGTTGATTGATCAGGAATATGAAAGGCGACTTCCCTTCTTTGGCAATCGTTATGAGCTCCATATAAAGAATTCCAATCCATGCCAAGGATCATAACTAATTCCACTATAGGAAGGATCTCAAGAATTTAGGGAAGCACTTACCCACAAACTTCAATCAGAGAAGAATTGTAAACTTTTGACACCACTTTTGTGACATTAGGGGTGGTCACAGCTAACTCATCATCTAATTTTTGAGGTAAAACAGTGATACCCATAGAAAATTCTTTAGAAATAAATGATTGGGTGGATCCAAAATCAAATAAAACATTTCATACTTTAGAGTGGATGGAAATTCTACCTTTCACTACTTCGTTATCGTACTCCACATAGCTGATTGAAATTGCATGTGACTTTCCTTTGTCATTGGCCTTAAGTGTTTGTTGACGTTGATCATCATCAACAACCCTTGGATTAGGGTATTGATTAGATTAATGACCCATTTCCTTTCACTTGTAACATTGAAGATTAGGAGGTGCATTCTATGCAGCCTTTTCTTTATTTGCATCACTAGACATCTTTTTCCCATCATTGCGACATTCAAAAGCCCAATGACCTTCTTTTCCACATTTGAAACATTTACTTTCCCCTTTAAGTAAATTACCTCCATGTTTCTTTTCAAACTTTGATCATAAGAGAAAATTCGTCTTCTTTTCAGTGTTGTCTTAAGATTTCCCTTTTAATTCCATTTTCCTCTTTTTATCAGACCCAATATGACTGATGGGTTACTCCAATCTTCATCTCAACCATGAGAGGACATCGAACAATTTTCTCATAGATTTTGAAGTCCCTTATGTCTAACTCCCTTCAAAGACTTGGTTTTAAGCCACTAAAAAAATGATCGATCTTACTCTTAGGTTCGATAATAATTTCGGATGGGTACCTTGCAAGTCTTGTTAAATTTTCATCGTAGGTGGCAACAGATTCATCATCATTTTTCATTAGTTCAAGAAACTCCTTCTCCATATTTGTTCGAAGAATAAGAGGGAAGTAATTATTGAAAAACATGTTCATGAACTCATCCCATTCCATGGATTCAATTTCATCTTGGGGACTTGTATTCGTGATAATATTCCACCATTGATCAGCTTCACCTTCCTAAATGATATACCACTGAGATGACTTTATCATGTTCATAACATTGTAGAACTGAAAATATCTTTTCAGTGGTACTGATCCATTTTTCAGCCACTAATGGATCAATAGACCCACTGAATGAGGGTGGACGCTGCCTCATGAAGGATTCAGAAAAATTTTGCTCTTTCCTTAGCTCGTTTGGAAGTCATGCATGATTCATAGCTTGAGAATGTTGCGTGAGCATGGCTACAAGATTTTTCATTCCACCTCCCATAACTTTTGGTTTCTTAGGAGTATAATCATTGCATTTCCCATCACATTCCGCATTAACACGGTTCCTTCGGGTTCTAGCCATTGACTAAAACGAAGGAGAATAGCATGATAAACACTAATTATAATCGAAAAATAACATAATCAGTAATAAAGTTTCACATTTTAGGTATTATCATAGGTTACTCATGGCCATTTCTAAAATACCATGATTATGTTCTATGCTTAGAAATATCCTTAGTGTTCATACTAAGGATTTCACATCCTAGTTTCCAAAGGTTTACTATACCTTTCCTCTGATACCAACTATAACAACCCATACATTACATACATTGTTATTACATCAAAATTTAAGCACACTTATTACAACATATAACAAAACCATGAAAGGACCATATAGGTATAGTGTCTTTAGAAACTAGGAAGCATAAAAAACTCGTTCATAAATCATCTACATTGTCACCTTTTTATTTTATCATATCAAGAGTCCCTTTTGGAATATCATACTTAATACCCTTCTTCCTGACCTAGGGAAAAGAAAACATACAAAAGGGTGAGCATAAATTCTCAGTAAGGGTAAAAAAATGAAATATAAATAATATCATATTCATAAGAACATAACATTTTGAAAATAATAACCAGAAAAAGAGATCATAATATCATAACATGGGATAAATCATGGTAGTGTAATGTAATCCCAATAATCATAACATAAAACTTGAAACGTTGTATAATACACAGATAATCATAGATAATCATTTCTTAGTAGTCAAGAATCATTTCCAATACTATCCTAGTGGACAAAGTCCAATTCGGAACTAAGTTCACTAATCATTTTAGTCCTGTATCAATGAACCAGATTAACCTTCCATTCCAGCCATGTCTATCTCATGAGATATAAATCTTTACCCAATGCATTGGAGGGAGATATAGGTCCCACCCATCTCATAATGATACCATTATTATGTGTTCCACATGATCATAAATCATACAACATAGCATAACCCATGTAATAAAAAATGGGATTCTTAAACATCATGCCATCATAACATAATCCATATAAGATAAAAGGACATCATAAAAATAATTCCATCATAAAATAATCAAATCAATGTAAAAATAAGGATAGAAATAAAAACCTATATTATCTTAGATGGAAAATAATTTTGATAAAATGCTTGAACTCCATTCTTGAGGAAAATATCCTTTCTACTAAAAAAACATTTTTCATTTCTTAACATGTCATACAATTTTAAACTAAAAAAGTTGATTAAAAATAAACTTGAAAACCATTAAAGGATGCTTCAAGGATATAATGTTCTATGAAATCATAAAAATCCGTTCATAATGATTCTATGAAATCATAAAGATTCATTTCATATCTTTTTTTAAAAACTCACCAATGGGTAAAATTGGATTTAAACAATTGTAGGAGGATAGAAATAATATTACATATTGAGGAAACATGGATATGGCTGATCAATATTTCCCAGTAAATTCTAAAGTATAAACAATCTCAGATAAAAACGAGATTGCAAGATTTTCCCTTACCTTAGGTCTGATATGCTTCATATGTATTTGAACCTCATGTATAATGATTTAAAAAATGTCATTTACTTATTACAGAATCATATTCATATATGGTCATATTATTGTCATCTTATTAGTAATATTTCATTGCTACTTGTTATTCAGGTGTTCATTGCTTTATGTTCTTAAGCGTGTTTTGTCGAATAAATTCTTATTATTATTTTTAGGTTATAGATAAATCATTTAAATAATGGTATTAGTATAATATATATAATATTTATTCATTGAATTGATTTATATAATCATTATTCAATGAAGATCATGTAAAACGAGTCGCATCAGCTCGTGGAGACGGTAGGCCATACATACGCACAAGCGATTATATCATTCCCATGTTTTTGGAATTGTATTGAAGTGAATGATAGAATATCTCAGAATTAATATAATGTAATAATAACCATATATAGTTATTATTTACACCATTATACCCATCAATGTAATGTGGTGTTAGAAAAACAGATTATACCAAAGCGTGGAGACGGTATTCCGTACGTGCGCACACGCGATAATTTTGTTTTTCATAGAATGGATAGAATATGAAATAGGTTTGTTTCATATTTATTATAATCTATCAGTATATTAGTGAAATGTATGTTATTAATTTACTATGAAACAACAAAATAATAAGAAGTAGAAAAATAAATGAATTTGAAAGAATTGGTAAAGGATATTACATCTTCTTTAACGTGCCTCTTCAAAACCTCCTCTTAGGGAACTAAAGTTAGCCTTTGTAGAAGACCAGAACCACTATTATGTTTCTAGGGATGTTGAGAAGGGAAATTGTCAGGTGTTGGCTGAGCTTGATGGCTCAAAATTGTGTAAAAATGATAGGGAGGAGGTTCCTTTTTATAAGGGAGGAGAGGGGAACCTTAGAAAAAACTTTCAATATTATTTTATTATAATGTCATATTCGGGTTTTAATAGCTCCAAATTACTTTATTTTGAAGCTAATGTGGGGATGGGTCTAAATCCTCTCGACCAATAGGTTTTAGACATGTTTAGGTTACTATTTTAACCTTATCATTTTGATTTAACAATAAGTGATATAATTTAACTTTTACCGTGTCTTTTTGTTTTCATATACTATAAGGTTAATAAACATACAATAACAAGCCAAAAGTACCCCAAGCAGTTCATTATTAATATTTATAACCTTAGCTTAGTCATTTTGCTGAGCCTTATATTTTTAGGAATAAAATAACAATTAATAATATAATACTTGTTTTAAAAACTATTTTATGTTAATTTTGACACTATTTGGTAATTGATTTTTTGAAAATCATAACAGCATGATTAGTTAAAAAAAGTTATTAAAATTAATAGTAAAATGTAATACTAACCTATAAAATTAGTGTAATTACAAAAAAGTATCAAGTTACATTTATTTGGGTATTTAGCATTTCAATTATGTTAATATTTCATTTACAAGGTAATTACTGCATCGTCATTGTGTGTCATAAATAAATTAAATTATTTAATATATTAAAATTATAAATAAAATACCATTATGCAGGAAGTCGATGTATCTTTCTAATGAATATTTATAGTCTAATTTATCTTATGTATAACCCTATATTATAAATGTTTTAGTTATTAAACATTGATTTAAACTCTTTTAACTCTTCTATAAATAAAATAATAATAAGTGTCCTAATCTAATCCAATTGGACCTAAAGGGTAATATTTTATTCCTAAGGTTGTTTTTGGTCTAATTAAACTTAATCAATAGAATTAGGACATGTGTTAAGGTAATAATAATATCATTTTACCCTTAATTACCCTATTTACTTTTAACCGTGGTAAATAAAATTAAAACGTTACTATTCACAAAAAATTATTTTTATCTTATTGAACCAAATTTTACACCTTGATATTAACCAATTCTCTCGAATTTTTGAAATTCAACTCACAGAAGCGGTAAGATTAGGTTTTATGTACAATTGCAAATGCTCCGAGGAGATGGGTAAAACATGGTAAAAAGATCAATAAAATTTTTATGTAGCTATATTATTATAAAATTAATCCAAGGAATTACATTTTACTTATATAGGTATTATGTATCTATTTTGACCTAAATTAAATTTAAATAAAATAAATGATTATTTAAATAAAAAGTCAGTTTAAACCAATAACTCAGTGTTTTCACTATTCATCAAAAATTGAATGTTTTGAGAAAAATAGAAACAATTTACCTAAGGATAATTTCGATATTGTGAATCCAAAAATGATGTCCATTTTGAATGATAAAATTTCAAAAAGTGGGTATTACTATTCATAATGTCTAGTTTATATAATATTTTAATAACATATCGTTGTTTAGTGAGACTCGGTATTGCGTACAATGCTAGCTATCGAGAAAGGTTTCTCTTGTGAGTAATGCAATCGAAGATAGTGTTGTGTGAAGTGAAAGATAAATTTGGTGATGAATATAACATAATACATAAAAACAAAATATTTCTCATGAAATGTCATGTGTTACACTCAATCCTTTTTAACGATTCAGTATTGGTATTTTTTGAAGCATGAATAGGATAGGTAGCACTATGTGATAATGGGTCGAGATAGAGATATTTATAAAAGTATATCATAGTGTTTCTTGTATGGCACCATTTAATTTGGGGAATCATCTCCTTAACATATTATTTGATTTTATGACAAATAACTGAGTTATTTTTGAAAGAATTCCCCATGTGCAATCAATCATGAATACCCCTTTAAAATAAATATTTAGTAGAAGGATATCTAGATAGGAGAATCTATGAATAGTTTTTTATTATTTAATTATTAAATGGGATTATATTTTTTATTCCAATTCCACCTATAGATGGTGATTTTTTATACTACTTCCATGAAACAGTTATATGATTCTTCATGTGTATATAATTGGATTAATTTTTTTTAGCTACACCTCAATATTTTTAATCATCACTATATTTAATTTATAGTGATTAAATTCATGGATAATCATTGAGGTGATAGTTATTTGAACTATAATATTTTTAAAGAAACATTTAAGAAAATTCATAAAAGAATATAACAAGACATATCATATATATCCACATAATAATTAGTAAAAATTATAATAACATAAATTCATTTCAATGTCAAATCCTTGATAACAAAATAACATATAACATATTGTTACTTGTTTTTATATTTTTTTACCCATTGATTTGAGATCCAATTGTTCGGATCTCTTTGAGGGTTGTTTTTAGTATTTTTACCTAATCATGTTTGATGGTTTCTAGTCCTTTGTATCGTTTTCACATGGGTTTTTCAAGGATAAATAAAAGTATGAAACCTATTTCATGTCTCACACATGGTCATGGAATGGTTAAAACAACTTGTGGAACATGTTTCATGGTTTTTTCATGGTCAACACTTGGTTTAAACTAATTGTGAAACCCATTTCACAGTTAGTGCATCGTTAGTACTAACTGTGCGACTTATCCCAAGAAAAAATGAGGAGGATAATTAAAGTTATGAAAATTTAATTATTTTCACGAATCCCCTCTAAAATACCCTAAACATATCCTATTAAAACCTAAATCATTTATTTTTATCTCTATATATCTCTAGAGCCATTTTGGTTCCCTAATCCTCTTCCCATGGCTGATTGAAAAACCTATCAAAGAAATGATCTTCTCTATCAGTGATTTATAGTCGTTTTTAATGGATATCCATTATCCACTTTATCTTATCTTCCTAATGGTTTTGGAATCCTTGAGTCTTGTTGGATCTTGATTTATTGATATAGAATTGTAGATCTTGGATCTCCTCTCCCTTCTTTCAAGATATATATTCTTAGATCCAATAATTACCATCTAACATGACACATCTCAGATTGTTTTCATTGGATTCCTTATTTTGAAAATAGGTTATTCTATGTTTTTCATTTGGTTTTTAATTCATTTTTACCAGATAATTTCATACATATGTGTTTCCAAATTTTGTACATATGTTTTATAAGATTGATACATTGAATTCATCATAAATGATTCTTTGATAAATTGCACTTGGAATTGAATATAACGTTAATTGAATGGCTAAAAAATTGATATCTATAACCTTTTTATGAATTTTTTAAATAAAATATTTATTTGGATTTATTTTGAATGAAATTTTAGAACGTTGTTTTGGTGAAATTGAGGGCTTTCGCCGGATTTGATTTATTAAATGGGTTTTTGACAGGGTTTTGATTTACACAATGATCTTCATTGATTTGAATTAAATGAATTTATCTATTTGAAGTTTTCAAATTAATTTCAAATATGTGAAATTTTTAAATGAACAAGAACCCAATTAAATGATTTTATCCTTATTTTTGAAATTGGTGTTCTGGGGTTATTTGATATAAATTATTTATTCACATAGAAAGAGGGTGTAGACCCAGGTTTTTAAATGAATTCAATACTTCTAGAATTGTAATACACACATTAAATGAATTTGGGATGATTAAAAATAAATGATTATTTAAAAGGCCATTTTTTCATTTTAATGATTCCTTGTGAAAATAAGATGGTATTATTATGTTTTTTAATAATGTATTGTTTAATAGGATTGGGATGAATTGATAATTGTTTAAATGGGTTGTTTGGCATTTTAAATGATGATTTGTGAAAGGAAGCTGGTATTATTAACCACTTAAATATATATTTATTTAAAATAATTTCGAATGAATTGATAATTTTTTTAATGTCCCTTTTATAATTTTAATGATGATTTGTGAAAAGGAAGAGGGTATTATTACCCTTTTAAATATTTAATTGTTTAAAATGATTTGGAATGATTTGATAACTATTTTAATGTCTTGCTTGGAATTTTAACTATTAATTGTGAAAGGAAGCGGGTGTGGCTACCCTTTTTGAATGTCAAAACTCATTAAATGGTTTTGAATTGATATATTTTTTATGGAATTTTTATCAATTAAATTATAAAATTAAATTGTAAAAACTAATTTGAGGGAAAATTTGTGAAAGACCCCAATTCAAGTGAATTGGGGGTTTTGGAAAAAATTGATGGAATTGCATGAATATTCATTTTCTGAATTTAATTGTAAAATTAGATTATGAAACATAATGATTAAATTCATTTCAAATCGTTTTTTTAAATATTTCTTGAAAATGGTTTTAATGTAAACACATTGGCTTTACTGTGAAAAGGAATGTTTTTTATTAAAAAATATTATGATTTTTAAAAGGGGGAATTGGATTAATGAAATGGAGAATGGGATTTAATTGTATTTTATACAGTCTAAAAATAAATTTATCATCATTTATTTTTATTAGAGAATATTAAATCCTTAGGTAGCGTGTGAGTTATCTAAGGTGACACATTATGATTTAAAATTTACAAAAATATCATATCAGTACTCACCATTCCTTAAAAGATAGTGATGAATCATATTGGACTTGGTTTAATAGATGTGTTTATATAATTTTCTAAATTCACAATGTGGTGTCCCTATATCCTAGAACTATTATATATACTTGGCACATAACCACATTGCTCGCTTGTTTGTATTTGAAATGTATGCCACTTTTGTTGAAATCTGTTTTACATGACTTTTGAATTTATGTAAAATATTTTGTATAAAATGTTATATCAAGCCATTTTTTATTAATATTAAATAATTTTTAATCTAAATCATGATTTTTAAAATATTCGTTTGAAATGAAAAACCATTTATTTAAAACGGAAAGATCTTAACTTGGTTGTTAAACCATTCAGCAACAGATTTTCCTTGTTTTCATCATCTATTGTTATTATTCACGTTGACTTCATTGTGTTGATTTTTATTCATATTTTCATATCAGGTGCATCTTCCTATCTTTTCATAGATACATAACATTAGCTTGTGAAATTATTTTCAAATCATTTTGTGAAAATGTATTGTTTTAAAATGGTGAAATGGAATATTTTACTTATTTAGTTAAATAAATTATATTTATATTATTAAAACACTATTTTTAAACTAATCTTCATAATTTTACATTTTTACCCTTATTTTATCATATTTTAATTTCCTTCTGAAGTAATTTCTGAGAATATTTGGTGGAATCTTATTGGTCCATTAGCTCACACCCTATTTATACCTTTCAGTATTTTCATCCAGTTACTATTTTATAGCGGTTGTTTGTGCTCTCTCATTCCATTGTGGGTCCATTATTAGTGACCAAGTGTGGGTGATATGGGACATGTTGGGTGGTCATGGACAACTTGGAGATAGGTTTTAGTGGTTATGTCCGCTTATAGTTTTCTTACTATCTCCTTGTACCTGATATGTATGTATTGGTTGATATATAAATATAATGATTTATTGGCATTGTACCCCATTATCATTGAATTTTTTGGGTAAAATCATTACCAATAGTAATTTTTTAATGCCATGGTGATTGACACCAGCCCATGGATATCGGGAATGCTCTTCTGGTTAGTGTCGAATCAACATTGGTATCTTTTTAGATGGTATCCTGGGTGGGATTGTTACAAATGGTTTTAGAGCATGGGTATTTTCATAAAGGAAAATACAAGTTGTTGAAATCATTATTTTATTTGGGATCTATCATGGTAGAAAATAGATTAAGAATGTGTCGAGACTCAAGAGGTAGTCCGTGAGGGGGTGTTTGATCACCACCCCATCATGGTGATAGGTGAGTTACCTGGGATGTTGGGACTTGAATATTTCATTTGAATTGTCATTTTACATTTAATAAATTATATTTAGATTACTAATGAATCTATTATTGATTATAAAGAATCTCTTATAATTTTTTGAACCATAATGGAAAGATGACCATAGTGGAACCATTTTTTCATGGTTTGTTAAATATTGATGAATCGGTGTGGATGATTTGGAAATCCAACCATGAATAGTTGTGAGGTTGGTTTGTGGATTACCAGCCCATACAACCATTCCTTTTAAAGTTCTATGTTGGTTCTAAACATGAAACAATATCTATCTTCATACAAGTGAAATCACTTATATGAGTATGGTTTTATGGGTTATGGATATGTGTTTATTCATGATGTTGTTAGGGTATTTCAAATTTAATCACTTGTTAATAATTTTAAATCCTTTGTAAAAACTACATTGTGCCTAAATTATTTTTCATGTTCCTTGAAAAATTCTTTCTGGGACAAAAAAATTGATTTTTATAAAATCCATGGATTGAAATACTAATTATCAAGTTCACTAATGAGATGTGGATAAACATTGTTTCAAGAAAAAAATTTGGATTGTAATTGAATTAAATGGAAATTATTTTTTTAATTGGAAAAATGGGTTGATTATTTTGAAACCATGGAATAATTTAGAAATATTTTAAAAGATATTTTCAAACATTGAATGATTTATAATAATATTTATCATTTTGAATTGAAAGAGTCTTGTTTTATAATTTGTGATATCATATGAATTTTTGAAATAATTTTTTTTAATTAAAATGTGTTGTGATGTTGATTAAAATATTATGGGATCATTGTGAGTGTTCTTTGATGCATGAGTTGGTATTTGTTAGGTCCACAAAGTAGAATACCCTACTAGGGGGTGAATAAGGGTATGACATATTAAAATTTCTACCCATTAAGATAGTGTTTCATTGTTAAACCAAACTCATTTTTATCTTACTCCCGTAGCAATATATGAACCGAAATCAAATCATGAAAATGAAACAAAGTTTTTTTTTTGTTCACCCTCTTTGAGATATGTAAAAAGAGAATAAAACATTAATGTGTTGATTTAACATATTCGAAAAGGATAAATGGACCAAAGGGAATTTTTTTTTGACAATCCACCTTTTAAGGGGTGAGGTGGAACCCTTCACTAAGCCTCCCTGCCAATAAGGAGTACATTGTTTGAGCAAGATCTTCTATTCCAAGGCTCAATGTCATTACAAGGATTCAGGTTTGATCACTAAATTACCTAGGGTCACTCTATATGCCTCTTTATCTGTCTCATTTCTTGTGGAAAGGGTCATCATCTTCTTCTTCACTCACTGTACTCGGGATAGAATCCATTCACATTTTATATTCTTTTAGGTAAAACATAATTTAAGTACACATAGTTCGATTAATTTTCATTAATTCTTTCTTCCTCAACTTTATGTAGATTCTCTGATGATGTTCTTTTTTCACCCGTAGAAGAAGTCCACCATCCCGAGTACTTCTAGGTACTGGAAAATATGTTTTCAAACTAATTTGAAGATTTTGCAAGACTCCATGTTAAAATTATGAACCGACTTGTTCCTCCTTGTACTTTGTACTAGGTATGGCACATGAATCACCTCCTCCACGTACTGCTGCTGCTTCTGCGAACCGGTGTTCATTAGTGGACTGCCTCCGCCTTCTATATCGTGCATCGCCTCTGTGTACTGACTCCGTGATCCTCCATTATGAATCACCCTAGGTCTTTGAAAATTTCATTTTTTTAGACTAACTTCAGTAACCACCTATATACCATTCCTTCTCCCTTCGTGTACCATGTCCTATGAAGATAAAGTTCTCCACAAAAACCATTGGCATAATTTCATCTGCGCGAACTACTTCAGCTTTCGTAGAATTCTCGCTTGCAAAAAACCATCAGACTTCACCTAATTTTCGGAGAAAAAATATTCTCTCTAATGTTATTTCGTCTCACTAATAGTCATTGGGATTAGTTCTCCATATATATGAAAAAATATCCGCAAATTATTCTAATCCAAAATTTGCCAAATCTTTGATTCAGTATAGCCTCCAACACATAGTGATCCTCCTGCTGCGAACCACACACATTCTGAGAACCATTTTTCAACTACAGTCTTCGTACCAGCTTTTCTCCTATAGGGTCAATCTCCTCTACTAATGAGAATCCATCTGCATACCATAACACCTTTTACAACAATCCTTTTTTGGTTTCGCAAACCACTCCAATGTACTTTTCCTTCTACCTGGTATGCGACTGTGTACCCTTCCCGGACATGGAAGGAATTCTTTGTCTCAGTTCCATGTTTTTATTCCATTGACGATTTTTAACAGTTATTTACACCATCTAGTCCAATAATGAAAACCATACACATCCAAACAAAAATTCCCAATTTTGAGGTCAAAAAGTTGGAAAACAATGGGAAACTATGCCACCTTAAAAACCTGTCTTTGGAAGACACCATCCATGTTAATTTACGGTCATTTGGATTTTTCAACAAACACAATCATTCCCAAAATAGACTGAGATGGCTCATTGAGGAATTTTTTTCCAAAAATATTCTTTTCTTTTTTTATTTTTAAAAATTTCACTTAGAAAGTACATCAAGAATGATATAATTTTGGTCCAACAGTCCATTCCATAGGGTAGTTATTTGTGTTTTCAAGAAAAATAATCTCATTTCAATGAATCTACCTAAACTCCATACAGATTGAAAGGGCCAGATACTTTCTATCCTCTGAAACCCATCCTTTAATTCTTGTATTATCGCCCACCTTCTCACAACATATAAATGAGTTTGGAAACAGAGTGGACACATAGGACACAATATGAGGTTCTATATGTCAGGAGACCAAAAAAGGGATGTTTAGGTCATAGATTTTAGATCCTTACTAGGGGTAGTGTATACTTCAAGATAATATGTCTCTCTATCTATAGGCCTTAGAGTGAATCATTTCAAATATTCGAGGAGCTTCTAGTTTTCAGCTATTAGTTTTTGGATGTGTTTAATGATGATTCATCTTTTTGTTTCTAATGGGGAAGTGGGAACTAGTTGACTTTCCCTTCTCATGTCATTCCTATTATTGGACACCTTTTTTTGAGGATCTTCATGGATGGTATCTTGCATAACATGGTTAGATCATGTGTGGATTGGTGATGTGATAATTGTTTCCTTTTCATGACACCTGGTTGTTTTCCTTGGTGTACTACTTGTATTGAATTATAGGTTTGATCTCAATTAATTTATAAAGGATGATATACCTCATGAGATTATAGTGAACTATCATGCATTGGACTTGATTTTTGAGCTCTTTCCAATTTTTCTATGATAGACCATGGGAATGTACATGGGTTACTGGGACGATGTGGATTTTTTATAGACTAGTCACATGATGGTTCTTGCATTTGATTTAATGAGCTCATTGAGGTATGCCACTCTGTTGGAAAAATACCGGGTTACCATTAAGTACTTACCCATGGTATAAATCCTTTTAATCTATTTCACTTTTTTGTTAATGTTTTATCATTGATGTTTCTCCATCGATAGTGGTTGTATTTTCTTCATTGGGTTCAAGGGATGTTCCTTCCTTATGTTGCACTATTATGGTGAATCGTCAAATGGCGAGGAGTCCTATGAAGGTTCTCTATTATTTTTCTTATTTGGAGATGTTTTATGATATTGTATTTTTATTATAGATTTATGTGTGTTACTATTTTTTGGGTGAGTTTCACTTCTGGACTATGGACCGCTCACCTCCCCAGATATGTGAGTGAGTTCTTATTGTGTCTTTGGGTTCTATCATTTGGACTGGATGCTTTATGGTGAAAAAAATTCATATAGTGGGGAGTTTGTAACATCTTGGTAATTTTTTTTAAGTATTTGGAACCATTGATTTATGATCCTAATGTTTGGATCTCTTTACGGTATATTTTTTGTATTTTACTGAAGCCTTTTTGATGGTTTCTTGTCCTTTGCATGTTTTGTGTATGGTTTAAACAATGTGTGAAACATACAACATGGTTTGCACAAGGCCTACACATGGTTTGCAAAATGTTTGTGGCCTTCATCATGGTTTGCACATGGTTTAGACATAGTGTCAACCTATTTCATGGTTTACACATGGTTAATAGTTACCATGAAACATAACCCAAGAAACCATTCACGCGGTACTTAATGTTACCCAATTGTAATTAATTTCTCAAACCCCCCATAAATAATTCTAAAAATATCTAATTCGATCCAAAATCGATTCTTTAAATCTTGGGAGCCCTCTTGAGCTATTTTGGCTCCCCAAACCTCGTCTCTTTGCATATCGAAGCACCAATCAATCCACAGATCTTATCTTTCAGTGAGTTGTTCTCTTCTTTTCATGGATCTCGCTTATCCTCTTTATTTCTTCTTCTTAATGGTTGTGAAATACTTGAGTCATGATGGATCTTTATTGATTGAAATTGAATTATAGATCAAGGATCTCCTCTAACTTTTTTCAAGATCTATCTTCTTAGATCTAATGATCTCCATCGAACGTGGAACATTTCAGATTGTTGCGGTTGGATTCTTTATTTTCCATGAATGTGATTATATTTCATTCCATTGGTTTGTAATTAATTTTTGCTAGATAATTCATTAATTCAATTCCTCCTTAATGATTATTTGACGAACATTCCTTAGAATTGAATATGGAATTAATTGAATTGTTATAAACATGAAATCTATAACCATTTTATGAATTTTTTAAATATGATATTTGTTTGGATATTATTTAAAATAAATTTTAAAAGATTATTTTGGTAAAATATAAGGCATCGGTCAGATTGTATATATAAAATGGGCTATGGTCTGGGTTTTTATTTAAAATATTAACATCAATGATTTGTATTTAATGATAGGAACCATTTTCAATTTCCAAAATAATATCAAATGCTTGAATTTATTTTATGACCAAGAACCCCATTTAAATGATTTTACCCTAATGTTGGAAATTTTTTTTCTTGGGTTATTTGAAATAAACGATTTATTCACAAGAAAATAGGGTGTAGACCCATGTTTTTGGAATTCATTCAATCCTTTTAAAATTGTAATATTCCATTAATTTTTTTGGGATGCATAAAAATAAATTATTATTTAAAAGAACAAATTATATATTTAATGTTTATTTTTGAAAAGAATATTATAATATTCCCCTTTGTAGTATTTTATTGTTTAAAAGGATTTAGGATAAATTGATAATTGTTTTAATTGGATGTTTGGCATTTTAAATGATGATTTATGAAAGGAAGTGTGTATTATTACCCATTTTAATATTAATTTTTTTAAAGGATTTGAAATGAATTTATAATTATAATGGACCATTTTCAATTTTAATAATGAATTTTGAAACTAAGTAGAAATTATTACCCTTATAAATATTGTATTGTTTAAAAGTATTTAGAACAATTTTATGATCATTTTAAGGGCCCATCTATAATTTTATTGATGAATTTTTAATCGAAGCGGGTATGGATACCCTTTTTTGAATTTCAAGACTCTTTAAAATGTTTTGAATCGATAAAAAATATGGTGGATATTGTATCAATTAAATTACATATTTAATTTTAGAAATTGATTTAATGGATAATTTATGAAAACACCAAATTCCAGTGAATAATAGGTTTGTGATAACATTGATGTAATTACATGAAAATTATATTATTTAATTTAATTTTGATATGGAATGGTTAATTCATTTCAAATCCTTGTTTGTGAAAAATTCCTTGAAAATGGATTTAATGGAAACATATTGGTCTCATTATGAATACATATCTTTTTCATTAAAAACATGTTATGGTTTTTAAAGGGAAAATTGTAACATTTAAATTGATTAGGGTATCTAATGATATTTTAAGAATTTTTATTATAAATATACCATTGTTGTTTTTTATTAGAGGACCTAGAAGCCCTATGTATTTTGTCTATTATCTTAGGAGTAACATTACTATTTACAATGTTCTAAAGCATTATATCATCACTCTCCATTTCTTAGGTGATAGTGATGAATACTCTTAGCCTTGGTAAAAGGGATTTATGTGTTTAATGTTTTGTATTCACAGTGTTGGGTCCCAATATCCTGGATCTAATATACCTAATTGGAACCTGAACATGAAGCTTTCTTGTTTGTATTTGAAATATATTCCATTATTGTTGAAAACTATTTCACATGCCTTGTGAATTTAAATAAAATATATTACTAAAAAAATATCAAGCCATTTGTTTAGAAATATTCCATCATTTAAAATTTAAAGCATGATATTTCGTAATATGATTTTGAGATGAAAACCCTCATTATTAATAATGGAAAGGTATTGACTTGTTTGTTAAACCATTTGGAACCAGAGTTTCCTTGCTTGCTTCATTTATTATTATTATGAACATTGAATCCATTTTATTGATTCATATTCATCTTTATTTATCATGTTCATATTCATATCATTTCATGATTGTCTAACATTATCTTGTGAAATGGTTTTAAAATATTTTTATGAAAATCTAATTTTTTTTAATGGTAAAAAGGCTTGTTTTACTGGTTTGGTTTAGTGAAAAATATTTAAATCTTTAAAACTATATTTTTAAAATAATCCTTATACTCTTATGTTGTACTCTTATTTTAGAATATTTGAATTTCCATATAAAGTAATTTCATAGAATCTTTACTAGAATCCTAAGGGGCTCCTTACATAAAATACTTCTTGTATCTATTAGTATTTGTAGCTTGTTAATATTTTATAGTAGGATTTTTTTCTCCCACCTTACTTTTTGGGTATGTGCTTAGTGACCAAGGATGGGTGAATGGGGATATTTTGGGTGTTCATGTGCCACCACGAGATGCGTTTTAGGGGTCCTATCTGCTTTCATTTTTCATAGTGTCTCCTTGTACTTGATAAGTATGTATTGGTTGATATATATTATCATTCCTCCACATTTTACTCTTTTTTTTTGTATTTTGTGGGTGAAATCTTTCCCAGTTGATATTTTTAATGCCACAGTGCTTCTTGTCAGCCCGTGGAGATCAGGAATTCTCTTCAGGTTAGTGGCAAAGCTCAGGTATCAGTTTATATGGTATCCCGGGTTGGTTTGTTACAAAATATAATTATATTTAAATAAATTACATAATGGATCATATTTACATATAATTTATGAAATTATAACCAACATATTTGAAAACATCATTTAATTACATAACCATATAAAATAATCAATAACTTCATTACATAAATCCAAAAAGTTGTTATGGAGAGTCTCAAGAAGTATAGACATAAAAAATCTAGTTTATGCTCAATATTAATGAATTTGTATTCATCATGCATGGACATAGAACCTATGAATTATATTATGAAACACCAATTGTATAAATACTTTATATTGTACAAACACCATACATGGTCCCATGACATTGCTATAGATAATGAATCCCTCAGGATAAATGAATTTTTTTTAAATTCTATTATATTTATCTCAAAAATAAAATTTAAATAATGTATATCAATTTTTTGAAATGTAGTTTTCCATAATTATCTACACGATAATGCTTTACTCAAAAAAAGTTCACACAATATTTATTATTTTAAATTATATTTTGATTCAAAAAGGGAATAAATCTAAAATTTAAAAACATTTATGAAATAAAAAAACTTATTTTCCTCTATGAGAAATATTTTAATTAAAAATTTAATGTTAACTATATCATTCCCATGTGAATAATCCTCATAATAATAATTTATCTTATAAATCACCAACCCAATACTATATATTAATCATCCAAGTAACATTTATTTTAATACTCTCTATTGAGAAAATTTAAAGATTCTTTTTCCCTAAATATATCTATAATTTGAGGAAAGTAAATTATATATGTTTAACGACATATAAAACACATCCATTAATTTATAATTCTTCTAAAAAATAATAAAATATATTTTTCAATCAAAAACCAAAAACAAAATGTTATCTAAAGGGCACATTTCAACCCATTGATATTTACACCTTACATTAGAAAATGACTAGACCGAACTCAAACAAATTTGTATTTATAGTCCAAACCTATTTTATATAATAATAACATGGATAAATGATTCAGATAATATAAAATTACAAATATATCCCCGTAGAATTTATTTTACATCACATAAATCCAAAATAGATAAAAGAGTCCATTGGAAAGGTTCTTCAAGGTTTAATTTTCATTTTCCCCCTTATAGTGGAACCTATAACTTGTCTAAGAAAAATAAATAAGTTGTATAAGGGTTATTAGGGTCAGGGAAGGGATAAGAAATATTTCCAACCCCTTTTCACATTGCGTGGTCACCATGAATGATCATAAGCCAGTTCACCCAATTGTGAATCATGTTCAGGAGATTTTTTATAAATACACCATTATGAAACATGATGATTCATGTGATATATATTTCACCATTGGAATGATAATATTGAGTTTTATCATCCCAAAGACCATATATTTTGACCTTGAATCCTCTGAATGAGTGTTTTCTATAATTTTGACTTCAAATATTATATATATTATAATACCAAAAAGGATGGATATTAGAGGTGTAATTCATCATCAAAAATTAATTTTGAGTGATTTTCACATATTCCATCACTTCATTATTTAGAAAATTCAATAAATTATATATTTTCTTTGACAAATCAGCTATTGAATATGTCATTTTCATAATTCATAGGAAAAATCAACCAAAAATCATATCCAATTTCCTTTTTTAGGAAAATTGAACATAGTTGAATCCTAAATTATCAATTATAAATCCATATCAAAATAATACTAACCAATACTAATAAAATTTCAAAAACAAAATTAAAATAATCACTTTTATACCAAATTAAACATACCCAACATATTACAAATTGAACCTTATCATTAGCAATTTAAATCATTATCCAAATACAATCCAAAGTACAATATATAAAATTATAATCAAAGGAATTTTCATATAACTAGGCATTGTCCTGAAAACATTTATACCCAAATTAATAGATTTGAAAAACACACAATCCTCAAAATAGATTTTTCTAAAAATATTCCCTCACCCAAATAATCCATGATAAATAAAGATGGTCATAAGTGAATAAATATTATAATTATTTCATATATTTAATTATTTATTTTTTAAAAAAATTAATTAAAAACTATAACTATAAAAAATTCATCAAAAACTAAACTCAGAATTCTTTATTTTAAATATTATCACATTTTTTGGAACTCAAAAACCTTTCTATTCATAAATACTATCCATATATTACAAAAATAGAAATGAAACTATTATAGTTATTTATAATTATTTCAAAAATTATTCACATTGTACGCTCTATAAATTATATATATACATAAATAAATAGTTCAATTTATCATATCCAATCATAACATTATTTTTATAAAAGTTTTATTTCCTTACATTCCAAAATAACATTTTAATATAACTCAAATAATAAAAATTCTACCCCTTAATGAAAATGTTGTATTATATATTTATATGTATTTATTTATAGATCATAAATAACCTTTTTTCTATAAATTTTCATTTCTAAAAAATATGGCACATAGAAAACAAATAATTCTAATGTATGAGTGAAAATTAAAAACATTCATGTATTAAAAAACAAATAAATATTTAATTAAAATATAATAACATTAAAATAACTATAAAATTCATGTTATATAAAACTTAAATTATACAAAAGGAAAAAATGATCCCCTTATATTGAAATGAAAAACCAGAATGAAAATTTTTCTTAATAAAATAATGTTATCCAAACCTAATGACTATCAAATAAAAATATCCCAATTCTCAAAAAATTAATGCAAAACATAATTTTACATATTCATGTTTACTTATATAAAAGAAAGTATAAATCAAAATTTTATCTGGGTAATGTAGTAAAACCATACCTCAAATTATATTCAACTATTTCTGATGCATGTTCTAATGAAAAACAATTATTTCTTAAAATGAGAAAAAAGATTTATAAAAACACACCAAAAAAATTATTTCAAACCCTTTTGATTCAAAATTCCTTTTCAATTAAAATAAAACTAAATGTTAACAATAATCATCAAAAATAAATTCTAAATATATTTGTTTTTATGAATCATCATAACTAATATAATAATTTCTAGAAAATACTTTTCAAATGACATAATTTAAAAGATATAGATAAATGATATTATTTTATTAGGATATATTAAATCATTAAAAAATATAATCCATAAGTTTTAAACTTATTTCAAAAAATACTATTATAATATTGATGCCTCAAAGACAGCTATAAATGAAATAAACAAGTGAATATAATGAACCAAAAGAACCATGTCAACTATGTTGCAACAAAACTATTGCATTTAAAATTATAAATACAACGTGTATAGTGAATTTAAAATTATAACATGTTCTTTAACATTTTAAAAAATCACATCATAAGAACAAAATCATATTAAAATAATCATAGTTTTTTAAAAATATATCCATCAATCAGAATACACACAATTCAATTCCCTAGATGAAATAAAAATGTAATAGAACCGTATAAATCAATTCAATACCTATAATATATTATAAAAACCAAATAATTGTAATTTAAAACTTTTTCTCAAATGAAATTCATAAAAATAAATTCAAATCCATTTTATTATCTCATTTTTAAACACTATAATAAAAACCATCCGACCCAAATTAAACTTCTAAAGAATTATTCTCATTATAAAAAATTCATAAAAAAGTAAAAAAGTAAACAATTAATTCTAGAGAATTGTATTTAAATTATTATGAAATATTCGTTAATTTTTAATATAATGACATCATCATTAATTTTGGTTATTCGGAAAAAAAATATTCAACAATTCAAATTTCAAAAATTTAAAAATTATTAGTATGTTAAAATTATTACAATAATTCCACCAAAATAATACTTTTATATATCAATAAATGAAGTAATAAATAAAAACATTACATAAAATGATATGAAAACAAGTAAAATGATATTAAAAAATGTTTCAATCAATTATATTTCCACTGATATCTATTTGATAGAAACTCTAAATATTTCGAAGAGGTATTCGATCAATATTAAAAGAAAATGAAACATTGAACTCAATAAAATATTTTAAACTATCGATAAATGATGTTCAAACCACGTTAAAATGAAATTAAAAAGGAAAAGATATCCCACATGATGTTTGACTAAAACCACTCAATCCTAAACATCCTTGGTAACATGTAATTATTTCACTAATAGGTTCACCAATTTAATGATAGGATTATTCTAATGTTCTGAAATTCCCATAATAACATACCACTAACCAAATTGTTCTATCATTCTCTGATACTTTACTATAACATACCAATCTAGACTTCTCACCATCATACCCATCATGGTGGTCCAAAAACATAATGCACATTCCCACTCATCAAAGAAATAACTAGTACCAACGGTGTCACATGAGAATTATGGGAATGATATTCCATTCATAAATAATAATCAATAAATAATACTGAACATTTCATAACAATGGAAATTTTTTTTATAATTCCATACATGAAAAAAATGAAATAATCAAAAAAATTGAGAAGCTGATTTTATACAACTGTTATAAACATCTTAACATAACTTATATTATAAAATTAGATATCCCATTATTAAACTTAAATATCATTATATTCCACCACCACCATAGTATAACATCGAATTTGATTGTCTATAAGCTTTAAATAAGAAAACTATATGACTCTTAGATGAAATTTCATAACATAAATCTGCTTTTACACCATAGTAGTAGGTGTCAGGTGTGATAAAAATACATGGAAGAACCCTAAAAGATTCAATAAATTATATTTAAAAAGAAAAACCATACTTTTTTAATTGAAATTAAATAAAAAAAATAAATTAATTACATCTAAAATAGTACATAACCAAATCCTAGTTCTAAAATGCTATTTTTAAATAAAAATATCTCATTGACATCCAAACCAAATCAATGTACCTTTTAATCATTATATTATATCAATGATAAATGATTTTTCCATGATTTAAAAATAAATCAATGTAATATTTATGAAGTCATAAAAATAGATTTTCACCATCCTTTAAAGAACCATTGAATACAAAAAGAACATAAGAAAAAATATTCACCAAAAATAAGGTATCACTCATCATTAATCATTGGAAAACTATCAAAGTAATAAGTATTATAAAATATGATATTTGTATGAAATCCTAATTTTTTTTCAAGCCACCATCCATAATGAAATCATATTCTAGTTTTAATGTTTCATGTCATATAGTATTCTGAAATAAGTGAAAATATTCTAAATGGAATAAGGAAAATCATATTCATAATCTGACCTATCCTAGAACGTGTGTAATATAAACTATGATAGAGTCTTGGTGGTGTGAAATATAACGTAAATGTGTATTTTTCCCTAGAATAAAACTTATGAACACAAGGGTTTTTATGAGTTATTTAAAATCGAAATTAATAATTAACAACTAAAATATAATAATAAATCCTAGATTAAACCTTCATAATCTCCATAGAAACATTCCCTTTTCATATTGATAATAAATTATCCCATAATATTAAATTTGACATAATATAAATAATAAAAAGGGGAATAACAATTTTCGGTATGTAAATAATAAAATATATTATCTCATTTAAAAAAATTACATTAAATTTAATACAATAAACTAAAATAAAGATATTACCTTTATAAAATCAAAAAAATCAAATCATCAATATCAATGACTCTGGTATCATGATAAAACCAATTTAAAAATTCTTTGACACATAATATTCATGGAAATGATCCAAAATTAAATTTCATACAAAATATATGACACATTAAATTCTATATCAGAATTCATGTTCACATATATAAAATTTTTAAAAATAAAAAATTAACAATATAATGAATTTTTCTATACAAGTAAATAAAATCTAAAACACTCAAGAACATAATGTTTTATCAATTAAAAAATATGTATAGAACCACCTACATTGACATAATTCAATGATTCTTAACAAGTAAAATCAACATAATAACTTTATATAAGACCGTAAAAAGTACATAAATTTTGCTATAAAAAATTAAGAATCCATTTTGGCGCAATATGACATTTTTTAAAATAGGTAATTACTTATGAGGGATCAATTGGAAACTAATTAAACTACAAATAGATGGGAACTAACTCCTATATGAATTTTCTTGTGACACATATTAAATCCATAGGGTTTTCATTTGTTTCTTATTGATATTGTGAAAACCCATCATTATATATACCATAGGTGATGGATGAAAATAATATGAACAAGATAACGGAATGATGAATATTTAAAATAGAGAAGGAAGACTCATTACATGAATGCAACATCATTATCCCATAGAGGTGAAGGACCTCGAAGAGAGGCCATCCTCTCCCCCTTTCCACAATGGTTGATTGAGGGTAGAAAGGGGTAGTAACAATCATTAATTTCATATAAATATAATAATATTAATAATATTAATAATATATTTTTATTATTAAAATTCCCATGATTTGATTTTGGTCCGAATATAAACCCCCAAATTTATTAAAATGAATGGAAGTGTCAAGGTGAAAAGATGAGGTGAAAGGAATTTCAACCACCTAGGTATTTTATAATTTTCAATTAGGAGATAAATAAATACATAAACTGGGAGCATTAAAAACTCTCATAATGTTCTTTGAACCAACAAAAACACTTATTACTAATGATGTGAATCATACGTCCCAAAATCCCAGAAACTCTATAGATCATAGTCTTCAAATGATATATAGGGTCCTTCATTATTTGACATACATAGGTAAAAACAATAGTTCAATCATGAACATATCACACAATAAGTGTCTAGTATAAAATCATTCTACATTGTGATAGAAGACATAAAATAAGAAATTTTTTTGAAAATATTAAAAATCTACATGCATGAGACCATACTAATGTTTATTCAAAACAATACTAATTTAAAAAATGTCCAGCACTATATAATAATTCTAATAATCATTCAATATTATATATTCCATTTTGTTAAATTACACCTCAAATATTCAAAAAATTATTTCATACAATAATTATTCCAATTCATAATCGAGCATCTTGATCTATTCACTTTGAATTCCCTATAATTGAATCATATCCAGCTTCCATCCTTAATCATTC
This sequence comes from Viscum album, assembly GCA_963277665.1. Classification (NCBI taxonomy): domain Eukaryota; kingdom Viridiplantae; phylum Streptophyta; class Magnoliopsida; order Santalales; family Viscaceae; genus Viscum; species Viscum album. Next base: position 580,242 of record CAUJRU010000001.1, read on the forward strand.
TTTTGTAATTATAGATAATGGTTCAACGTAGAATATGTAACAATATATTCCTAAGGCGGATGTTGGTAATAAAAATTTGGATTCTATGTGAATTTCAATTAAATATTAAATACAATCACTCTCTAATTTTAATGTATTCATCAACAATTATATCCCCATTTTGATATCATTGGAAAGTCAGTTTGTCATTCGTTTCAACCCAAGGGTAGATATCCTCCATAAGGCCCTTCTTTACAACCCTAGTATGATTTTTATGATTTCTAATATCATCTAAATTCTATTCATTTGAGATTGGGGTAGGTTCATTGATAACCAATCTTTGTGGAGGAAGGTATAGTTTCACATCATCACCAATTCCCAAGGATATAGTAACAATGATTTTCTCCAATTTTATTAATACTTATGCTTCCCAATTTTTAGTATATGTGGAGTGACAAACACAACTGAACCCACCAACAGTTTATTTCCCTTATGATAGAATCCATATGTAGAAAATTACAATGATAATAAAGATAATAATAATAATAATAAAACATAACATATGAATATATTAAATATTCTCTAATAATTATTCAATTATCAATTCATTTCAATATCAAATCCTGTATAATAATATCATTTAATAATAATTCAATAAAAATAAATAGAATATCACATACACATATAAATTATGAAAATATAGCTAAAATTATTTAAACAATATTGAGATAAAACATAAGAATATAAAATAATAAACTACCACATTTCATAAATCCATAAGTGAATTATTTTTTGTTTGGGGAGTTCTCGATAGAAAAAAAACATGGTATAATATTTCACTCTAATGAATTTTCTCTCTCCGTTTCAACATTTTAAATAGTTAAAAATACATTCTATGAACTCATCAAATGCATTATAAAGAGGAAATATAGGCAGAAAACATGGGTTTATATTTGTGGAGAACATAGTATAGACTAAATTTTTCTGATAATTTATATAACATCTATATCATTTCAATATGTTAATTGGGACTAGATCATTTGGATTGGAAACTACTATTTTCAGTATATATAACCATTAATGTATGTTTTCATTTTAGTATTAGATCATTGCAGAAGTTTGTACATGATTTCCAAGATACATATATGAACAAAATTGATGATGAGTTTCTTCTACATGAAAAATTCCTGAAATTAGTACTCCTTAAATATAGTTTATGGAAAATAAGAAAATAATGAATCCATATTAAATGAGTTAGAATGGTGATATTATTTGTTTTTTTCAAAATTGGAATGTCATAATGTGTTGTGAATAAGAGGAAATAAAACATGATGTTACAATAATTTGAGAGATATCATCCTGATGCCAATGTAGTATTATAATTGGACATATAAAATACCATGGATGTGATGTAGTATTGATGTCTCATGAAATCCACATCAAGATAATATCTAAAACTATTATTTTATTGTAGGAAATGAATCATGGTAAACATTGTATAAAAAGTAAATATAGAATACATAAATAGGAAATGTAGAGATGGGAATAATAACATTAACAATATTTTATAAGATACATATTATTTAATGATATATTTTGAAGTGAAATTCATATTATCTTTTCTATAAATATTTAAATATCCTATGATAACTATTATCCATCTGATGTGATTCTTGATTTTGAATTCTATTATCTATTGAAATTATTATTCCCATGTGAATTGGTTAATTCATATGTATTAGTTGCTATGAAAAACATTTATAAATACTAACATCAATATCATTAAGAACAACATTCAACATAATTGTTTTTTTTATTTTGTAAGGATTATCACATTACAAGATTTTATGATGGGAAAATTGTTTAAGAGATCATCAACGGGTTGAATATTATTCACTCATAATAAAAACATTATCTTCTATACACTCCGGTTTTAAATTTTTTTTTTCAATTTTAGGTAAATTTTAAAGACCACGACTCTGGAATTTGTTGAAATATACTAAATCATAGGTGAAACTATCTCAAAAAAAAGGTAAATATATGGTTCATTGATATTAATAAAAGTATACTTGGGTCCATGTATCAATTTTTAAAAATACACAAATGGGGTTAGTATATCAATTTGGAAAATGTTTTAGTAGAGGTTGGGAATAGTCTTTTATAAATATTTGGGTGAGGTTTCATTCAATTAAAAAATATTATATTTGATCTATACCCATTTTAAATGGAAATATATAGTGTATGTCCATATGTATTAATGATTTAGAGAGTATATGAAGAGTATGTTAGGAATTTACCCAAAAAAATCTACCTTTCTTATTTACCATTATTATTATTTCATGATGCCTACATGAATAATTCCCAATGTGTATGAAATATGATAATCGTGTACTGTTTAATCTACTTCATTTTTAAAATTTTCATATATTGTTTTGCTACTATGATATTATTGACATTGAGAATTAATTTTCCCTCTTTTCCATTTCCATATGTATTTTATGTCTAAACATTTAGTGTGTGTGTGTGGGGGGGTATGTATTATTAATTCAATAACAATAATTTTAATTATTTCCATCACCCATAAATGTATGATATCATATAATTTTTTATACCAATACAAATATTAGGTGTTATTATTTATAGGAGTAAAAGAAAAAAATTATTCGATAGAATAATTTTATTTTCTTACTGGTAATTATATGAATAAAACATAGAAACCTATCTTAAAGTCAAAAAACTACTATTCACTAAAAAATATTTATAATAAAATTTATTAATTTAAATATTAAAATATAATGAATTATAACTAATATAGTTTCCCATTATTTTTACTTTTGGGACTTATCTCATTATTTAGTTTCTATGTTATATATCCTTTATATAGTTATAAGTTAAATTTACACAATAATATATGCTCTGAAAAAAATTGATGGTTCCATTGTTCATGAGGCATGGAATATTACCCTAGGACGTTTTTTAGTGAAATTATAGTGTAGATAAATTTTAATATATAATAAACATATATTAATTGAAAATTTATTAATCACATGAGATTAAATATTGATATCTATTAAATATAGTATCTTATGGGAATTCTGACACATTGGTTGTGCTTTGAAGTAGTTGTTTAACCTAGGAGGGGTATTATTTTTCTTCCGAGTGTTGGATCCTTAGTCTATACTGTTACAGGTATATAACTAAAAAACTACAACACCCAAAAATACACTATATAGCAATACATAATTCTTATAATAATGTTTATCCACTATAAACCCATAGTATATAGGAGATATTGGCAGAGAATTGAGAAATTCCAATAATTTTTGGAAGTAAACACAAATCATCAGTTACATTTCCACAAAAAAGACATATGTATTTTCTATTAATTTATTATTAATAACACCCATATTAAATTCATTTTTAATATTCAATTACATAATATTTAACAACAAAAAACCATTGGTTGTAGGTTGAAAATTAATTTCATAGCTTTATAGAACTTTTTTGGTAATTTATGTTGGATCAATAATAGATGAGGGTGGAAGTGGTCGAATGGGTTTAACCTCAATTTTCCCCTCTCCCCCTTTTAATAATCCACTAATACTCCATTGTTCTACATTGGAGCCATTGGAAATATAATGCACCAAGATTAGAGGCATACATGTATCTTAACTAATTTTCCTCCCCCATCCTTCTCCTGTACATGGAGAGATGGGTATCCAACACTATTTTTTTTATGTTTCTTATGTAATTAGAGAAATGATTGTGGTGGATGCACTGGATGAGATAAAAATAAGGAGTGTATAGGTAGTGGTTTTGGATCATAGGTGAATAGAGGTGAAGAAAAATCCTGAGGATGGTGGTAGAAAGTTTGAGGAAACTTGTAGAGGGTACATCAGTAGAGGTCAACCATGGTCATGGATAATGAAACATATAGATAATGTGGAAAGGATGTGGTCATGTAAATAACTTTAGCATGTGGTTTCTGAAGGAGAGAGTGGATATGTATCTTCTCTATTTTTCCAATCCCTTATGAACAAAAAACCACCCATCCACCAACTGATGGCCAGGAGATTGAGTTTGGTGGAAATACCCACCTACAAACCCACTAGGCCTATCCCCCATTGGCTCCAGTAGTGTACAAAACTTCCCATATGTAATTGTGTAGATTATGTCACAATGAATGGGACATAGTTCCTAGAATAGAGCATTGACCATGTGACCCAACCATGTGGTTTTTTGGGATGTAAGGATAGGTCTGTGTGACAAGATCTGAGGAAGCAGTTGGAATAATGACACATGTGGGTGGCACAGACCCATATTACCCAAACATGGTGCATCAAATGAACATTGGGAAACGCCTCTACCCCCTTCCTATAATCCAACTGGTTAACCTAGAGGATTCAATATAGGATGTCTTCCCTTTCATAGAATTTTCATGTAAATGTCACATTTTTTGTATTTCAAAAAGTTAAATAGATTATCATGAGGATATTCCAGTATATATTAAAATATAATAATCAATTTTTCTTTATAATGATGTAAATGAGGTTATGTATAAATATTTAATTATTATCTCTACTAGTTTGATGTTAGGGTATGGTAATGTTCCTCTATGTGTATGCTAGTGTTCAGTACTCTCAGGGCTACACACTTATTATAAGGAATGGGTCCCTCTTAAGAATATATATTTTGGTACACACCCACATAAATGGGAAATTAGTCCTCAAACATTCATTATTGAGGTTTATAATCTTTTAAAAATAATAATTCATGTTTCCCCCAAAGTTTTAACAGATTTTGGTTATCCCCTTATTGATGTGATTTTATTTAATTGGGTTCAATCCCTCTATCTATGGGTTTGGTTACTCCCTTTCCCTATATTCTTCTCAAGGAGGATAATGTCATCCATTGTGATTTTTTACTCCCCCAAATTACATTTATTATTTGATGGGGTTCTATTTTCTTACTATGGATTATGAAATAAGTTATATTTTCAAACATATAATTTTTTATTTAAGGAGGGGATTAATGATCCATTAAATTATATTTAATTTTAGAAATAGATAAAATTAAAAAAATCTATATATATAGAATGGATATCATGAGATATAATTTGCTCGGATTATTTGGGTCTTATAATTCCTCAAAAAATAATGATTTCCATTTATAAATTACATATAGTTAGTTTATAGTCTATTAAATTTAAGTTTCCATTAGTACATTGAGCATTATTAAATTCTCATTAGATAAAATCCTTCATTGGGAATTGTAAGAACCCAGATCTTCTTTTCAGGTATGGATCTTTATTTTTGGTTTGTTTTTTAGGAAAAAATAAGAATTTGGAAATTTTATAAGTACACGTCCTGTACTCTTGAGTACACGTCGTGTAACCAGTTGTTGTGGGTAGCCGTGTACTAGATGTGTAATGGTCGAGTACATGGCTGTGTAGGTGACCTGGAAGACCACCTAAATCAGGGTCTGGTTGAGGCTAGTACATGTCATGTACATTAAATGACTACATCGTTTACTTTTATTTTTATTTTATTAATCAAGGAGGGGTCGCATCTAATCTCTAGAATGCTCTTCTTCTCCCCACGCCTTTTGAAGGAGAGTGACGAGTGGCCTATAAATTTCTAGATCCACCCGTTCCTCTGTCCAAGATCTGATTTTGATATCGCTGGATGCATTGGATTCCCACCGGTGAGTTCTCTCTTCACCCATAGCCTCTCTTCCTAATTTCTCTTATCTATTGAGTTATCCATGGTTGAAATATTTTAACCTTTTTTAGATCTATGTCATTCTAGGAAGATTTGGGGGATGACATTCAATATTGTTCTTCGTACAACATAAATGTAGTTGGTTTGTGCCTTCCATAGGTTTTCTGTGGACTATATATGCTTGAAGTGATGAATAAACATGTTTTGGGTATGGATTGGTTTGGAATATAATCCTATTTAATAACTGTTATGGTGTTTTTGATTGATAAAGGGTTACTTCTTAGGTGTAAGGTTTAATACATTTGATTATGGCTGTTTGTTCTAGAATTTCCGGTTAGCTTTGGTTGTTTTCCATGAATCTTTTTGTTAGGATGGAGTTGTTCTTTTTATGATATGCATGTGTTTCAAATTGTGAAACTAGGACCAAGGGGAATTGATCATGAAATAATCCCAAGGTAGGGTCATTTATGTATAATTTTTGTTATATTGACCCTGAGGTATTGACTGTGAGAGCTGACTGGTGGTTATAGACCAGAGGAGTTAGACCATGAGAGCAACCTATTGGGTCATTATTAAATGAATTTTGGACCATAATTCATTAACTATTAGATCTTCCAGAAGGTCACAATATTTTATTTTCTTTCTTTGAAAACCAAGGGAGTATTTACCATCAGAGCTACCTAGGTGGTTGATTGTAAATGATTAGTCTTATGTGGGACCACTGGGGTTAGAATGTGTGGGATTTATAAGAGGTTCACTATTTATTGAATTGATGATATGTTAAATTGGAGGGGTTCAACTGAGTGAACTTTCCTAGTGGGTTGATTTAAATGTTAGATGAATATGATGAGCCTACCATGCCAAAGCACAATCTTGGACTCAGTCATCCTTGTTTGTTAGATGGTCTTTTGAGACATCTGTTTTGTTATTACATATGGAATACATAACATTTTCTAGATCCCAAGGTTACATTATTCAATGGATTGAATAATTAATAAATGTAAATTAATGTTATTGGAAATAGTAGTATTGTTTACTTTTCAGTACTTCATAGTTTATTACCGCATTTTTTAATATTTACTCTTATATAAATTCACAAACATTTAGGCATAGATCTTTTGGTTGTTTTCTACAGGGATTCGTCTCACATCCTGTTTTGGTCCTGATTTTGGCCACAAACATATTATATGGTTGTAGGTATAGATAAGGGAAAGCACGCTTCATCATCAGGTACTTGATTGTTGTTGGAGTTGGAGAGCATGAGACCAAGATGAGTCTTGTGAGGAAGTTAGAGTTTATCTTTTTTGTAGTCTGGTTTCAGTATTGTATTTCTAACCTTGTGACTTGTTATGGCTTCATTCCCAAATATATGTGTGATGCATCATTTATATGTATATATACAGCCGTTGTTTATACTATATGTCTTCTAGACTTTATATCTGTTGTATGGTATTACTTCTTCTACTACTGTTTACTTTTCATTTCTTCTGTGTTACTCTGCCAATTAGGATATAGTTTCCCCACTACCACACCTAACGCCCTCGCTACTAGTTGTTAGCCTATGGGGTTCAGGTAAATGCACATTAGGCCATGTGACTAACAAGGTATGGGTGTTATCACAACATGAACTATAGATGGTTTGTTCCTCTTTTATGGGTGTTATGGAATCATGGGCATGTATAATATGGGTCTTGGGAGATGGAGGCTGACGTACCATCACAATGGCCAGAGTTATTTGAAGTTTCTTCTTCCCCACACCGGGAAGGGAAATTTAAGGAAATATTTGATTAAGGGGTGATGTTTGTAAGAACTAGGATCTTCATTTCAGGTATGGATCTTTATTTCAGGTTTTTTTGTGAAAAAAGGATTCTTTTGTAAATTTTCTAAGTACACAACATATAATCTTATGTACACACCGTGTACTTGATTTTCATTTCTAGTCATGTATTGTCCATGTAACATTTGAGTACATAGTCGTGTATGTGACATGGAAGACCACCTATTGCGGGAGCCGGTTTAGGCTAGTACAGGGTGTGTTAATTTCATTTTATTTGATTAATCAGAGTGGGGTTGCATCTAATGTCCAAAATTATCTTCTTCTCCTCATGTCCTGTATAGGAGACCGAGGAACGACTGAGAATCTTCGAACTCCTCCCATTCCTATTTTCGAGCTCTGATTGAGATGTTGATGGGTGTGTTGGATTCCCACCAATTATTTATCTCTTCACCTATATCCTATCATTATGATTTCTCCTATATCTTATGTTATCTAAGTTTGAACGATTTTAACCATTTTTGTAGATCTACATCCTTCTAGGCCTATTCAAAGACCAACATTCAAGAGTTTTCATCGTACAACATCAAGGTAGGTGGTTTTATCCTTTAATTGGTTTTCATTGGATTATATATGCTAAAAGTTCTTAATACCCATGTTTAGGCTATTTTATGGTTTGGAATTTTACCCTATTTATCATTGGTTGTATTTCGGTATTACATGGTTTGGTTTCCTTTGCAGGGTCTATTTGATTGAAAAATGGTTATTTCTTAGGCTTAAGGTCTAATACCTTGATTATAAATGTATTTCCCAGGTTTGATTGATTATGGATGTTTGGTCTAGAATTTTCTGTTATGATTTCTGTTTTACATGCCTCGTGTTGTTAGGTTGGAGTTGTTGTTTATATGAGATGCTTGTGTTTTACATTGGGAGAGTATGAACAATGGGAATTGACTGTGAGAGCTTCCCGAGGTAGGGTAATTTATGTATAATTTTTGTTATGTTGACCGAGAGGTAGTGAATGTGAGAGTTATCGGGTGGTCATGGACCAAAGGAGTTATACCGTGAGAGTTACCCATATGGTCGTTTTAAATGAATTTTGGGCCATAGGGTATTGACTATGAGAACTACCAAAAGTTCACTATATTATTATTATTTATATGCAGACCAAGGGGTATTGACCATGAGAGCTACTGAGTTGGTCGATTGTAAATGATTAGTGCTATATGGGATCAAATTGGATATAGTGTGTGAGCTTTCCCAGAGGGTCACTATTGTTTGAATTGGTGATATGTTAAACCAGAGTGGTTAGACTATGAGAATAATCCCAGAGGGTTGATTTGATTTTTTAATGAATTTTACGAGCCTTCCAAGCGAAAGAAAAATATTGGACTCTGTATTACTTGTTTATTAGATTGTCATTTGAGATATTTGGTTTGTTATTACACAAGGTATACAAAGCTTTGTCTAGATCTCAAGGTTACATTATTCAACGGATTGAATAATTAATAAATGTTAATGGATGTAATTGGAAAATGTAGGATTGTTTATGTTTGAGTAATTCCTATTTTATTGATTCTTTTTTCATATTTCCTTCTATATATATCTCCGAAACTTAGGAATAGATCTTTTGGTGGTTTCCTAGTGGGATTTTTCTCACAACCTATTTGGGTCATTCTTTTAGGGCCAAACAGATTATATGTTTGTAGAAATAGATAAGGTAAAGCACCCTTCTTCATCAGGTAATTGATTTTTGTTGTAGCTGGAGAGCATGAGACCAAGCTGAGGCTTGTGATGGTATTATATTTTACTATATTCGGTACGTTGGTTTCAGTATTGTATTTCCATATTGTTACTTTTTTGTCATCATTCCAAGATACATGTGACATGCATCATTTATTTATATATATATTGCTGTTGTTTATACTATCTGTCTTCCACAACAAATTTCTATTGTATGTTATTATTGCATCTAATACTCTTGAATATTTATTTCTTCTAAGTTACCCTTCCAATGAAGGTGTAGTTTCCCCACTATCACACCTAAGGCCCTCACTTATAGTCAACCTCCTATAGTGTTCAGGGATATTCACTTGAGGGCATGTGACCAACCGGGTATGGGTCACCCTTGGGAGGCACCCAGAACCAGGATGTTAAAAAAATAGTGAAAATGTTTGAGGCTACCTAATGACTCTTAGACATTTAGTTGTATATAATACATAGATTAAAAATTCCTTTATATTCCAAGTATAATTTGAAATTTTGTTTCATCATTCTATTCTAGTTTTGGGGAACCTTATTCAGAATATTTATACTCACCCCTATATTATATTTTCATCCATTTGTGTTGTGTCTCTATATATGATGTGTAGTTTGAATATAGTAATGGGTGTGTGGAGCAGTTGTACCATATTTAGACTTAATAATTTGTGATATATGTTGGAGCTTTGTGGGTCATGATAATGTTGTTGACCATTTTTTTTGTTTGATATATCTAGGATTTTTTCTCATATGAAATATGTTTTTTATTCCTTTCATCTATTAGAATATCATACCTCATTAGTTTTATAATTACCATGAATTTTTCCTATGTAGTGACATAATTGTATTTTGATATCTCATTAATACGATCTATATATTATGATTATTATTAATATATCATTTATGTTTTTGGTTATTATATATATTTGGTATCTTAATATGTTTCATTTTTTAATATGGTAAGTTCTTATGTTCTCATTACACCTTTTTATTCCTATTCACAAATTCCTATGCTATTAGAGACGAGATTGAGGTGATGCACTTGGCCTACCACAATCATATAAAAGGCCCTGGAATGTGAGGTAATATTACAGTGGTATTCATTTGATACATAGTTTCAGATCATAATGAATTTATTATTTTATGTATTACTTTGGGACCATATGAAAACCAATATAAGGAGTCATTAGTTTAGTTTCTAGATCAGGGAACCTAGTTTTGGTTTAGAAACTGTGGTATCCATTCCTTAATACTATGATAATTCATTGATAGACATGAAACTTTAAGGAACCCATTTAGAGTATATTCCTAATGTAACTCCCCAAGGTTTTTAAAATAAATATTTAATGCTTGAAACAAAATGTCCCTACAAAACAACACATTTTATAATCTAGTCGTTAACCATAACATTTCCTCTATTATGTTTTGAATTTTGAAAAACAGTCATCTAGAGTTGCAATCAGTATGTCATTTGGAGTTTGATAGAACCGACATGGTTTTTTTGGTGAATACTAACATACCATTATGAATTGTAATATAAATAGAAATATTACCCTTAAGAATAGTAAATAATAATATTATTTTGTATTTTTAAGGTTATCGGATAATGAGATCATGATTAATTTTTCAATGTGTTATACAATGAATTATAGTTTTAAAATTTTTATTTTTGGAATGAATTATGATTTTATTTCAAAATTAAATTAATAATATTTACAAAATTATTTTAAAAAAATGGAGATAATTTTTTAATTATACATGTCAAAAAATTGTTAGCGTGAATTTTTGGAATTTTTATGATATACTCGAATTTTTTATGAATGGTAAAATACTATTATTTACTGTATATATACATTATCAGTTAAATTAACTATTCCTAGAATCATGGATGATTTAAACACACTAAGTTTGAACTCAAATTCACTTATTACTATTAGTGGAAACATGAATAAATAATATTGGTTGTATTTAGAAAAATAATAATATAATGATTAAGATAATAAAAAATTACTCCTCCCATCCACAATAACCCCCATCAATCCCTCATCTCTTCACTCCTATAAGCCTTGAGGGTCCTAAATGTTATGACCAAATAACCTTACCTAGTCACTCCCAACGTCCAAGAGCTCTTGGTCTTGGAAAAATACCAAATCCCATTCCCTTAAAGAGGTTCAAAAGGAGTTGGATTCAAGAGGTAAATCCATATTTTATTTCATTCATTTTCATTTCATGTTCCTTCCTATTGTTATCCTATCCTAACCTACTCGTTCGAAATGACCATTATAACTCTTATATCATATATACACTAGATTAATATCATGTTAACAGATGAACTATCATCAATATCCTTACTCTATCTCCTTTATTTTATAAATGAAATCATCGTTCGTGAGGTGCCAATTTACAACCTTCATGGATGATGATGTTTTATTCATCAATTTATCCTTCATTATAGGTTAGGAAACAATTTTTATGGTTAAAATATAGTAAAATATATTTATTATAACCTATTTAATATTCAGTAATTACTATATGTTAATAATATTAAATCATATGACCAAACTAGTTCCTCATAATCAAAATCCCGCTAAAATAATCTATGTAATTGTCATTAATAGTTCACATAATGCTTCACCCTCATTCCATGTAACCAAATGTTTTAAATGATCATTAAGTCATATGGGTGTTCATAAATAATATTTAAATTCAATTCTATAGATTTATATCCATTTTACATGAACTCAATTACTTAAAAACAAGTGAACTGATTATAAAAATAAAGAGCATGAACAATCCAGAATGATGAAATTCAATATTAGAAATTATCAATAGGGACATTAATGAACTGATTAAAATTATTATTATCTAAATAAATTTCTAATTTATTCTTAATTATGTCATTAATTACTTTAATTTCATATTTCAGGACCTTATGTCCAAGAGAGGAACAAATTCAGACTTAAGGTATGTGTTTTTCTACCCGAACCTCCATTTTCAATTGGGTTACTTTTATTTTCTAAATAAATAAATAAAATTATTATTTATTCATAATGAATCCTCATATATTCTGTTATAATGTTCTATATACGTGTACCAGCTAGAATCTTTCCATATTTTATGGGGAGTCACACATTTTAAAATGGAATTGTCAAAATTCTTTCTGAAATACAAGCCTGTTTCAAGGGAATTTATCAAATTCTTACATAATTTCAAAGGCACTCTATAATTTTTGTTAGCAACCATTCTATTTCTAAAATAAATCATTCCATTATTAATATACTATCTTAATTTAGTTCTAATTTTATACAAATATTTTTCCAAAATCACCTTTCCTTTCAATGTAAAAGAGTATTTATCTCAAGAATTATTCAATGATTTTAAAAGAGCATCTTCATCTATTTCAACACCCTTTTAGATTATTATGTAAGATATCATCTACCATAATTAATTGAATGTTTTATGAACAGTCTGATTGGGGTTTTTCTATCCTAAAACCATTCACCAATTTACTCTGAATGGTTAGTGTTTATGCATAATGTTCGGCGAATGTAATTCACATTTCATATGACAGTTTCAATATGAATGTATATATTATTTATATTTATCCCTGTTCATATTAGGAATGCATTGGACTTATTATGTCAAGGTTTGGCCACACTATATCCCCTCTTTGCATCGGTAGGTCTAATGAGACTAATAGACTTGGACATGTCTAGGGCCTTCCACATTTTGAGATGTGGTTTTCACAGAGGCCTTAATAATTTTTAAACAACATGGCAGAGGCCTTGATGGTATGTTTCAGAATGTTCATCCTATACAAATATATCATTATGAAGCTATTAATTGAATGAAAATTTGGTTATTCAACTAGTAGATTACCCATTATTATGTTTTATTATGGCATTATTTACTCAGCTCATATTCCTTTCATAACGTGTGCAAGTATAATATTTGTAAAGGCATGTGTTTTAAATTATTCAGCATGCCTAATGTTTATGTTTATGTTATCTTCAGCTATGTTTCATACTCTTTCTGAGCATTTGTGCTCATCCTTTCTTATGGTTCATTCCTCCTATTACATGAAGAAGTATATGATGATTGACTTGCAGGGATAATCTTAAAGTGGTGGTTGTTCCCAGTGGAACTTTTATGTCCTTTTTCTTTTCAAGTAGTAATGTTAAAAATATGTATGTATATTATTTCCAAAACATACTAAACTACATGGTCCTTCAGGATGGATATTCCTTGTTTATATGCCAATGTAATTTAAAAAGGCACCGGCTCCGGGAAACTCGGGTCGAGTCATAACAGTTGGTATCTGAGGAAGTTTAGTAGAAAACATTGAAACTAGATTTAGAAAACATAGATTAGGGAAGAAACCCCTAATATAGCCTTTGAGAATAAACATATGAGAAAATCAGGGTATTTTGGTATGGAATAGATCATGTGGATCATTTTAGTAAATACCTCCATGTCTTGATGCTACAAGTGGATGTGGTTCTGGCATAGAAGTACCTAAGAGTGAAAACTCTGACAAGGGGTTTCGAGCATGACCCGAAGTATCCTGGTACACAATAATGAGCCTTACTGCACAGTTGGATTTACACTCCCATGGGATATGCTTAGTCTAATACACATTTTCATTACAATCCATTATGAATGATTTAAATGCAAATTTTTCCTCAAAGAAACCATGTTTGTCATTATGAGATTATCCAGGCATCAGATTTCAGTTTATGCTAAGTATTTTTCCGTGTTAATATTATACATTATCATCCATAACCTAATCTAGTGTATTCAATTATCAATAAATGGATCCTATGGACGAAATTCATTCTGAATGATCCCGCGTATCCCATATAGGAATTACCCTCCGATGAAAGATAATAATGTTGGATCTGGAGCTGCAACTAGTGAGAGGAAACATATAACTATGTTTGGACAACATACTCAGGTTATGAACAATAACCTTATCCATAAAAGAATCTGGATCCACCATATGGAGGATCTATGTTAGATCACATTATGCTACAACAGACTCTACCATTCAATGGGACTACAAACCCATTTCAGCTGAGCAGTTGATATGTTTCATGGAGAAGATATTTCTTGCATTGGGAGGTAATGAAAGATAGAAGGTTTTCATTGAATATTATCATCTATCAAGAGATGAATATAAGTGGTGGACATTAGTCCAAAACACAATGGATGATGAAGATGTAGAATAGATGGAATATAGATACTTTAATGAAATCTTTCAAGATAAATGTGTTCCTCTTGAACAACTAGTGTATATAGAAAGGAAGATGGAAATGTTGAAAATTATTATGGTAACATAATTTGGTTATTAAGGAATGTTTTGGTATACATACAAAATATGAGGAGCCATATTGATCAATTCATTGATGGCCTAATGATGTTCCTCCGATGGGCACTTGTCTCCCAAAGTTTCTCACCATATGAAGATATAGTTTGATGTTCTGTTAGGATAGAAAAATAATTCTCTATGTGTTTTTACTTTAAAAGAATGAATGAGAAGAATAGGGTTTCTGAAAACCATGGATAATGAAATAAAAAAATTTGGAAGAAGGTAAGAGTTAAATTTCTACCTTGAGATAATTGTGGAAGGAAACACCCTGGTTCCTTCATAAATGGAAAAGGAGTATGCTACAACTGTGGATATAAAATCCATCTTGTTAGTAATTTAAAGGAAAAAAGAAGAAATTAAGGTTCAAATCTATAATTTTAAGGATATGTGGAACTATTATAATTATTTTCCAAATCATCAAGGAATAATTTCCCATAAAATTCATGGGAGTAGGGACAAGCTTATGCAATCACAATTAAGGATATTAAAGTTCCAAATGATGTCATGGAATGTAATTTAATCATTTACTAAAACATAGCCAATGGTTTATTTGATTTGGGATAATCCCATTCTTTCATATCTTCCCAATTTTCAAAGAAAATAAGATATTTCCATTATGATTTAATACGGGATTTTTTCGTCAAAACACCCAAGGGAAGTATCATTGCTAGAAAGTTGATTCAGGAAGTCAACATTTTGGAATATAAACATGCTTTATCTACTGATTTTATTTCCATACTCACGATTGACATTGATATAATCCTTGGTATGGATTAGATTTCTAACCATGATGAAAAAATTTATTGCAAGAGGAAAGAGGAGGGAATTTGTAGGACGATGTGGAATCCCTTAACATTAGGTAAGAAACATCACCCCATGATTCTCATCTACATCCACCCCCAGTAGCTCTATTGAATTAATTTATTGGGGAGGGAGTTAATGAAATAACTTTGGATGAGGAATGGAATGTTCTAATAGAGGACATTACTATTGTGCTAAAATATGTTTATGTGTTTCCAGAGGACTTAACTAGACAACCTCTAGAGCGGGAAATTTAGTTTTCCATTGAATTAATTCCTGATTCAAGGACCATATTAAAGACCCCTTAAATA
This sequence comes from Viscum album, assembly GCA_963277665.1. Taxonomy (NCBI): domain Eukaryota; kingdom Viridiplantae; phylum Streptophyta; class Magnoliopsida; order Santalales; family Viscaceae; genus Viscum; species Viscum album. The sequence goes on from CAUJRU010000001.1 coordinate 595,956, forward strand.
ATTGACACTGTATAGTTAGTGGAACTAAAGAAACAACTATATGAATTGAGTGAAAATGGATTTATTCACCATAGTGTTTCACCATGGGGATCCCCTTTTTTTCATTAATAAGGAAGATTGATCTCTAAGTATGTACATTGTCTAGAGGGATATCAAAGATATAATAATAATGAACAAGTATCCCTTACCATGGATTGATGATTTATCTGATCCAATTCATAACGCCTAATATTTTTTATGATTGATCTTCGATCTGGATATCTTCAGTTGCTACTGGGAAAGGAAGACATTCCAAATACAATATTTCAAACCAGGTATGGACATTATGAGTTTACAGTAATTCCTTTTGGACTAACTAATGCACCCTCTATTTTCAAGGATCTAATGAATTGAATTTTCATGAAATATCATGATGACTTTTTAGTTGTTTTTATTTTATGATATATTGGTATACTACAAAAGATGTGAGGATCAAAAAAATCACTTGAGCACTATTTTTAAGAATCTGAGATGAAATTATTTATATTGGATGTTTAGAAAGTGTGAATTTTGGCTTCAATCAGTTTCCTTTCTGGGCCACATTTTCTCTAAAGATGGAATATTTTTTGATCCTGCGAAGACAAAGGCTATTCAAGAATGACCTCCAACAGAGAGCATAACTGAGGTACATAGTTTTATTGGTTTAGTAGGTTATTATCAACATTTCTTTCAGAACTTCTCCCATTTAGACAACACAAAGACCAAGATTACACGTAAAGGGGTTATGTTTATATGGAAAAAAGAATGTGTGGAATGTTTCAAAGAATTGAAGATAATATTTTTGAATTCTCCTATCCTAACTCTACCATCGAGGAATTATGGGTTTGTTATCTATAGTAACGCATCAATGAAAGGACTTGGTTGTTTCATTTTGGATAATTATAGATTTATTGCCTATGCATCAAAGTAGTTAAAAATTCATGATCAAAACTATCCAACTCAAGACCAAGAGTTAGCAGTTGTAATTTTTCTCTGATGATATGGAGACATTAAATCTATGGAGAAAAATGTGAGATATATACATATCACAAGAGACTGAAGTATATATTCTCACAGAAAGAACAAAACATGATGCAAAGGAGATGGCAAGAACTACTAAAGTATTGTGACTCATCCATACACCGTCACCTAGGAACGTAAAACTACGTAGCTAATGCATTGAGCTGGAAGGATCATGGAGTTCTCACCAAAAAGAAGATTGAAAAGGATCCATTGTACATGGATCTTGTTAGGATGGACATGGAAATTATCAAGTAAGATAAAAAAAAATTAATATTTAAATTTTTTCTCCAAACATCTTTATTAGACATAATTAATTCTATATAGTCTGTTGATGAGAATCTTTAAAAGAAAATTAGAGCTATGAATGATGGGATGGTAGCTGACATTGTGTTAGAATATGGTTTTCTAAAATTTCGGATGTGCCTTTTTGTTCCAGGTATACTCGAGTAGAAAAAAGAGTTATTGTATTATGAACATAGCTTAAATTTATCTATACACCTTGGTATCACTAACATGTATAGATATTTGAAGGAACATTTCTGGTGGGACAACATGAAGAGGGAAATAGATGATTATGTATCAAGATATTTAGTCTGTCAACAAGTGAAGGCTAAATGATAACATCCAAAATGATTCATGAAACCACTACCTATTCCTAAATTTAAATAGGATGACATCACCATGTATTTTGTCACTATATTACCCAAAAAATCCAATGAAGAATGATGAAATATGGGTAATTGTGGATCAACATACAAAATCTGCACATTTTCTCGCTATAAGGGAGAGTTTTCCACTGGTGATCCTAGAAAGACTCTATCAATGATGTTGTGACACTCTATAGAGTGACTCTAAATATTTCATCTGATCATGATCCATAATTATACCAATGTTTTAGAAAAGTCTTCAGAAATCTTTGGATACTGAGTTTCAATTGAGTACTGCTTATCACCCACAAACTAACAGGAAATCAGAGTGAATGATCAAATCCAAAGACTATATTTGGTGATCATGTTAAATTGACTTTGAAGGTATGTGGGATAATTATTTAACTTTAGTGGAGTTTTACTAAAATAATAGTTTCCATCCAAGTATTAAAATGGCACCATATGATGCATTGTACGGAAAGAGATGTCGTACACCACCTTATTGGGATAAAGTTAGATAAATGAGGCTTGTGGGCCTAGAGTTTCTGGAGGAAACAATAGTGAAATTGAATACTATACAAGGCCATATTAAATAATCTCAAAGTAGACAAAAAATCTACGTTGATAATCATAGGAGTGATTAGAAGTTTCAAGAGGGAGATCATGTTTTCTTAAAAGTATCTCCATGTAAGGGTGTTATATGATTTGGGAAGAAAGGGAAACTAATCCTTAGGTATATAGGACCTTTTGAAATTTTGGAGTGAATTGGATTTTTTTCATATCATTTGGCTATTCCACATAGCCTGTTTAAAGGACACAATGTGTTCCATGTCTCATTTCATAGAATGTACATTCCAGACCCAATGCATATCCTCACTTTTGAAGGAATAGAGTTCGAACTGACATATCTTAGTGTGAAGAGCCTTTCCGAATCCTGGACACTAAAGAACAAGTTTTGAGGAATCATACGACTCATCTAGTTAATATACATTGGAGAAATCATAAAATTGAAAAGGCAACATTGGAGCCTGAGGAGATTTTGAGGAAGACCTACCCAAATCGTATTGTGAGGTAACATTCTATGAATTTAGAGGATAAAAGTTTTGTAAGGAGTTTAGAATGTAACACACCATGGTTTTTGAAATAAATATTTAATGAAAGAAACACTGATTACCTACAAAATAACACATTTTATAATCTATTTGTTAATTTTTTTTTCGATTATTGTGTTTTGAATTTCAAAAAATGATCATATAGTATTGCGATCAGTAATTCATTTGGAGTCTGATTGAACCAACTTGATTTTTTTGGTGAATAGTTACAGACCCTTATGAATAGTAATATGACCCATAGGAATAGTAAATAATAATATTATTTTATTTTCTTAAGGTTTTAAGATAATAAGATCTTGATTTATTTTTCAATGTGATATAAAACGAAATATTGTTTTAAGTTAGTTATTTTTCAAATAAACAAGGATTTTTTTAAAAAAAAATTGAACTACTGATATTTATAAAATTATTTTCCAAAATTGGAGCTCATTTTTGAATTAATCACATCAAAAAATGGTTAGGGTGAATGTTTTGGTTTTTTTTTGAAATACGAGAATTTATTATGAATAGTAAAATACAGTAATTTACAATATATATATATATTATCAGTTAAATTCACGATTTATAGCATCATGGTTGATTTAATCACACTTATTTTGAACAGACATGCACTTATTACTATTAGGGGTTACATGAATCAAAACTATTGGGTGTCAATGAAAAAAATAATAAAATGATGATTAAGATATAAAAAATTTACTTCTCTCTTCCACTATAACCCCCCATCACTTTGTCTTCTATTCAATACTCTAAGACATGAAGCTCCTCAAAGTTCTTCCCAAATATCCTTCTATAGTCACGCCCCACATCCAATTTACAACCTTCATGGACTATGAAGTTTTGTCATTAAATTTCACCTTCATTACCTGTCATGAAACCATTTTTATGAATTAAATAAACTATAATATATGTATTAAAAGTTTTTTTAATAACGGTGAGCACGTATATGTACATTATATTAAATCGTAAGGACAAACTATTTCCTAAAAATCAATATAATGATAAAAAATATAAGTAATTTTCATTAATATTTAATATAATGATTCATCCTCATTCTATGTAAACAAATGATTTAAATTACCATTAAAACATAATTATGTTCATAAATATTATTTAAATTCAATTCTAGATATTTACATCAATTCCTCATGAACTCGATTACTTAAAAACAAGTTAACCAATTATGAAAAAAAGAAAACGAACACTCTGAAATAACATAATTCAATATTAAAACTTATCAATAACGACATAAATTAACAAAAAAAATTAGGATAACCTAAATACATGTCTATTATGTTGTTAATTATGTTATTAATTTGTCTAATTTAATATTCGATGACCATATGTCCTTGATCAGAACACATTCAGACTTAAGGTAATGGGTTTTCTACCTGATCATCCATTTTCATTGGAGTTACTCTCATTTTACAATTACATAAATTAAATTCTTACTTATACATAAGTAAACCGATATTATTCTAAGAAAATTTTTAATATATTTTTACCAACTAGAATTCTTCATTATTTTATGGGGAGTCAAACCTTTTAAAAGGGAACTTTCAAAATTCATTACGAAAAAGAAGCCCGTTTCAAGGTAATTTCTCAAATTCTTACATAATTTCAACGATACTATATAATTTATTTTTAGCAAACATTATATTTTTAAAATAAATAATTTTATTATGAAAATAATATCTTACATCAGTTCTGGTTTTATACAAATAATATTCCAAAATAAATCTTATTTTCAATGGAAAAGAGTATTTTTCTCAAGAATTACTCTATGATTTTATAAGAGTATCATCAACTATTTCAACACTCTATGATTCATATGTATGATTTAATCTACCATATTTAATCGAATATTTTATGGATAGTTTGATTTTGGTTATTCTATCCTAAAACCATTCACCAATTTACTCTGAATGGTTAGTGTTCAATCTGAATGATCAAGGAAAGTTATTTACATTTCATATGTTAGTTTCAATATGAATGTTTATGTTGTTTATGTTTATCTGTTATCATGTGATGAATGTGTAGGTCTTTTTATTTGATGGGTGGGGCTTGATATTGCCCTTCGATGCATCGGTAGGTCTCAAGAGACAAATAGACATGGACATATGCAAGGCCCTGTCCATTTTGAGATATAGTTTTGGCTAAGGCCTTAATAACTTTTCAACGTCTTGGCCAAGTCCTTGATAGTATGTTTCATAATATCTGGAATATGCACTTACCACATTCTAAAGCTATTAATTGATAGTTGATGTGTTATTTGACTTGTAAAATACCCATGATTATGTTTTATTATGACATTATTTACTCATCTCAGATTATTTCCATAATGTGTTAATGTTAATTATTTGTAAAGCCATGTGATTTAAATTATTCACCATGCCTAATGTTTATGTTTATGTTATCTTCTAATGAATTTCTTACTCTTACTTAGTGTTTGAGATCACCCCTTATTTGGTTTCATTTCTCCTAGGACATGAAGAAGAATATTATGATTGACTTGTAGGGATAATCTTCAAGTGGGGGTTATTCCTAGTGTAACTTTTATGTTTTTTTTCTTTACAATTTGTAATAATGAACTAATTTATGTATCTTATATCCAAAATATTCTAAACTACATAGTCCTTCAGGATGAATATTCCTTGTTAATATGCTAATGTAATTAAATAAGGAACTGACTCATGGAAACTAGAGTTGTGTATTTACACATAATGTTACAAGCCTCATATAATGGTCAATTACCGTATTTGTGCCCTTCCTATTTAATATCACCATGATATGATCCATTATGTTTTTTTATATTTTCTTTAATAGAGGATTCCACCTCTATATATTTAGAAAAGATTCAAATCATGTTTCATGATGAAACTGTTCTAGTGTCATTGGCTCTCACAACTAAATTATTCAGAAATGTGTAATAGATTCTGAGAGTCTAATGAGTAATATATTTTCTCAAAGATCACAGGTAGATTATCTCCCTTTTTTCATAGTTCTATACATCTTTAAAAAGGACGGTAGTCCACATTAAGCCGAATAGGATTACCAAACATCTATGACAACTATATATGTTCACTATTGTGGGTTTCTAAGATTATGAGATGGATCTAATCCTCATGTCGTGGAAGACATAGTGGGGTCATCTACATGCATAATTCACCTGGTTCATACACTCGTGGATGAAATTGATATTCATGAATTGTGTTCTCTACATAGTGTAGTTATTTTCAGTGTATTGTTTATTTCTCAAACTGATGTCTGGACTAATTTACCATGGCTGTATTATTAGCCCTTATACAAGGTACATTGGGAATTAATGGTTATTTTAAATGTAATGATTTTTTTGATAATTCTTGTTGAATTAATTTTTGAACCACTATGGAAAATCATGATCATGTGCGAGTATGCATTGAGGTCCCAATAACTCTTGAGGTATTCCATGTACATGATTTATGATCTAATTTTTCATGCTCAGAAAATCCAATGTATTATATGATTATGGAATTTAATCTAGGATTAATTTTTTATAAATCACCCCCTCCACTAGAGTCCCCAAGAGAAAATTTTGTGATTGATAATTACTGGTATAGTTATTCCCTATTTATATGATAATTTTTGATTTTTTGGATAGTTATTGTAGTTATATATAAGAACCTCCATTTTTAAGAAAATATTGATATTAGGGACATTCCTTTTAGAAGAATTGGAAAACATGTGTGAGGTTTTGTTCAAGGATCGATTGGTATTGAAATAGTTAGATTAAGATGATATACTAATAAAACCCCACCATCGCAACCTTTTTAATGAAATTTAATGATATGGACCTTCGTACATGTAAAAATATACAAGAGATATTATTTCTACAGTATTTTTTTAGTTTTTGTTTCTATTATAACTCATACATGGGCCTTATCAGGTAGTAAATTCTAGTAATGTTGATCACCTCTAACATACACATTATAGTGAAGTGATTTTATTCTTAGTATATAAATATCTTTTATGGGATTCCGTGGTGTAAGAGATGAGTCCTAGTGGTACCATCCTTTATATGGATTGGTTACCTAGTACCTATATTGAATTGTGATATGATGATTAGAAAACTAAGTGATGTACACCATTAGTGGTGAGTGGACCCCCCAGGTTTGGAGGGTAGATCCATTCCTCAATAAATTTTATTCAGTTACAAATCAAATTGTAGGTATATATATATATGTGATATGAGTATAGGTTTGGATCCTCCACCTATGAATTTGTGAATATTTTTAGAAGGTATCCCATTGTTATCCCTTTATATTTGGACAACTTATGAATTAATATTCATTATAGAGATGGAATTTAGATTATATATATAATAAGAACCCATGTAATGAACATAAGTCATATGGAATGAAACTTTTATTCTACTGACTCATAATGTGGTGTATTAGAAATTTAGGGAATTTCAAAGTCTCACCATTAAAGTAACACCCATGTAGGAAATACTTATATTCTATATTTTTGGTTGAAAATACATTTCTCTAATTTAATTAAATATACAATATGTTAAATATCAAACTCTTTAGAATATAATGTTATGGAGGTAAATTAGATCATATTAGTTTAATAGTGGTGTGGTGGTTGATTCCCTTAGCATGGAATTGAGTGATCAATCCATCGAAGTGTCACACAAATTTTTATCCTCAAAGTGAATGAATTTAAATATATATAGATCTATATTTCTTTCCTTTAATGGGTGGTAGTGGAAAAAACCCATTCCATTGAATAAATGAGGTTCATCATTGCGGTATTGATTCAGTATTCTAAAAAGACCAGATATTTTTATGTGATGGGACTATCTTTTTATCCCTAAAGTGAGGATGAGTCCATCCATTTCCCTATGTGGATAATTTTTCTCCCCTTTATTATTCATGTTGGAAATTATGATGCATTTTTTGATTGAGGAACAACATAATGGAATATGTTCTTGGGTGTTGTAGGTTATTTGTAGATTATTAGTCATTCTCATCACATGGAAACAAGATAAATATATTGGAGGATGTCTCGCCATGAGTTATAGTTATGGTCTCTATTTTCCAGAAGGTGTTAACCTTGGGTTTGGTGCAGATAGTGTATGATAATATTAATGTTTTGGAAATTCCATTTCAAATTTAGGAAAATTGGGTAGCTAATGGGTAGAAGTATGTTTTTGGGTAGTTTGAAAAGGTTGGTTTGATTTTTAATAGTGTTTTTAATTTTTTTTCCTGGGGAGATTCAACAAAAAAAATGTTTTTTTCATCGGTGGATGAAATCTAGATTGGAAATGGAACTGTGGATTTGAATTTCACTCTATAATTTTATTAAATATAGAGTTATAATGATTTTATGAACATTTTCTTTTGTTTTATTACCGTTGTTGCATAGATATATTTTTTATGGACAAAAGATAGCTAAAAAAGACCCTGTAGGGCATTATAAATTACTTTTATTCTAATTTTGGTGTCAAATATTCATGCCTTTATCTCCATAGGGGTTTCAACAATGATATGTTGTTTACATGTGACAATGATTTGTAATTTTCATAAAATATGTTGAGTATAATTGTCCCATAGATGGAATCTGTTTTGATGCATCATTTAGAAGTGGATTCCAATGGTTTAATGTCTCACTATGTCCCATGTAGTTTGAAAATATTTAGGTGAGAAAACTATTTGTAAATATATTATTAGAATAACATTCATAATTGATGAATATTATTTTAAATAGTTTTTTAAGATGAATTTTATTTAAATGATTTTGTGTTATACTGAAAGCCTATAGAAGAAATTTAATATGGGTATGGTGAATGATGAATTTCATTACCATTATGGTTTTATATCTTTTTTCACATATATATTTTTCCTATAAAAAATAGTGTTGTGTGTTTGAGTTTGGATTGAATTTATATATGAGTTTAATATATGATCATTCCAATTTAGCAACTCTAGTAATTTCTATTTGTGGTTACTGGATTTCTTTCTCTTGGTGAGGATATATTATCATGGGGTTTTACCTATCCTATATTTATCATACTTTTTAGCTCTTGGGTCTCAGGTCCTCAAGAGTGGTAAAATTTTATATTTACCCTTGTATATTTACTTTGAAAAAAATATGATCCTATTGATCATGGGACATGATGTTTTCCCTCATGTTCAGTGTTTATAAATGTGTAAGCAAGTCTAATTTTAATGGATAATAATTATTTATTTACTAACTAAATTTTTATCCTATATGAAAAAATAATTTGAATCTCTTAATCAGTACCATAGATTTAAATTTTGACTTCAAGGTAGTGTCTAGAATGGTTTGTTTTTCCTTGAAGGACTATAACATTTTTTCCCTGGTGTCGAGACCCAGGTCATCTTATATCGTATGTTTATTTAAATATACCATGAAACCTAAAAATCAATTTTGAAATGTCTGTAATATTCCTAATTGTTTTTATCATCCATAAATCCTAATTAAAGAGTCGTTATTAAGAGAGAATTGGTTTTTTCTAAGAACATTCTTTATGGATATTGTTAATAAAGGCCAGTGAAAACAAATATCGTCAACGAAATCAACTACAAACCGATGTAGAGAATGTTATTTTTTATTTTTATATTATTTTTTGTTTTTTGTTTATTTATTTTTAATATTACAAAACTAAATATTCCTTGAACATCATTCCATTGATTTTAAGTAGAAAACAGATTATATGACATTTCACTTCTTTTTAATAGATTTTATGGAAGAATGATAAATGTTGAAGGAGAAGAAGATCGATTGGTTAGGCCACCATTTTCCCTCTCCCCATTAACTTTTATATGAATCTGAAATATAAATGGATCAGAGAAATAGCCCAAGAAATGAGGTGTAACGTATGTTTACTATTTCTGTCATTCATCATTTCTATATCTTCCTCCCATTTCTCTCTCTTGCAATTAGGGTGCAGAATCATAGGCCATAGGGTTGGCTAGTAGTAATGTTGGTATAAATATTAATTGGGATGTTGCTTCCCATTTTGTTCTATATGAAGAAAAAAACAAGGTGGAGGAGGTACATGGTGGTGTGATAGAGGAAGAATGTTTGCATGACAATGGTGGTGTTCTAGTAATCATGGTGTAGCTGTGAGGGTTCATGGTGGTTTGAGGAGGCATCTTGGGTAGGAGATTATAATAGTGTTCTAGAGGATAAGGAATATTTGTCTCGGTCTCTACTCTTGGTTTTATGATCCCTTATGATTTGATGTGCAACGATCCTACATAATTTCGGTAGGTTACTGGGGCTGGTTGGATTCCCAATTAAGCTTCTTCTAGTCCCTTCCCCTATTGGGTCATTCAATGTGTGGTACTAGGCATTTGGCCCAATGTGTTTTTCCATACATGTCATCCCTACATATTTTGTAGACAATGAGTTTGGTGGTGGCTTCCCAACAAAACTTGTGGAAAGGGGATGTGCATGAAATTCATGTAGGATCCACATGCCTATAAGATTCTTATTTGTTGTCCATGAAACAATCGATGGGGGACACCCTCATCCACTCCCAACACTCCATATGTCACACCAAGGGTATACCGCATCTACCACCATTTAGATGCATTGTGGATTACACAAAAATTTAATTATTTTATGTAATAATTAAAAAAATATTATCCTGAGTGTTCTTTCATATAGATCAATGATATTTGATCCATTTGCCCATTATATTAAATTTATAAGTTGAAACAAGAATATTTAGATGATATATCTGTTATGTCAATTTAGCTTTTCATGCATGATGAGAAGAGTGTGGCCATTATAAATCACGTGCGGGGTTGGTACGCCCATTCACATAATAAAGCATGATTCCACCAATAGTGTTAATGGTGTTAATTACTCCCTACGTTGGAGTGACATGATTTGATGGGGAATGGGTCCTCAATTAATTGATTCTAGTACACCCTCACTAACATGTATGGTTAACATGGAGTGATTACCCCATTGAGTTTTAGTATTCCATTGATAGAAATAGATTCATATGAATAGTTCATGTCAAACACTATGGTAAATATGATGTCAAAAATTTTATAATTAATTATTAGTTACATAATCGAGGATCTATTTATTTTTTGGCCAACATATATTTCCTGTAGGGTATGGGCTCCCAATTTTATTTCCATATAGGTATAACAAAACCCTTGATACCTAACCAGTTTATAAACATTGGGTTTTATGATTGTATATACCCAAACATATCAAACATAGATATATCTTTTTTTAGTTCAATATTTATTAAATTACTCAAACAAAATTATGAGGATCATAATTGTATAGGTCCTTTGGAATATTGGACACATAAAAAACTAGTTTATAAGTGATCAACATCATCTCTTACTATGTCATTCATAAATAGAACCCTTCTTATGAATATCATACATAATGCCGTTCATAATTTCTAGGTGAACATAATCATAAGAAAGGGAAAGATTGGGTGTTCAATAATGGTATGAGAGAGAGAAAACAATCTATTTTGATCAAATGGGTATGATAACTTGAGGATAATTTTGGAAAACTATTCCATGGATATATTAGTTCATAAAACAAGAGTCATCACATAAATCTTGGTAGTTAATAGGATGAAAATCCTAAAAGAATAAATGGACATGAATTATGAGAACATAACATTATAATAAGACATATATTTGTGGAATACACATATGTATATAAAATAAATTCCTTAATAGTCAAGTACCATTTCAAAAACAATCATAGTTTAATGGGTTCACTCCCTAAACCATGATTGATATGAAACCAGCAGATGAAACTGACTTGATGGCATGTACGAAGTTGGAGTTGCATGGCCCAATGTTACAAGGAAGATTAACCAGACTACAAGTGGAAATAGAAGCCCATATCATTGCACTAAAGGGACCAAACCCACGGTGCATACATAGAAGTGTAAAATGGGCTTATTATCAGTCTTATTTAAGCCCAGGGATATGTGTAAATCCCAAGACACATGTTTTCATGAGTTTTGGAATCCTTTCCCACGTGGAGATTCTATAATGGCATCTTTGGACTCCAAAGTCAAATCTAGGGGGCTAGGTACTCAATGTAAAATCTGGTGGGCTATGGGTGGAAAGACAAGTGCCACATTTCCAAAAAATCATTGTTAGACTTTATCTTTTTGACATTAACGGGAAAATGTAGGTTTAACATTTATGACTTTAGGGTATTGGACCCTTGACTATTGTATCACCCATTGTCTATAAATAGCCACCCCCATGGAACTTGTATGACATTCTAGACTTAATTGAGAGCTTATGATTTTTTTCACTCTATTGTGTGTGGATTGTACCAGTTTGTCTCCTAGCTCTTGTGCATTCTTGCCTTGTCAATCTACAAGTTTGATTCGTGACCCATGATCACAAATCACCCAATTCTGTGCCTCAACCCATGTGTTTTGTTGTGTGGATTGGATATCAGAACACTCCCTTGAGTGTGTTGTCTATTTAGTAGGTTGCGCTCTTTATAGCATCGATTGACTACATTCATCCACTATCTATACCCATCATCCACCACATATCCCCGAACCACATCCATCAATTGTATCCATACACCGCGAAGATTGGGCCACCCCGTGAATCTCACATCAGTTGGTATCAGAGCTCCAATTGACAATATAGGCATTTATCCCTTCATTTACTTTAATTTTGTCCATTACCCTCCTTATCCAACCATACTATTCACATATTCAACAAAAAAATCCATTTTCTTGAATTCCTCATGAATTGGCCTAGTTTGTTTAAGCTTGGATTATTATAAATTGAGCCAAATTTTCATTCAGATTATTTCCACATTTAATACTGTATATGTGATTTGTATCCCGAAAAAAAAATTCTCTCAACTCATCATTTTGTGCTTTTAAAAATTATGTACATCCTTTATTTTTCAAAAAAATATATCTTACTCTCCGTTTAATCTTCTATTGCTTTAAAACTCCAAGAACAACAATTTTTGGGGTGAATTGTCCAAAAATAGAAAAAAAAGCAGATACAATTACTCCTTGGTGCTTTACCTTATTAGCACTTTCCATTTCCATATATCACTTTTTATGTCATTTTACTTTATCCCCCTTTTTTATTTGGATCATATTGTTATTCATTTATCTTATCCGGTACAATCAGGAAAAACCCAAATACCACCTTTCTACCCCCTTTTTTCCACACACCTTTTATCCATTTTCTTCCCTCTTTTCACCGTTTACCATTTTCCACTCACGCGGGATGTGTTAAACCGGCCCCTAACACAATCTTCACTGGGGAAGGATTAGTGACAAGTGATCACCTGAAACAAGGTATTAATTTCTCAGGAGCTTGGAATTTTATTGTGTTTTGAGAGTGGAGAGAAATAAGAAAAAAATTATCTTCTGTGTTTGTGTGTGAATCTAGTTGTGTGTGTCTGTGTGTGTACATCTCGTGTGTGCGAGTGTGTATCCTTGTTTTTGTGAGTGTGTAAATCTTGTGTGTGTGTGTGTACATCTTGCGTGTGTGAGTGAGTGATTATAATTGTTTGTGTTCCCCTTGGTGTTTGTGTGTATTTGTGTAATATATTATGGTCGATGATCGTTGGAAGAATTTTGTTCATGCTACTGATGAAGGAAGCCGATGTTTGTCTCCTGCACTGGAAGCTTCGCAACTCAAAATGCAAGCTTTTTTGTTCCATTTCGAGAAGATTCTTGATCCAAATTTGGAGGTGTTACATGAAAGGATTTATAACATGGAACATCAACCATGCCCAAGGTTGATCCATGATAACTCGCTGCGAGCTCCAACACCCCATCGCCCCCACATCATAGAGGAGAAGATGGCAAACCTGGGTGGTGATTTTGAGGATGTCCCACAAAGGAAAAGATTTTACCAACAAACAATAAGAGGAAAAGGGAGAAAACATGATGATGATCTACTAGGCGGGATTAAGGTGAAGGTCCCCTCTATTCAAGGGAAAAGCGACCCAGAAGCTTACATGGGGTGGGATATGCGGATTGAGCAAGTATTTTCATGCCACGCGTATTCCGAGAAGAAAAAGGTCAAACTTTCTTTCCTTGAATTTTTTGATTATGCATTTATATGGTGGGATAACGTTGAAAAGGAGGGGGCTAGATATGGTGGACGTCCCATCAGCACTTGGGAAGAAATGAATTTCTCCATGTGAAAGCGATTTGTTCCTGCAAATTACCATAGATATGTCCATAACAAACTTCAATGCCTCACCCAATGGAGTAATAGTGTAGAAGACTACTACAATGAGCTGAAAATTTTCATGACTCAAGCAAATGTTGAGGAGGATCCAGAGGCAACCATTGCATGATTTTTACATGGGCTCAACCAGGAGATTGCCGATCAAGTGGAGGTGTACCACCATGTGGAAATACAAGATATGATACATAAATCCACCAAGATCGTGCAACAACTCAGATGGAGGAGCAACATTAGAAAACCCACTACCCATTTCATGCCATGGAGAAATCCAAGGAAGGAGGTTGGAGAACAATGAAAGGCAAAGGAGGTGGTTGATCGCAAATTTGACAGGGTAATTCTTACACCTATGAAACTTTCTATTGTAGAAAACCAAACCTAGAATCGGGATATTCAGTGTTTCAAATATCAAGGAAGGGGTCGCATTTGTAGTGAGAGCCCAAACCGGCCCACCATGACCATCAACAAGAATGGAGAGTGGGAGACCAAAGGAGAGAGCTCAGAAGAGGAGTAAGAATTTTCAGAAATTGATAGTGGAGAGTTTGCAGAAGATGGTGAGATTCTTGTCATGAGGAGATTTCTAAGTGCACAAATGACTGTGGGATAGAATTTCCAGCCGGAGAATCTTTTCCATACATGGTGCAAGGTCCATGGGAAGGTATGTAGTGTTATTATTGATGGAGGATGTTGTAGTAATGTTGCGAGCACCGAGTTAGTAGAGAAGTTGGGACTTCACACTTTGAAGAATCAACATCCATATCGGCTTTAGTGGATGAATGATTCAGGGGAGATGAAGGTCACCAAGAAAGTGAAGGTATTTTTCATCATCGGGAAGTACAATGATGAGGTCTTGTACGATGATGTTCCTATGAAGGATTTCCATTTTTTGTTGGGATGATTGTGGCAGTACATTTGGTGTGTTACTCATGATGGTTTCCTGAATCATCACTCTTTTGTACTCCGAGGGGAACCTATAACCATCATCCCATTGCCCCCAAAACAAGTAATATAATATCATATTTTGAGAGAGAATAAAAAAAATGGGTTATAAATAAAAAATGAGAGATATAGAAAAATGAGAGAATGAGAGGAGAGTTGAGAATGAGAGAAGAAGATTTATTGAATTAAACAAAAAATAAAGAGAGAAATGAGAGGTCAATCAGTGGAAAAATGTGATGATAGAGAAGAGAGAGGTTAAAGAAGCTTTGATTTCGCAGCAGATCCTTCTAGTACTTATATACAATGAGGTGATTTTGAACACTAATGACTTAACTTCTTTATTGTAAAATATTGTGAAATCATTTCCAGAGGTGTATTATGGAGTCATTCATGAGGAGGAACAACCTTCTATACATCCTAATAGAGAGAGAAAAGTAACTCAAGGATCATTTAATGGAATCATGGTTATAAAGGATTGGAATGAGTTTCTACATCATGCAGAGTCATCTTACAAAAGGGTAGATCACTCCATAACTCAATTTTTTCCATCTAGAACTATTTTTGGATTTATCCTCTCTACTCTTATTGATCAAAATTCATTTCCTTTGCAACAAAGTAGAAAAATTGAAGGAAAACAACATGTTAACCAACAACATGGGAAATCAAAGATGGTGGAGAGGCATCAAAATAAATGGAAGTCATAGATAAAGACACATGGAGATGGACCAGACTTTGTGCTTGATATGATTGATTACAATATCTTATTGCAATGTGAGTATGATGTTATTTTTGAAGTCAATGTTTCTAATCATTCCTCGTTTTGGATGAAAATGATGAAGAGTCGAGTACAACTCCTTTTCAAGAGGGGGGGATGATATGAAACTGGAAGATGACATTAACTTGATGGCATGTACGATGTTGGAGATGCAAGGCCCAATGATAAAAGGAAGATTAAATAGACTACAAGTGGCAAAAAATACCCATCTCATTGCATTAAAATGCTCAAACCCAAGGTGCATGCATGTAAGTGGAAAATAGGCTTATTATCACTCTTATTTAAGCCCAAGGAGATGTGTAAATCCCAAGACACATGTTTGCACGATTTTTGGAAGCCTTGCCCACATGGAGATTCTAGAATGGAATCTTTGGACACCAAAGTCAAATATGGCGGGATAGGTACTCAAAGTCATATCTGGTGGGATATGGGTGGAAAGACTTGTGCTACTTTTCCCAAAAGTCTTTATTAGAATTTATCTTTTTTACCTTAATGGGAAAAGGTAGGTTTAGCCTTTATGATTTTAGGGTATTATACCCTTGACTATTGTATCACCCCTTAGATATAAATAGCCACCCCATGGAACTTCTATGACATTCCATACTTAATTGAGAGATTATATTTTGTTTCTATCCATTGTGTGAAGATTTTCCCAGTTTTTCTCCTAGCTCTTTTGCATTCTTTCCTTGTCAATCTACAAGTTATATTGGTGATCCAAGATCACAAAGCCCCCAATTCCATGACTTAACCGAAGTGCGTTGTTGTGCGGATTGGATATCAGATCCCTCAATTGAGTGTGAATTCTAAGTAGTAGGTCATGCTCCTTATAGTGTCGATTGACTACTTGCATCGAATATCCGTCCCTATCATCCCCCACTTAGCCCCGAACAGCATCCATAAACCGCTTCCCTACGCCATGAAGATTGGGCCACCCCGTGCGTCTCACATCAATCATAGTAGTCCAATTTCATTACCAAGACTATAATAGTTTACAATGTCCAATACTGAACTTAGTTCACTCCCCATTTTAATCTTCTTTATCTCATGATATACCAGTCATTACCCAATTAATTAGAGGTAGATATATGTCCCATGTTTCAAATAATGAAAAACATTCCTACATTTTCCATAATACCATAACAAATGCATTATATTTGAACCCATGAAAATAAATGGGATTCATAAACATTTCATTATAACATAAACCGTGGAAAAGAAATAGTTTTGATAGTCATTTCATTGTTTTATTATAGGAAAACCTATATTGAAATAAGTATGATTCATAAGCATTTTTATATGGTATATTTCGTGGAAGAGATATGGGTTTCATAAACATCTTTTTATCATAAACGTAAAACATTTAGAGAAAGAATATGAATGGAATCCTTGTATTATATACTTATTAATGAATAAGTAACATCGAAGGATGTCATATTAGATGAAATCTAATTTTGAAAGGTCACATATAACATTTAAAGAGTAAAATATTCTATCATCCTTGAAAAACTCATTTTAAAACAAAAATGTTTTGTGAAATAATTTTCTTTCTAAATAACCTTTGATTCTTATAATGGAAGCATGAAAAATAATTTTGAAAATTTATTGATGAGAATAACCTTTCTAATTTTTTTTTAAAAAAATTAAACAAAAATAATGTCAAAAATACTTTTCATGGAAAATATCCTTTCAATCTTATAAAGGAATATTTAAAATTCATTTCAATCATTTCATCAGGATAATATCATTTCATCATTAAAAATAATTATTTTAAAAATATAATATTTTAATAATCATTTTCATTTAAAATAACATTATGAAAAATTTAAATTATTATTATATTTAAATAATGGTAATGAAGGTGGAAATTTCATTTATTCCAATCAAATTAAAACAATTATTTCATTCACATTTTTTATAAAATCCTTACATTGATTATTTCTGAAAATGACAGGAAGATTACTTTTAAGACATTTTACAAAATTAAAACATGGTTAAAAACTATTTTTATAAATACTTATAAAAATGTTATCAGATTTTTATATTTTTTTAGAAAACATAGATATTGAAGAAAGATATTGTTTTGGACAGAAGAGAGAAATAATGGTGTTTTTTTTATTAAAAAAACTATAATGAAATATTGAGTACATAAACTGGGGAAAATAAATAGGAAAAATTTATTCACACGAATTAAATATACTAGAAGAAAATTCATGAGTTTATTGAGATATGTATCATAATATATCATCATCAGAAGAATAAAAATTAGCATTCCCAATAAACGATGAGATCGTACCACAAAACAATTAAAACATTACTACATTTAATTTTCAGCCTAATGAAATATAAAATTTCAATGAAACATGAAATATACTTAAATTAAATAAATTCCTGAAATTAAATATCAAAGGGTCTATATATACACCCAATAAATGAAGATACGTGCATCACATGACATATGACTCAAATAAGGGAAACTGAGACAAAAATCGCTAACCTCTTTAGTAATTTATTAATTGTAAACCCAATGAAAGATAGACCCTAGAATGGATATGTCAATCACAATAATTTTCATGATTATAGTCATAAAATGCATTCATGGGATGTTTATACACCATATAGATAAATTTTTTGGTTAATATAGAATGTGTCTCGAAGAAGTAAAAAGTGAGGTGAAAATCCCCTGTAATGTCTCGACTTCTTCAATACACATTTGCGAATTTTGTAAAATAAATAAAAGTTAATTATTAATATATAAAATGAAAACTATCATATGTTTCATACCATATATTTTTTACTTAACAATTTTCATTACCAATTTGTTAAAAATTTCATGATAATATCACATTTTGAGTATAAACTACTTCATTTTTCATGTATATTTTTGTTTTTTGTTTTTGATCATCTTACATATACCATGGTTACATATATTAAAAAAATTTAACAATGATATAAATATCAGATATATTAATTATATAGTAATTTATAGTGATACATATGATTTTTAAAAATAAAACGAAATACACTATTCAAGGAGACGGTATGCCATACAAACACATGAACATTGTTATCATTTTCTCGATTTATTTAATGAAATAATGATAAATAAAATGTTTCAATTATATAATCACTTTTATGTCATATAAATCACATATATTCAATTAAATTATCATAATTTCCATCAAGGCAATGCATTATTGAAAAATGAATCACATCACATTATGAGGTGGTGGACTTCCATAAACTCGATCAATGATATCGTATAACCAAAAAAAAAGAAATATCAATGATATAATAATTATAAAAGTATAATTATTTTATAATTGTCATATATATTCCTTTAATATATCCTTATTACCATCCAGGTAAAACCAAAATGAAAAAAACGTCACATTGGTTCGTGATGTAGTCGCATGTCGTCCCCACAAGCGATATTATTGTTTTCCAATGGTTTGAGAGGTAAAAATGTAGATGAGGGTATAATAATATCATAAATATCATATATATAAACATTAAATACATAATTATAACTTCCTATAAGAGGTGTTTATGGAAACAAATAATATAGGTTCGTGAGGCGGTTGTTCTCTGTACACAAGAATGAAGATTCAATGTCAGATTTGTTGTATGTGGAGGTTAACATTGGTTATTGCAGTAAAATTATAACATATCATCATATTATAGATAATATTTTTGTTATTTTACAATAGTTGGAAAAGATTTTTGTATTTTAAATAAAATATAAGACAAAAAAACCTAGGTTGAAATATTACCAATTCTTCAAACAACCTATTTATGATTGACCAAAATCCTTCCTAGTTAGATTTCAGATCACACCAAGGCTTCTAGAATGTTTGTATGGATGTAAGGTATATATATGGTTATTTATTATTCAATCAAAAAGTTTTCTATACTGTGAATAGTAGAGGATAGGGTACATCCTTCTATAAGTGATGTGAGTGGAACACTTATATGTTTTCAAAATAAAATGGTCTACTCATGTTTTCCACATTCCAAAAGCCTCTAAAATGGATCATTTATTAACCTTAGATGTGATAGGGTCTAATATTTCCATAAAATGAGTTTTTTACATGTTTATAGGTCATTTCATTCCTAAAATATTCAGTTTACAACCTCTGTAAACTCATATTCATCGTAACACAAATAATTAATTTTAACAATTTTTAATATCCTTTATGGTCATAAAATATCATGAAATTATATGATAATATAAATTATTTGGATTCAAAATAGGGATTTTATTTTTTTATATTAAATTAAAATAAGCCAAAAATTTTAATTTAAAATAAAACTCGTCGAGGCAATGAGAAATAATTTTACCAAAGAGAAACTGTTCTAATGTTTAAAACAATTTATATAAAAAATCAATAGAAAATATATTTAAAGTGAATAAATTGGATTAATATATATATATATATTGGAATTTATTTAACATATAAACACATCATAATGTGGTTTTAATGTTTTTAAGTAATTTAAAAGTAATGATAATTCTTATTAATAACCAATATTTTTACATTTTAGTAAAATAATTATCTTTTCAAAAAATTCTCCAAAAATCACTCAATGAAAATTTTTAATTT
Organism: Viscum album; assembly: GCA_963277665.1. Taxonomy (NCBI): domain Eukaryota; kingdom Viridiplantae; phylum Streptophyta; class Magnoliopsida; order Santalales; family Viscaceae; genus Viscum; species Viscum album. The sequence goes on from CAUJRU010000001.1 coordinate 616,314, forward strand.
TTTTTTAAAATGAATTCAATTTTCTTGAAATAAATTTCTAAAATGGAAAAATAATTGCTTTAAAATAAGTGTGCAATATTCGACAAAATACTTTTTAGAAAAGTGTAGTTTTATGTGTACAATTGGTTTCATTCATATCTATTCTAAAGAAAAAACATAAGAATAATGAATTTTTCTTACTGAAAATAACAAATATAAATTTCATCAAAATCATTCACATAAAATTATTTTTAATTTTCTTGGGATAAATGCATTTCAATGCATAAAAATATTTTCCTGAAAATAATTTTTTTTTATTTCCAAAAGAGTTCTATTTTCATTTATAGTTAATCAGTCAAAAAAATTCGTTATATATTTTCATTAAAATATATATTTTCATAATTTATTTAATTCTATCTATAAATATCATTCAAATGGCTTGGTGATAACTATTATAAAAATATATTAATATATTGTAACATTTCATTTAAACTCAGTGTTTCTTTTAATGAAATATAAACTCAATGTTTCTTATAACACAAGCTATGATGATTGTTATGTGTGATAGAAAAAATTATAATGATTAAATATATATCAAAAGATTTTATTTCACCTTATATCAAGTTGTAACATTCTACTCCCTATCTAATGAAGTTCTCCCTCAAAATTATTCACTTCGGGGCCAACAATTGAGGATACATATACTTCATTATATCCTAATGTTACCTCATTGATTCCTCATGTATGTAATTTCTACACAAAACCATTACTCAGTGATTACTCTTATTTTATGGAAATTTTAATATAGGATCCAAAATCTACTCTGGTAGTTCCTCAAAAGAATGATCATGATCTAGTGGTGTGACCTCTGAGGTCATTATGGGTGATGGATTAGGTAAATAGTTTCTTCAGACACATAGTAAGAATGAATCATGAACCTAAGAGAGTTTTGGGGGATGTTCCATGTGATAAGATTGGATCTCGATAAAATTAATAATTGAAATGGTACTGATATAGTAAGGGAATATTTTTATATTATTTCATATATAGGGAAATTAATATAAAATCCTTCCCACCAACATAAATTTATATATCATGTGTATGATTATTAAGAATAGAATTTATGTAATAATTATGCATCCATTACATGTTTCTAAATGGATCAAACCATCTCTTCCAGTTAATTAGATATATTAGGTCTCTATATCATTTTTTTGTAAATATATTCCAATATGTTAGAGTAATACACATATTTTCATAAGGGGATTCATAAGGTTATATCTGAATGATCAAAAAAAATCTATTGTTTTAATTAAAATAATATAAATGAATCTATTGATCCCAACAACATTTGAAACCCATAGATTAAGATAAATACAAATATTATCCATTTTAAATAGTTCTCTCAAACATAACATCTGACTGAAGATTATACAGATTTCTGAAAATGAACTTTGTATCAATATATTTTGGAAGGATTGTTCTAAACATTAATATATAGATTAGATCCCAATAAATAAAATTGAACGTGGTACAAAATGAGAACTTACCACTTTATTATTTTATATTCTAGTAAGTGGATCCAAATAAAATTTTTCTATGATAGAAATACAGTTTGCTGGATTCATAATGTGATCAAATAAAAACCATTTTTACCTTAACATCAAAGATAAGCTAAACCATAATGGTTACCATCACCTTTAATCATTTTTCCTCAATGTGTAAATTCATTCTTCACCAAATAAATTATAACTAAAACATATACAAAACCATAGAGTTCAATTTTAATGAATTCCTCTTAAAATATCCTTACTATTGGTAAACTCCCATAACATAAAACCATAAAATGAGTGACATTGAATTTGAACATATGATCAGCCATAAAATCTTATTCTTAAATGGTATCCATAAATCTTAATTCAATCTTACATGGTGATTTAATTTCTTAAAAATGATAGTTTTCTCTTTATTCATTAAATAGGAACTTATCATAAACTAAAACATTTCCATTGGAAGATTCAGTTTATACATTCATTGACAAAATACCAATTGTGATTTCACTATTCCATATTTCATATAGAAGGAGTTAATCAATTCTCATCATCACAAAAATGTCACTTAAGGATGAATAATAAGATTTTCATAGTGCTCAATTATACAAGATTAAACATGAAATTATCAACTAATTAGGGGGTGATAAGTGTGGAATAAGATTATTGATTCACATCATATATTGAAATTACCTAAAAATTCTATTTTTTCATTATCATAAAAGGTAGTTCTGTCTTATCATCCACATTAGTCATTGGATCAGGAAACTGATTCACATAATGCCCCAATTCCTTACACTTGAATCACTAGAGTATGGGTGGTGCATTCTGTAGATATTACTCTCTATTTTCATCGAGGGATAACATATTCCAATCAATTCAAATTTAAGCCCCTGAATGACCTTCCTTTCCACACATAAAACATTTAGTAGTCCCTTTAATACAATTTCACTGAAGATTCCTACCACACATTGAGCATGATGAAAATCAAATCTTTTTCTCTCCGTGGTTATATGTGTTTTCCTTGAACTCTATCATTCATTTCTTATCAAAACCATTCATTTTTTTGGGTAAATCAAATATTTATTTTTTCCTTGATAGAAAATTGAAAATTCTTATCACAATTATGCATGTATCATATTGATAACACCCTTTGGAGACTTGATTTTATTCCATTGAATAATTGATCAACCTTAATTTTATGTTTCATGATGATAGCATAAGTTTACCATGAATGTCTTGTAAAATAAATCACAAATATAATAATATATTTTTATTCTACTTGTTTAATTTAAATAAATTCCTTTTCTATTTGTGTATGAAGGATATATTGGATGTACTTATTGAAAAATAATCCCTTAAAATCGTCCAACTCCATAGTATCAGTTTCAGCATGATCCATCGTATTCTTGATGAGAGTGATCCATTGGTCCACATCCCTATCCAAACTATAGACATAAAAAGGTATTTTTTTATTCCCTAAATCCAACTTAATGGAAAGTATATTTTCAATGGTATTAATCCATTTCTCGATAACAAGTGGGTTAGTGGAATCACTAAATGAATATTGATGTTTCCTCGTGAAGGAATCAATATAATGTCGTTCCATTTTTGTCTCATTAAAAAGATTAGCATGAATCATGGATTGTTTTGTGAGAATAAAAATAAGATTTTTCATTCCAGTTTCCATAAAACCTATTTTCTTTGGAGTAAAATCATTGCATTGTCCATTTCATTCAGCATTAACGTGATTCTATTAGTTTCTATCCATTGAATAAGACCAAAATCATAGTGTGAGTATGAATACTCATTGTGGGAAACTATATAATAAAGAAAGATAATTTATATGATGTCTAAATCATGATACAAAAATTTAATAATATAAGACCTTCTGTTAATCCATTGACATTATTTAAATCTATCAAGATGGTGGATGATGCTTTTTTTTGGAATTTCCAAAGCATATCCCTAGGAGTGACAAACCATGAGTGGAATATGGATTTTTTCATGATCAAAGTGATTGTCAATCCTGGATCAATATTACATTATCATAGTAATTACCCCAAGGTACCTTTGTACTATATCTAAATACACTTTTTGTATCACCCTAGGGATATATTTTTATGAAACTAATAACAATGTCCTTTAGAAATATTCCATGATATTTTCCTATACATTGAATTATCGGTAGATGTATCCTAACACATATCCCATGAAATATCCTTTTACATATCCCTAGGAAACATAATATTTTTTCACATCCTAATTTAAAATGGTTAACTAAATCATTCCACTAATACCTACTCTAGATAACCAAACATATCATACATAGATGTTACATATTTTTAGATGAATATTAATTATATTACAAAAAAACATGACTGAGGATCTTAATGTTATAATTCATTTGGAAACATTGACTCATAATCAACTGGTCAATAATTTAGCAACTTTATCTTCCAATATGTTCTTCATAACTAGAACATTCTTAGAACTATCAGAAATAATACTTTTCATCAAAACATATTAAAAGAATATATATGAAAGGGTGAGAATATATGGTCACATAGGGTGTAAAGGTAAGTAAACATATGTCATAAGAATAAGGTTATGATAATGTGATTATATAGTTTGGAAATGATTTAATGAATAACATAGATAGAGAAATTTAGGTTGTCGCATAATTCGAGGAAGTTCATACGACCTGATTTATAATAGAATCATAGATAATGAACTGTGTGAAAATTAAAATGGCATAAGACATTGATTTTTGGAATAAAAATATTCATATAATAATCAAAAAATACAATCATGGTCATTAAATTCATCACATAAATCAATTAGGTGGTGAATATGTCGTCTTCCCCCGATAAGTAAAATAGTAAGATGAAAATCCCTTACCAGAAGTCTCAAAATCCTTTATACACATTCGAACCTCATATATATAAATAATAGTTTATTATATATATATATATATATTATGATGATACTAATTTTTATCATAACCTACATAATTTATTTATAATTTTTCATTACTCATTTGTTATATATTACATTTTAAAATCATGTTTTGGGTAAAAACTCATTCGTTTTTCATGTCTGTTTTGTTTGTTATTATCAATATTCTTAAATTGATGTTGGTTATTTTATCATGATAATTTTAACCATGATATAAATATCCTACATCTTCATTATATATGTATTTATAGTAACCTATAAAAGCTAAATACAGTAAATAAAATACATCGTTCCTGGAGATGGTAGGTTATATGTACACTTGAGCATTGTTTCCATTTTCTCAACAGATGAATTGAAATAATGGTAAATAATAAATTTAAATTAAATAATATTTTTTATTTCATATAGTAAAAATATTAATTAAATTGAAAATAATTACCTTGTATTTAATGTGTTAGTGAAAAACTAATCACATCGCTTCATGAGGTGGTTGTCCGCTGGGCACAAGAACGACATTATCATACCCCCCACAGAATATAAATTAAGAAGGTAAATATTTTACCATTACATAATAAGAATTATTTTTTTGTAAATATAATATATATTAATTTAATATATCCTCCCTACCATATAATACAAATAGAAATGAAATGCAGATCACATCGGTCCGTGAGGGGGTAGTCCGCCGTACAGACAACCTACATTATTGTTATCCAAACAGGTAGGGAGATAAGTATTTAGATTTTCTATTATAGTTAAAAGGTATAATAAAATCATATATATCATATATATATATATATGTTTAATCAATCATTATATCTACCTTTTAGGGGTGGTAATAAACGAAAAAAATAATGGTTTGTGATGTAGTATTCTTCCGTACACATGAATTGCAATTCAAAATATTATTTTATGGATGTTTTGACAGATATAGGTTTTTAAGTTCACATAATAAAATATTTTTATATATAATAAAATATTTTTTTATTTTATAATATTTTTTGAAAATATAAATTAGTTAGAAAAATAAGTAAAATAAAAACACATAGTTGAAAACATTACATCTTCGAACAACCTGTTTTGATTTGACCTGAAGCCTTCTTATATTGGTTTTCTAATAAAAAAAGAATTCTATGATGTGGGGAGGGAATTATGGGTTTAATTAGTTCTATTATTAGATGATCAAAAGGTATGTGGATTTGTTAAGAGGAGGGTTGAGTGGGTTTCCCTTTATAGGTGAGTTGAGTTGCAGACTTGTAATTTTTGAAAACAAAAATGTGTTTCAACATAATACACATCCTTAAAAGGATTTAAAATAGTCCATTATCAAAAATTATAGATTATATGTCAAATATATGTATTCAAAATTGGTGTTGGACATGTTTTTAGATCATTTGACCCTTATCTTTTTAGTTTAATCCTGGTTAAACACATTTTTACCTCAACCATAGTAATTAATAATTTATAATTTTACTATTCAATTTGGAAAAAATTAATTTCAGATTATTAGGAAATATAAATTATTTTTGTTCCAAATATTGAATCCATTTTTCAAAATTCCATTTATATAATTTCAAAATATTAATTTAAAATTAATCTCGCATACGTGATGAGAAAGCGGTTTTCTAAATATGAAATGTTTAAAAGTTATAAATGTTTTTATGTTAAAATTCAATATTATATTGATTATAACAATATTAATTGGATTAATATATATATATATATATATATTAGGACTAATTTTATTTCAAAAACAAGAATATATTTTATTTATTTTTATAAATTCTATAAAAGAAATGATAATTCATATCCTGTATTTTTCAATATTTAAAGATAAAACATATTTCTTTAGGAAATTTTCAATAAATTAGTCCAAGAGAATTTTGAAAATATGATTTCAAAAAACAATTTAATTTATTATAATATGTTTTATAAAGGTGTAAAATTAAATTTTAATATATGTGCACAAAAGGAGACAAAAATTATTTTTAGTCATATACATCTATATAGCATAAAATTGAATTTATTTTTATTAGTTGTCTAGAAAAAACATTAGATTAATTTCAATCCACTTATTGGATATATTATATATATTGATATATCCTTAAAATAATTCACCAATAGTTATTTATTTAATTTAATGAGGTTAAACACATTTTTGTTGATAAATATTGATTTTTAGGAAAAAAAATTCATTTGTTTTCAATTGGTTTTTAATTTCATTTATAATTAATTTTTCACCAAATAATTCATTATATATGTATGTATAAATAATATATATTTAATATTTAGTTAATAATTTTCATAATCAACATCCCAATGTCTAGTTGAAATATATTATAATAATATCTCATTACTATGTTACAATTCATTTTAACTCGATGTTTTATGTAACACAAACTGAACTGAGTGTTCTATGTAACGAAAAATAAACATGTTGTTTCATGTAATGAGAAATATAGAAAAGTTACAATTTAGTTGAGAAAAATAAATTAAAAAATTACTTTCTGTTACAATGATTCCTCGTGAATTCTGAATAATGTTTTTATAATTCTATAATGAAAGTCCTAAGACCTAAGTACAACATATACTTCATGTATTATAATCCCTCAAGGATCCCAATTTTCTTTTGTGATATGATCCATAATTGAATATTGATTAAATTATTGATTCTTCCTCATTTCCAATATATTATTTTTCATTTATCACATCTTTATTATTTATATAGTGATCGAAGATAAATATACCTTAAATAATTCATTAATTTCATGTTTTGGACAATAAATCTAACAAACCATTACATAACCCATGAACCTGAATTTTTAGTTTCATATATGTTAGATATATTAAAAACATTTTTTATAACACTCATAAACACTAATCCATAATCGTACCCCATAATAATCAATTACACATCTGAAATGATATAATCACTTTCATAACCAGTGGATTGGAAACATAAAATTGTGGTGACATTGGACACTCAGTAATTGAAAACATATCATATTGTTTCTGATCATAAACATCCAATAAAACAAAGTAAAGACATAAAAATTATTATGAAATATAATAAGACCATATATGATACTCATAAAATATGATAGTTAAATGTAGTATAAAAAAAGATCAATAATGAATTGTAAAAGTTATTAATTGGATCCAAATACATATCAATATTCATAAAAGATGTGTTAATGTAATAAAAGTGCAGAATACTTTATAAAAAATTGCAATAATCAAATCATGGAATTTAATGTAACTGAAAACCATCTTTGAAATGTGGAACCACCCATAAAATTGGAAAACCCTTGTGATAAAACCAATTATGGTAATGCCTAAGAGAACATTCTCATTTTGAACACAATGAAAAATGTGAGAAATAGCATTATTCACGTGCCTATGTGAGAAATAGAAATGTATACATGATTGAATGTATCACAACATATAAATAAACCAATACATTACAGGTAGATATAGAAACACAACCATGATTATCCATATATATGTGTGCAACATAAAACCAACCAAAATCATATCTTAATAAACCTATTGAATAGAATGAGGTTTTTAATCTTTTATAAAATATCACATAAGATACACAAATTAAATCATAGTATATAAAAACTATTATCTTAAATAAGGAATCATATCATAATAACATTTTAAACTGATCAAAATATCAGTTAATGATAGGTAAGTCAAGGATAGAAATTAAAAACGTTTTTTACAACCATTTAAATTTTATTATTAAAGATGAAGCAAAATTTAAATTTAAATACATTTTGAAAAGGAAAAGAATATACATAAAAAATCTATTGTAATGGGATACGAATAAATGATCCTTGAAAATAAATGACAATATATATAATAAATTTTATGTGGTAAATAATGAAAAGAATTTCCCTTATTAATGTTTTTGGTCAATTTATATGAAACCCAACATCTTAGAAATGTTGAAAGATTTTCATATCCAAAAATTTATAGAAAAATTTATGGCGAATATAATTGAAAAAACATATTTTGGATTTTAATAAAGAAAAAAATATTGGACAAACATGGACATGGAAAAAATATTAATTTGTAAGAATGGTTGTTATTCTTAACAATGGTATACTTTTATTCTGTAAAACATTTCATCAAAAAAAGAGTTATTAATGATGATAAGTAAAATTAAAAATTTATAATATGAAATAAAACATAAAATAGGATATTGGTAGGATCAATTATAACATGAAGATTATATTAATGTAACAAAGACTATGGCATAAAGTATAAGAAATTGAGTTTACATAACCCTTACATCCATAGAATATTTCATGTCTAAAATAAAACAAGGATATGATATCAAATGGATAATTAAAACCCATGAATAATGATAGGATAATTATACATATAATTAAAGTGATTTTAGATTCACCCTTATGAATATAATGGTTTATAATATAAATTACTTCTCAAGGGGTGAAAATTTTAGACAATAAACTATGACACCGTGAATTTTTTTTAATGAATAATAAGCCCGATCTCGTGATTAATATGAAATACATATCATTATGTGAACTGATATATGTTATAAAAATATTATTTTTTATATGTTTATATTATAACTTATCCATTTAATTGGTAGATATATATATGAATAATCATACCATGAAATATATGTATAAATTTTCACCTCAATAAAAATAAATTGTTTAATTCATAAGAAATAAAAAAACTATTATTAGTGATTTAATATATGTTTCTATGTGAATTTTTTTCAAAAAAATATTTTTTCTTGATATTATAATTAAATTATGCCACTTTTATAAATTTTATTATTTATAATTAACATCATTTTTGAAATCATCATACAATAATTAACTGTGGGTGAATTTTTGTGATATCAATGAAGTGATTAAATTTTCAGTGAATGGTGAGAAACATCACTTTTTCTAATATAATCATTTATTTTCATTAAATAATGTAATTTTAGTGTCCCTTTGTATTTTTGATATGTTCTTAAATTGACATATGAACCATAATATTTACAATAATCTAATTAATTCAATTTGAATCCATAATAAACACAAATATAACATCTAAAAGCCAGTGTGTACTATATTTTAATGTTTTAAGATATATGGGATCAAATCATCGTGGATTCATCAACTGAGTAGTATTGATGATCCAGGTATGTGAATAATCCCTATATTATGATAGAAATATAAAAAATACTATAAGAAACCTTATCAAAACTGTAAGGTTATTCTTAATATCTTTCTTCTTTTCCAGTGGAATGAGAAAAATGGATGATCTCAGATTCTCAATAAGGATTATTTATAGTAGAATATACCCAAAAAAGGGCATAGTCATTATGGTAAGGTAAATAATTGAAATTCCTGAAATTTAATCAATAAATTGAGCACAAATTGCATAAATGGATATTAGAAAAATAGTAATCTCATATATAATAACAAATAAATTCTGAATAATGTAAATTATTAATCTTGTAATTCATGATCTGATATATCATTATATCTTTACCCTCAAGGCCTTTTTTTGTAAATGTTTAATCAATGTATGGATATTCACCAAAAACCCATTTTATAATTATGAACATGTGTGTGTCGTGAGGCATATTGACTCATCGAGGGGTTGTCTATAACAAAGCCCTACAAATCACTACATGTCCAATGCATTAATAATATACTGATTTATCAATTTAATTCATAACCAATGTTATTTATCAGAAAATATCTTTATTGGGTAAAGAATACATAATATAATTATTTCCTCAGTCAATAAAATAAATTTCATTCTAAAACACTATATGTATAAATAGTTTATGGTTTATGAAATAAACATATTCATGGTATAATGAATATGGATATTTAGGAAAAAATAAGGTCAAATTAAAAATTATCTTAATAAAAATAATTTTTAAATAATTTTTTAACTAATAATATATGTAATAGGTAAATGTTTTCCATCATATTGTTAGAAATATAGTTTTTGTAATAAAATCATGATATTCAAAGTAATAAATAAAATGTAAGTGAACAATTATAAAAATAATTCATTAATTTTTTTTAATTTTAAAAACATTTAATATATATATAAACGGATCTAAATAGTTTTTAATGGTTATTGTGGAGATAAATCAATTAACACTATAAACATTATCGATAAAAATTCCATTTTTCTTTTTTGTAAGGAAATTAAAAAATGACCCTTTTTGAAAAAAGTGTAAATGAACCATTCAAACATTGAATCAAAATCAAGGATGACATAAATTAAATTAATAATTAATTTTATTAAATAAAATGTCATTTTTATAAATTTTTTATTAATATTGACACTGGAAAAAAATATAACCTTCTAAAAAATAAGATCGATATTTATATTAATGATTTATTAGTCAAGTGCCATAGAGTGGAGAATATGGATTAAAATTCTTAAATTCATTAAATATCCATAGGGAAAAAAAATATATGGTTTTTATGATGGATATATTATAATATTCATATAACAAAAAAATAAAAAATCCTAGCAAATTGTGACTAAAAAATTAATTCATACCACATAGATATCATTTAAATTTTTACCCCATGAATGTAAAAACAACCATTGAAAATTTAATGATCATTAATAAATATATATTCATGTTAAGTATATCAAAATGGAAGTATATATAGAGAGCGTCATACTTTTTAAACTTAGATATTACACATATATCAAGGAATTATCATTAAAAATGATTTATGTCCACACTAGAATCATTTAATTATTATATGATTTGAAACACGGAAACATAAAAAATAGGATAATAAAATATCAACCTATTATCCAAATAATTTTCTAAAAACTACAACCCTTCATATACATATCATATTTAATACCATTCTTCATAACCATATGAAATGAAACAAAAGAAAACAGTGAGATCATTTTCTCAGTAAGGCTAAACAATGGATATTTCAATGATCATATGATAATACTATGAAAAAAAGGAATTATAACATGGGCATAACATTGGAAAATAGTACCATGTATATTATAGATCATAATCATGGGTCATGGTATAGATCATGGTAGTTTACAAGACTTGAATCAAAAAGTAATCAGTGAACATGGTCCATGAGTGCATAACATTGGCATAAAACATGGAATTGTGGCATACACATTTGTATAGAAAATCATTTCCATAGTAGTAAAGGATTATTTCCAAGGATATATGATGTGAGACGCACGGGGTGGCCCGATCTTCTTGGCATAGGTCGGCGGATGAAGGATGCAGTTTATGGATAAGTGTTGGATGATGGTTATGTGTATTGGATGCAAGTAGTCAATCAACACTATAAGGACCTACTACTTAGAAAACACACTCAAGGGTGGTATGTGATAGCCAATCACACAACAACAGACTTGGGTTGAGGCACAGAATTGGGGGATTTGTGAATGTGGATCATCAACCTAACTTTTATATTGACACGGAAAGAATGCAAAAGAGTAAGGGGAAAATCTGAGGTAATCCTCACACAACGGATAGAAACAAAGGATAATATCTCAATTTATTATTGAATGAAAATTCAATGCCATGGGGTGGCTATTTATATCTAAGGGGGTGATACAATGTTCAAGGGTCTAATACCCTAAAGTCATAAAGGAAAAACCTACATTGTCTCTTTAAAATACAATAGATAATGTCTAACAAATACTTTTGGAAAAGTAGCACACAACAATCTAACATAGCCCACCAAATTAGACATTAAGTACATAGCCCACCAGATTTGACTTTGTTGTGCAAAGATGCAATTTCTAGAATCCTCCATGTGGGAAAAGTATCCAAATTCGTGAAACCATGTGGGACAAGCATGAAATAGAAATTTTGGGCATGAATATGCGATATTATAAGCCCATTTTCGCCATCCATAAAAGGCATGATCTATTGGGACTTTAATGAAGCAAGATACATGCCCATTATGGCATTGAGCATCTTTAATCTCCCACCTTTCATTAGGCCTGGAAAATTCATCTCTTCCCCCTGTGCAATCGACTTGGTTCCTCTAACATGGTTCACATCATCCTCCCCCTCATGAAAAAGAGTCATCCTCAACTCTTCATCCTCATCACCCAAAAAAGGAGAAAGATAAGAAACATCGAAAGTCGCAATTGCACCATACTCAAATGGAAAATATATCTTGTAAGAATTGTTGTTAATCATCTCGAGAACTCAAAATTTCCCATCTCCTTGTGGCATGAGTTTTGATTTCCGCTTGTTGGGAAATGTCTCCTTTCGCATATGAATCCAGACCAAGTCCCCAGGCTAGAACAACAATAGTTTGCTACCCTTGTATGCACGATCAACATATTTTTGGGTCATCCTCTGGATACTTTTCCCCGCCTTTTAATGGAGTTGTTTGATAAATTTTGTTCACCCTTTCGCATTCATATTATTTTCTTCCTACAAAGGCAAAGGAACTAGATCAATAGGGGAAAGAGGGATAAAATCTTAAACAATTTTGAATGGATAATATTGAGTAGTGGAGTGCTTGGCCCTGTTATATGAGAATTCCACATGTGGCAGACAGTCCTCCCAATTCATGATATTCTTCTTGAAAATTTTTCGTAGAAGGTATGATAGTGTCTGATTCACCATATTCATTTTACCATTAGTTTTTGGATGGAAAGTAGTGTAAAATAGTATCTTTGTAAACAGTTTACTTTACAAGGTCTTCTAAAAGTAACTAAGAATTTTTTTTGTCTCGATTCAACCCAATCATCATTAGCATTCCATGGTGTTTGACTACTTCCTGAATGAAAAGTGTTGCAATGATAGCGACATCATCTGTTTTTTGACAAGGAATAAAATGTTCCATTTTTAAAAACCGATCCACCACAAAAAAAATGGAATCTATCCCTCTATTGGTCTGTGGTAACCCCACAATAAAGTCCATTGATATGTCCTCCAAAGGGTTGTTGGGGATTGGTAGAGGAATATTTAATCCATGTGGGTTCAGTTTTGATTTGGCTTTATGGCAGATAATACACTTTCCCAAAAATTTCTCAACATCTCTAGATATCCTAGGCCAATAAATATTATCACTAAGAACACCTAGAGTTTTTTCAACACCAAAATCCCCATTAACCCACCCGAATGTGACTCCTGTAGTAAAAGTAAACGAATGGAGAAATTGGGAATGCAAACTTATCAATCCAGAATAAGAATGCATCATGTAAATAGAAAATTTCCCAAATAACTCCAGGTTTATAATGATCATAAGGTTCTATAAAATTACTAACAGTGGCATATAATTCCTTAATGTATTCAAAAACAAGGATTTTTGAAACCAATAAGGATAAAAGAGAATAATTATGTGAAAGTGCATCCGCCACAATATTTTCTTTACCCTTTTAATTATTGATGGAATATGAAAAAGATTCAATGAATTCCAGCCATCTAGAATGTCTCTTATTTAGATTAATTTGGATCTTAATGTATTTAAGATCCTCGTGATCAGAATGGATAAAAAATTCGTTAGGCAAAATAAAGTGTCTTCATGTCCCAAGTAATCTATACAATGCATACAACTCTTTATCATATGTAGAATAGTTTAGTGTTGGTCTATTTAACTTCTCTATAAAATAAAAAATAGTCTTACCTTCCTGCATGAGTACTCCATGAATACTATTTCAAAATTCATTGAATTCAATCTCAAAGGTCTTACCAATGTCTGGGAGTGCCAGTAGAGTGGCATGGATGAGTCGATCCTTGAGAACAAGGAAATCCTTCTCATGAGTAGTCTCACATTTGAAAGGAACATTCTTCTTTTTTAATTCGTTCAATGGTGCTGCTAGTGTGCTAATGTCCTTCACAAATCTCCTGTAAAAATAAAAAAGTCCATGAAAACTTCTTACCTGCCCAATGGAGGTTGGAGTTGGCCATTCTGGTATTATTTTGATCTTCCCGGTTTCCACTTCAACTCCATTACTGCTCACAAAAAATCCAAAGAAAACAATCTTATCGAGGAAAAATTCAAACTTTTTAATGTTTCCAAACATGTTTTCTTTCATTAAAACCTCTAGGACTTTTCTTAAGTGATCTACATTTTCATGAAAAGTCCTACTATACTCCCGAATATCATCAAAGTAAACTGCCACAAATTTTCCTATATATGTACGTAAGACATGATTCATTAACCTCATTAATATGCTAGTTTAATTGGGGAGACCAAAGGGCATGAGAAACCATTTATATAGTCCATTCTTTGTCTAAAATTCTTTTTCCACTCATCTCATTATTTAATAATAATTGGATGGTAGCCACATATTAAATCAATTTGTGAGAAAATAGTATAACCATTTAATTCATTTATCACGTCATCTAACCAAGGGATAGTATGATGATACTTGATTGTGATGTTATTGATGGATCTATAGTCAATGAAAATTCGCCATGATCCATCCTAATTTGGAACTAGAAGCACTGGTACCGCACAAGGACTAAGGATCTCTCTCACATAGCCCACATCCAAATGATCTTGAACTTGGCATTGAATTTATTTTGTCTCCTCTGGGTTGGTGTGATATGCAGGGCTGTTCGGTAGTGATAATTCGGGTATGAGGTCTATTTTTATCTCAATAACTCTAATGGGTGGAAAACCAGGTGGCTCCTCTTCAGGAAACACATCTTGAAATTCCTGCAGCAAAGACTCAACAACATATGGAAAAGGAGATGTTAAGTTGTTAGTGTTCAACATCACCTATTTGTACATAAGTACTAATAGATATTGCTGAGAAATCAAATCTTCCTTAACCTCACTCTTTTTTTCCAACATCGCAATTTTCTGTCCTCTCAAATCTTTTTCCCCTTATGATTTTTTTTCTCTCTATTTTTTTCGTATCTTATTTTCTATTTTCCCCTCATCTCTCATTTTTCATTTTCTCCCTTTTTTTCATCATCACATTTTTTTTTTATTTTCTCTAAAAATGAGATCTTCCCAAATTTTATTAGGGGAAATGGGGTTGAGGGTTTAGGTTCCCCTCGGAGTACAAAAGAGTGATGATTCGAGAAACCTTCATGAGTAACACACCCATCGTACTGCCATGATTGACCCAACAAAAAGTGGCATGCCTTAATAGGAACAATTGTTCACAATACTTCATCCTTGTATTTACCAATGGAGAACAATACCTGCACCTGTTTGGTGACCTTCATCTCTCCACAATAATTCAACTAATAAAGCTGATATGGATGTTGATGCTTTAATGTATGAAGTCCCAACTTCACTACTAACTTGGTTCTCGCAACATTACTACAACTTCTTCCCTCAATAATAACAATACATACTTTCCCATGGATCTTGCATCTTTTATGGAAAAGGTTCTCTCCATACTCCTTCTCTCCAATAGTCATTCATGCACTTAAAACTTTTATAGTGACAAGAATCTCACAGTCTTTAGAAAATTTTCCATTATCAATTTCTGTAGAATCTTCCTCCACCTCTTTCGAGCTCTTTCTATCAGTCTCCCATTCTACATACTTGATGATGGTCATGGTTCACCGGTTTGGTCACTCACTAGAAATGTGACCCCTTCCTGGTCATTTGTAATATCGAATTCCCGATTCATATTTTGGTTATCCTCAAAAGTAGATTTCTTAGGTTGAAGAATTACGTTGTCACTTTTGCGATCAACCACCTTTTTTCATTTGATGGTTCTCAAATGTCTTTCCTAGGATTTATCCATGGCGTGAAAGGGGTAGTGGGTATCCTCATGTTGCTCCTACTTTTGATTTATTTCTCTATATTGGTGGCTTGGTGAATCATCTCTTATATTTTTACATGATGGTAAATCTCCACTTGATCGGAAATCTCTTGATTGAGCCCATGTAAAAATTATGCCATGGTTGCCTCCATATCCTCCTCAATGTTTGCTCGAATCATGGAAATATTAATCTCTTTGTAGTAATATTCCAAAATAATACTCACTTGGGTTAGGCATTAGAGCTTGTTGTGGAGATCTCTATGGCAGTTTGAGGGAACAAACCACTTCCGCATGGAGAACATCATGTCTTCCAAAGTGTTGATGAAGCCATCCACCATATCTATCCCTCTCCTTTTAAATGTGATCCCACGAAATTAAAGCATAATCAGAAAATTCAAGGGAAGCAAGTTTGACCTTTTTCTCCTCGGAATATGCATGGCATGAATAGACCTGCTCGATCCACATCTCCCCCTCCAAGTATGCTTATGAGTCTCTTTTCCCTTGAAACGAAGGGACATTCACCTTGATCCCACCAATTAGTTCATCATAATGTTGTCTCCTTTTTCCGCCTCTAGGTTGTTGGTACAACTTCCTTCTTTTTTGGGACAACTCAAAATCACCATCAAGGTTTTCCATCGACTCCTCCCTGATGTGGGAGCAACGAGGTACCAGAACTCGCCATGGGTTATCATGGATCATCCTTGGGGTTGGTTGATTCTACAGGTTATCAATTATCTCATGTAGAACCTCCATCTTTTGATCACGAAGATTCTCAAATTGGCTCAAAAAAGCTTGTATTTGGAGTGACGAAGCTTCTGGTGCGAGAGACCTACTTCAGCTTCCTTCATCACTACCATGAACAATTTTCCTGCCACGATCTTTTTCCCTAATATATTACACAAACACCAACACACACTGTGGTGAGGGGAACACGCACAATGATACACACTCACTCAAACATGCGATATGTACACGCACACACCCATGATGTACACACTCACACACACAAGGATACATACTGACACATAAAAGGATACACACTCACACACACAACAAGATTCACACACTCACACACAAGATATTTTTTTTCTTATTTCACTCCACACTCAACACTAAATTCAAATTCCAAGCTCTTATGATATATAATACCTTGTTTTGGGTGATCACTTGTCACCAATCATTCTCAAATCATGATTGTGTCGGGGGCTGGTTTAACACAACCCTCTTCTGTGGTAAAGTGTGAAAAGAGGGTAGGAAATGGAATAAGGGTGGGTGGAAAAGGGGTTAAAAAGGTGGTATTTGGGTTTTTCCCAATTGTGAAAGTTAATAAAAATTAATTACAATATGATCCAAATATAATATGGGAATGAAGTAAAATGATGGAGAATGTGATGTATGGAAATGGAAAGTGCTAATAATTTAAAGCATGACGATGAAGTAATTGTATCTTATTTTTTTCATTTTTTGTCAAATCTTCCCAAAAAGTGTTGTGCTTGGAGTTTTAAAGAACATGATGATGAATGGATAGTAAGACAATTTTCTTTTGAAATGTCTGAAAGAAAAGGATGTTCTTAATTTTGAGAATAAAAAAATGATGAGTTTAGAGAATTCGACTTGTTTTTGTTTTTTTTTCTGATAAAATCACATATAGAGAATTAAATTTGAAATGAAGATGGACGAAAAAGTGACTCAATGTAAAAATATTTCAACCTTGCACAACAAAGGCCAATTCTGCAGGTTTTCAAAGAATTGATTTTTTTGAATGGGTGTAAATAAATTAATATGATATGGGTAATAGATATATGGGATAATAGAGGGTGATATATGCCTACCATGTCAACTAGATCTCTAATACCAAATGATGTGAGATGCACGAGGTGGCCTGATCTCCACAACATATATCGACGAATGAAGGATGCGGTTCAGGGCTAAGTGGTGGATGATGGGTATGGGTAGTGGATGCAAGTATTCAATAAAAACTATAATGAGTGAAACCTAATAGTTAGACAACATAGTCAAGGGAGGTATGTGATAGCCAATCCACACAACAACACACTTGGGTTGAGGCACAGAATTGGGGGTTTTGTGAACTTGGATCACCAACATAACATGTAGATTGAAAAGGAAAGAATGCAGAATATCACGGAGGAAACGATGGGGTAATCCTCACACAATAGATAAAAACAAATCATAAGCTCTCAATAAATTCTTGAATGAAAATACAATTCCATGGAGTGGCTATTTATATCCAAGGGGGTGATACAATGATCAAGGGTCTAATACCCAAAAGTCATAAAGGAAAAATCAACCTTGTCCCCTTATAATTCAAAAAGATAATGTCTAATAAGGACTTTGTGAAAATTATCACACAACATTACAACATAGCCCACCAGATTTGAAATTGAGTGAATAGCCCATCAGATTAGTCTTTGGTATCCAAAGATTCCATTTTTAGAATCCTCCATGTGGGAAAATTATCCAAATTCATGCAGCCATGTGGGCCAAGATTTAAACATAAATTTTGGCCTTTAATAAGTGATATTATAGGACAATTTTTTCTATCCATACAAGGAAAGATTTATTGGGCCCTTAATGAAGCAAGATGTGAACCCATTGTAGCATTAAGCCTCATTAATCTCCATCGTGTCACTGGGCCTTGAAAATACAACTCTACCTCCCATGCAATCTAATTAGTGCCTTTATCATGGTTCTCATCAATATCATAGTGGTATGGTTTCACTCTCCAAATTTGTATAGTAGTCATGGTTTACTCCGAATACTCATAGTGGTCAGAGTCACTCACTAAACATGGTTCACTCCATATTCATATCATGTTATCGCATTATATATCCGTCATTACCCAATTCATTGAAGGTAAATATAGGTCCCACACATCACGTAATGAAAATGAAAAATATTTTATCCATAATATCATAAATCACTCATCATATCAAAACCAATGAAAATAAATTTGGTTCATAAATATTTTTTTGCAGCATAACTCACAGAAAAGAAATTGGTTTCCTAAACAGTTCTTCATCATATTGATAAAACATAGAGACAAGGAATGATGATGGTACTCTTGGAACATATCCACATTAAATAATACATTAAATAAAAGTTTATTTTGTCTTTTATGAATAGAAAAATCATTATAATATAATTAAATTATTTTTTGGAAAATAACCTTTTCATTTTGAAATAGCACATAAAAAAATAAAAAATGAAAATTTAGAATATTTTTTTAAATAACTATATAAACAACTAAATAAATCTTCAAATCAAAAATTAGTTATGACAGAGTGAAAGTTCATTCAATACATTTAATTTATAAAACATTTCTTTCACATTGTTAAAAAATGATAATAACTACCTCATCGAGAAAATGATGTTCGGTTTCTATTCAAACTGTTTTGTGAAAATTATAACATGGTTAGAAATTTAATAAAATATTAATATGAGTATATTTGAAACCTAATTAAAGTTATTTATTTGATAATAAGCATATGGACGAAAATTATTTTTTGACCATAGAGATAAATGAATTCAATTTCCATTAAAGAAAATATTTTTTTTCTCTTGGCATCATAAGAAGAGGAAAATGATTATAAAAAATTATTTAAATGAAATAACATGAGGAGAGTTAAATTCATGAGTTTCTTGAGATATATATAATTATATTTTATAAATTTAAACATAATAAAAAATAATCTCAATAATTAATGAGATTGTAACAAAAAAACTCTTGCCTCGTATTATCATTACATCGAATGAACTCCAATATCTAGTATAATAAATATAATTTTATTATAAATTATTTAAAATAATTATTTTCACACTTATAATAACATATATTGTCCCCATATAAAAATTCAACACCCATTCATATCACTAATTTCTTATTGAAATCGTCATTTATTGGATTTAACTATTTCGTTTATCATGAGATTTCAATTCAGTTGTCCTTATCCTTGTACATTAATCATGGATCCATTAAATATTAATTATAATTAAGATATAAATCTCATATATATTCATTTAATACATATTTATTGTCATCAATAAATTTTATATATAGAAAATTTATTACACCATTCACAGAGATGATAAGTGGTAGGTACACATGAACAACATTCTCATCATTCAACAGATATAAAGAAAGAAAGTTAAAGAGTAAATCACCATTAATTGATAATTATTATATAATATATGACATTTAAAATAAAAAAATACATCATAAGTACCATAAATGTAAAAAATAATTGAAAAATGAATAAGATCACATCATGAAGGAGGGAATCCACTCGTACGCACAAGCAACAATAATGTTTCTAAGACGGTTGGATGGTAAAAAGTTAGCAATGATATTATAATTAAATATGTGTAATTATTTCCTAAATATCATATATAAATATTAAACCCATCATGATATCCATTCAAAAAATATGGTAAAGAAAAATGAATTTTATCTTTACATGGAAACGGTAAGTCGTATGGGCATACTAACAATTGTTTGCCTTCATGTTTTATGGGAATGAGGGTGTATAGTTGGGTAATAATAATAATAATAAAATTTAATAATATTTTATACACATAATTTATTATTGTATGATAAATATCACATATCTATATGAGGGAACGGAGTGTAGGAATGAAAGTGATCGGGTAAGGCGACTCACTCTTCTTTGAAATGACTCTTTTAGATAACATCTAATGGGATCTATGGTTGGTATTTTTGGAAGACCAAAACCTCTAGAATGTTTATATGTAATTTGAGATGATAAATTGGTATATTTTGGTTGATATTTAATTCCCAACAGAATGAAAATAATTGAGTGATGAAGTTCCCTTTTGTAGTTGATGTGAGCGACACATTTGGAATTTCTAAAATAAATTAATCATAATATATTAATTGTCAAGAAAATTTATCAAAATGGATAGTATTTGAATATAAGTTTGGAAAGGTTTCTGATCTAATAAACCAATATAATTTAAACATCCTTTGGATTAATTTCAAAACAAATCATTTTGATTAAAACTTAGTTAAAAAATTTAATTTTAACTACAATAAAAAAAATTTCAATATTAAAGGGTTTTAATTTATTAATAAGGTGAAAATTATCCCATAAATTTACAATTATAAAATTTTAAACCATTTTGTATACACCTTCTCATAATTATTTTTTTATATTTAAATTTCTAATTAAATATTATTGTTATAAAATATCATTTTTATCTCTTTTGACTATATTCATTAAATTTTACATAGAAGACATAAAAAGAAAGATTGAATTCAAATATAATATTTTAAAAAACTAAGATTTCATATTCACCTATAATATTTATGTAAAATTATAAATTTTTTAAAATATAATACCTTTAATATTTTCAATATAATTTAATTTATTTTTCTATTAATTGAATAAATATATTTTGGCATTATAAAAGTATTTAATTTAATATTATAATACATTATAATTAAAAATAAATTACCATCATGAAGGAAATTTTTTATGCATAGAATTTATTTTATTATTCATTCATAAATAGTTTTTTCCTATGAGAACCCATAAAGGATGTATAAAACTAATATAGTGACATTTTTTTAACATTCATTGATTTAAATAATATATAAATAATTTTATGTATGAGTGTCCATTACAAAATTAATGTTAGAGCCTAAGGACGTTAGGGTAGAATTACCTTTATGAAATAAGAAATTTAATGATAAATTATGGACTTATTAATTATTTTTAATCTTGATAAACATGATTAAACATTTATCAAGGTGATAAATTTTATCATGGTTACTATTCATATTAACCAATAAAAATTACAGCCTATTTAAAAAATTTAAAAATTTGATTATAAATATGTAATTAAATCTATCTTATCCACTACCTATAAATGGAAAAAATTGATTTTAATATATGTGTAAAAAAAGTGACAAAATATCATTTCAGAAAAATTATATTATTATGAAAAACACTAGATTTATTCTTATGTATAGAAAAATAATTATTGAATTTTTAAACATTTGATCAATTATATAATATATACATTTAATTGTGATAATTCAATAAAAAAATTTAATTTAATTTGTTAACAATATACCTTGAACATATAATAAATTTTTTTCCAAAACCAACACTTATATTTTAATGTGTTTTTTTATTCTACTCATTTTAAAACTAGTGAATTAGTTGTATAAATATGTAGACTATATATTTTTTATAAGTATAGTTATAAATATTCCTAACCACCAATCTAATGTCAAGGATATAATGGATCCATAAAATTTTATTTTTGTTACATTGTTCATGTAAACTCAATGTATCATTTAAAGAATGAAATCCAAAATATATTTATTTATAGAGAAGCATTTCGTAAAAATATCATGGTGTTATATTCAAACCCCATTAAAATGATTTTACCGAAAAAAATTCATTACTTAGGTATAAATATATTAGGATTATTTGATCTCATAACATTATCATGTTCCCACATAGATTCCTTAAATTTGTGGCTTCCAAAAAAATCATTGACCTTGTCAGCAGTATTATTATTCAGCACTATATCCCAATGATCTAAAATCTCTACATGTTTTTCTTCATAAAATGAATCTTTTTCTAGTGTTAATACCTCTAATTTTAGGACATATTAACTATCAGGTATGTAATTTATCAATAAACATACATGGAAGAAATCATGAACTTGAGAGACATTTAGTGGAATCCCCAATCAACAAAAAACCAATAGGCTAAAAATAATGTCTTTCAAAAGGACTAATTATCCCAGTGATTAGCATTCCTTATTTCCAAATATCATCACACATTTCAAGGGAGATATTCTTAGTAGTAGCATGTCACCAACTTAAAAATCTATAACTTTTCAATGTTTTTTGGAATAATTTTTTTTGTTGAACATCATCTCATTCTATTAAATGTTTAATAGATCTAACCTTCTCTTCTATTTCCTCATCTAGATCTGGTCACAATAGCTTCTTTTTTCTAACTTCATTCTAGTATATTTTTGTTCATAACTTCCTATAATATAAGGATTAATATGGATCCATTGGAATATTGGTGTTAAAGGTATTTGTTGTTTGAAAATTTCACCAATGGAAGTGGTTAATCCGAACCACATTTGAAGTCCTTAGATCCATCTCTAAAAAACTCTTATATATATTGAATGGTCCTCCCAGAGAGGCCATATTTCTGAGTATCATAACCTATTTTGAATCTTTATACTATATCCAGAGTGAACTAAAGACCTATTGAAAACATTGAGGTAAACCTTGAGTCATGATCAGATATAATTGATAATGGTAAACCATTCAATGTTAACACTTACTTAATGTATTATCAAGTGACATGATCAAGAGTGTAACCTTATCTAATGTAAATTAAGTGTTCTTACATTGTAAATCAATCAAAAACAACCCAAATAGTATTATTCCGTTAAGTTGTTTTGGGTATTTTGATGTCAAATCCCATAGTGATGTTTTCCCATTTACATTCTAGTATGGGTAATGGTTTTATTATCCCCTTTGTCTTATGACTATTAACATTAACTTTTTGACATACTATGAACTAATAATCATAGTCTATGATAAATCTATTTTTTTTAATTCCACTATAAACACTCTTTAAAATTCAAAAATAGCTTCATAAAAACAGTATGGAAATAGAATAATGAACTATGATCTTCATCCAACATATCCGTTTTAAAATAGGTACTGAAGGGACACATAAATGGTTCTTGAACATAAGAACATTTCTCACCTTCTTTTTAGCTCTACATATTCCTTCCATATCTCTTTATGCTTCACTTCGATTGATTGTTTAAAAGTCATTTGAGAAAGATAATATTTCCCAAATTCCATCAAAATTTCAAGAAAAACACATTGAATGTCCAAAAATATTGGATCTTTTGTTATCCCCATCATAGATAAAATATCATGATCCTTTTGAACTAGAGAATATTCCACCATGTTTTCCTTCACATGGTTGTAATGTAATGAATATTCATGATCATTAATCAGTATCAACCATCTCATTTTCCTCCTGTTCAGATATTTTTGAGTGAAAATATAATTTAAACGTATTTTATCAGTGTATATGCCACAAAATTATCCATATATATTATGTATCAGTATATTTAATGAAAAAATTAATGCAGCTAACTCCAAGTCATGATTTATGTAATTTTTCTCTTGGACCATCATTTGTTGTGAGGCGTAGTCTATAACCACGTCATTGTGAATGGGGATGAATCCCAACCCAATCTTTAATTAATTACTATAAATATTAAACCCTTCTCCACTTTATATTAGTCTAATCAAAAGTACACAAACTAACCATCTCATCAATTCCATAAAACTTTCATCTCAATCATCCATCCAACGGAACTTGGTTCTTTTATTATTTAATTGGGTGAGTGGATTCAAAAGCTATAAAACATTATCCAAAAATTAATGATAATATCTATCCAAAACACAAAAAATATGGACCTCATTCATAGAGTATGGTCTGATCCAATGTGCAATAACATTCCTATTAAATGGGTTAATTGATATATCCTCACTTGAGATTATAAGATCCAAGAATAAAAATTTTGGAAGCTAAAATTGAAAAATGGTAAAATTTTCATAAATAATAACCTTCCCTAGGTTGTTCATCACAATTATAAAATTATATTCATTTTCATTATTTCTCTCTAAATAAATAAGAATATCATCTATAAATACTACCACAAAATATTCAACGTATTCTCAAAACACTCTATTAATTATATCCACGATGATATCCGGGGAATTAACAATACAATGTGGAATCACAATAAATTTATTGTGTCCATACCTTGTATAGAATTTTTTCTTAGGTATATCCTCCATGACCCTCAATTGATGATATCATGAAAAAATATCAATCATGGAAAATTATTGGCCTCATATAGTTTATCAAAAAATTTATCAATTCATGGCATATGATTTCTATTATTGATAGTGATGTTGTTATATTCATGATAATAAATACAGATCCACATTTATCCATCTTTATTCATAAAAAGCAGAATAGGTGCACCCCAATGTGGCACACCTCTCCAAATGATTCCCTTGACAAGATTCTCATGGATTTTATTCTTCAGTTCATAAAACTCAAATGGGGATATTATATATCGAGCCATGGAAATAGGAATGGATCTAGGAATGAGTTCTATTAAAAACCCAACTTCACAGTTCATTGGATGACCTGAAAGCTCATCCAAAAAAACATCACCAAATTTCATCACAATAGGCATATCATCAATTGTGAGATTATCACCAACAAACTAAGATAAATTCACTATTTTAATAGGATTCATGACCCATACGATGGATTTAATTTCCATTAGAATTTATTTTTTTCATCACACTGATATGTGATCATATGTTGGATCTTAATATCAAAAATAACTTCCCATCCCCAGAAGCTGATGTCATATATATATATATATATATATATAATGAAATCCAATCAATTCCTAAAAAAACCATTGAATAAAAATGGTGTAATAATGATAAGATTTGTAGGATAATCATTCCCACAAACATCAACTGCATCAGATTCATAGACATGGGATGTTATTGTTATACCATTAGGGGAATTTTTTATCATATCTAATCATCTATTTTTTTAGGTTGTAATATAATACCCTTAGAAAAAGTATTTATATATATAATTCTATGTATATCTAAAATCAAATAAAACATTTTCAGTTCTATAGGGGAAGGTAAGTGTCCCATTCACCACATCTTTATTGTACTACTCTTGGGAAATAGTGATCGAATGATATTCCCATCCGAGTCTAGGTTTAAGAGGTATTTTATGTTGATAATGATCATTATCCTTCATATTTTGGCACCAATTATCAAAATTAACATATTCTTTTCATTTAAAACACTCTAATGTGTTTGGTGATTTTCTGTAACTTTCTCTTTATTTTCCTAATTAGGTACCTTCATCCAACCACTTCGACACCCAATTTTTTGATGACCATCCTTTACAAACATGATATATTTATTGGTTCCCCATACATATATCCCACCTGTTTCCTTCCACAATTCGAGCATAAGGGATGTCTTGTCTTCTTCTATGTCTGGTTTTTAAAATTTCCATTGAATTCACTATTTCTTTTCTTATCAAAACCATGAGATTGATGTGTAACTCCATTTTTCATATCCACCTTGAGAGCACATTAAATAATTTATTCATAGATATATAGGTCCATTATTGATAACTCCCTTCCAAGGCTTGGTTATAAGACCTAAGAATAATTGATCAACCTTACATCAGGGTTGGATGATAATACCAGATGCGTACATTCTAAGTCTTGAATTTTTCCACATAGGTACCAAAAGAGTCATCATCCTTATATTTCTACTCTAAGAATTCTTTCCCCATTTTTTAAAATAATATAAAGAGTGTACTAGATTAAAAATATGATTTTAAATTCATCCCACTCCGATGATTAAATTTATTCATTTTCACTCATGATCGTGATAAGGTTCTACAATGGGTCTATTTATGTATCCAAATGATAAATATATATAATGAAATTCACATTTATGAAATACTGATTAATATTAAATATCATTTGAATTATATTAATCCATTATTTAATTACTAGTAGATCAATGTGCCTAATAAATGAATGTTGTTGTTTTTCTCATGAATGACTTAACACAATTTTGTTCCTTTCTTTTCTTGTTGGGATGTTTAGCGTGATTCATATTTTGAGAATATTTTTTTATTATAGAAGCATGATATTTAATTCCATATCCCAATACACTTGATTTCCCCGGAGGATAATCATTGAACTACCCATCGCATTAAACATTGACATTGGTACTTCAGGTTCTTCCATTGACTAAAACCAAATAGAAGATTGTGAGAAAACATAATAATTTTATGAAATCTCATAATCAAGGAAAAATAATTACAAGATGTCCAAATTAGGAATCCTAATTTTATGAAACCTTATATTTAATCAAGGGGATTCGGGATCATTGCTGACACTATATGTTTTTAACATACAATTGTACTTATCCCAATAGTTCCTAGGAAAAATTTTCTCATCATAGTTTCCAAATGATATCTAAAAATTTCTTTGATACTAACAATATTTGTCCAAAAATTTCAAATAAATATATTACATCTAAATAGATGAACAGTGTTTACATAATATTTTAATCCATGGAAGAATCTTTATGGTTTAGTACCATAGGATCCTTGGAAACATTAACCAATAGTTCAAAACATATCTATATCATCACCCATTTATTTAATCATAATAATCACCCTTCATATACATATAATACTTAATACATTTCCTTACAATAAGAGAAAAGAAAACATAAAAAAGTTAACCTTAGATGACCGTTAAGGGTAAAAAAGTTAGGTATCAATGAAACTATAATAATAATGAAAAAATTGTTATGATAACATTATCATAACATTTTTAAACCATATCGTTCATTTAATTTATCACAATCATGAGTCACGACATAATTCATTAAAATTTATAAGATATGAATCACAATCTAATCTAAGAATATATGCCATGAGAGCAGAACAATGATATAAAAATAGAATTATGGAATACACATAAGCATATAAAATAATCCCTTAGTAGTCATGGATAAATTCCAAAGCAATAATAGTCAAATGAGTTCAATCATCAAACCATCATAGTAGTCAAGGTTCACTCCCAAGACTGTCATAGTGGCCATAGTACCTTATTTAACTAGGTTCACTCCACATTTTAGCCCAACATATCTCATGAGATATAAATATTTATCTAATGAACTGGAGGAATATATAGGTCAGTCCCATCACATAATTAAAATCATACATAGTTGTGTCATAATATTATAATGAATTAATCATATCAAAAACCTAGAAAGGAAATGTGTTTCATAACTTCTTCATCATTGTGTAGAATGTTGAAAACAAATGGGTTTAAAAAACATTGTGACATTATACTCATAAACACTACATAGAAACATTCAGTATTGTATCCTTATATTTTATGCCCATTAAATCATAAGTGAAATCAGTGGATATTTTCATTGAATAAAATAAATACCATTAAAAGTTCATTAATACATTCTTGAGGAAAATCCAAATTCAATTTTGAAATAATTTTTTTATAAAAACTACAAAAAAACATTAATGAAAAAAAATTATTTAAAAATAACCATATAATCATATAAAAAACTTAAAATTAAAAAATAGTCATTGTAGTGATAAAATCTGTCCAAGCGGTATAAGTAAAAAAATCATTCCTTTCATAATATTAAATAAACATTAAAAAGTATCTCATTTGGAAAATGGAATGAAATTCTATTTAAAACATTTTGTAAAAAAAACACGGATAAAAATTATATTGAAAATTAAAATAACAATATTACATAATTTCATTAAATTATTTTTAATATATATATATATGGAAGGAAAATATTTTTCAACTAAAGATAGAAATGAACTCAATTTTCCATAAAAAACTATTTTCGGTCTCGTGAGTATATAAGATGAGTAAAATTAATATTAACAATTTATTTAAATAAATAACCATAGGTGATGAAAATTCATGAGGTTATTAGGATATAGGTCATAATATTTCATCATTTGAAACTTAATCATAAAGAATCTTGATAAACAATGAGATTGTAACATAAAACCCCTTAGCTCGTGTTTTCAATTATTCTAATGTAATATATTCACCATTATAATAAATTTAAATTTATTATAATTATAGGGAAAAAATATTTTCATATTTATAATATCACATATGATCCCTTTATAACATTTCAACACCATCTATTATCAAAAATTCCTTATTACAATCATTATTTATGGGTGTAAACTGTTTTGTTAATCATGAGTTTTTCAATTCAGTAGTTTATATACACATACAATTATCTTGGTTCCATAATATATAGAATTAAATTAATTATATAAATATCATATATATTAATTATATACATAATTATACTAATTTATAAAATATAGAGATAGAAAAATGAACTACACTATTCATGGAGGCAATAAGTTGTAGGTATGCTTGAACATTGTATTCATTTTTCGATGGATGGTAGAACAGAATGGTCCATATTAATTCACCTTTAAAAATGATTACTATATCACACACACACAAACACACACACATATATATATAATATAAATCCACATTACAACCCATGTGAAATATAAATGAAAAATGAATCAAATCAATTCATGGAGGTGGTACTCCACATGTACGCACATGAAATGTCAATGATTCTCAAATGATATAATGGTAAGAAGGTAGAAATGATGTAATAATTATAGAAGTATATTTTATTCATAAATATAATTTATGAATATTAAAATAATTATAATACCCCTCAATAAAATATGGTGAAAAAATGAGTTGTATTTCTATACGGAGATTGTAAACCAAACGTACGCACGAGTTATACTATCACTTCTCATTTGATGAGAAAGAGGGTGTATATTAGCGTTTTAGTAAAAAAATTATAAAATTTCCATTTTATATAATATTAATGTATTATTTTATGATAGATACAATAGATTTTTAGGATGTGTATATGAGTATAAATGAAAGTCGTTGAGTAAGGTAATTACAAATTCCTTCTAATGACTCATTTAGATATCCTCTAAAGGTCAATAGTTGTAACAACCCAAAATTTTATTAATGAAATTTTATCCTTTATTTAATTTAATTTATTATTATGAAATGGTTATATAATACATATTCACATAATAAGTTTTATGTTTTTGGAATTTAAAATACAGTTTAGAATTGTTACCATTTCTAATATAGCCAATGAACAATGATAACATGATTAGTGTAAATATAGGGCTTTAAAAATCCAATATACTCATACCAAAGAAGTGATGACCTCATACAGTATAATTGCATCATATGAGGCCCATTTTTTGAAGCCCGAAAAAGGTGGTAGCATCACTAAGTGTTTCTCTTGACCATGATCAAGCCAAGCTTCAACACGTTAAGCTCGAATGGAATCGCCTGTGGTAGAAGTAGAAGTTAATTGAGATTACCACCTTAACGATGTTATTCAAGCTGCCAAAATGTTCTATCACTATCACACATCTTACTCTTAGGTCTTATGTTGGTGTTATAAGGTGTTATGTTACAAGACCCTATCATATTGATAATGTACATTTTTATTGTAATAATAATATACATTCATTTTATTATTGTTACTTTTTAAATGGTTTTTAAAGCACAAATAGTATATATAGTTAATAATCAATTTAGAAATCGATTTTGATGAATTAATGTATTTTTGAGTTAAATAACATTTAATTAAAATATTATTACTAAATTTCATTTTATAAAATATAAATAATCGCATAATTTTTATGAATTGAATTGGAATTTTTATTAAGGTTTGAAAACTGGTTTTGTCAAAACCCAATAATTTTAAATAAAGTTATATTTTTATTTTAAAATTTTATTTTTATATATTTATAAGTTTATTCATATAAAATGAATATTATTTTTTCAATCAGGATGTCAAAATTATCCAATGGTTATTTTCGCATGCTTTTCAGAGATAGTCGAATTTCTGGGTGACAATGAAAGATAATTGAAATATATAATGTGTTTTGTGACATCATAATGAACTAATAATGTATTAAAAAAATAAAATAAAAGGGTTATTCTGCCAACATATGTTTTACCATTAAAATAATTCGATATTTGATATGTTTTATTAATTTTACAATGCCTTAGTGGACCCTCCAAGACATATAAAACATTTTAACTTTTTAAAATTATTTCATTGAGAGTGTAAATCAACTCCACATAAGAAATCCTAATATTTTAATAAGTTTGACCATTGTCTTTATAAAAAAATTTTACCACTCAACTTTGGAAAAAACCAGGGGATGGTTTGTGGTTTTTATTAGTTTAATGTGTAGTTACCAAAACCTAAATAATAAATAATTTCCTCTCCTTCCTATATAAACCCACCCAATCTCACCTTACTCTTGACTCAAATCATTTGGAGCATCACCAAACCCGACCCTCCATTATATAGAATCCTCCAAAGGATCCTCAAGCTCCTATGAATTCCCTCTCATGCCTCTCAAAAACCTTTGGGGTCACACTTTCAAGTAAAGGATTTATTCCATTTTCATTTTATTTCTATATTTATTTATGTTGTTATACCTTTTATTAAATTAAAAATGTTCCGGTATTAATTCTCACCTCCCCCATAATTCCCTACATATCTTTTAATGATTAGAGAGAAATTTCTCTCTCATTAATACACCCCTTGTACATCATTTTCAATGCCGAAATTCTGTAAGGGATTTCCCTCTCTTCATTTATAATCAAGTAACTCTTTTATATTTTGATTCTATATTCAATTACATATGTTGGGATATAATGTTCCATGAACCCCTTTCTGTCCATTTAAAATATAAATTATTATAAATCCATTTCTCTCTCATCAAACCATTTTAAAATTTCTATTTTATGTCGTTATGCTGTCGAAGTTAAACCAAAATTTCCCAGGCCAAAATCATCGTGTAAGTTAATACCACACCCATTTATCTATAAATTGTATTAACCATTAGGCACATATACATGTTGATTTGGAAATTTCATTTCATTATTCCACATATCTTATTCATGTAATAAATTATGATGTTTAATTAATCCATGTAGTATGATCTATGTGGAAAACTTATTCGTGAACTGTAATGATTAAGAATGGTGCACCCTGATAGCACTCCAAAGAATTTGGTAAAGAATGCTGTCACGATATTTATTGTGCAATGAGGGTTTACTCATGATTATTATAGTGAAATGAGGGGTTACACATTCTAATTCATGTGCAATGATGATTTACAAATGCTCTAAGTGAAATGAACCTTAGCTCGTGATAATATCATGATAAATGTTGTTTCCACATTTCCATGTTATGATAAACATTATTTATCATTGAATTATGTTCATATTTCTCTTGTGCTTCATTGATATGACTATTGACTAACATGTAATATATTCTTTATGTAATTCCATTTTTACTCAATTATGGGACATTATAGCCCACCCGTTTCTTATGCATGTCCTCATTTTATCCCATGCAATGATATGTATAAAGGAATGTTTATGTCATGTAAAAGAAGTTTAAAATAAAGATGTGGTGTTTTAAGTTGTGATGTAATTTTCATAATTTTCCAAGACACTATACCTCTCGATCCTTAGAGTTTTCTTATGTTCAGGTTTATGTAATAAAGTATGTTTAAACATGTAATAAAGTTAAGAGTTTTTATAGTTGGTATCAAAGGGTTGGTTTAGTTATTTTTGGGATTAGGATCAGAAAACCCTAGTGAAATCCTTAGGTATAAGACTAATTATAATAAAAACATCCCTAAATATGGGTGATTATAGATTATGTGGTTTGTCAAGAAAGTAAATCCCTCTCTAGATACAAACAAATATATGTGGCTCTGGCATAGATGTATCTAGGGGTAAAACCTGAAAACACTTCTTTGAGCTAGACTCGAATGTGAACTGGTGCATGACAACAGGCCTTGCAACACTCTTGGTTCAACCCTCCTAAGGGATATGCTTTGGTAAATTGATAAGTATAGTATGAACTGTTATTATGGGAATAAAAAAATTCCCATAATAATATATGATAAGAGGTATATCACGGATATCAGAGATTGAAACCTATAAATTAATAAGTTAAGGAAATAAATGTATTTTATAAGTTATCCCTTTAATTTCCATGCATTCCCCTCTATATATTTAATATTTTAAAAATTCATATCCCAATGTTTGTATTGGATATAGTAGTACCAGAATCAAAAGATGAAATGTAGGGTTATCATATATAGTTCTACACATTCGTTTATATCCCAAATGTTTCGTAGAAAAATCCCAACACCACAACAAATCATGGAAGTAAAGATGTCAGTAATAACGAAAAATGAGAAAATTATTGCATCCCATCAAAATAAATACTCCACTGTCAAAATTTATGGATTGATCTTCCTGATGAACATTATTATACTCCATCTGGTGTAATTTGATTCAATTCATAGCATGGATCAGATTTCTCTATATAGTGCCGACATAAATTGTCGTGAGAGGGAAATCACTCTCTATAAGCAAAATCAGCCCCTAATTTGGTACAAGTGCATGGAGGAGGATGAATCTTCTTTAGCTACATAATCTCAAGCGTGGATATTAAATCCTTATAAGAATGTGTATCTTTCTCAAATGATTGATTCTAAGGATGAATCCATCATTGAAGAAATTTCTATTATGAAGGAATTCGCTAATGTGTTTTCCGAGGAATTGTATGGTCTTCCTCTTAGAATTGATGTTGAATTATCATTTGAACATATACCTGGTTAATTTCTAATATCCAATAATCTATATAGAATGGTTTTTTTGAAGCTCGAGAAGATAAATAAATAACTACAAGATAATCCAGATATAGGATTTATATGCACAAGTTCTTCGGCATCGGGTGCACCAGTCCTCTTTATCAAGAAATGGATGGGTCAATGCCTTTGCATTGATTATTGTGAACTCAACAATATCATGATAATGAACAAGTATCCTCTACCCCGAATTAATGACTTGTTTAACTAACTATGTGGAGCATAATACTTCTCCAATGTGGATTTTCGTTTAGGATATTACCAAGTAAGGGTGAAAAAAAGAATATCCCCAAGACTGCTTTTCATACATAGTACAGGAACTTTGAATTCATAGTAATGTCTTTTAGACTCACTAATTCACCAAAAATCTTCACAGTCTTAATGAATATAGTATTTAGATATTATCTCAAAAAAAATTTGGTAGTATTTATAGACGATATTCTAATGTACTCCAAAACCTAGTATGATCATGGGGAGAATCTAATCACTATACTAGAGACCATGCGAGAGGAGAATCTCTATGAAAATTATTGCAAGTGTGAGTTCTTATTGAAAGAAGTCTCATTCCTATTTCATATCATCACATGCAATAAGATATCTATGGATCCCTCCAAGATAGCTTCAATTGAGGGATGGTCAAGGCCAGCATCAGTGAAAGATATCTTTAGATTCCGGTGGTTAGTTGGATATTATCGCCAATTTGTGAAAAAATTATCATGATTGTCCAACCCTACTAGCAAGCTTATCCGAAAGGGAGTAATGTTTTCTAGTAGTGATAAATGCGGAGATATCATCAAGGGTTTCACAAGGAGGCTTATAAATACTCTCATGCTCACTCTACCCACATGTGGAGATCTTTTTGTGGTATTCAATGATGCTTTAAAGAAGGTATTGGGATATGTGTTGATGCATAATGACAAATTCATTGATTATTCTTCAAGGTATTTGAACGTTCATGAGTAAAACTGCCCAACACATGTTATGGAGTTGGGTGCAGTAATCTTTTCATTAAAAATTTAACAACATTACCTCTTTGGGGAGAAGTGTGAAATATATAAAAATCACAAAGGGCCCAATATATATTCACATAGAAAGAGATAAATATGTTCCAAAGAAGATGGTTGTAGCTGATCAAAGATGATAACTAATAAATTCACTACCATCTAGGGAAACCTAACAAGGTGGCAGATTCTATAAGTTGAAAGGATCCAGAACCTACTTCATTGATGATAATTGAAAAAGATCCAATCTTCGTAGATTTGATGATTATAGACATTGGAATCATAAATAATGGAACAAAATCAATCCTTTCACAAATTATTTCTTAACTATCTTTTTTGGAAATGATAGATTATGATAAAAAAGATGATGTTGGAATTAAAAAGAAAGTGGAAACTATCAGAAAAGGGAAATCCTTGTTGTTCAATGTTAATGAAGAAGGAAATGTGAGATTTGGGATAAGACTATGTGTTCCATCGAATCTGGAGTTAAAGAATGATCTTTGGGGTAATGCACGTAGTTCAAATTTCTCTATTCACCTAGGAAACACAATGATTTATCAATATCTCCACGAGAATTACTGGTGGGATAACATGAAGAAGGCGATTGCTGAGTATACATCAATGTGCCTGGTTTGTCAGCAAGTGAGTGCTGAGAGCCAGATGTATAAGGGGATGATGCAACCATTACCCATACACACATAGAAAGGAGAGAACATCATCGTTGAGTATGTATCTGGACTTATGAAGAAATACAAAGGAATCAATGCTAATTAGAATGTTGTGGATCATCTTAAAAGACTGCAGACTTCATTTCAATTCAAGAAGAATTCTCAGTGGATCAACTGTTATGAATATACATCAGAGAAGTGGAAAGGCTGTATGGAGTACCACTATCTATTGTATCAGATCGAGATCCGAGATTCACCTATGTGTTATGGACATGTCACCAATACACTCTGAATACTGAGTTGAACTTCAGTAAGGATTATCATCATCAAACTATTGGCCAATATGATAATAATATCCAAACACATTAAGAAATGTTGAGAACATGATGAGTGGACTTCAAAGATGAAAGGTATCAACATATTCCTCTCGTGGAGTTCACCTACAATAATAGTTTCCACTCATGAATCAAAATGGATCTTTATGAAGACCTTTATAGGATTCGGTGTAGAACAACGACATGTTGGGATGAAGTTGGGGACAAAAAATCCTATTTCCATAAATGGTCTATGTAATGGTGGATATGGTTATGACTATCCAGCAGCACATTAAAGCTTTTTAGAGTCGACAAAAGAGCTATGTTAATAATCATCATGGAGTCCTATAGTATGATGATGTGGACATGGTATTCCTATGTATATTACCGTGGAAGAGAGTTATAGGATATGGGAAGAAGGGAATGATTAGTCCAAGGTACATCGACCCTTTAGAGATCCCTGATCGCATTAGAGTAGTGGCCTATCAACCACCACTCCCACCAAACCTGCCTCAAGTACATTATATATTCCATAAATCACTCTTGAGGAAGTACATACCTGACCCTTTTCATGTACTAAATCCATTAGTGGTTCAATTGGATAATTACCTCTCTTATGAAGAGATGTCGGTGAAGATCTTATATCATAGAGAAACGTTCTATAGTATAAGACAATTCCCCTCATCAATGTGTTGTGAAAAAACCACAAGTTTAAATAAGAAATGTAGGTTTCAGAGGAAGTGATAAAGAAGAGTTACCTTCATCTATTTTAGTGTGGGAAAAATAAATTTCGGGGGAGAAATCTCTTAAGGGGGAAGATTCTAATGACCCAAAATTTTATTAATTAAAATTCTTATTGATCTAATTGAAAGACTTATTATAAAATGTTTATATAAAACATAATATACTCTGTGGTTTTATTTTTATGGATTTTAAAATACCGTTAAGAGTTGTTACAATTTCTAATATAGTCATTGAACATTGAGTAGATTATTATTATAAATATAGGTTTTTAACAAATCCAATTTACTCAAACAAAAGATGTGATAGACTCATCTAGTAGAATTGCTCCATATGAAGCCCATTTTTTAATGTTTGAACAGGTTTTTGCTTCACTGGGCATCACTCTAGACGAAGCCCATTATGAGCTTCAAAAGTTTAAGCTTAAACAGAACTATGTACGGGATAAGTGGAAGTTGGTAGAGATGACCACCCGAGTGACATTATCTAAGCTGCCCCAATAGTTTGTCACCATCGCACACCTTACCCTTAGGTGATATGTAGGTTTTTAAGGGGATATTTAACAATACCCTATCACAATGATTAGGTGCCTCATTTTTTATAAAAAATATATATTCATTTTATTATTTTTACTTTGTAAATGGGTTTTAAAGAACAAATAGTATTTTTAGTAAATATAAAATTTTGAAATCTATTTTCATGAATTAATTGATTTTTGAATTAAATAATAATTTAAAAATATATTATTACTAAATTAAATATTATTAATTATAAATTATCATATAATTTATATGAATACAATTGTAACTTTTATTAATGTTTGAAAACTACTTTTGTCAAAATCTATGAATTTTCAATAAATGTCAGTTTTTTTAAAAGTGAAAATTCAAATATTTAGAAAATTATTCAGATAAAATGAATATTAATTTTTGTAATCATGATATCAATATTATACAATAGTTAATTTTTCATAATATTCTGAGTCAATGGAATTTTTGGGTAAAAATTAAATATCGTTTAAATATATAATGTGTTTTATGACATCATAATGACTCAATAGTGATGTAATAAAATACTATAAAAGAAATATTCGGCCAATATAAGGTTTAAATTTCATATAATGTGATTTTAGATTTATTTTATTATTTTTACAATGCCTTAGTGGACCCTCCAAGACTTATAAAGCATGTTAACCTTTTAAAATGAAATCATTGCGAGTGTAACTAATCTATACATAAGCTGGAATACTATTTTAATACGTTCATCCATTAGACCTATAAAATAATGTTTTACACTCATTATTTGTATGAAAACATGGGTAAAAACCATGCGATGGTATGGGTTTTTTATTAGTTTAATGTCTAGTTTCCAAAACCTAAATAATAAAGAATTTCATATCCTCTCAGATATAAACCCACTCCATGCCCAATTACTCTTCATTGATATCATTTTAAGGTACAAAAATAACTTCCCTCCTCCCTCTTTAATCCTTCCAAGGAGCCTCAATATCCCAAGAAGCCTCTATCAATCCTCTCCTAATCCTTTGGTATCACACATCCAAGTAAGTGATTTCTTCCTTTCTAATTTTTTTCATAATTTATTTATGTTTTTATACCCTTTTAATTTCAATTAAAAATGTAGGGGTATGATTTAGAACCTCCCCATACTTCCCTCCTTCTGTTTCAATGAATAGAGACCACTTTCTCTCTCTTTAATAGCTCCCACGTACACCAGTTTCCATGAAGATATTTTGTAAGGGACTCCTCTCTCCTCATTCACATTCAAGCAATTATTTTATATTAGGCATCCAAATTAGATTACATAAGTTGGGATATTATATTCCAAGAACCCCTTACTATCCATTTAATGTATATAATATTAGATTTCCCTTTCTCTCTCATCAACCCATTTTATGATTTTTATTTGATGTCGTTATGTTGCTGAATTTACAAAAAAGAAATTCCCATTCAAAAATAATCATGTAAGTGAATACCTTTCCCATTTTCTCTAAAAATGGTATTCACCTTTATGAACATGTACTTGTTGATTGAGGGCTTAAATTTATGTATTCAACATCTCTTATTCATGTATTAAATTATTATTTTTAATTAATCCATGTTTTATGATCAATGTGGCACACATATGCGTGAAATGGAATGATTACGAATGGTGCACCCTGATAACACTCCAATGCATTAGGTAAAGAATAGTATCACGATACTCCATGTTAAATTATTGTTTAATCATGAAAATTAAACTACTGTAAGGGTTTACTCATGATAATTAATGTGAAATTAGGGTTTAATCATGCTCCTTGTGCAATGAGCCTTGGATCATGCTAATATTATGTTAAATGTTGTTGACACATTTCCATGTTTTGATATCCTTTCTATATCATTCCTTTATTTTCATGTTTCTATTTTTCTCCATTGATATGAAAATTACCTAACATGTACTATAAATTTCATGTTATTCCTTTTTACTCCCACACTGGGCTTTATAGCTCACATTTTTCTTATGCATGTCCTCAGGTTATCCCATGAAATTTTAAGTACGAAGGAAAGTTGTGGTCATGTAAAATATTTTTTCAATAAACATGTTTTTTTTGAGTATTTACGTAACGTTCCTAATTTCCCAAGACACTAGACCATTCGATCCTCAGATTTGTCTATAGTGCATGATTATGTAATAAAGCATGTTTATATATGTAACAAAGAGCAGGGTTGTTATAATAGTTGTGGTATTTTTTGAATTACATAACCTCTATAATAAGTATAGGTAAGTTCATAATAAAAAAAAATATTTTTTTAGTCGTACTAGAAGGCTCAAAGTGGTGTAAATAAGTGAGGGAGGAGGTACACATTTATAATTGATGTAAGATGCACTTTTGAAATTTCTCAAAAGATTAAATTATAATAAATTAATTCACAATTACAATTAACTAAATTAATATTAAATTAAATTAAGGTAGGATATGGTTTTAATCCCGTCAACCTATAAAATGTATACATATTTCTGTAATTTTAAAACCTATCTTTTTTATATTAACCCTTTTTTTATAAATTTTACTTTTATTTATGGTAACAACTTTTCAATATTAAAGGTTCATTATATTTACAAATAAGCGGAAAATTTCCTATAAATGGAAAATTTATCACATTTTTGACCATATCATATCCACATTGAATTATTTCCTGATATTCATGATTTTTAAATAAAATAATAAAATAATAAAACAATATTTTGATAAAATAACGTTATTATCAAATTTGACACTATTCCTTTTGATTTAAAATAATGATAACTCCATATTACATTATAATATATTTAATTCAGAAAAATTTTAATTTCCTTGATATCTTGCAATGCATAAAAAATCGAGATTAAGAATCACAGTTTAGTCACGCATTGTGCACTAAATTTAAAAATTATTTTAAAAATATATATAAATTTTATTTGAAAAAATATAAGTCATTTAAAAAAAATATAGATTATATTTTTAAGTGTTTTTGGTATTTTTCTGAAAATTTTCATTTGTGATTATTAGTGAAAAAATAATGAATTTTAATTTTGAACAATTCTCTTTTCACTTAAATAATTTATGATGTTAAATTATATTTTAAATTTGATTTAATTAAATAATATATAAATATAATATCAATTAATTCAATTTAGGTCCTTGGAATAACATTCAGGTTGTATTTTGATATAAAAACGTTATAAACATTTTAACATTTTAACTGTAAAACCCCTCTTTCTCATCGCGTCTCTTGGATTAATATTAAAATATATTGTACCACTATAGTGAGTTGAATTTGGAAAAATTGACTTCATATTTAGAATCTAAATAATTTATATGAAATTCTATATTCAATAAAATTATTTATAATAATGATTAGTGAAAATAGTTAAATCTGGTTACTACGACAAAGGTTATGTTGAGGTAATGCGCATTACATTAGTTTTTATTGAAGTTAATTTTATACAGACACGAATTTTATTTAATAAATTGGAATTCATATTTTAAATTTGAAAACATAAATTATCTTATAAATATAATTTTAATTTTACTATTTAAGGATAAATTTCCTAGTAAAAGAAAAAGATGCAACTTACAATGGTAAAAAATAAAAGGATAAAATTTATTAAACATAAAGATTAAGAAACAAAATGATAATAATTTCTTCCATTTTGTGTGATGGGGATGTTTCTCGACCACATAAATCATTCCATCAATTATTATTCTATCGTTGATCCACTATAGTTATAGGAATAGACCCAAAAATGAAAACTTTGGAGTATTTAAAAGTATGGTACTCCTCAACTATAAATTGGATATCAATACCTTAACTTCTTCACACCCATCAATCAATTTGAATCATCCAAAACCTCCCCAAATAACTTTAAAAATTACCTCATATCATCTTAAAATCCTTGTTTTTTTCCATAAATTCATCCTATGATGTCTTCAGTTCAATACTAAGGAGGATACCTTAAGAAGAGGTAATGTTCTTCAACGAGCATCTTTATTTTACTTCTTTCTCCTCCACCTTCAGTTTTTATTAAATATTGTTTAAATGATAACCTCACTTTCATCCATATACTATGATATTTTTATAATATGTTAATTACCAAAATCAGTCTCCACATATATCAAATAAGTTACAAAAATTATCATTTATTTGTACGAAAGAATACCACCTTACAAACTAATGCCTTTATTTTTTCATTTCAACCTATAAAGAAAGGGTATTATGATGGATATAAATATAGTATTTATTATTTATAACATTATTAGACCATTTTAACCACTATATCATATTTACATCATTACATTCTATTCTTTTGGAGATATAATAATGTTTCTCATGTTACCGTGGAAAACCATGTCATGAAGCGATGTGGTTCGCCTTTCACTAATGATTAAAATGAAAAGTGATAAAGATACTTTTAGTTATTATATGTGATATACATGAAGTAATTATGATATCAATTACATATTTTTCATTATTTTAATATAATAAATTTCATTATCTTTCTTTCCATTTCACTCAGGTAAATATTATAGCATCATTCGTGTATTGTGGACTACCGCCTTTACGAAGTAATGTGATACTCTCTTCATAAAAACACCACATGTATGATATATATGAATATATAATATGGTATTAATGATATTATGATAATTCCTTGATGTAAAAATTAAACATACCACATTTCCATAATTATAGGCTAAAAATGGAAACGTTACTCATGTGTACATGCAACATATCATCTCCATGATAAAAATGTACTTAATTTTTAATAACCATGATTCACGATTGGTTTTAAAATTGAAATTAATGTTAAAATATGATAATTAGTTCATTTTTAATATTATGGAAATGATATAACAGTGTAATATGTCAAAGAACCCGACCATTCATGATAAAACATGCTAAAGAAAACAAAGAAATTAACACACAAAACAATTAAAATAACGAATGATTAATAATAAACAAGTAATGATATTTTATAAAAGTATCATTTATAATATTACAAATAATAATATGGTTCTTTTAAAAATTAAAAATTTGTTTAAAATATCTATAGATAAGGATATATCATGTTCAACCGAAAGTAAGCTTAAGG
The DNA here is from genome assembly GCA_963277665.1 of Viscum album. Lineage (NCBI taxonomy): Eukaryota > Viridiplantae > Streptophyta > Magnoliopsida > Santalales > Viscaceae > Viscum > Viscum album. Next base: position 658,381 of record CAUJRU010000001.1, read on the forward strand.
TCTGGAATTTCATCTTAATTTACATTCTACTAATTCTTATTTTTTATTATGAACGGATTCACTTTTTTGGTGGTGTAGAAACTAACATTTAAAATGTGATATTATGAAAACATCAATATTCATGGGATTTTATGTCTCATTTTGAATTATTTCATCTAACGTGATTTAAATTGAAAATTAATAAGTAGTAAATTTTATTTAGAAATTACACTCTTTTTTATTGGTAACATTCCCTTGTAATAATCAATTTTTAAATCATTATTTGGAAAAAACATTTATCTAAATATCTATAATATTTTTAATAGATATGATTATTTCATAAAATATATACCATTTTTAAAATATGGTTTTTAATTTTATGTTTATTTAACTAACTATGTAAATATTGATAAATCCTTACCTTTTAATCAATTCAGATATGCGATGTTTTTGAATACTAATTCATGGATTAGATTTATTATTTGATATAAAATGAATTATTTGTACATAGAGTGATTGGTGGGGCTCGTTATAATATTACCCCTCATTGAATTTGTAGGACTAATAAGGAAAATTATGTTTTCCAAATTTAACATTTTTCTACCTCTAGTATTTAAACAACCTTATGAAAGTTCTGAACAGTTGTGGTATGATAATTCCTGATGTCATGGTGTTCAATAATTAAGCATTTACTTCATTAATATTTTAGTTATTATTATCCATAATATTTTCACAATGATATTATCTCTAGATGGATTTCGTTCTGAATTTATTGATTAAATGGAATGGGTTTCAATTATTTACCCCAACATAATGATTTCGTCATATATATTCATACAATAATGTTATGTAAATGGTATGTGTGTTATGTTATTTAGATTTCTATATTGATTACTATTCAATGATTCATGAATGGTTCTACTATACCTAAACCTTACTGAGTAATAAATCTCACCCTTATTTTTTTCCCATCCCATGGTTTTGAAGATGAATCCTTTAAATGAGTTTTCAAGGATGCAATACACTTTTTTGGGATGTACTATATTTTATTTTATCTTATCAATGTAAAATGGGTTTATTGTATTTATCTGGTTCTTTAAAACTATTATACTTATTTGTCCCTTCGTATTCAACCCAATTTATCGATGCCAATGTAATAATTAAGGCACCATCTTCAGACTACTAGTGTTCGGGTCACTACACTTGTTATCAGAATAATTATAGTAGAATTATTTGGAACTAGATTTAGTAAAAAATAGATTAAATATCATAAAAATATAATGTAAATTGAGTATATATATTGAATAAAATCCAAATGTTTTCATAAGATAGATATTATGTGGGGTTTCAGTACAATACATCCCTATCTGGACACTAAATGTGGATGTGGTTTTGGAACAGATGTACATAGGTTTAATTAATTTTAAATGGGAACATTGGTTTTGACCTAATCGTCTATTGGTGCATGATTGTGGGCCTTACAGCACACCAGGTTTGACACTCTTGGGGGATATACTTAGGATAATTAAATTTTTCATTACAAACCATTATGAAAGATTTTAAATAGGGATAACATCAAATAAACAATGTTTATGATTGATTGATTATCTAATCTGTCATGACCCATCCCCCAAGGCCCATGATGTGAATACAAAAATCCTGCCTTCCATATGCCAGGGGTTGGAAACTAGCACTGGAAAGTCATAACCTAAAAATTTAAGGTTTTTCCTCAAACCTGTAGACACAAAGATTGGGCACACTGTGCGCAAGTATAACACAACGGAATAAGAAATGTTGAACCACAAATCAAAACCTCAATTGAGTGTAAAAGTATGTAAATAAAGTAAAATGGGCCAGAATAGAAGCCCAACTAAAATGGAATATAGTTAAAAAGGGAAAATATCTCATGAGGTCGCCCGCCATGGATCAAACCTGAAGCGTAGGTACAACTCGCCACTATGGCTCTCCACATTAACTAGTCACCTCTGTACTCCGTCATATCCTGGCTCCCTGAGTCTCAATAAGAGATGTTGATCGTCTACACATGACTCATCATGGTATGTGTGAATCCGGTGAAGTGGTGAATATAACACTACTCAATATGGACCCCGAGGCCCCTGAGGCTCTCTCATAATTCCACCAAGGAATGACCGCAAATCATGATACCAAACACAAATCACAAAGATAAAACCAATCTCCCCAGGTATATAACATAAGTACATAAGTATTTATGATTAGTCATAAATAAAGATCATATTATTATTTTGAGATGATTTGTTGCTAACCCACTCAAGATCGATAGATGTTGACCCACACAGGATCGCTAAGGGATGACCAACACAGGATCGTTGAGTGCTGAACCACACAGGATCGATAGATGGTCACCCACACAAGATTGCTGAGTGATGACCCACATTGGATCGATATATGTTGACCCACAAAAGATCACTGAGTGCTGACCCATAGAGGATCATTGAGTGCTAATCCTGGGAGGATCACTGAGTGCTTCCCCATGGAGGATTGTTGAGTGCTGACCCACACAAGATTGTTATACCTTCATTAGGTCACAACCAGCCCCTGGATTGGCACACTATGCATGCTTTTTTTCTGTAGGATCTGATCCATAATCTGTCAACTATATTTTATCCTCCACAATTTCCCATGACGATGTAACTTTATTACCCGTCATATCATAAGGGTTCCAATGTAACAGACGACGCATCAATCGTACCCCCGAGTCTGTAAGTTATAAGCATTTTAGTGTCGAGGGTCCGTTTGGATTCAGGTTCAATCCAACCCGGGTGTACTCTAACATTATTGAAAACACATGATGAGTATATTGAAAGGACCATCTCACCCTATGGGTTTTGGCATCATAGACAGTTTGTCAAACCATCCTTCAGTATAGGAGAAATGACCATTTAAGCGTAACTTGGCCGAAGTGGTCCGGGTACGTTTTGACCCTGTAAAAGCAACCCGACCTATCCTGCTGGGCCCATCCTAAAGGGGCTGGGCTTGGCCCAGTTTGGCAGTGCCCTGTCTGGCACACTGGGATGCGGTTTTAGCCAGGTGAGCTGGGCCGTAGAACCGCTCGACCCTCTAGCATGGCGTGGATGGAACACTGGTCGTGGGTCCGCTCCCTTTCCAAATGGCTAATCCATTCGGGTTTCATCATCAGGGGTGCTGGTTGGCGCCACTCCACCTGGTCGGTCCATTTAGACCGGTCACCCGTTGGATCTGTGGGGAAGTGATCCACCCTCTTCCACGGCTCGAAGCAGTAGCTTTCTCTATGGTGCACTACCACGACGCGCCTCCCAGCATCAACACGGCCGGTGACGGGAGCCCGCCCCATTCGTCCATAACAGCTCGAATCTGTGGACCTCCTCATCAACGCTGCACCATCATCTATGCGGCCGACATCGGCAGTCAACTCTTCTCCAATACGGCGCCTTCAGATGCCACCTCCTCTTCACGACCAATGGGATGAAGCCTCCACATTCTCCAATCGCTGGAACTGCCGCGCCGGTAATGCTTCTGTAGGCATCCGGTGAAGCTCTGGAGCTCCATTTTCACTTCCGACTGCACCTACACCCCCACCCCCCAGTGCGATTCCATCACTATGTGGCTCCCGGTTTGGACTTTCCATGTTGTTTCTCAGTCACCGATGAAGAACACAACATAACCAATAACATCAGAGGGTCTGAGACTTGTTCAGATCATCCCGCACACTCCATGTTAGAATTATAATAAGGGAGGAGTTGATACATTATCAAGAGGCATGAATTTGTAAACTCTTAGAAATAAATCAATAAAAACGCCAACCTTGAACGTGTTGGAATTATTTTTGGATTAGTGGGATGAATCTGTGCTCAAAGGTGTACGTCATCGCTCGACATTGTCCGGTTTGAATAGTCCAATGGTTATTGAGGCTCCATTATAATGATGGTTGAACACATCGTTGGAACATTGTAAGAGGTTCCTCTTGTGAGTGCATATAAATCATGCCCATGATTTGCTTAAATAGAAGAAAAGAAGAGATCGAACAACCACTCCATTAATGATGTTCATTAATACATTAAATTAATGAACCAATTAGTTCTCCCAACAGTGCTGTAAATAAACCAAGTGTAACCATCCAATAAAAGGTTTGGCAACCCACCGGTCCCGCCACTTCCACTAAAAACATACAAGGATATAAATAAAACAACTCTCTGTGTAATTTTTTTTTTGTAAAGTCCAAAAAAATAAAATGTTCATCTGACCCTTCTGGTCGATGTTAGGATTCCATTAAGATAATCATAATGCTTTGTATTCAATAGTTCCCTCAGATTTTAAATTCGAGCACCAATTAAAAAGATAGAAATCGTTGATTGAACAGTTATTGAACGTACCTTAAAAAGTTCAAAAATCTGTTCCATGCTCTCCGGGCCTCATATTCATGTGACGTCAATTTTTGCAGACTCGTAATAAATCCATTAAATTGAAAAAATTACAAGGAATTTATGGGTCATTACATTCTCCCCAAATTAGGGATTTTTGTCTTCAAAATCCACATAATGCTTAATTAAAAAAATTGTAGTACTGGTTACGAATCTGAGCCTCCCACTCCCATGTTCTCTCCTAAAGATTCTCGTGTTGCTACCAAACGAGCACCAAAGGAATCAACTGCCCACGAAGGACCCACTCCTGTCGATCTGTTATCTCCGCTAGGAACCTTGTGAACATCACCTCATCTTCAATGTCCAACTCGCCCAGTCGATAACATGTGATGGATCATGCACATACCACCTCAGCTAGGACACATGGAAAACATGATGGACCTGGTGCATCTATAGGGGGAGAGCTACACGGTATGCCAGCTCTCCCACTTTGTTGAGAATCTGGAAAGGTCTGAATGTAGATACCCAAAGCATGACGTACATGGACATTACATTACATTTTCAGAATACTTAATACATAACAAAAACCAACTCCCAAGGACCGTAATAGTTTAGTGTCTTTGGAAACTCAGAAAATATTCTTCTAATCTTGGTGAAAGATCTTCAACATCTCCATAAAAAATATCTTCCCCTTTTGTTTTCTTACCTAAAACCTTTCTTTATATCCAGGTGAAAAGAAAACATATAAAGGGTGAGCTCAAATGACCAGTAAGGGTAAGCATGGAGAAAAAAAACAAAACATATACATTTTAACATAAAAACATTAACATAATGTTTAAACATCAAAATCTTGAGCAATGATATAAAACATGGCAGTACGTAAGGCATTGATCATAATAGAACATCAATCATGATAAAATAGCTTTGAAATAAAACTTGTAATTATGGAAAAACATTAGGCACATGATATGATTTCTATAGTAGCCAAGGCATTGTTGCCAAGACCATCTTAGTGGACCAAGTCCCTTACTGAACCGGGTTTAATTGCTGTTCCAACCCTGTATTACTGAACCGGATTTACATGCCATTCCATCCATGTCTATCTATTGAGATATAAATCATTACCCAATGCATTGGAGGTAGATATAGGTCTCAACCATATCATAATGAAATCATTCTTACGTGTTCCACAACATTAACATAAATCATTCATCATAACCCAAAGCACAAAATGGGGTTCATAAACATAATCCCATCATAAAATAATCCATATAAAACAAATAGATATCATTTCATCATAATAAAAATGAAACCATGTAAAATATAGATACATTATACTTGAAAAATAATCTTACTTAATAATTTCATCTTAGATGGAAAATAGTTTTGACAAAACACTTGAAATTAATTCTTGAGGATAATATCATTTCTTCTTCAAAATAATTATATTTTTTGAAAATGCCATGAAATTTTAAAAGAACGGGATTTTTATGAAAACAACCATGAAATATTGTAGAGTAATATTCTTAAAAAATGATGTGTTATGAAACCGTAAAAATCTTTTTGTGCCGTATAAGTTAAAAAAACATTCTCCTCGTACTTTTTTCAGAAAAGTCAAAAAGTTCCTCGTATGGTAAACAAAAGAAATATTCCTTTCATAACATGTGGTAAAAGTAAAAAATTGGTAAAAAGGACTTTAAACATACATACAAACACTTTTATAAAACATTGACATGGATGATCACAATAACCCCGATAAATAATAACGAATAAACAATCTCGGATAAGAAAGAGATTGGAATAATTATCCCTTACCTTAGGTCTGATACGTTTCGTACGTATCCGAACCTTATGTATAATGATTTATGTAATGTAAGTGACTTATTACAGAATCATATTCATTGTTATGATATCATATATGGTTCACTTATGACTTTATATTACCCGTTCTTTTGGAAATTCCAAGTTAAAACAGCGTTTTGGGTAAAATCGTTTTATTTATCGTATGTGATAGGACTTGTTGTTCATGGTATTGTTATTACTTATATCATGATTTAGTTTCTTCCAGAATGTAAATCATTATTTATATAGCATATATATTCAGTATATATATATATAATAGATTGATAAATGAAATGAAATTCACCGTTTATGGGGATGGTAGGACATACGCACGCATGACCGTTGTTTTCTTTTCCTTATTGACTTGAATGGAAGTAAGTAGATGAAATATATATATATAAATCCAGTAGATTTATCAGGTAATATATATCATTATTATTCATTATATATTCTTTATAATCCTTCTTGAGTGGTTAACATGGAGAATAAATCTCATCACGTCATGGAGATGGTAATCCGTACGTACACACGCGTGATGATATCGTTCCCATAATTATTGAATTTAATTGTAGTGGGTGATATAATATCTCAAAATCAGTATGATATTATAATAACTATATATACTTATTATTTACACCATTATACCCATCCAAGTAAGGTGGTGGTGGAAAAAAATATTACACCACGACGTGGAGACGGTATTCTGTACGTACGCACACACAGTGATTTCGTTTTTCATAGGATGGATAGAATTTGAAATAGGGTTATTTCATATTTATAATAACATATAAGTATATTAGTGATACTGATGTTATTAATTTATGATGAATCAAATAAATAATAATATGTATAAGAATAAAGAAACTTGAAAGAATCTGTAGAAGAGATTACCTCTTCTTCGACGCGCCCCTTTTAAGCTTCCTATTAAGGGACTAGAGTTGGTATTTAGAGGAGACCAGAACCTCTATAATTTTTATAGGGAAGTTGATAAGGGAAATGTTCTGGGGTTGGCCGAGCATGAGGCTCAAAATTGTGTAAAGAGGAGAGGGAGGAGGTGCCCTTTTATAAGGGAGGAGAGGGGCACCTTAGGAAAAACGTAAAATATTATTTTATAATAAAGTCATATTCGGTTTATAATAGCTCCAAATTGATTTATTTCGAAGATAATGAGGGGATGGGTCGAAAACTCTCAACCTATTGGTTTTAAAAAAGTTTTTGTTACTATTTTAACCTTATCATTTAGATATAACCCTATGTTAAATAATTTAACTTTTACCGTGTCTTATTGTTTACTTACAGTATAGGTTTAATAAACATACTATAACAAGACAAAAGAACCCCATGTGGTTAATTATTAATATATATAACCTTATCTAAGTCATTTGGCCAATACTTAGATTTTTAGGAATATAATAACAATTAATAATATAATATTTATTTTAAAAAACTATTTTTTGTCAATTTTGGCACTATTTTGTAAATGATTTTTTTGAAAATCATAACAGCATTATTAGTTAAAAAAAACATAATTTAATCAATAACAACATGTCATATTAACCTTGAAAATATGTGGAATTCATCAAAATTCTCAAATTAAATTTAGTTGGGTATTTATAACATCAATTATGTTAATATTTCATTAAAAAGGTAATTATTGCATCACATTGTGTCATAAATAAATTAACATATATAATGTCTAAAATTTATAAGTAAAATTCCATTATGTAGGAAATATTTTTAGCTTTTTAATTAATATTTATAGTCGAATTTATCTTATGTATAACCCTATATTAAAAATGTTTTAGTTATTGAACATTGATTTTAACTATTTTAACACTTCTTTAAATAAAATAATAATAAAAGTCCTAATCTAATCCATGTAGACCCAACTGATAATATTTTATTCCTAAGGTTGTTTTTGGTCGAATTAATCTTATCCAATAGAATTATTACATGTGTTAGGAAAATAATAATATCATTGTTACCCTTAATTAACCAATTTGCTTTTAACAGTGGTAAATAAAAGTAAAAAGATAATATTCACTGAAAATTATTATTATCATATTGAACCACATTTTACTCCTTTATATTAACCGTGTATCTCGGATTTTCGAAATTCTTCTCACAGTAGAGGAAAAATTACATTTTATGTAAAATTTCAAATTCTCCTAGGATGTGGGTAAAAGACGGTGAAAAGTTCAATAAAATTTTTATATATCTAAAATTATTATAAAATGACTCCACTGAATTACATTGAACATATATAGTTATTATGAATCAATTTTTGACCAAAAATAAATTTAAATAAAATAAATAATTATTTAAATAAAACGTTGGTTTTTATATAGTAACTCAGTGTTTTCACTATTCATCAAAAATTGAAAGTATTATGAAAAATAAGAAAAATTCACCCCAGGCTAATTTCGATATTACGAATCCAAAAATGAAGTCCATTTTTAATGATAAAATTTATAAAATTTCAAAAATTTGGTATTACTATTCATAACCGCTAGTTCATAGTAAATTATAATAATTTCTCGTTTAGTGAAACTTGTTATTGCGTACTACACGTGCTATCGAAGAAGGTCTTGATTGCATATAATGCAAGCCAAGTCAGGGCTGCATGTAGTGAAATCTCTGTTTGGTGTTGCGTATAACATAATCAAAACTTATTTTATTTATACATTAAAAAAAATCTATACTTAATGTTTCCTAGAATAATTTCCAAAAAACAAACGTGAAATTGTGTGTAACACGAGCCAAGAATAGTGTTTTGTAAACTGAAAGAAAATCTTGGTGTGGTGTATGATAGAAAACATCAAAGAAATTAAAAAATAATATTGCTCATAAAATCTTGGGGTGTTACATTCTACCCCCCTTAAAATGAATTTTCCCTCGAAATTCGTTGGGGTTATAAATGGTTTACTACTTGAAAATTTCTTTCATAGAAACCCACATCATAAAAAGGAATAATAAAACATCATTTTAAAAAGTAAATTAAGAAATGTAATAGTTACCCAGATTAACTCATCACTGGGTTTCCACATTGGAAAACATAGGTGGAAATATGGATATGGAAGAAAACTCTGACCATCTAGTTCTGATTGAGAGTGGTAGAGGACATGGCTATGAAAAAGCCAACAATCTCAAAGCCATAAATTTGTGATGATTTAAGGTACCATCAGATTCATTGGATATAAGGGTTCTAGGATAATGTTTTTTGTTTTCAAGATCATTTCCCTAATGTTGAAAAATATTTGAATTAAATGAAATACTTACTTGATTTTGGTAAAATCTTACCGTTGTTTATGCCTTGAACAATTTCCACTTCATATCTTAAAGAAATAAAGTTGAATTTGACTTTTTTGTAGTGTTAGCAGATCATGCGATAGAATGATAGGTCATTCCATCTGTTTCTATCGCAAAAAGTTTATCACAATTTATTAAATATACATAAGTCCATTTATGGTGAGAATAATCATATATGGTTGCTAAAATGGACTTATACTTCCTCTATCATAGCGAATAATAAAATAAAACTAGTTCTTACTAACCAGTGACTTCCTGTAGGCCAGTGGTAGGCGATAAAGGCCTGTCGCACTTCGGTTGTGGGTTCGATTCCAACAGCCTTGTCCAACGTGATGGGTTGTTGCCCATCCTACGGGTTGTCCTTTTTCTAAAACTATACTATTATAACATTACAGAAATAATATCAAAAAAAATTTCTAGCCATAAAAAATACTATTTGGTTCCAAAGATAATCCAGTACAACCTTAAGACTTATCCAAACTACATATGTCTAATCTCATAGTATAAAGAAAACTATTACTGGAATGTTCATATAACGAGCACGCGAATATCATCATTTATCCCAAATATATCTTGTTGATCGCATTCCAAACATGGGAATACATTAATAATGTATTCTCTTGAAAAATGATTACTTATTGAACCTTAGTGAAAACATGAATTTAGATAAAAGTTAACTCTTTCCACATACCAAAATCCCAAAATTTCTATATAATCAAACCATGATATAACTTTTTCCATATATCAGTCATGAGCTCATTTCATTTTTAGTTTATCCCTTAATTATGTGCATATCATCTTCTTTCTAAAAATATTTCAATCACTTTTCATGGTTACGGGTACCATATAATTATTGAAAACCAATACACTGATATTCCAAAATTCCATGATACCATAAATGAGATTCCATGATACTATTTTGAAATCCCATTACATAAACACTTAATCATTCCACAACATCATTTACATACTCAATATCACTAACAGTGATCACATGTGATTTCCCTTTATCCTTTTCCATAAGAGGTTGCTCACGTTGATCATCATTAACCATTGTATTAGGGAATTTATTAGCATAATTCCCCATTTTTTGCACATGAAGCATTGATGTGTTGGTGGTGCCTTCTCTATAGTCTTTTCTTTATTCACATCATTAGAAGCCATTTTTCCATTACTTCAACACTCATCTACTCGATTACCTTATTCTCCACAATTAAAAAATTTTATAGTCCCTTTAAGAAAATCTCCACCATGCTTCTTTCCACACATTGAGCATAAAGAAACATTCATCTTCTTTTCACCATTATTCTGAGATTTCTCCCTGAAATCCATCTTTCATTTCTTGTCAAAACCATGAGATGGATATGAAACACCAACTTCCATTTATACCTTCATAGAAAAAGGCACAATTTCTTCATATCTACTGAAGTATCTTATAGTTAATTCCCTTCGAAGACTAGGTTTTAAGCCACTGAAGAATCGGTCAACTTTACATTCAGGTTGGATGATAATGCCAGATGCATACCTTGCAAGCCTTGTAAAATTCGCTTCGTATATACCAATGGAATCATCATCCCTTTGCTTAAGCTCAAAGAAATCATTTTCCATCTTTCTTCAAATAATACTAGGGAAGCACTTATTGAAAAATAAGTTCTTGAACTCATCCCATTCCATGGATTCAATTTCATCTCGGGGCCTTGTTTTCTTAATTAGAGTCCACCATTGATCTGCTTTACCTACTAAACGGTAAATATCCAGAATGAATTTTTCATGTTCCGAACAACGAAGTATGGAAAATATATTTTTAATGGTACTGATTCATTTTTCAACAACAGGTGGATCAAAATACCCACTGAAATAAGGTGTACGTTGCCTCATGAAATACTTAATAGAATATTGTTCCCTTCTCTGCTCGTTTGGATGTCCAGAATGTTTCATAGCTTGTGTAAGTATATCAATAATATTTTGCACTCCATCTCCCATAATAATGGTTTGTTCATGAGGAAAATAATTACATTTTCCATTACATTGATCTACACAGTTCCTTAGGGTTACATCCATCGTCTAAAATCCAAAAATAATAGTGCGAGAGGCAAAATTCATGCTATGGAAAGCAACATAATAAAGGGGGATTACCTTCAATATATAACATCTTATGGTTAATTCTAATATTTTTATCGTAATTCTAGGACTATATCCTGTAATTATACTTAACATTAGGGACATCCCTAGACATAACATAGAAATATCTCTAGGGATCTCACTAATGTTTTTACATCCTAGTTTCCAATGGTTAACTAAACCTTTGCTTTGATACCAACTGAAGAGACCCAAAACTTGACCTACATGGAAATTACATTACATAGGTGGAATAATTTATACGTAACAATAACCAACGCTGAAAGACCATAATAGTTTAGTGTCTTTGGAAACTTGGAACATAATCTTCTATTCTTGGTGGATGATCTTCAACATCACCCATAAAGATCTTCCCATTTTGTTTTCTAATCTAAAAAATTCTTTATATCCTAGGTAAAAGATTACATATAATGGGTGAGATCAAATTCTTAGTAAGGGTAATCATGGATAAAATAAAAAAAACATATACATTTGTACATAAAAACATGAACATAATGTTTAAACATCAAAATCTTGAGCAATGACATAAAACATGGAAGTACGTAAGGCATAGATCATAATGGAACATCAATCATGATAAAGTAGCTTGTAAATAAAACATGTAATTGTAGAAAAACATTAAGCACATGATATTATTTCCATAGTATCCAAGACATTCATTCCAATACCATCTTAGTGGACAATGTACCTTACTAAACCAGGATTACTTGATGTTCCAGCCCTGTATTAATGAACCGAATTTACTTTTCATTCCAGACATGTCTATCTCATGAGATATTAATCTTTACCCAATTCATTTGAGGGAGATATAGGCCTCACCCATCCCATAATGAAATCATTCTTACGTGTGCCATAACATAATCATAAATCATTCATCATAACCCAAAGAACAAAATGGGTTTCAAAAACATCGTCCCATCATAACATAATCCATATAAAACAAATTGATATCATTTCATCATAAGAAAAATGAAACCATGTAAATCATAGAGACATTATACTTTAAAAATAATCATTCTAAATAATGTCATCTTAGATGGAAAATAGTTTTGACCAGACACTTGAAATGAATTCTTGAGGAAAATAACCTTTCTTCTTCAAAATCATTTTCTTTTCACAAAATTCCATGCAATTTTAAAATAAAATGATTACTTTGAATATAATCATGAAATCTTGTAGAGTAATCTTCTTGAAAATGAGGTGTTATGAAACCGTAAGAATCTGTTCGTGCTGTATAATTTAAAAAAAACATTCTCCTCATACTTTTGTCAGAAAATTCAAAAATTTCCTCGTATGGTAAAAAAAGAAATATTCCTTTCATAACATGTGGTAAAAGTGAAAGATGGGTAAAAAAGATTTTAATCATAGATAAAAACACTTTTATGAAACATGGACATGGATGATGACAATAACCCCAGTAAATACTTACGAATAAACAATATTAGATAAGAAGAAGATTGGAATAATTATACCTTTCCTTAGGTCCGATATGATTCATACGTATCCAAACCTCATATATAATGATTTAAATAATGTAATTGACATATTAAATAATCATATTCGTTGTCATGATATCATATATGGTTCACTTATGACTTTATATTACCCGTTCTTTTGTAAATTTCATGTTAAAGCAGTGTTTTGGGTAAAATTGTTTTATTTGTCACACATGTTTGGAATTGTTGTTATTGATGTCATTATTACTTATATCATGATTTAATTACTTCCGGAATTTAAATCATGATTTATATATCATATATATTCTTTATATATATATATAATAGATAGATAAATGAAATGAAATACACCGTTCATGGAAACGGTGGCCGTATGAACGCATGAACGCTGTTTTCTTTTCCTTATTGACTTGAATGGAAGTAAGTAGATGACATATATATACATATATATATATATATAAATACAATAGATTTATCATGTAATATATTTCATTATTATTCATTATATATACTTTATAATCATTCTTGAGTGGTTAACATGGAGAATGAATCTCATCGCGTCGGGGAGACGGTAATCCGTACGTACGCACGAGTGATGATATCGTTCCCATAAGTTTTGAATTGAATTGGAGTGGATGATATAATATCTCAGAATAATTATGATTTTACAATAACTATATATAGTTATTCTTTACACCATTATACCCATCCAAGTAAGGTGGTGGTGGAAAAACATATTACACCACGACATGGAGACGGTATTCCGTACGTACGCACGCGTGGTGATTTTGTTTTTCATAAGAAGGATAGAAGGTGAAATTTGGTTGTTTCATATTTATAATAACATATCATTATATGATTTATAATTATGTTATTAAGTTATTATGAAACAAATAAATAATAAGAAGTTGAAGAAGAAATAAACTTGAATGAATCGGTAAAAGAGATTACCTCTTCTTCGACACGCCCCTTTTATGCTTCCTATTAAGGCATTAGAGTTGGTCTTTTGAGGAGAACAGAACCACAATAATGATTATCGGGAAGCTGATAAGGGAAATGTATAGGGGTTGGCAAGCTTGAAGGCTCAAAATTGTGTAAATAGAGAGGGAGGAGGTGCCCTTTTATAAGGGAGGAGAGGGGAACCTTAGGAAAAACATAAAATATTATTTTATAATAAAGCCATATTCGGTTTATAATAGCTCCAAATTGATTTCTTTCGACAATAAAGTGGGGATGGGTAGAAATAATCTTAACCAATATGTTCTAGACAAGTTTAGGTTAAAATTTTAACTATATCATTTATTTATTACCCTAGGTTAAATAATTTAACTTTTACCATGTCTTCTTGTTTTTTACACTATATGGTTAATAAACATACTATAACAAGACAAACTAACCCCAAGTTGTTCATTATTAATATATATATCATTATATAAGTCATTTGGCCGAACCATTGATTTTTAGGAATATAATAACAATTAATAATATAATATTTCTTTTATAAACTATTTTATGTCAATTTTGGCACTATTTGGTAATTGATTTTTTTTAATATCATAACAGAATTATTAGTTCTAAAATAGTTAATTGAATCAATAATAACAGGTAATATTAACCTATAAAATTAGTTTAATTCATAAAAAGTCTCAAATTACATTTATTGGGTTTTTATAACATCAATTATGTTAATATTTCATTAAAAATTTAATTACTGCATCATCATTCTGTCATAAATAAATTAAATTATTTAATGTATAAAAATTATAAATAAAATACCATTATGTAGGAAATGTTTTTTCTTTCTAATGAATATTTATAGTCTAATTTATCTTATGTATAACCTATATTAAAAATGTTTTAGTTATTAAACATTGATTTTAACTATTTTAACACTTCTTTAAAAAAATAATAATAAATGTCCAAATCTAATCCAAGTGGACCTAAGTGATAATATTTTCTTACTAAGGTTGTTTTTGGTCGAATTACACTTTTAAAATAGAATTAAGAGGTGTTTTAGGGTAATAATAATATCATTGTTACCCTTAATTACCCTATTTAATTTTAACCGTGGTAAATAAAAGTACAAAGTTACTATTCACAAAAAATTATTTTTCTCTTATTGAACAACCTTTTACTCCTTGATATTAACAGTGTCTTTCGGATTTTCAAAATTCCACTCACAGAAGCGGTATAATTAATTTTCATGTAAATTTTCAAATTTTCCTAGGAGGCGGGTAAAAGACGGTGGAAAGTTAAATAAATTTTTTATATATCTACAATTATTATAAAATGACACCACTGAATTAAATTGAACTTATATAGGTATTAGGTATCAACTTTGACAAAAAATAAATTGAAATAAAATAAATAATTATTTAAATAAAAAGTCAGTTGTTAAATAGTAACCTAGTGTTTTTACTATTCATCAAAAATTAAATGTTTTCTGAAAAATAAAAAAAAATTCAGGCTAGGTTAATTTTGATATTTAGAATCAAAAAATGAAGTCCAATTTGAACGCTAAAATTTTTAAAATTTTAAAAAGTTATTATTACTATTCATAATGGCTAGTTCATAATAATATTATAACAATATCTCGTTTAGTGAAACTCGATATTGCGTACTACACACGCTATCGAGGAAGGTCTTGATTGCGTGTAATGCAAGCCTAGTCAGGGCTACGTGTAGTGAAAGATTCGTTTGGTGTGGAATATAACATAATCAAAACTTATTTCATTTAAATATTAAACAAAATCTATACTAAATGTTGCATAGAATAATTTCCACAAAACAAACTTGAAATTGTTTGTAACACGAGAAAAGAATAGATTCGCATATACTTCAATCTAATATTTATGTGGTGTATAATAGAAGACATAAAAGGAATTAAAAAATAATATTTCTCATAAAATCTCAGGGTGTTACATTCTACCCACCTTAAAATGAATTTCGCCCGTGAAATTCGTCGGGGTAATAAATGGTTTAGTACTTGAAAGTTTCTTTCATAGAAACCCACATCTTAAAAAGGAATACTAAAACTTACTTTTAAAAAGTAAATTAAGAAATGTAACGGTTACCGAGATTAACTCATCACTGGGTTTCCACATTGGAGAACATAGGTGGAAATATGGATATGGAAGAAAACTCTAACCATCATGTTCTGATGGAGAGTGGTAGAGGACAGGGCTATGAAAAATCCAACAATCACAAAGCCATAAAATTGTGATGATTAAAGGTACCATATTATTCATCGGATATAAGGGTACTAGGACAAAGTTTTTATTTCTCAAGATCATTTCCCTAATGTCAAAAAAATGTTCAACTAAAAGAAATACTTACTTGATTTTTGTACAATCTCACCGTTGATCATCCCTTGAACAATTTTCACTTCATGTCTTAAAGAAATGAAGTTGAATTTGTCATTCGTGAAGTGTTAGAAGATCATGTGATATAATTATAGGCCATTCCATAGGTTTTTATCGCATAAAGTTTAGAACAATTTATTAAATATACATAAGTCCATTTATGCTGAGATTAATCATATATGGTTGCTAAAATGGACTTATATTTCGTCTATAATAGAGGTTACTAAAATAAAACTTGTTTCTACTAATGAGGGACTTCTTGTAGGCCAGTGGTAGGCGATAAAGGCCTGTCGCACCTCAGTTGTGGGTTCGATTCCCACAGCCTTGTCTGATGCGACGGGTTGTTGCCCATCCTACGGGTTGTCCTTTTTTTAAAAACTATACTATTATAACATTACAGAAATACTTTTGAAAAAAATTTCTTGCCTTAAACAATACTATCTAATTCCCAATATAATCTAGTACAACCTTAAGAAATATCAAAAATACATATGTCCAATCTCATAGTATAAAGAAAACGATTACTGGAAAGGTCACATAAGAAGCACGTGAATATCATCATTTATACCAAATATATAATTTTGATCGCATTCCGAACATGTGAATTCTTTAATCATGTATTCTATTGAAAAATTAATACCTATTGAACCTTAGTGAAAACATGAATGTAGATAAATGTTAACTCTTTCCACATACCAAAATCCCAAAATTTGTATATACTCAAACCATGATATAACTTTGTCCTTATATATGTCATGAGCTCATTTCATTTTTTCCTTATCCATTCATTTTGTGCATATCATCTTCTTTCTAAAAATATTTCAATCACTTTTCATGGTTACCGGTACCATATAATTATTGAAAACCAATACACTGTTATTCCAAAATCCCATGATACCATAAATGAAATTACATGATACTATTTTGAAATCCCATTACATAAACAATTAATCATTCAACAACATCGTTGTCATACTCAACATCACAAATAGTGATCGCATGTGACATCCCATTATCCTTTTCCCTAAGAGGTTGCTCACATTTATTATCATTAACCCTTGGATTAGGGCATTGATTTGCATAATTCCCCATTTCCTTTTATTTGAAGCATTGATGTGTTGGTGGTGCATTCTCTGCAATATCTTCTTTATTCATATCATTAGAAACACTTTTTACATTACTTCAACACTCATCTACTCGATGACCTTCTTTTCCACACATAAAACATTTTCTAGTCCCTTTAAGACAATATCCACCATGCTTCTTTCCACACATTGAGCATTATGAATCATTCATCTTCATTTCACCTTTATTCTAAGATTTCTCCTTGAACTCTATCTTTCATTTCTGGTAAAAACCACGATATGGATATGTAACACCAAATTCCATTTATACCTTGATAGAACAACACACAATTTCTTCATAGCTACTGAAGTCTATTATAGTTAATGCCCTTCAAAGACTTGGTTTTATGCCACTGAAGAATCGATCAACAATACATTCTGGTTGGATGATAAAACCAGAAGCATACCTTGAAAGCCTTGTAAAATTTTCTTCGTATATACCAACAGATTAATCATCCCTTTTCTTAAGCTCAAGGAAATCATTTTCCATCTTTGTTTGAAGAATACGAGGGAAGTACTTATTGAAAAATAAGTTCTTGAACTCATCCCATTCCATTGATTCAATTTCATCTCGGGACCTCGTATTCTTAATTAGAGTCCCCCATTGACCTGCTTCACCTTCTAAACAGTAAATAGCCAGAATGACGTTTTCATGTTCTGAACAACGAAGTATGGAAAATATCTTTTAAATGGTACTGATCAATTTTTCATCAACAAGTGGATCAGAAGACCTACTGAATGAAAGTGGACGTTGCCTCATGCAGGACTCAATAGAATATTGTTCCCTTCTCTTCTCATTTGGAAGTCCAGAAGGATTCATAGCTTGTGTAAGTATAGCAAGAAATTTTTTCACTCCATCTCCCATAACATTGGTTTGTTCTTGAGAAAAATCTTTGCATTGTCCATTACATTGATCAATATGGTTCCTTTGGGTTCCAACCATCATCTAAAACCCAAAAAGAATAGTGTGAGAGGAAAAAATAATTCAAGGGAAAACAATATAATAAAGAGGGAGTACCTATAATATATAACATCTTATGGTTAATTCTATGATTGTTACCGTAATTCAAGGACTATAACCTATACTTATACATATTCTTAGGGACGTCCCAAGACATACCATAGAAATATCTCTAGGGATCTCACTAATGTTTTCACATCCTAGTTTACAAAGGTTAACTAAACCATTCCTCTGATACCAACTGTAGAGACCCAAGGATTGACGTAACTGGAAATTATATTACATTTTCGAAATACTTAATACATAACAAAAACCAATGCTCAAGGACCGTATTAGTTTAGTGTATTTGGAAACTCGGAACATAATCTTCTAATCTTGGTGAAAGATCTTCAACATCTCTCCTAAAGATCTCCACCTTTTTTCTTACATAAAACCTTTATTTATATCCTGGGGAAAAGAAAACATATAAAGGGTGAGCTAAAATTCCTAGTATGGGTATGCATGGAGAAAATAAAACAAAGCATATACATTTGAACATAAAAAAATGAACATAATGTTTAAACATCTAAATCATGAGAAATGAAATAAATCATGGATGTACGTAAGCAATAGATCATAATTGAACATCAATAATGATAAAATATCTATGAAATAAAACATGTAATTGTAGAAAAACATTAACAACATTATATGATTTCCATAGAATCCAAGGCATTGCTGCAAAGGTCATCTTATTGGACAAAGTACCTTACTAAACCTAGATTACATGCCGTTCCAGCCCTGTATTACTAAACCAGATTTACATTCCATTCCGGCTATGTCTATATCATGAGATATAAATCTTTACCCAATGCATTTGATGGAGATATAGGTCCCACCCATCTCATAATTAAATCATTATTATATGTTCCACAACATAAACATAGACCATTTAACATAACCCAATGAACAAAATGGGTTTCATAAACATCATCCCATCATAACATAATCCATATAAAAAAATGGATATAATTTCATCATAAGAAAAAATAAACCATGTAAATCATTGAGACAATATACTACAAACATAATCCTACTAAATAATGTTATCTTAGATGGAAAATAGTTTTTACAAAACACTTGAAATGAATTCTTGAGGAAAATATCTTTTCTTCTAAAAAATCATATTCTTTTAAAAAAATGCCATGAAATTTTAAATGAAAAAGATTTTGTTGAAAATAATCATGAAATTTTGTAGAGTAATATTCTTTAAAATGAGGCGTTATGAAACCATAAAAATAAGTTCATGCCGTATAAATTAAAAAACATTATCCTCGTACTTTTGTCGGAAATGTAAAAAAGTTTCTTGTATGGTAAACAAAAGAAATATTCATTTCATAACATGTGGTAAAAGTAAAAAATGGGTAAAAAGTACTTTAAATATACATAAAAACACTTTTAGAAACCATGGACATGGATGATAACAATAACCCCAGTAAATACTTGCGAATAAACAAAATCAGATAAGAATGAGATTGAAATAATTATCCCTTAACATAGGTCGGATATGCTTCGTACATATCCGAAACACCTGTATAATGATTTAAATAATGAAATTGACTTATTACAGAATCATATTCATTGTTATGATATCATATATGGTTCACTTATGACTTTATATTAACCGTTCTTTTGTAAATTCGATGTTAAAGCAGTGTTTTGGGTAAAATTGTTTTATTTATCGTACATGTTTGGACTTGTTGTTATTGATATTATTATTACTTATATCTTGATTTAATTACTTCCAGAAAGTAAATCATTATTTATATATCATATATATTCAGTATATATATATATATAATATTTATAAATTAAATGAAATAAACCGTTCATGGAGATGGTAGGTCGTACGTACACATGAATGTTGTTTTCTTTTCCTTATTGACTTGAATGGAAGTAAGTATATGACATATATATATATATATAAATAAATCTATTATCTTTATAATATATTATATTTCATTTTTATTCATTATATATAGTTTATAATCATTCTAGAGTGGTTAACATGGATAATAAATCCCATCACGTCGTGGAGACGGTAATCCGTACGTACACACGATCGATGATATCATTTCCCATATTTATTGAATTGAATTGGAGTGGATGATATAATATATCAGAATCAGTATGATGTTATAATAACTATATATAGTTATTATTTACACCATTGTACCCATCCAAGTAAGGTGGTGGGGGAAAAACCAGATTACACCACGGCGTGGAGACGATATTCTGTACGTACACACACACGGTGATTTCATTTTTCATAGGATGGATAAAAGTTGAAATAGTGTTGTTTCATATTTATAATAACATATTATTATATTAGTGATACTTATGTTATTAATTTAGGATGAAACAAATAATGAAGAAGAAGTTGAAGAAGAGAGAAACTTGAAAGAATCGGTAGAAGATATTACCTCTTCTTCGATGTGCCCTTTTTGATCTTCCTCTTAAGGAATTAGATTGGGCCTTTTTAGGATACCATAACCTCTATACCGTTTATAGGAAAGTTGATAAGGGAAATTTTCAGGGTTTGGCCAAGCTTGAAGGCTCAAAATTGTGTAAATAGGAGAGGGAGGAGGTTCCCTTTTATAAGGGAGGAGAGGGGCACCTTAGGAAAAACATAAAATATTATTTTATAATAATGTAATCTTCAGTTTATTGTATCTAAAAATAGATTTATTTAAAACATAATTTGGGGATGGATCTAAATCCTCTCAACCAATAGGTTTTATACAAGTCTATGTTACTATTATAAACATATCATTTAGATTTAACCCAAAGTTAAATAATTTAACTTTTACCATGTCTTCATGTTTTCTTAAACTATATGGTTAATAAACAAACTATAACAAGTAAAAAGAACCCCAATAGGTTCATTATTAATATATATAACCTTATCTATGTCATTTGGCCAAACCTTATATTTTTAGGAATAAAATAACAATTAATAATATAATATTTGTTTTAATAACTATTTTATTTCAATTTTGGCACTATTTGGTAATTGATTTTTATGAAAATCATAACAGAATTAATACTTCTAAAAACATTAATTTAATCAATAATAACTTGTCAAATTTACCTATAAATATATTGAAATTCCTTAAGTGTCTCAAATTACATTTATTTGGGTATTTAAAACATCAATTACATTAACATTTCATTAAAAAGGTAATTACTGCATCATAATTGTGTCATAAATAAATTAAATTATATAATGTCTAAAAATTATAAATAAAATACCATTATTTAGGAAATAGTTTTATCTTTCTAATGAATATTTATAGTCGAATTTATCTTATGTATAACTCTATACTAAAAATGATTTAGTTATTAAACATTGATTTTAATTATTTTAACACTTCATCAAATAAAATAATAATAATTGTCCTAATCTAATCCAAGTGGACCTAAATGATAAAATATTATTCCTATGGTTGTTTTTGGTCAAATTAAACTTATCCAATATAATTATGAAATTTTTTAGGGTAATAATAATAGCATTGTTACACTTAATTACCCTATTTACTTTTAAACGTGGTAAATAAAAGTAAAAAGTTACTATTCACCAAAAATTATTTTTATCTTATTGAACCACATTATACCTCTTGATATTAACCGTGTTTCTAGGATTTCTGAAATTCCACTCACAAAAGCGGTAAAATTTAGTTTTATGTAAATGTTCAAATTCTCCTAGGAGGTGGGTAAAAGACGGTGAAAAGTTCGATTAAATTTTTATATATCTAAAATTATTATAAAATGACTCAACTGAATTACATTGAACATATAATGTTATTATGTATAAATTTTTACCTAAAATAAATTTAAATAAAAATAAATGATTATTTAAATAAAAAGTCGGTTTTTAAATAGTAACACAGTGTTTTCACTATTCATCAAAAATTGAAAGTGTTATGAAAAATACCAAAAATTCACCCGAGGCTAATTTCGATATTCTGAATCCAAAAATGATGTCCATTTTGAAAGATAAAATTTCTAAAATTTCAAAATGTGGGTATTACTATTCATAACGGCTTTTTCATAATAATATTATAATGATATCTCGTTTAGTGAATCTCGATATTGCGTACTAAACACGCTATCGAGGAAGGTCTTGATTGTGTGTAATGCAAGACATATCAGGGCTGCATTTAGTGAAAGCTCCATTTGGTGTTTCTTATTACATAATCAAAACTTATTTCATTTATACATTAAACAAAATATATACTTAATGTTGCATAGAATAATTTCCACAAATCGAACTTGAAATTGTGTGTAATAAGAGCCAAGAATAGTGGTGAGTATACTGCAAGATAATCATGGTGTGGTGTGTAATAGAAGATATCAATGAAATTAAAAAATAATATTTCTCATAAATTCTCGAGGTGTTACACTGATGAACCCCAAAGATAGCTTTCTGCCCCACCCAAATCTCTTCAATCCTTGTCTGGGTGGGACTTGTAGGAAGACAAGATCTCCATCTTCAAACATCAAGGGTCTTCGTCTCCTGTCTACATAAGACATATGCCAGCACTATGCAGTCTTCATCCGCTACTGGGTTATCTGCACCTTCTCAATGGGAGCTCGTACCAACTATGGACCCATAATTACTAACTCCCCAAGGTCTGTCCAACATAGAGGTGATCTGCATGGTCGCTCGTACAAGGCCGTAAATGGTACCATGCTGATGGTGGAGTGATAACTATTATTGTATGCGAACTATACCAGGGGTAGGTGGTCCCACCAATTACACCCAAAATCACGGACGCTAGCACGAATCATGTCCTCAAGCGTCGGTATGGCCCGCTCCGTCTGACCATCTATATGAGGATGGAAGGTGGTGGTCAAGTGCAGCTATTTCCTGAACACCTCCTACAATCCTTTCCACAAACAGGATGTAAATCGAGCATCATGGTCTGAGAGGATCATCTATGGAACCCCGTGAAGTCGTACAATATCATGTAAGTAGAGGCATCCAAATACCTCTACTGATTCCTCCTCTTGATTTGGTAGGAAGTGGGACAACATGGTGAGTCTTTCAATGATCACCTAGATGGAATTATATCCCCTGGACGTACGTTGTAGCCCTATCATGATGTCTATAGAGAATCCATCCCACTTCCACTTGGGCACCTCAATGGGCGGAGTGAAGCCTGCTGAAACTAGGAGTTCGACCTTCACATGTTGACATGTGAGGCATCTTGAAACAAACTCTTCCGCTGCTTTCTTCATCACTGGAAACCAGTACTGGTGCCATAGGCCCTAGAAAATCTTCCGCACACATGGATGTACTGCCAGAGGGGATGTTTGGAACTCCCTCAACACCTCCTCTCACAGCGTCACAGGTACAATGGTGCGTCCTCTGAGAAGGATGACATTATTCCCACCATCAAAAAATACTTCAGGAGCCCGTCATGAGGATACCTAAGCATGTAGGGCCTCATAGTCAATGTCCATAAGTTGTGCTTCTTGTACATACTGATGGAGTGGGTGAGTGAATGTCAAAGACTGGAGGTAAATATCTCCATCACTATCCCCGAAAGGTATCTGCAATGCGACATGCTGCTTTGTCTCCTCATCCAGCAACTGCATACCAGATTTCCTACTAATCAGGTATTCAACCACATCCCCCTTCTCGGGAGTATAGAATATCACGAAGTCATACACCTGGTGGAACTCCAACAATCTTTGTTGTCTGAACTACTGAAAAGCCTACAAGCACCATTCCATCCAGGTGAAAAGATACCCCTTTTAACTGATTGATGTGACCATAACCATTTAGAAGGGGGTACTCATTCTTCAAATCCACATGGTTAAATTGTCTGTAATCCACACATAACCTATCATTGGGTCATACTAAGCCTTTCCTCTGAATGTCTCCTAACTATACTCTCAACTCCCGGAGCTCCGTGGGATCCATCCATTATGTAGTTGTAGATTTCGTTGTAATCCATGGGTTCAAGACAATGTATAATTACTTCTCCCTATAGGGAGGTAATCCTATAAACATCGTTAGAAATGATGTTCCCACACACTTCCACTACTTTTGGGAACTGAAAACTCAAAACTCCTACTACCTGAGGGTAAGGCTGGCAGACACAAGTGTGATCGGCTATACCCTCCAATGAATGAGTTTATCCTATACTTCCTAGGATTCCTTTTTCACTATCCAAGGAAAACCACATTCCAGAATTGTAGATATACCACATCATTTTTCCTAATACAGTCAATCTGAGCCTGAAATTAGGATGACCAGCCCATAACCAGACTTACGTCGCAAGACTTCGACGCTGCCACCAAGAGTTTCCAACTGAAACTCCCACCTCAAGGGTGTGATCACACCATCAGTATAAGTGTGATTATCGTGTCTCCTCCCATAGTTATCTCTAGACATAAGGGTCAAGTAAATGGTTTAATCAGAAAATGTAGGGCTTGAACATGATTCGTGTCAAGAAAAAAGGTTCTGAACCCATATCTTTTAATACAACAGCTAGAAATAGACATAGACTGTACCTCAAATCATTCTTGTAGCCCTTGGGTCACACTCCATGATAGCATGAAGATACTCCTTTCCCATGTCCTCCATCTCCCTGAGCTTAGTGGGGACCAGATTTGGGGTTGTGGTTGAATCAAGTGAAAATGTATACGCCCTCATGCTTCTATCCGAGCTCCTCTTCTACATATACTACCCTACAAATTTATCTATCCCTATTAGTTCTCCTTCCCAAAACATTTTACATGCCCTTGTCTCTGAGATTGGCGTCTGTTTCCTACTTTCCCACTGCTAACATTCACTGGCTATATCTGCTCAGCCAAAGAACATACTACAACAAAGGTTCTCTCTATAACCCTAACATAAGTAGGAATGCACATAGTAATATTTCCGACATAGATGTCCCTAAAATCATCTTGTTAAAGGGTCTGATCCCTGAATCAGTGTTTGAATTACATTTATCGAGTACCTGGAATGTTCAGTGTGCCTTGAGGATTAATTAGAAACGGACTTGTCATCCTACTGAAGCTGTAAAAGCTCTTGGGAACACATACCCTTTATATTTTTTTTGGAAAGAGACCCTTATCTTTGGAAGGTTCTCAAGCTCTGTCCATAAAAAAGTCACATCATCGTAAGTTCAGGGAAATATAAACCCTGTCATCACCCTCCTAAGCCACGTAGATGGATCACTACTAGGAAAGCCATCAGATCAAATGGTGCCCTGGCTAGATGGAAACTCAGTCACCACCTCAAGACAGTGCTTATGAACCTATGAATCGGGCTCGCCTCATAACCGGAGGGGTATCTATTTCTAAAACTCATGTAAGGCATTGTGCCTGTATGTGTTCTCTACTGGTATCATTAGTAGTAACTTCTGAACAACTAGAAGTGGAATCGCTGGGACACCGCCCAAAGGTACCATCTTGGGAAACAGAACTTGTACTGAAGCCTCATCACAATGTTGACCATCCTCATAGTCATGAATTGGAATCCTGGATGGCTATCTGCATGGATGAATCATGAAAGATAATCAAGATGAACCTTAGTCAATAAGTTATACGTGGTGAGTTTACTCAATAAATATCAAATGAAAAGTATTTTCAAAACACATGAAACTACTTTTTCATGTATCGAGCCGAAAAACAGAATCTAGGGTCCTGGTGTATGGATACGTTGGACGCTGCACCAAAACTGGACTCCCTAGACTAAAATCCAAACTCAAGATGCTTAACTCTATTGCCCCCATTTAAAATATATACTCTTAGTTCTTCTGTTAGAATTGACTTCCCTTTGATAACACTTTGTCATGAGATGACCCCCAGGGCCCGTGCCACGACTACCCCATGACCACCTTCCATTGGCCATGTGTTGGAGAATAGCACCAGAATGGTGTATCCCTAAAAAGAGTAGTATTTTCCACAAACCTGTACACACACAGACAGGGCATACTACACACAATTATAACCCAATGGAAGAAGAAGGGAAAATCCACAACTAGAAACCTCAACATTGTTTAAAATTAAGTACTAAAAGTAAAAAAGTGGCTAGAATACAAGCCCAACTAAAATGGAGTATATGTAAAAAGGAAAAACATATGCTGATTTTTCCCTCAAAAGATCCTACCTAAAGGGTATGTATAGATCTTCATTATGGCACTCCAGGTCAACTAGTCACCTCTGTACTCCGTCATTTCTTGGCTCCCCGAGTCTTAGTCAAAGTCGCCCATCATCTGCACACAATAAACAACTATGTGCTGGTGAAACACATGCAGGAGTGAGTATAAAAATATATAGTAGGGACTTTGAGGCCCCTTAAGGTCACTCAAGAATACTAAAAATTATGAACCAAAAAGAACGATCTAAAAAACGAAGCACAAAGACAAAAAACTGCTCACACCAGGTATATAACATAAGTACAGAAGAACAAATGATTAGTCGTAAAGCTAGATAATATTATTCTATCAAGAGGCTTTGTTGCTGGCCCAAATAGGATCGATAGATTATTTAACACTTAGGATCTCTAGGAACTGACCCACACATGGTCGCTGAGTGATGACCCACACCGTATCGATATATGCTGACCCACAAAGGATCACTGAGCACTGACCCACACTAGATAGACAGATGCTAACCAACACATGATCGCTGAGTGTTGACCCATTGATGATCCCTGAGCACTAATCCAAAGAGGATTTCTGAGTGCTAAACCATAGAGGAACACTGAGTTCTGACCCACTGAGGGTTACTATAACTTCATCACGTCACAACAAACCATTGGATTCCCGCACATAGCAAGATTTTTTTTGGTGGATCCGCTCCAGAAGCCAATTCTAGTATTTCAACCATCACTAATTCCCACTAATATGTTACCTGATGACCATTGTTGTCATAATGGTTCTAAGGGAAAAGAAAACGCGTCAAATCAGACATCAATTTTTTATGTTATAGGCATTTTAGTGATGAGGACCCGGTTGGATTCTGGTTCGATACGATTCAGTCATACTCCTACTTTATCCAAAACTCAATTTCAATGTATTGAACATATCGTCTCTCTCTAAGGGTTTTGGAGCTATAGATGGTTTATTAATTGGACATTCTCTTTAGGAGATATTCCCATTTAAGCGCAATGGTGCCGCAAGGGGTCCGGGTGCTGTCCAACCCGGTCAGACCGACCCGACCCCGCAAGGAGGGCCCGACCTGAAGGGGCTAGGATCAGCCCTGTTCAGATAGGCCTTGTCTGGCCTACTGTCCCACAGGTTCGGCCTGGCCCACCTGGCTCAGTGAGGGTATGATACCTTCTCGAACGGCTAAGTCATTCAGTTTTCATCAACAGCGGCGCCGGTTGGTTCTGCTTCACCTGGCCGGACCGTTCAGACCAGTCATCCGTGAGACCCGCGAGGTGCGGGTCTACAGTTCTCTGTTTCTCAATGCTACAACCTTCTATAGTGATGGGATACTATTGTGCACTACTAGGCGTCAACGCTGATAGTGACCCCCCCGTACCTTTCGTCCACTACAGCTCGGAGCCACAACCCTCCTCCATGGCGCGTGGTCGTTGTCTAAATGGCCAATGTCATCCAGCTGCCCTTGTCCGTTGCGACACCTTTACGTGCACCGCCTCCTCTTCATGGCTGGTGGGATCTGATTTCTACCTTCTATGAACGCAGGCACCATCGTGCCGGTGACGCTTCCGCAGGCCTCTGGTGAAGCTCTAGAGTTATGTTTTCTCTTTTGACTGCTCCTACAACCCTCCTGCGATGCAAAAATCAATGCATGGCTCTTGTTTAGGCCTTACCATGTTGTTTCTCGATCTCCCATGAAGAAAACGATCAAAACCTAAATGATAGAGAGCCAGGGCCTTGCTCGTTTTTTCCAGCACCTTCTACGTTAGCTTTATACCAACGGTGGAGTTGAAACATTATCAACAGAGATGAATTCATAAAATCATAGAAATAAAACAAGAGAAACCACCAACTCAAACACATTGAAAGTCGCTTCAGATGAGGGGGTTGAATCCGTGCTCAATGGTGTTCATCATCACTCGAAATTGTCCGATTAGAATCCTCCAACAGACTTCGAGGCTCCAATCTAAGTTGTTGCAAGACATCGTTGGAACTTTCAGAGAGGATCCTCTCATGAG
This sequence comes from Viscum album, assembly GCA_963277665.1. Classification (NCBI taxonomy): domain Eukaryota; kingdom Viridiplantae; phylum Streptophyta; class Magnoliopsida; order Santalales; family Viscaceae; genus Viscum; species Viscum album. The sequence goes on from CAUJRU010000001.1 coordinate 687,113, forward strand.
TGCCTAGAACTTGAGGCCAAGCTTTTCTTTAATAGTAGAAAAGGGGATATCAACCCACGACTACATTAATGAGGTTCATTAAAAAATTAAATTAATGAACCTAATAATTCTCACAATGGTGTAGTTACACAACTATGTGTAACCGGCCATTAAATAGTCTAACAACCCATCATTCCCACAACCGTTGCTCAATAGTGACAAGGAAAGAAATAAAATAACTCGTTGAGTTATTTTATTTTATTTTTGTAAAGTTAAAAAAATAACTTTTTCATTCGACCCTTGCCGATTGAAGTTAAGAATCCCTTAAGGGAATCATGGCACTGTGGATTCAATAGTACCCTCAGATTATTAATTCGAGCACAGTTCATATGATAGAAACTGCCGCTCTCAAGTTTCGTGAACGTTCCTTAAAAAAAGATCAAAATTCCATTCTGGTCTCTCCAAACCATGGATTCACCTGCGGTCAATTTTTTAAAACATGTCTAAATTCATTTAATTGAAAAAATACATTGAATTTCTAGTTCTTTATAAACGTGTTCAATCTATATTAAGTATTTCACTAGTTTCAAGATTATAAAATACATGTCATAATGTTATGATCTAATCTTGTCTATTCCATATTTTAGAAATTTATCCCAGCATAAAGAATGGTAACAACATCAGTTCACGTAATCCCAGGAGTATGAATAGTCATTTCGTGATGGTTTTAAGCAAATCTTTCGAAAGGAACTAGTCTTCGAAAAAATCTCACCATATTAGGATGCAGTACAATGTGTTAAAAATATAGCGAAATAATTATATATGTATTATGGATTTGGATTAATGCATATGAAATAGAGGGTGTCTAGGAAAAAGATGAAAATGGGAAATAATATAATGAATTATTTTTTCATATGAGATCTTTCTGGAAAGAAAAAGCCTGGTATATGCTTCAAATGGATTGGGGACCTTTTATAACCTTGGAAAAATGGGTCACCTTGTAAAACAATTTAAAAGTATGCAATAAAGAACTTAAATGAAGTGTTTCTACTATAGTGAAATGGGGTAATATTAAAATAAATTCCGCAAGACACATGGGAGTATAACTCAATAGAATCATAGAGATCAAGGTCAAGCTTATGATATTTATAAAATTAGTTTTGAAGGATTCATTTTCATTTTTCTAGATTCAAGAATTATTTTATTTGTGTGTTTTACTAATTATTTCATGTTTATTTGAATTTTGAAATTTATAAGGATTGTACATTTGTAATTCATTATTAAGGATTTGAATGCATGTATTGAATGGTACTGATGACCAAGAAAAATGATTGATTGGAATGTTGAACTTATTGGATTGAACATGACTAAAGAAAATATATCCCTTAATTTTTTCTTGATGTTGAGAAAATTAAGTTTGGAAAATGGGATGATTGATATAGATAAAGTAATTTTGATAGTATTGTATACCTTGGAACTTATTAATGATATATTGACAAAGTGGGTAATGCTATCATTGATGGATTCTACAAAATTTTTGGATATAAGGAATATAACCACTAATCTATGTTAACATTATGAAATATGGAATAATGAATGTTTTCAATAACTTTTTATGGTAATTCATTTTTTACATTGATTTAGGAGAATACACAATGAAGGTATTCACATGTTTGGTATGTGACAATTAATAGGTATTTCATGTTCTTTGTAAAATTCAATATAATTTCAATTTTTAAATTTATTGACAATATTTATAATGTTTTAGATCTAAATCTTTATGAATTGTTATATGGTAAACCATTTATTTAATGATTTATGTTTAATTTTGGATGATGTTTAGAAGGCCAATTCATTACATCACCATAGGGAGATGTATGCATATTGGATAAACCAATGGTAACCATTGTTCCATAATAATAACTAGAGATCGAATGATTGACTAGCATTCTATTATGGATAGCATGATCTGTTAAAGGGTTATTTTAGTGTTTGGGACATATAAAATTTATTTTATTTTATTTATTTATTAGAATGAAATGTGGAATGATTTTATCACACCTAAAGGATGAAAATGGGGTTATGAAATAAAAATATATTGAGTATATTTCCTTTTATAAATAATGTGTGGCCTAATTCATCAACTCCAGAAAAATTGTGATGATTCAATTTTTTTCCTATTATCATAATTTTCTGTGATATTAATTACCACTTCACAACTATTCAATTTATGGTCTTGTGGTCATTAACCATCTTTAGATCACCCACTTTCAGGTAATTGGTGTCCTCTTTCACTCAGTATTAATCCTCAGGGATATTTTTTTTATCAATTTACAAGTTTTAATTTCCCACCTATGGTCTTCTACTTGGAATCCATGTTTTGTGACTACTCCAGATGACCATTGTACATCCCAAATCTCTCTTAATAAGAGCATTTTTTAACCCTTTTACGATGTGGGGGTTTTTCCAAAATTGTTTTTCCAAAAGAAAAAACCCTTGATCTCCATGAACATGTTTAATGTTTTTGGAATCAATTTAATTTTGGTTTGGAGAATGTAACACCCCATTTTCATAAAATATAATTCTTTAGGAGTAAAATTAATTTTATCAATAGTTTCTGATGGATGTCACACAATGTTTAAACAAAAATCTATTTAGTCACTCATTGCACACCCAATTTAAAAATAATCATAGAAAATTATAGAAACATTTTTTGAAAATATAAAAAATATTGAAAACATAATATCAAAAATATCTTCAGGTTAATTTTTTAATTTTTCTTAAAAGATTAATTTTTTGTTGAATGGTAAAATTTATTGAATTTTAATTGAATATTAGTTTTTCATTTAACAAATTTTAAAATTTAATTATTATATTAAATTGTTTTTAAAGTTAAAAAACTTTTCATTAATATAAATTAATCCAATTTAGGTCCTTTAAAAAACATTTACTTTGAATTTTTATATAAAAATTTTAAATATTTGAACAATTTGACTTTAAAAATCCTGGTTTCATCTTCTTGTTTGTGGGATTACTTTTAAATAAATTTAAAAAACATCCATGAGTTGTATTTGGAAAAATAGATTCCATATTTTTTTCATAATAATTTATATTATCTAATAAGTTCAACATAATTTTTAACCATAATTATTAGTGAATACAATTAAAATTAATTACAGTGCTAAAGGGTTATAAGTGATTTTTTGTATTTTTAGCATTTATTTAAAAATTAATCACTCAAACATAGAATTTAAATTAATAAACTGGATTTAATAATTATAATATTTATCCCTTAATTATCTAATAAAATACATTTTAATTTTAATTTTAAATTATATTTTATATCTTTAAATAAAAAGATACAACTTACAGTGGTAAAAAATAAAAGGATAATATTGATTAACCATAAAGACTAAGAAGCATAATGAGAGTACTATTTTCATTTTTGTGTGGTGGAAATTTATATCGACTAATTATACACTAGACTTAAATATTATTAAAGTTTTGTTCCAAATGAGGTATGTAGGACCTCCCATAGATAATACATTTGAGTACTTACAACAATACCCCTCCTCAAATATAAAAGGTCATGTAGTCCCTTCACATATTCACACCCATTAAGCCATTTAATTCATAAAAACTATAACCAGAACACTTAAAAACATCCCATTTATAATCCTATAATACGTAGTTTTGGAATAAATCCATCCTATCTAGTGTCTAGTGAGAACATATGGGGCATACCCTAATAAGAGGTAATTTTCTTCAACAACTGTCTCCATTTTACTTTTTTCTCTACCTCTTTCAATTTATGTTAAATAACAATGATATAAAAACAATCAAATTATCCCATTTAATATTACTTTTTTATTTTAAGTAAACGACCCAAGACTATTTCCACTTCCTTAATATGTACAATGAAATCATCATTTGTTTATACGAAGGACTGCCATCTTACGAATCGATGTCATTTGTTTTTCCATTTCCACCTATCATGGATCGATATTCGGTTAGATATAAAGTAAATATATGATATAATTTTTTTTTTCATTGGTTACAATATACCGTATAGATATATATATATCTTCCATTCTATAGGAGATACTATAATATCGCTCGCGTCTACAGTAGACTATGGTGTCATGAAGCGATATGGATCTTATTTCACAAATTCTTCACATGGAAGCTGATAAAGAAAAAATTAGTTATTATTTGTGATATATATTAAAAAATTATAATATTAATTAAATATTTATATTTTTTAAAGATAATATATATCATCTCTTTCCTTTTATGTCACGTAAATATGCTAGCATTATTCGTGTGCATGTGGACAACAACCTTCATGAAGTGATGACACTCTATTGTCATCACCACACCACATAGATGACATATATATGTATCTCATTATGTATTAATGATATTATTCTCATTATGGAAATTAAAAAATTCTTCATACATTCTATGTGTAATGATCTATGAAAAATGGAAACATTGCTCATTGTATGTACAACCTACCGTATCATAAGGTACGTCAATTTTTATAACCATCATTCAAGAATGGTTTTGAAAGTGAAATTTATGTACAAATATGATATTAATTTCAAAATTATTATTCTAAAGAAGATATAACTACATAATATGTGCATGAATCAGATCTTTCATGATGAAACATTCATGAGAAAACAAGTAAATTAACACCCCAAAGAATGAAAAAAATGAAATAATATTAATAAACGAGAAATAATTTATTATAAAAGGATAATATATATCATTAAAAATATTAATAGATTTTTTTTATAAATTAATAACAAGTTTAAACCCACTATACTAGAGGTTAAAGTTTTTTCAACCTAATGAAAGAATAAAGTAAGGGATTTCATCTCAAATGACATTCCATTGAGACTTGTTTGTTATTATGAACCAATCCACTTTTATGTGGTGTATATATTATAATTTGGAATCTAATATAATAAATAAATAATTATTCATCGTATTTTATGATTCAAGTTGAATTATTTATTCCAAATGGATTTGACTTGAAAATTTCCATGTGGTAAATGTTATTGTGAAATCTCACTTTCTTTTGTGATTGTCAACGTTCTCTTGAAACAATCACTTTATTAAAATAATTTTTTATACATTAAATTTCACTTAAAAAACCATGTTATTTTGTAATGGATATAATTATTTCATAAAATGTTTACCCATTTTTACAAATGGTGCGTACTTTGAAATCTATTTGATTAACTAGTGAAATATTGATAAATTCATATATTTTACTCTACATAGATATTTGATGTTATGGAATATTGATTCATGAATTAAATAGATTAATTGATATATGAGTACTGATTTTGATCTTTGATTATAGGTGCTACATGATATAATATAGCCCCTATATGCATTAGAAAGTCTCATAAAAGGAATTAAATTGTCCAAAACAAATGGTTTTCAGCTTTTAGTATTTATACTGTCTCATGAAAGGCCTTCAAATGTGAGATATCAATATTCTTGAGATCATATAATCTAGTAATTAATCATTTACTGTATTAACATTTTATTTTTTATAATCCATGATATTTTCACAGTGATATTATGTATGGATGTATTTTATCTTCAGTTTATTGATTAAATGGTGAGAGTTTCAAATATTTTATTTCTCATATTGATTATGAATTATCTATTGACGTAGTACGGTTTTGTAAATAGAATGTGTGTTAATTTTGTTAAAATACCATAATGATTATTATTTAGTGATTCCTGAAATATATTACTGTACATAACCATTAATGGTCATTTGAGATCACCCTAATTTTTTTCATTCCCTATGATATAATGGTTATTAATTTGAATGGGTTTTCAAATCTTCTGGGCATTTTTTGTTTTATTATATACCATTATTTATTCAATTTAAAATATAAAATGGGTATCTTGTATGTATATGGTTCTAAAAAACTACTAAACTATTTTTTCTTTGGGATTCGACCTAGTTTATATATGTTAACGCAATAATGTAAGGCACCAGCCACAAACTACTAGGGTTGGGGACTCTACAAAATAACTATAAATAAAAAGTTATAAGTCAAATATATTTTTTTTAAAAAACAAAAATATTTCATAGTCCCCTATAAGAATCAAATAAAACTATAAATAACTCAAATTATATAACTTTTAATTTTATCCCAAAATCATTTATTTTATTTTTACTTTAATTGAATAAATAGTTCTTTCCATATTGTAAGAATTTATGTTAATTATATAAAAAAAAAAATTTATAATTAAGTTATCATCTTGAATATGATATGATTATTAATTAAATCACTATTAATATTCAGTCATAACTAGTTTGTGTCCCAATGTGAACACAAGAATAATATTTAAAACTAAAATGCTAACTTTTTTTTAACTTAATTTGATTTAGATAATATTTATAACTGATTTTATGGATAAGATTCCATTATACAAAAAAATCACAATCCTAATGTGGTATGTTAGAATTCCATTTATCTAATAAGAATATGGATAAAAGTTTATGGCCTTATCACTTATTATTAATCTATATTAAACCAATTTACCATTTACTGAGGTGATAAATTTTACCATGATTACCATTCATAATGATGAAAAATAAAAGTATAGTATTTACAAAATATGATCCCCATTATTGTAATTATTTAATTAATTTCATCAGGTTCAAGTCTTATAAATGAACGAAATAAATTTTAAATTATGTATAAAAAATGTGACTAAACTTATTTTTAGAAAAAATATATATATATTGATGCATAAAAATGGTTTTATCCCTATGTATAAAATAAAATTTATTGAATTCTTAAAATATTCCATCTTGTAAATAATATAAAAATTCCATTAAATTCTTTCACCAAGAGTAATTAGTTAAATTTTCTAATAAAAATACATTTTCTGTATAAATAAATTCAGAAATACATCACTTTAATTTTAAAATAATTATTTTCTTAATATTAATATTTTTATTACTAATGAATTCATTTTATAAAAATAAATACCATATAATGTTAATAATTTTGTTCTTCTTATTTATAACCGTTAATCCACTAGCTAAGAGATATCATATATATGACACTTTAATAATGTTACATGGTTTGTTTAATTGTACTATTACATCTAATGCAAGATATCAAATAAATAATATTATATAAAAGGATGTATTCCATAAAAATATTGACGATTTAAAATATATACCACTTAAAAGTATATAGGTTCATTTTATCAAATATGTCTTAATGAAGTGAAAATTCAGACAAAATCCATTACCACATGTTTGTAATTACTTGTATGTGATTTTAAACTAATGTATAATTAATTTATTTTCATTATAAATACATGAAATAAACATATACATATTTATAACATCATATATTTTCACGAACCAACCCGGGTCGACCCTGAACTGGTTCCCCGAGTCGGCCTGCGACAAGGCCCGAGAGGCGTTCCCGATCATCCTTTGATGGAGACAAGTTCCCGGGTATCAACAGAGATTATGGGAACGATTTCACCCAATGAAAATAAATAAAATAAGATGAATTAATAAATTGGAGTTCATGATAAATAATCAAAACACACTATTAAACAAGAACTGAATGATACAATACTAACCGATCTTGACGACCGCACTATCTCTTTGTGACCCATCAGGGCACTCTCCAACTCATAGATCAAGCATCGCCCAATGCGAGAACACCCATGATGGGGCCTACACATGCAATAAAAATAGAAAAGAACTATAGGAGTGATTATTAAAACATTTTAGGCTAGCCCGATATCTATTCCCAAATCACTACCTTTAAAATAAAATAATCACCATTTAATTTTTCAAATACAATTTATAACAGTATGTTTTTTGACATATTTTACATAAAAATAATGTACGAGCCATTTTCCTTAACCATTTTCAAGGAAAACAATACACAAAAATGAAAAAAAGTAAGTACAAAACAACAGAAATGTAGATATACATACGAGTACCATATTCATAACTGCAAGTAACTAAAATTCAATAAAAATGGGTGAACCTAGGAGATCAAGAATAATCTAGAAGACACCAAAAAATTAGATCTCATCCTCATTGAAATTTCACACATGATGAAATCAAAACTCTCATACACTCGACCAACCTTTATCAGGCAGGCCAAGGGAAAATCCCATAGCAATGAACCCATACCTACTATTGGCCATTGGTCAGTACCATAACCTACCAGTGCAGAAATCATTCTCAGAATATTCTATCAATATTCCAGGTTCCCATTCTCAAGTATTTATAAAGGGGGTGAGACAATTTATGAGAACCAAGAATCCAATCACTGTTATATAATAATAACACACAACAGGTTTCACCCAGAGTCTCCCCTAGTATTCTTCTCATGCCTGAAAATAGAACATTTATAAAGGGTTCAAACCGAAGAACCCTAACATTAGATTCTCAGAATCCCCAACAAGGACCTCCCACCCACTATGGGAAATTGAGGCATGAGAATCACCCTATGAGGGTTTTCATAAAAAATAATTTTTTTCACAATCGTAACAAAATGGCCAAACATGCCCTTAAACATTAAAAAAAATGCCTTATCTCAAAATGAAAATTCATTCTCAAAAGTGGTGTCAAGCACACTATTTCCACTCAAACAGTTTTAAAAATTATTCAAAACTTTCCTTTCTCACATCCAAACAAAATCATTTTACACACACATACCAACCAGACCACAATTCAACACTTCACGTCAAACAGATTTATAAAACCTAATTATTCCTTTTAACATAAATTCATTTAAAACATTTTTCATGAAACCAACTTTTATGGAAAAAATAATTTTTTTATAGGGGTCCAAACACACCAAAACACCATGAAAAAAAACATCCATTATAAAAAATGTCAACTAGACCATTTATCAGCGGCACATGCAATGTTCATCCAAACAGTTTTTATATAACACTCAATAGGACTACAAAAACAAGTTCCATCCTACAAACATATTTAAATCATTATATTAGGTTCTAAGCATCACAAACTAGATGCAATTCTAATGATACATTTAATAAAACAAATAGTGTGCTTAATTGTAATTAAACGACCCTATTTTTCACAAAATTAGAATTTTACTACCAATTTTCATCATAAATAAATTAACCAGACATTGAAAGATTATAAATAACACATATATATAGGGAGCAAGCAGCAATAAATTGATGCAAATTAAATTCTAAAAGGCAGTTCATTGGTAACCTACCTCGATATCAAAGCACCACGAAAACAACACACATTCAGAACACCATGTTAAGGTCCAACGTTCTCCAATCCAAAGAGAATTGACAACTCCCACTCAGAATTGCCCCACATGGTTATAAAAAGCTCAATCTAACAAAATAATCCTTTAAATAATTATAAACCACATCACAAACAAGGAAAATAAATGGATACATTTCTTCTAAAGGTGCGAAAGAGGTGATGGCTGGAGAGAAGTCTCATCGGAGGGAGTCTGCATGGTCAGATAGAATAATGGCTCGCCGACTACACGCTGAGGAGGAGAAGGGAGAGCTGGGAGTTTTTTGTACGTGCCTGTAAAGTGTTTTCATGGTAAGGACAGATACTGGAGGAGTGGGACGACGTCGGGGAAGGATGGTTGGTCTGGGAAAAGGTGTCGCACCCGTGGAGGGGGTCTGAGCGGCTGTATGCGGTATGACATTGAACTGTGGGCAAGGGATTCCAGAGTAGGGAGGTAGTCTTGCCGCATGGTGGGAGGTAAGGGGGGGCTGCTGCTGCGATGGAGGAGGCAACAAGGAGGAGAGGGGCACACCACATGCAGGGGAGGAGGGAACCGGGTCTGCCTCTGGGAGCAGTAGGTTGCGGCGCGCTGGACATAAGGAACGTTGGTTGGGGGAGTGCGCAAGGTAGGTGGGACAAATGTGTTGCTCATGTGGAACAGATGGAGGCCGTTAGGGGGGAGGGGGCATTCTTGGGCTACACAAATAAAAACGGGGGGAATTGGAGAAAGCCTTAAAAAAATAAAGCTTACCAAATAAAAGATAATCTATTTAAAAAATTAATAATAAAAATAATAGTAATGGATTAATAATAATAATAATAATAATAAAAGGAATAATAATGAGGATAAAAATAAAAATAATCATAATGATTAAAAAAAATTATAATAACCTTAATGGTAAAACAAAAATAACAAATGTATTCATAACATTTTAATAATAATAAAATTAATAATTTTAGTTTTCATTTAAAATAAAAATATTAAATTATTAATAACCATGATAATTTTAAATGTTGCAAAAAATTAACATTTATTTATCCATTTAATTCTTCAAAGAAGAAAAGGCCATGCTAATTCTTGGGCGGAACTGCGCGGCATCACGATCAGCCTGTGCATCCAACGTCGTCGAACCCAAGAGACGCACTTTTTATAAAAAACATAAAAATTTGGGACATATGTCACCCCAGTCCCCAGAAAAATATTTAATGTTTGAAAAATAATTAAATAAATTTATACACATGGGTCGTGGTGTGAAAATTCTCCCCACCATAATGGATTCCGCCCCCGGAAAGCTACAACACTAACTAGCCGATCGACCAACACCAAAGGATTCCACACAAACATGATCCAACCTCTTAAGTCAAGTAAATTATAACGAACACCAATGGGACTCAACAAAATTGTCTGAAACATATCACCAGCAGAGGGGAGGCACAACCAGACTCTCCACCATAAGAATTAAACTAGAATCAAATAACTATATGAGAGAAAATCCAAAGAAACTCACAATTTTCTCCCCACCATAAATAACAAACATATACAGGTCCAAACATAAATTCAACGTAGACCTACACTGGGCCTTACTCAATCTTAAAGAGGAACGACAAGAAAATTTAAATCACTCACTCCCATACGAAAGGGATAAGACCTAAATTGAAACTCTCCCTGAACACAAAAACCCTTACCCCAAAGGAGGGTAGGGGGGACCATGTATTGGATCAATGAAACCACGATGGAAAACTACTCATGACCCATCACTTTGGGATGGACAAAAACTGAAGTCACAACCAATTCACAAGGGTGGTCTGCGCAAGGTCACTAATTGGAAACATGCATCAAAAAATAAAAATTTACTAACATTTTGTGAGGGATAATTCTATCACACCCTTTTGCGATGAGGGATAATTTATAGCGACTGAGAATCCCCAACAGAAATGCTAAAACTATCTCACCATACAATAGAGGCACAACCTTTACCAAACTCCTTAATATTCTACCAGGGTTCCTGACTACACACTAGCCTCACTTTGTGGCCTTTTGGATGGAGCTATAATGAATGAAGCATGTCCTGCCTCCTAGTCTGGTTCTGATAATCCTAATAAGAAACATGGATATTTTGATTTGATGAGAGAAAGAAAATTATTTATAAATGAAAACCACACTGGCATTGAAATCTAGAGTTCATAAAAGACCCACGACATTCCCATACATTTCAAAACCCCAAGAAACTATATGTACACCTACCACGATAAGAGATCCCTTACACTGAAAGGAAACATACACAATATACATTGAACAAAATCACAACAACATGTAACTTTTGAGAACATCTTCCGCAGCGCTTTCTTTTAAAGCCCTAACAAGAATCATTGTAAGTGACCCAATTATCTGAAAGCATGAAAGGGATTGGGAGTAGTTGGGCAAGATGGCCTATTATGACCCAGGTTGCGACACTGATAACACACAAAGAGATCTCACTCCAAAGAGGTTGAAGAAAGATCCTAAGGCCTTTTGATTCCACCACTTTCTCCATCCACTTATAATTGATTCCTCATATCCTTTCTAGGATCTTCACCACTGCTCATGGGGATTTAAGGAGGGAGGAATACATCGAGCACTCCTTTCATCGCGACTTCTACCTGAAAAGATTGTCTTGCCACATCGACAAAATATGTTAGGTTGGATTCGGACAAAACCATCTATAAATTGGGGAGGAGGCCTGCGTATAAATGTCGAGCCTTCATGGAGTCCTCTCTAGTAATTCCTGAATCATAAGAGAATATCTCCAGAAAGTGATGGAAATATTCCAACGTGGATCCATTTACCTACTGCAAATAACCCATCTCCATCCCGTTCCACACCCTTTATTCCTTATAGAAATATAGACAAATTTAAAAAGCCTTGCAAAACATCCCATGTAAGTTCTTGATGAGGCCTGTTCGGATACACTGACTTCCATTACATCCATGTTGAACCTTCAAGCATGAAGATTTCAAACTTGACCGTCAATGACTCAGGAAGTTCAATGTTGTTAATGTACATTTCAATCCTCTACATCCACTCCTCCACCATGGAAGGTACTTCTTGACCATAATAGAGAGGTGGGTCTTGCTTCCGAAACTAAAGAATAAAATCCTAAGGTTGACCAACAGTACTACAATTACCCATCAATTCTTTAAAGGGATAACCTCTGGACAAGAAACATAAAGAACACAATCATGGAAAACTCAATAAATAAAAATAAGAAAAATAAAACCCCACATAGGTGAAAAACTGTAAACAAAAAATAACAATCTATATTAACATCAAAACTTTTCTCTTTGAAATCATATTTAATTTTGAACAAGCATGGTGGGTTAAAACCTATTCATTGATATTATTTAGAGTCTCAATCACCTGCATGTATCCGTGACACCTCGGGCATCCATATGTCATAGCAAATATCCATTCGTATACCCACATACCACTATGAATTTGATAACCCTTAGGAATACCAAGGACAAAAAAATGAAACCTCATTTTCCAAAAGCAAGTCATTCATCTCATTTATTTTAGTTCAATCCACAAATTAAACAGGTCATTTCAAACAACCATTTTTTTTCAAAACCAACATTTTTGATTCAATCATTTTTCAAAAGTAAAAAAGTTACCCCAAACAACTCAAACAGGGAACTATTGTCATTGGGTCACTTGACCATATGGTTGATGCCCATATTCCAAACACATCACCCACACATAGAGTCTTTTTGGGCCAGGACCCTAGCTCCACATGGATTTCTAGGTCATGTGTCTTTAGAGGACTATTAGCCCAACTCCCTTTGTCGTATCCCAATAAAAAAACATTCCATAAAATCAGAAAGAAACTAATTATACCGGAAGACCCATGGAAAACTGCGGAAAATAATGAGAAAGAGTTCACGAAGATATTCCAGCACCTACCTCTCGAGTCTGGACAATACTAATCCATCTACCTTGACATCCCAAATAAAAAATGGATCTTTGAAAAGTGAGGTCAGATAATAGATGACTCCTTCTGATATCATTTTTTCTTGAACCAACCCGGGTGGTCCCTGAAACCGTTCCTTGAGTTGCCCCATGACAAGGCCCGAAAGGTGTTCTAGATCCTCTTAGGCTGGCGATAAGCACCAGGGCATCAACATAGACGATGTGAACAATTTCTCCCAATGAAAAAAATAAAAGCCGAGGAAATAATAAAGAGCAGTGAAGAATAAATAAACTAATCCTACAACTAAAAAACAACTAAATAATAGAACACTAACCAAACCCAACATCCGAACATAATCTGTGTGACCCTACAGGTCACTCTCCAACTCAGCGATCACGCATTGCCAAAGGTGAGCACACCCAAGCAGGATCCTGCAAAATCACTAAAAAAAAAAGAACTATAGGCATGAGTATTAAAACTCAGTAGGCTCACCTGATGTCTATTTCCAATTCACTACCATTAAAATAAAAGAAACATTGTTTTATGTTTGAACTACAACTTATAAAAGTATGTTTTTGATATATTTTACATAATAACAAAGTACGAACCATTTCCCTTAACCATTTTCAACTCTAGGATCTTTTCATTAGTGTTAGTAATAATTTAGAAAGGGAATGTGATGTTTATATTTTTTTAGATTTTTACAATGAGGATTAAACAATTTCATTTGAAAACCATTTTTAGAAACCTTATCAAAACCAGTTCAGCACATTCCATGTAAAAAAATACACAAAAATTCACAAATGTAAGTACCTAAAAAGGGAAATGTAGATATACATACGTGTAAAATATTCATCACTACAAGTAACTGAATGTCAATTGACATGGGTGAACTTATGAGATCATGAAAAATATAGAAGACACCAATACATGCGATCTCATCCTCCTTGTCATTTCACACACGATGAAATCAAAACGCTCAAATACTCTGCCATCCTTTCTCAGGTAGGCCGATGGAAAATCCCATAGAAATGAACTCCAACATATCCGCCTACTATGGGACACTGGTTAGTACCATAACCTACTAGTGCGAGAATCATTCTCAGAATATTCTTTCAATATGACAGGTTCTTGTGTCTCATGTATTTAGAAAGGGGTGAGCTAATCTATACTATCCAATTATCAAATCACAGTCTATATAATAATAACGCACAATAGATCTCACCCTGAATCTCCCATTGGATTATTCTCATGCCTCAAAATAAAAATATTACAACAGGATCCAACTGAAGGACCCTATCATTAGATTACAATAATTACCAACAGGGACCTTCCACCCATTATAGGAAATCAAGTCATGAGAATCACCCAACGAGGGTGTTCAAAATAAATATTTTTTCCAAAAAACTTAACGAAATGGACTAACAAGACCTTAAACATTCATAATGAAAGCCTTATCTCAAAATTAAAATGCATTCTCAAAAGTGGTTTCAAGCACAATTTTTCCACTTAAACAATTATAAACATTCTTCAATTCATTCCTTTATCACATACAAAAAAAATCTTTTTACACACACATACCAACCAGACAAAAATTCAACACTTCACGTCAAACATATAAAAAACTAAACTATTACTTTTAATTTAAAATCATTTAAATCATTTTTCACAAAACCCATGTTTACTAAAAAACAAATTCATTTTTTAAAAGGGGTGAAAACACACCAAAACACATTAAAACGAAAATTTTATTATAAAAATTGTCAACCAGGCCATTTATCAGTGGCACATGAAATGTTCATCAAAACAGTTTCTAATTAACACTCTAAAAGATTCCAAATACAATTTACTACCTAAAAACATAATTAAGTCATTAAATTAGGTTCTAAGAGTCACAAAATAGGTGAAATACTAATGAGACATTTAATTAAATAAACATTGTGCACAATTGTAATAAAATTATTTTATTTTTCAGGAAATCAGAATTTGAGAACCAATTTTCATCATCAATAAATTAACCAGACATTAAACAATAATAAATAGCACATATATATATGGTGAAAATATTAGGAATTATATGCAACTAAAATTATTAAAGTTTGTTCAAGGGGAACCTTCCTCGAGATCAAAGCGTGACGAAAGCAATGAATGTTCGTAACCCCGTGGTAAGGTCCAACATACTCAAATCCAAAGCGCAATAGCAATGCCCACTCTGAATTTCCCCACGCAGTTCGAAATTGATATATATCCCATAATAATCCATTAAATAAATAAGAACATGCTAAAAACAAGGAAAATAAATGGATAAAATTCTACTAGTGGTGAAAAAGAGGTGCTGGCCAGAGAAATGTCTCGACAGAGGGAGTATGCATGGTCAGACAAAGGGCTCACCGGCTACATGCTGAGTAGGGGAAGGGATCGTCAGGAGTTGTTCTGCATGCTGTTAAGGGGTAGTTGGGGGCAGTGTCTGAGACCTAAACAGTGGGACGACATTGGGGAAGGCTGTCCAATCAGAGAAAAGGTGTTGGACTAGTGTAGGGGTTCTGAGCAGGTGTATGTGGTCCGACTGGGGGCTGAAGGTGAGGGCCGCCGGAGCAGGGGGGTCACAACGCACAGAGGGAGGTAAGGGGGAGGCTGCTGCTATGATGGAAGAGGTATCCTAGAGGAGTGGGGTGCGCTTCTTGTAGTGGAGGCGGGAATCTGGGATGATGCTGGGAGTTGGAAGTCGGAGCACATTGGACTTGAGGAACGCTGGTGGGTGGAATGTTCAAGTCCAGAGGGGCGGAGGGACTGCTCACATGAAATGCAGGGAGACCCTTGGTGGGATTTTCTTATACCGCACATATAGAAAGAAGGGGAGAAATTGGAGGAAACTGAAAAAAATCAAGCAAACATAAAAAAATAAAATAGTTAAATAATAATAAGAATAATAATAATTGTAATAGCTTAATATTAATATTAATAAAAAATGGAATAATAATAATTATAATAATAGAAATAATCAAAATGATAATAATAAAAACAATAATAACCAAAATGATAAAACAAAAATAATATATGTATTCATATAATTTTAATAATAATAAAATTATCAATTTTAGTTTTCATTTAAAATAAAAATAATAAAATTATTAATAACCATGAAAATTTTGAATGTTGCAATAAATTAACATTATTTATCCCATATAATTGTTCCTAGAAAAAAGGCCACACATTTTCTTGGGCGGTATTGCACGGCATCATGGGCAGAACTATGTGGTGTCGCTTACTAACCATGTTTCCAATGGCATCGAACACAAGAAACACACTTTTTATCAAAAAACATAGAAATTTCGTCCGGGACTCATCCCAAACCCCAGAAAAAAACATAAAGGAATAAAAATAATTAAATAAATTTATACACATGGGTCAGAGTGTGACATATATGAACTATTTATAATATCTTATATCCTGATAATAATAATAGTCAATTATTATTATCACTATTTAGGGGTTAAATTCTTAGTTTTTTTGTATGTTGTGATTCATATGTTTTTTTCCATGTATATTGATCATAGTTATATCGTATCTATAATTTTAATCATTATAAATAAACCATACATATTAATTAAATACATTTTTAATATCATCCATGAGAAACAAACATGAATAATGAATCAAATTGCATTATTGAGATGGTAGGTCATACATACACATGAGAGACATTATGATTTTTTAACTAGTGGATGGGTATGGATGTAGATGATTTATTTTACTTAAATAATTATAATTATGTCTTAATTATCATAAATATTCATTAATTTTTTACTATGATAGGCCATGTGATGTAGTAATGGAAAAAAATTACATTGATATGTTATGTAGTTGTCCACCCTACACAGAATTAATGGTTTTGTTTCACATTTGATGTGGAAGTAGATGTATAAATATTATTTCAACAAAATAATAACATCTTAGTATATGGTTGATTTTTTTTATTATATTGGAATTGTTAGGATGTAATTGAATTTTCTAATAGAATAATGAGAAATGAAATTCCTCGGTGAATGTGATTACCTCTTCATTGAAATAGCTCCTTTAGGTCTCATATTAAGGTACATAGGATTGGAATTATGTGAATAAAAACATCTTTAGAACATGGATAATTATTTTTATTAGTGTTTTTCGTAATGATCTGTCAATCTATGTGGCACTAGGTGATCTATAGATGAAAGGAGCAGTGGTTTCTTTTTATAGTGAATGAAAGGACACAAATGTAATTAATAATAAGATTTATGTATAATCTATTCATTTTTTTGTGAATGAGGAACTGGGTTGAAATAATTTTTTTAACAATATTTGATATGGTTCAAATCCCTTCAACTAATAAAATTTTGATCAGTTTGTGCAGTTTTTTTACCTTATCATTTGACTTAACCTCTTCGTCAAAATATTTTAACCATAATCCTAGTAACAAATTTTCAATCTTAAAGTTATATAATATTTCATATAAGGTAAAAAATTTATCCTAAATGGCCAATTTATTTCATTTTATATTATTTTTAATCCTACATGTGCTATTTCAATATTTTTATGATTTTTAATTGTTTTATAAATTATTATTTTTAATAAAATAATTTAATGTCATTTGTTTCTATTCATTTAATTTCATTTTACTGATATCAATGATTTGATGAAATTATAAAAAAAAGATTTTAAACAAAAATAATAAACATTTTTTACTACAATTGTTTTTGGAAAAATAATTTGTCAAAAAAATATTATATTTAAGATTTCTAAATTTACACACTTATATATTTTTAAAACTTATTTAATTTTTTATTTTGATATATTTAGCCTTGCTTAATCATTACACAAGTAATTGGATAATTATATTTTATTATAAATTAAATTTTATTATATATCCCAAAACATCATTAATAATAATTCATATATTTTAACCAAGTCATACAAATAATTCTTCCTCTCAAATATTATTTTTAGGAAACAAAAGTTGCCTTTAGAGTGTTGCACTACATCTGATTCTCATGTCTTTCGTGAAATAAATTATAAATTATATGTTTTAAATTATTATTTTTTATATGCTTTATATTATTATAAACGAATCAATTCATATTTTTATAAAATTATTATATATTATTTCTATCTTGGGTATATTATAAGCAATGTTGTATTTCCTTAAACCTGTATTTTTTTCAATTCAACATAAAATTAACTTCTTAAAAAAATATTTAAATGATCATCCTAGGAAACATATTGATTTTAATAGTCCAAAAATTAATTCCCATTAATCTAATTAAATTCCTACATGTAATAGAATCCACTTTCAATATAACTGTGTATAACAGAATGAAAAATATTTATTAGAAAAATGTGTTTTTTAGATAAGAATTAACCTATACCCAAATCAAGTGTAAATTTAATTCCTATATAATTTATTAAATTGTATTAAAAAGAGAGTAATATATAAATTAATGACCGAATTCAATGTAAAATGGGTATTTTTAGTGAAATAATATGAATTTTTTATAAAAATTGATATTTTTAAGTATTCCCTATAAATTAAATCTTTTTATAAAAATCCCAAAATTTCACCTTACACTAATATTGATGTAATTATTTTAAAAAAATAAATCTATTTCACATTAAAATATTTCTATAAATTTTCTTGGTTCATTTGAATTTTATTTTTTAAGTACATATATCTATCAAAAAATTTAGTTTTTTTAAAAGGAAAATATATTATAAACCCTAAGAATGTTACATTATACCCTCCTTACAAAACATTATACCGGAAAATTTTGTCACTCTAATACAAATAATAGTGGACACCTCTATATCATCACATCCAACAATTCCCACACAACTTCTTGTAATTTATGGTTTCACCAAAAAACATTGACAATATGAGTGGTTTAATTTCAAAGCACATTCTCTCAATAATCTTGAATTACATCTAATTATTACAAATATGATATATCATTTTCTAGTGGTATAGCCTATGAATTCAATACAAATGAGCGACCAAATATGTACATCATGAAGAGTGATACGTGGAACACATCATGAACATGTGATAGATTTTGGTTAAGTACCATATGATAACCTACCACCCTGATATGATCAATAATTTCGAAGGGACCAATATATCTAGGGTTTATCATTCCCATATTTACAAATATCATTAGATTATTATAGGGATATATTCATTGGAATAATATTCACCAACATCAAACTCTAGAACTCACTAATTACTATCTCCATAATTTGTTTCCACAATGGGATTCACTTAGTTTTATTAAATGAATCTAAAATTTTCTATAGTTTCCTTAGCTTGATCAGGTCCCAATTTTTTTCCCTCCAACTTAATCCCAACACATTTGAGATATTTACTTACTTCTAGGGATGTTTTCATAACGGGCTATCTATATTCTTAGGTGAAAGCTATTGTTGTATTAAAATTCTACCAAGGGAAGGTTTTGATCCCAACCACCATTAAAATCAATTGAGTAATCACTAAATTCAACTTATAGTGTTTGAATGGACATCCAAAATACACCATATATATGATGATGATAAGTAGTACTAAAACTAAATTCTACATCTATATCTTGATGAAAGAATTTTATAGAACCGCAATGTAATCCTTGGATCCCAGTAAGATATGATTTAGAGTGGTAGTCCATGAAATCTCAAAACATCTTTGATGTATAACTAAAAATGCTAACAAAAATATAAGTCTTCTCTAATAGAAATAAAATTCAACAATTTCTTCAGATGATCGACTACAACTCAAATAGTATTATTCACTTAAGTTGATTTGGGGAGTTCTATGATGACATTCATTACAATGTATTTCCATCTCTATTCTACTATTGCTAATGACAATAATATAAACTTAAACATTTTTATCCTATCCATAATATTATGAAATGCCTGGAATTTTTTATTAATATTATACAATATCCCTTTTCATTTTATCCCATCATAAATATACTTTTAGATCTCTATAAATCATTGTACTGATGGGATGAAAACTGAATGATGAATTAATATCTTCATCCAACAAATCCTTCTTCAATCCATTATTTATGTAACACAAACATATTTTTTTATCCATATCATTCCAACATTATCATTTTTAAATATAGGAACATTACATAACTTCTAGTGTAATTTAAATTATTCCTTATGTTCCGTTCTAATCCTCTCCTGGATGGATAGTTGAACATTCATCTTAGAATGAAATGATATTTCCCCATTCCACATGATTTCAAGATCCAGCCCCTAAAATTTCATAAAAATTAAATCTTCATTAATCCCCATGATGGAGAAAAAACAAGTCGTTTTACACTCAGGTCATTAGCCACTTTGTTCAACTTATCTGGGTGCTAATGTATATAGCGCTCATAATCATTGATCAAATCCAATAATATTCTCTATTACATATTCAACTCTTTTTTCATAAATATATACTTTATGTTTTTTATTAGTATATATACATCACACCTTTCACCTTATAGATAATGCCTATAAATATTTAATGATAAAATTACTAATGTCATCCCAAATAATGAATCAGTTAATTTTTCTCATAATTTTCAAATTATGAGGGTCATAATATATCACCATATCATTCAATGTGAGGATTCATCCTAATACTTTCATTTATGAATCATAAAATATAAAAAAACCCTTATCTAATAGAGGTTAGTGAATACACAAGTGTGTTGACAAATCTTGTCATGAGTTATTTGAATCTCTCCTCACATTCATCTATCGATATTAATATGGATCCCTTCCAGGTCAACATCGTGAGTGGTTTTGATACTGTCGAGAAATCGCTGAAAAATAATCCTTAATATTTTCTCGTCTCATGAAAACTATGGATCACACATACCTTGGTTGGTCAAGTTTAATTATCAATAATTTATGTCATTGAAGGATCCATCGATATACCCTCCCATTAAATTATATGGCCTAAGAATGAATCGTTTTGTTTCAAAAATTTAAACATCTAAAATTTTACAAGTGTGTTCCCTCTACTCATGTTCACCAGCCCAATCCTCAAATATTTTTCATCCTCTCCATTTTTATATGACTATATAAGAATATTATCCTCAAATACTACCACTAAATGATCAAGGTAATATCTAATTACTCAATTAAATAATTCCTTGAATATCTTTGTAGCATGGGTAAGTCAGAATGGCATTACTATAAATTCATAATTACCATACCTCATGCAGAAGGATGTATTTGGAATATCCTATTTTTTGACCCACACATAATGAAATATAGATCAAATATCCGTCTTGGAAAAATATTGAGCTCCATGTAAGTTATAAAATAAATCATCGATATGGGGTATATGGTACTAGTTCATAATTATTATTTAATTAAATTCTAAATAATTGATGGAAATGCATATTTAACAATTTTCCTTTATAAAAATAAAAATTAGTGAACCACAAGATGAAGAACTAGGCTCAATGAATCCTTTATATTAACTATCATGGAGTTACTTCTTCAATTCCCCCAACTAAATTAGGGGCATTCCATAATGAATATTTGAAATAGGTGTTACTCTAGGTATGGTTTTAGTTGAAAAATAAACATCGTGATTTAAGGGAATACTAGGGAACTCTTCGAGAATGATATCAACTAACAGCTATATAATAGGCTTATCATCAATGTTTAGTTTCTCAATAACCATCTAAGATAAATTTCCCTAAAAAATATTTACTAAAAACCATATGATGAAATTAATTTATATTGAATGTTTATGTTCATCCTCAAACTGATAAAAATTACATTTAAATTTTGTATATTGTATTTTAAATCTAAAATACTAAATATAATTTTTAGGCACTTAATCCATTATTAAAAAAACTAATAGATTATATTTTTCATTAATAATGGAGTTTTTATTCACATGAAGTGATGAAACATAATTGAATCACATTGTGGAATAATAGGTTTCTCAATATGGGAATGGTTGTTGATCCTAACCTAACGCAGCTACCTAATATTTCTATGACCTTATTAGTTCCATCACCAACTATATTGTCCTTCTTGATAGGTAAATACATATCTTGATTATGGTTGTTGATTATCGTTCATCTATTATATATTAACATTTAAAAATGGAATTCCCTAAGTTAGATCACAATCAACACGAATATTTAGCCACAAAAATTCCTATAATTATAAAATTTATAAAATACTTTATCGGATTATCAAATTACTCCTTTTATGTTTTTTAATTTAAAATCTTGTCCCAATGGTCTCAATAAAATCAATATATAAAAAAAATTATAAAAACCCCAACTCTAGTAACCCAAATCCAGTGTCTATTACATTGGAATACAATAAAAGGGATCTCATCACCAATGATCGATCGATTTCGAAGCCTTGAAGAACCATATATATACATGATTTGCACACAATATTGGAAATATATAAAATACCTTGCATTAGAAACATTCATAAAGCTTTGATATTATTCATAAAATCCCTCTTAACATGATGGGGAATGTAAAATATGTTGAAGGTTATCTCAAATTCTCGGTAAGGGTTTTGTACAGTGGAAGCTATCATGAGTAAATAAGGATTAGTTAAATGTCAATGTAAATAACTGAAAATATATTCCATTAAATAAATATAAAAATGAAAAAAATGAATACATAGATAATATAAATTTTAATAATATCTTGGATAAAAATAACTAAATTCTCAACAACAGAAATGTTCAATGTTAGAATTCATGATCATAGAAATAATGAAATCTTTATCATAAGGGAACGTTCCATGAAAGTTAAATCGATGGGTTGGTATATAATAAAAACCCATTTGGTAATTTCCTTCCAAATAATTAGTCTCAATAGACCTATTGATTAATCAAGGGGTTGTATATAAGTAGGCCACATCCATTATTACATGTCCAAAGCATTCGTCATATATTGAATATTTAATTTAATTCATAAACAACATTTTTTTTTCACAATATTGTGTATAGAATACATAATACAATTATTTACCTAATCAATAAAATACCATGAATTGTAACACACCATATGTAGAAATTATACATAGTTTAGGAAATAAAAATATACATAATATAATGAATTAGGATATCCAATAAAATCTAATTAAAAATTAAAAATTATCACAAGAATGTGACTATTTGAGGATAATGTTAATGTCCATAAAATCAATAAGAGATTAAAGATAACCATAAATTCATTAGAAATACAATTTTTCTTAAAATCATGTAATTTTGAGAAATTATTAAAATATAATAAAAAATCAAATCAATATTTCATTAAAAAATTATTCAAAAACCATTAAAACTTTATAGAAGAAACTAAATAGAATAAAATGAGTATGATAGTAGGAAAATCTATTACCACAATATACATTATAAAAAATTCCTTATGACTTTTTAAAAAAAATAGAAAAATAGCGTATCCAAAAACATTATAAATATTTATTTACAACATTTTAAAAATTCAAGGATACCCTAAAATTTCCTCAATAGATCATTTTTGTAAATAAATAAGACATAAAATTATACAATATGTACACTGTATTAAAATGTAACCGATCAAAAGAGAAATAATATTGTCTTTTTTAAGCATTTCATTGATTGATTTGGGTTCTGTAGAGATTAAATTTTGTATGAAGATAAGGAAACTCCACAAATAAACATAGTATAAGAATATTAATGGTGTTTATAATGGATATATTATAATATAAATTTGAAATAAATGTTTTATAAATCCTAAAAAAAGAGAATGTAAAATGATTTCTATCATAATTGGTACCTTTTAAATTGAAACCCATTAATATTTGAAAAATGATTTGAATCATTGATAAAAATGAATAAATATATATTCATAATAAATAAATCCAATGGGTATTACATAGACCATCTAAAAGTGAATAGGTGAATAATTCCAAATACATTTGAATGGAGAGGAAATTTAGATGAAATCCCAAACCTCGAGTTTGACATGCCTCATACATTATTTTATAATATTTTATAATAAATTTTCTTTTATTATACATAGATACTTGAAAAATATAAATATATAAAGTAACATATATGGTCCATTTAAAATATATTATCACCAATTTATTATCAATCATTTATTATTATAAATTTTTTAGGTGTTCACTGTGTTTTCCATGCTTGTTTTCATTTAGCAGCTATGTTCCTTATAAATTAATAATGGTCAAATCATCTCCATAATTTTAATAATTATATTGTAATTTTAAATATAAAGTATTTACATATTTTAAATTAGTTATGAGAAACGAAAAATATTTCATCGCTTTGTAGAGATTATAGATCATACATATGCACGAGCAACATTATCATTTTTTAATTAGTGGAAGAGTAAGGATGTATACATGGTATTATACAAAAATAATTATAATTATCACATTATAATCAAATATATTTATTATTTTGGTCATTATGAAATGTCATGTGAGGAATAATTACATCGGTTCACGAGGAAGTAGTCTACCCCATAGACGAGCGATGAGTATCCTTCCCATTTGAAATAGAAGAAGATGGATAATTATGATTACATAAACATAATTACATCTTATTATATGGAAGATAAATTTTTATTATATTTTAATTGCTATGATATAATTGAATATGAAAATATATGAATAAAACAGAATATTTTTAGTGAATATGATTACCCCTTCTTTGAATGATCTCCTTCAAATCTCCTATTAAGGGACCTGGGGTAATTATTTTAGGAATACCGGAACATATAAAACCTGTATAAGGATAATTAGAAGAGATTTTGGTATGTTTTGGTTAATTTATTTTTCCCTATAATGTTTATAAAAAATAAGATAGGTGGTTTATTTTCATAGTGAATGAGTGGGAACACATGGAATTAATAATAATGTTTACAGATAATAAATACATTTTCGTGCCCACGTGGATCCATGTGGATATAATTTTGAAGCTAATATATGATAAGATTTAAATCACATAAACCTATAAAATTAGGTTTAATAACCCAATTTTTCAATGTGGTATATGATCTGTTAATTTCAATTTAATTTCTTATCATGGAACTTTTATGAAATACAAGTAAGTCTATAGAATAAATGAGAATGTTTGGGTCTTTTTTGGATCCCAAAGCCTAGGGTTTTGATGAAAATAGCTGGTACTATTGGTTAGAAGATACCATAGTTCATGGTTTTCATGGTTAGTATAAAATGTTCATGCTGGTTCAATACATAATAGAAGGCCACATGGTTTTATCTAACATTGTATACCATGCCGTTTCATTAGATGACCTGTATCGAATATGATATGGAGAGGTGTCACATATGTTCCACATAGTTTGTCAATCTATGAACCTTGCCCATGTGAGGGGTCTATTGAGTTAGTACATGTAAAATGGTTAGCACACGTTTTCTCCAACCATGTGGCCAAATCGTGCGCCCATTAAAATGTGGTCAAAATTACTATTTTTTCTATAAATCTTCTATAAATATGACACCCTATTTCTATCTTATTTCTAGTGTGTGTAAGGCTTATTCCTCTCTTGATATATCCTATCATGAAATATAACTAGGTATCCTGATATCTTCTTTATCCAGCTTCTGAATTGGGATCCATCCATGTCATTGGATTCCAAAAGGTATGCTATCCACTCCATAATATTTATTAATCATTTTTATTCCCATTAATGATGCTATATTGGGGTGATCTCAAATTCCCTTTTTCCTGGAAGTTCATCTGTTTTGAAGTTTTCTTCTGATCTGGACTAAAATGAAGTCCATAATTGGACGTGACATCTTCTGTTGGATTTAATTAAGTTGTCTATTACATAACCACAAAATATTGTATTATTATACCATGTTTCATGATTTTGTGTGCCATATTATCCATGTATTGCCTTAAATTACACATGAACCATGTTTAAATTCAATACCCTTGTTAAAAATAACCTAGTATCCCTTTAATCATTTTGGTATAGTTCCCTTAAATTGTTATGAACCCTTGAGATAAACCTATAGAATTTCCTTTTTTATAATTGTCTATGTTACCAAAAAATCCTATATATGGTTTAGTTTTGACTCATAAATGAGAAGACCATAATGGATTTAATAGAAACATGTGGTATGACCACATGAATTGTTTAAAAAATAAAATGGTTACACCCTTGTCCAAGAGGAATTATAATGAAATGATAAATATTTATTGGCCCTCCTAAATACAAATACAAATTACTGTAGTCATTCCATACACAATCAATACATCCCAAAATTGTGATACTCAAAAATGATTTCCCTTATACTCATTTGAGCTACAGGCTTGGAGACCCAAGATTTATGTGATATGGGCCTAGTGTCCTTTATTCCTATGATATACATGAATGGAAACCCTAATTTTATGAGATACATTCTTGGAATCCCTTACTATTTTATGTGATATGGCCATGGTGTCTTCTATAACTATGATATACAGGCATGGAGACAAAAATTCTATTAGATAAGGGCACAACATCCCTATACTATGATACTCTGTATAGTGTCCCATATACATGTGTCACTTAGGAATGGAGTCCCTTCTTCATGTGATTACTCAAGAATGGACCTTACGACTTATGCTACTCTAGTGACTAGACATGGATTACTAAGATAACCCTCAGGTCAAAACTAACACTATATATGTGTATATATAGATATAAACATTCGTTCATGTATTGTGAATATACATGTATACAACGATATACACATACATGTATATGTTCATTAATGATAACACTAATAGGATTCCAGGAGTGGTCCAAATCTAGTAGGGTCATCCTGGTGTCCTTCAGAAACGAGTACCGACACATTACAATTTTTATTACAACATACCATTATACATGCACACTGCTCATATTATACGAATTGAATGAATATTTATTGACTTCGATGGTGGTGGCCTATATAGATTTTCTCACACCATATCAGGTTCAACGTTTTTACACATGTATATTGTGTGGATGCAAGTAGGGAGAGGGGAAAGCTCCTAGTTGTTGATACTAGATTTATTACAGCATGGGGTGGGGAAGAACATGACTGAGCTATGAATTGTGATGTTATATGACCTATAATTCTTTGTCTTTTTAAACATATATATACATTTTTTTCATGCCTTATATCATTAATTACATCTTCATTTTGATAGATACATAACATTACATAATTTTTTATGTGAAAATGGATGTCACATTCCAAGGCTTGTTTAATATGTCATTTGTATTTTAACCTTCAACTCCATAGTTTCCATTTATTATGATTCCTATTTTTAACTTTTTATTTCACCATAGTTCCAATCTGATAATGTGTGTAAATACTCCCCAATGTACAAACTTAGCCCCTTATTTCTACTCATCAACCTCTAGAAATATGAGTAGGAATACTTGAGGTCATCATACTCACCGGTTTGGGGTCCCATTTAGTGGATTCTGGTTCAGGAAGTTACAATATTGTATTAGTGACTTCCCATTTCATTATACTGATTTTGTGTTATGTAGGAGACTATGATGTATCTTAATTTGGTAATGTACATATTCCATGGCGTATCTTACCCATGTATGAGAAAAAATATAAATTGACTATGATAGGAAATGATGTTATCAATTTTTCCTATTATAGTTGATTTTATTCCATTGTTTGGGGACACAATTGATATGAGGTGTTATAATTATTATGATATTTAAATATTATACTCTATCATTTGACTGGTATGGTAATGAATCATTGTTCATGTTTTATTTTAGGAATCTTATGTTGCTAATATGTCATGTATTATGAAATTCCATATTGGTTACAATGCCTGGTAACATGATACTTGTTTTATATTCATTAAATGAAATATCAATTCTTAAACTAAGATTTTTTCATAAAAAATGAGATTAAGAAATTGGATATTAAAGTGTTTGCATCAACATAAATGGTTTTTCAAGTATGTTTTGATAATGAAACCTTATGTAACCAACTAAC
Organism: Viscum album; assembly: GCA_963277665.1. Taxonomy (NCBI): domain Eukaryota; kingdom Viridiplantae; phylum Streptophyta; class Magnoliopsida; order Santalales; family Viscaceae; genus Viscum; species Viscum album. The sequence goes on from CAUJRU010000001.1 coordinate 715,376, forward strand.
ACATATTTTAGTTATGTAACATAAGTTAAATAGTGTGAAATGTTATTTTATTTGAGATACAAGAATTTCATTTATAATATAAATAGTTCATGTTCTTTTATATATTGGTAATGATGGTTTATATAGTCAAATAATATATTATTACCTATTAATTTATTTTAATAAATGTTAAGGTTATTATGATGTTAAGTGAACTACTGATTATAATTTATAAATCATGAAGATGTACAAATGGGGAGCAATACTTCAGATAATTGGCTTATTATCAAGATGAAAAAGTTGATAAATTTCCATTTTAAATATGTTCTTAATTAATTGGGTATTCCAATTGAAAATTAAAGGGTATTTTCCTTAATAACATGGAATTTCAATTCCATATATTGGGACCCTTATTGTGAAACATGGAGCTTGACCCAGATCCGACCTTAGTAGTGGGTAGTAGGCAGTGTCCCTTGTGTTCTATATAAGTGATCCTATAACATAGAATTTCATGTTTGGGTAGAATGTGGGGTGTGTCTCTTATCTATTATGTCTTGTACCAATCCTATTCATGATCTTTGATATTTACTATAATCAATCCAATATGAGGTGTCTATTTTCTATTTTTAGAGTTCTTCCACCATGACATCCTCTACTTTTGTGATAGGAGGGTGGTGATGAACAAGCTCCATAGGTGATGGGCATTGATCCACCAGTTATACCTCCTATAGTGGAACCTCTGGGGCCTCTGGTTATCCCTGATGTAACCAATGATGTTTGGTTTTTAGGGATGTTTCTCTAGCTTATGTAGATTATACAGGTTTCTCCTTGACACGCCTCTTATTTGAGAGAATTGAAGTGGTAGTTTCAACAGTAGGATAAACATACTTTTTCCTAGGATGGTGGCCCCCAGGATGCCTTGTTAGGGATGAATATATTATTCTGTGTCCCTAATAACCTTTAGAGTCCTCTATATAAGAGGGTGAATTCCACTAAATATATTCTTTTATGATATTCTAAACTTTTGAATGATTTTTTGAACTAGGATATATAGTATCGGGAAGTGATTTGGAGGGATTTTAAATCTATATTATATGATTTTTTCATTCCTGAGTCCTTGAGAGAGGATAATAATAGAGTTTTTAAAAAACTTTAGTAGGGTTCTAAAACTATTAATGATTATTCATCTCATTTAACAATGATTTGTCAAATATCTTTTATCTATTTTAATGATGATCCAGTGAAAGTAAGATGATTTTAAAATAGAATTAAGGGTCCTATTCAATCTCAAGTGAATGTTTTTATATATAATACCATGTTTGAAATAGTAAACCATGCATTAGTCATGGAGAGAGACCTTAGGTAAGATGATGGTGTGCGCTGGGGAAGTTAATAAATGAGATAGGGTAGTGGTTATACTAACGACCGAAAAAGATGCTTTGAGATTACATGTGGGAGAAGTGACAGTTAGGTGACACCCGCAGATAGTAACAAGGGTTTTCACCCATGTGGGAAGTCATGTCATAAGAAGTACTAGTGTCCCAAAGACTGTATTGATTGTTGAGGTTTTGGATGGTTGGGGAATATTCAGTATATTGTAAGGACCTTCCTTTCTGTACCTAGTTGGAGAAGATCCATATCAGCTCCTCCATTAGAGGAAGGACTAGTATATCTTCACCAAAAAGGTATATGGATTACTACGAATCGTACATGCCATGAAAGGGGTCAGGTCCAAGAATTTGAGGCCTTGGATACACAATTATAGCTGAGCAATCCTGTAATAGGTAGCCATGTTTCAATTTGGAAGTACAAGGTCATGGATCAGGCCATATTTATTCAATTAAATCTATACCAAAGGAGCAGGGAGTCTAGACACCTACTACTCAAGGTTCTATTCTAGTATCTCGTACTATCATGTGTACCTTACTTGATATGGGTTATTCACATTATTTTCTGTTTGATTATATTGTGTAGAACCTTGGTATTGATATAATGTGTTGCACAATGACACTTGATAATCAATTTTAAATTTTATCAAAAATTGTATTCCAGTGTAAGGAATTCCTTCTTGAGGTAGGAAATTATCATTTTGTTGGGACCACTTAATCCTCAATATGGAATGATTTGATTTCATTCTCATGATGGATTGGTTGGTCCCATATCATTCCAATGTAGATATATATCATTGTTCGGAATCCTTTACATCACTAGAGGGCAGTAGTCACCTTCTCAAGGGGGAATGGGATTCTAATAATGTAGAGCCAAAACATCACATCTTTTTAAAGGATGAGTTACCACCCAGATTGATAGAATTTATACGTATGATTTGGGGTTACATAAGGCTGATTTCCCTCTTTTGTTAGACCAATTAGGTATATATCACCTAATGGTTTCTTTGGAATTCCTCCTAAGAGAGAAGAAGAATTTACTATCGATCATATTCCTAGAGCTGAATTGGTAGCCACTTATACTTACAAGATGGAGAACAATGATTTGAAATATATCAAAGGGGAGCTATATGATTTGGATGGTAAGCCTTTTAAATAGCCCAATACTTCTATGGGGTTCACCGATCCTTTTCACTGGGAAGGAACATGTAACCCTTAGGATTTTTTTTGGATAATTTGAATTTAAATCTACTTACTATGAATAACCAAAATCTCTTTCCATGAATTGATGACCTCTTGGATATTCATTAAGGATATAGTGTGTTCTTGAAGATAAACATGGGGTTTGGATATCACTTGGTATGTGTTACACCTTCAGTGATATCTCGTACAATGTTCTGTATCTGGTATGATCTTTATGAGTATCTTGTTATGACGTTTAGTCTTTTTAATGATCCCCCTATTTTCATTTACATTATGAATATGTTTTTCCATCCCTTCCTTAATTTCATTTTTGTGGTATTTGTGGAATAAATCTTGGAATATTCTCATCATCAATGATATCATTCCTAACAACTTGATACTGTTCTAAATATACTCAGAGATCATTTTTATATGTTATACTCAGAAATTTCACTTCTAGATCAAAAAGGGATAGATCATGGGTAATATTATCTCAAAATTAGGAGTATCAGTTGACCAAGAGAAGGTCAGTGCTATAGTTACCTCGGAGAAACCCTATAAATTTTTTTTCATACAAATTTTCTTGGGGATCAGTAAATATTAAATGAATTTAATACAAGACTTATCATGCATTGTGACACCTCTTAAATGTCTGAATATGAATGGTTTGAAGTTATTATGGATTTAAGTGTGTGACAAGGCCTTTAAGAAGCTAAACAGAATTCTTACATTGACATAAATTCTGATTCTGCTCGATCCTAAGATGGGCTATAAAATATTCTGTGATGCATCTGAAATTAGAATAGCTGCAGTATTTAATCAAGATGATCATGTAATTTCATGTGGTTATCACCATTTTTAACCTCATGAGAGTAATTACCTCACACATGAACTCGAGCTTTCTGAAATTGTTCATTCCATGCATTGTTGAAGGCATTATATTATGGGAGAGTTATTCCTACTGTGTATGGACCAAAAGAGCCTCAAATATCTCTTTATGTACTATGAAATGAATATAAGATAGTGAATATGGGTCGAATAGATTCAGTTTTTAGAATTTCAGCAAGCTTATATATCAGGAAGGTGTACTGTGGTAGTTGATGCGCTGAGCTGGAAAACTCGCCCACAAGTTGTTCAGGATGATGTTCATGAATGTAAATTGATTTCCCTTATTTCTAATATGAATATGGTGTTTTAAGAAAGTCATGAGTTCCCTTCTATTTCAGCCTTATATTTCACCTATTCGCTATATGATAGGGATTAGAGAAGGAAGTTTCCATGTCCTTATGGTTTGGTCATATGGGATTGTATTTCCGAGGAAGACCAACCTCATCATTGATCAGTTGAGTGAGATGATATCTTATATATACATGGGAATATCTGGGTGCCTATGAATATGCATTTTTATCTAATGAAATTGTCGCATGCTTCATATTGGGTGGTCCAACTGGGTATCTGGAATATGTAACATGACATGCACGGTCAGTATTGGTGGTTTAGGATGAAACGTTATATTGTATGTTTTATCACTAGGTGTTTTCCCTGTCAACATGTGAGTGTAGAATACCAGTAGCCTGATTGTTTTTAAAGCTATTACCAGTCCTGGAATTGAAATGGAATTATGCTGTAATGAATTTATTGGTTTTTTTACTAAGGTCTCCTTGAGGTAGTGACACAGTTTGAGTAGTCGTGGATCGATTGACGAACATTTCCAACATCCTTCCAACCTGAGAGAAATTTTCAGTTGTTGAGTTGGTAATAATAGTTCTATGAGATTATGTGTTTACATGGGGTCCCTAATTCTATAATTACTTATTGGAATGCTCGTTTGACAACAAGGTTTTGGTAGTTGTTATAGAAAGGTCTAGGTACATAGGTGCTTTTGAGAAGAGATTTTCTCCCTTCGACTGATGGCCAGTCAAAACAGACAATACATGTGTTGGGGGACATGCTCTTATCTTGCATCCAATATTTCCGAGGGTCATGAAACATATCCATCTTAGTGACTTTACCTATAATAATATCATTCATGAAATAATTTATATTGCTCTGTATAATGCATTTTATTGTAGGTCGTTCCATTCAAAAACATGCCAGTTAGAGGAAGGAGATGAAGTGTCACTAGGTCTTCATATCAGGAAGGACACTTTGGAGTAGGTGTTATTGATCACAAAACATTTTTATTTTTCTCAGTCTAGATTGAATTCGTATGTAGATTGATGTTGACGATATTTGGAGTTCAATGTTAGGGGTTGAGTTTTCCTTTCTGTATCACCCTGATATGGTCATAAATGGATATAGGGACAATAGAAGTTGTCGCAACATTTTGTTGTGTTTTTTGAGATCATGGACGGAGTATGTCTAGTCGCACATAGGTTATTGATGTTTTTGTATTTTGGAGCTAATTTTCAACATAATACGTATAATATAATTATACTTATTTGTTAAAACAATTTCTTATTTGATTAATTAATAATCGTTGTTAATTCAGTGTTAAGAGTAAATTGTTATTAAGTATATGTTTAATATATTTTTATGTTTAATTGTAATTTTATATAATTTTTTTTATTTATTACTTAATTTTGATGTTTCTTTTAAAATATTGATTTAAGTATTTTTTTTTTGTTTTGGTATATTCAATGTATATTTTTCATGATTTATTCAATTAATTTTTTAATTGAAGTTTAATATTTAATTTAATTTATTTAAATAATTTCTTAATTGGGACTTGAAAATATAATTTAAATATTTTAATGATTTTTATAATTTCATTATCAAATTAATTAAGTAATCAATCTATTATTTTATTCAATTATTTATATTATAATTATTCTTTTAAAAAATAAATAAATAATTTTTAAAATTTTATATAAATATATAGATTCATTTTTTTTAATTAAGAAAATAAATTCGAATTTAATTTAATTTTTTATTTATAATTTTTTTTAAATGGTAATATTTAACAAACCGTATAAATTTAGTAGAAGACTGAATTGTTTATTTTTATTTTTATTTCATTTAATGTGAATGTTAAAATTTAATGGATTAAAATCATCTCAGGTTCGGCACCTAAACCTAACCCTCAGGTTGGGGTTTTGGAAGAAAATATCCTTATTATACACTATTGGGGGGTTTTTTTACGCTGCCACAGCTGGTAATTCTCGTCAAAATATCCACTGGAAATGCTACTGTAAATTTCCACTGGAAATTCCTTTGTAAATTTCCACTGGAAATTCCTATGTAAATTTCCACTGGTGATTTTTGGGGTAAATTCCTAACGAAAAATTCCTGTGCGAATTTCCATATGATATTTACCCTTCAAATTTTCACTTAAAATTACAGTAAAAATAAATTAATACATAGGTAAGAAATCCACATTTTTATTGAATATTTTCATTACAAATTTATTGTATACAATTTATGGATTACTAAGAGTTTATATATTATTCATCAATCATTTATTAGTAGATGATTTTATTCCCATGATACTCATTCTACAAATTTCGTGTGCAAATTTCGAATAAAAAATTCTTTTTCAAATTCACACTATAAAATACAAAGACGGTTTGTTAATATAAAAAAATATAATTTTTCAACAAATATTTACATTGAGAATTTAAATAGAATCCTTTAGTGAAGATTTCCATTGGAATCATTTAGTGAATAGTTCGATTCAAAATTCCAATGGAAATTTTTAATGAGAATTTTTTTCTAGATATTTTCATTTTATATTCAGTGAAACTTTTCACTAAAAAAATCCAATAAATAATCTATTTATGATGAAATTTTTAATAAAAATTAAAAATACCCAATGTAACACATAAAACTAAAAATATACATGATAATATTAAATTATATATTTCATGTACAGTTTGTATTGTGTAAATATTCCAGACCTATATACAAACATCCATGTAAATTTTTATTAACATTTGTTGTTTTACATTTAAATTGTAAATCTCCACTAATATAAATCTATATCGAAAATATTCAGGGAAAAATTATAGTACAATACAAATTTTAAATTTGGATTTCCACTTAAATTAGAGAAAAAAATAGATTAATACAAAAATAAACAATGAAATTTTTCATTAGAATATTAGAGTTGAAATTTGAAATGAAAATGTCATCTTAAATATCCAAATTGGATTTCCTCTTAAATTATAATTGGGAAAATATAAATACACAAAAAACAATAAATTATCATAGTGGAAATTTCCACTAAAATTTACAATTCAAATTTCTAATTAAAATTAAAATGAAAATGAATTAATACAGACAAAAAATTGTAAAAATTTGCATTAGAAACTTTTAATGCAAATTTACAAAAGAAAATTGCAATGCATAGTCGCATTTAAGATTATAGTTAAAATTTCCACTTGATATTTAAAATAATTATACTGGAATAATAGTTAAATAAATTCTAAAATACAAACATGTTTACATGTTTAGTGTACCTATATTAATTTATGAATAATTAAATTTATGGTGAAAATTTTCAATACAAATTTCTTAACAAAATTTCTAGGAAACTTATAGTTCAAATTTTTACATAAAATTAAAATTGAAACTATATTATTATATAAATAAAAAAGTAAATTTTCACTAAAAAGTAATTTAATAACAATATTTATATTTTCTATACTTATAATAAAAAATTGTCATGATGTAATCTTTTAAAAAAATAACGTTATTAGTTTTCCAGTACAATAATGGAAATAATAGCCATAAATATTAACATCTCGAAACATTTTTTGTCTTATTTTTAAACATTGGAAAATTTTCTATATAAAAAAATTTATGTAATGCATAAATGAATTTTATATTTGACCTGAATTTTTATAAATTAAATTTTCACTGTAAAATTGCTAACCAAAATTCTAAAATAAATGTTTTATATCTATTTATTGTATATTTATTGTTATTATTAAGCAATTTTTATTTTCTAATATTATTAATGTTTTATAATAATAGATTTTATTTTTATATTGTATAGTTATTTATCAATATAGTTTACACAGCATGGGTATTATCGTCCAGCTATTGGAAATCAAACGTTTTGAATTTTAAAAAATGTTTTAAATCAAAAACCAGATCTGCCACCACATCACCTTTTTGCTGGGTGGAATTCATCCCACGGTGTACCTGACCCCCAGGTCCAATCGGTGGACCTGAGATGAAATTTTTTGTACTTTTATCAGCAGCGCCTGCACATCAAATAAATTGAACTCTCCTTAGATTTGTTTGAATGATCAAAATAATGATATAGAATAGCATCGACTAAATAAATATATTTCAATCACAAGTATGATATTTTGGAGACTTGAATTATGGTCTCAAAACAATATACGCATTAGAAGAAGATATTTTTGGACAACCAATGACTGTTTAATTAGAATGGAAAAATGTGTAAAATAATTGGGATGGAGTTTTTTTTCATAATATGAAAATATGCTTCTAATATAATACTCTTACGTCTCTATCATATTTTGATCAGAAATCCATACTTTTTCAGATGGTTATCTTACACATTTTTACGTGAAACTAAAACAGAGTGAACCTATTCAAGGATCTCAATTATGAACCCTAATATGATAAGTTGATGTCTCCGTCTATACTTCCAATTCCCTGTTGATCGGAACTGGGATGTAGTCACCCAAGCATAATGGTGATCTCCTCGCCACCACGTTGTACTCTGATTTCATTACCAACAGATTCCATATCCAATGTCACCGCACTCAAGAACCGACTGATCCTGAGAATAGAGTAGTAGTATCCTCGAGTTTTAAGTCTTGGCTGACGAGGAGCCACTTCCGGGATAAGAGTTGGATGTCGCTTCAATTGATGTTGCCGGATGCCAAAGTGTATCTCTGCTGACCAGACCCAATTCCAACATAATCATAATGTCGTCGAACCGATTCAGCACCAAATCAGAACGAGTAGGTACCAGGCCCTTAATTCATTCAACAAACTGAGGTTGATTATTAGTCTGATAAGTTCAAATTCAAATTATTGAATGGATAATTCTCAAGAGGCGTGATCTTTACCGGGAAACCACTTGTTCCAGATGATTTATCGAACTTGGGTTGAAAATGATATCAATATGGTTCCAAGCTGGAACCGAGTGGCGTTGAAGGTTCTATTGTGAATCATGTTTCAAGCTTATGTTGGACAAATCTGGAGTTCCAACCGAAACAGGACACATTGAAGAAAAAAAAGCCAAAAGAAAGGTTGAAAATTGAAACCAACATTTCTTAATAATAAACAAGATAGTATAGTGGATTAAAGGGGGATAACGGAATCAATTAATGGTGAAGTTATCATTTTATATGACCAGGTAGAGTTTTTTTAATACATTTAAAAAAAATGGCATGGGTTAAATTTTTTTAAAAGTACACCTCAAAGGCAGTATCGAGGGTTCCACATTTCCACTAAAAGAAAAAAACAATTATTATTTTAAATATTAATTTTTTTTTGTTTTTTATTGTTTATATATATATATAAACAAAAAATTAAAATAAAAAAATTCAAAAACATTATCTGCGATTTAAAATCTAGTGGTACGACCATTACAGTAGTCTAGATTCTGACATATGCTCTCACCCAGGGCTCCCTTTTATAAAAGATATTACATGGAAATCATTGTACATTTCTGATATGAGATTCTGGTTATTCCTTTCCTGCGCAGAACATTCTGTATTTCCAATGTGGTATTCTGTTAAAAGGACATGAATTTGAAAGAATATAAAATATAAACTATAATACCAATATAAATGAAACTTAAAACAGGGCTTAAACATATAATAAATAGTTGAAAACAAAAATAATTTCATAAAAATGATAAAAAAATCATTTATAAGCATTCAAAAACACCTACTTGAAACTAAAAAATGTTTCAAGGACGTGACATTGAAAGCCTATAAAATATAAATTTCAAGACCAATATAAATGAAACTTAATACATGAATTAGACATATAAAAAATTATTGAAAATAAAAATAATTTCCCAAAAAATATTGATGGAAAATAATTTATAAGTTTTCAATGACACCTACATGAAACTAAAAAATGTTTCAAACAAGTGACTTTGAAAGCCAATAAAATATAAACTATAAGGCCGATATAAGTGAAACTGAAAACATGGATTAATCATATGACAAATAGCCGAAAATAAATGAAATCACAAAAAATGTTCATGAAACATAATTTATATTCATTCAAAACCACCTACTTGAAACTTAATAATGATTCAAGTATGTGACTTTAAAAGACTATAAAATATAAACAATTAAACTATTTTAATTAGAAATTTAAAACATCGATTAATCATATAATAAATTATTTAATTAATTAATTAATATTATTAATAATTAATTATATAATAAATAATTAATTATTTAGAAATTATCATTATTTAAGTATATAATAATAAACTAATTAATTAGTAATATAATGACTTTTAATAATTACAATTTGAGAATTATAATGAAAAATTATAATTTATAATTATATTACTAATTAAATATTTAACTTTTATATAATTAATAATTATATTACTAATTAACTACTTATTTATTATCTAATAATTTTTAATAAAGAGTAATTAATAATTATAATGAATAATTATAATTAAAAATTTTATTACTAATTAACTAATAATAAAAAGTGTCTCGACTCTATCTTTGTAAAAAATAACAACTAATTAACAATTCTATATTTAAAAATAATATTACTAATTAACAAATTAATTATTATATAATTAATTATTAATATTTAATAAATAACGAATTAAAAATTATATAATTAATATTTATATTACTAATTATTTCATTAATTATTGTATTACTAAGAAACTAATTAATTATTAAATAATTAATAATTATATACAAATTAACTAATTATATTACTAATTAACTTATTAATTATTATATAACTAATTATTAATAATTACTAATTAACTAACGAATTTTTATACAAATAATAGTTATATAATTTATTATTATATTATTAATTAACTAATTATTAATTAATACTTAATAATTTGTAATTATAATGAATAATTTTAATTATTGATTATAATGAATAATTTTAATTTATAATTATATTTCAAATTAACTATTATACTATTAAAAATTATATGACCAATTAAATAATTAATTATTATATATTAATTTTTAATAATTACTAGTTATTAATTATAATGAATAAATATAACTTATAATTATATTACTAATTAACTGATTAACTATTATATACTTAATAATTATATTACTAATTAATTAGATAATTATTATATAATCTATCAATGATAATTACTAATTAACAGATTAATTAATATATAATTAATTAATAATAATATTAATTAAGAAATTAAAAAATTTATTGTATGTTTAATCCATGTTATATCTTTAAATTATACTCATCTTATTGTTTATATTTCATTGTCTTTCGTAGCCACGTTATTAAATCATTTTAATGTTTCAAGTAGGTGGTTTTGAAAGCTTATTAATTATTTTTCATTTACATTTTTTACAATTTTTTTTCAACTATTTGTAATATTTTTTGACCATGGTTTATGTTTCATTTATATCGGTCTTCTATGTTATATTTTATAGTCTTTAAAGTCAAGTGCTTGAATCATTTTTATGTTTCATGCATGTTTCTTTGAATACTTATAAATTATTTTCCATCAACATTTTTTATGAAATTATTTTTATTTGCAACTATTTTTTATATGTTTAATCCATGTATTAAGTTTTATTTATAATGCTCTTGTATTTTATATTTTATAGGATTTCAATGTAACATATATGTAACATTTTTATGTTTCATGTTAGTTGTGTTGAAAGATTATAAATTATTTTTTATCATCAAATTTTTGAAATTATTTTTGTTTTTTACTATTTATTATATGTTCAATCCATGTTTTGTGTTTCATTTTTATTGGTCTTATAGTTTATATTTTATAGTATTTCAAAATCACATACTTGAAACAGAATCCAACATCGGAAATGCCGAATGTTCTGTGCAGGAATGGGAGAACCAGAATCCCAAATTGGAAATGCAGAATGATTTCCAAGGAATGCTCTTTAATAAAAGGGAGCCCTGGGTGAGAGCTTCCTTTAGAATCTAGACTACTGCAATGGAAGGACTACTGTATTTTAAATAGGGGATAAATTATACTGAAAAATTTTGTTATATATATATATATAAAATACAAAAAAAATAAATTAATTTTTTTAATAATAGTAAAAATAGTACTTTTTTAGAAGAAAGGTGCAAACAGGGTTGCGACCTTTCAACATAACACGAAATGCGAAAACGTCGCTGCCGCCTTTATAGTGTTTTTTTTAAAAAATCACCTATGTGTTTTTAATAAAATACTTTTTTTAAAACATATTTAAAACAATCTGAGTAGGTACTGAAGCCGTGTTTGAATTTCAAACTGATTTTAAATTTGGTAACTATTGAATTAATGTAGATAAAAATATTAACTATGCCTAATAACAATCATGACAGAATTATGCAGAAAAATCATTATTAAAAGAGATATGTGTTGATACTGGTTAATGAATAGTTGATCAACAATTATTATAATAGAAGAAAAACCTATCATCTTTGGATCGACCTACTCATGTGTAACCCATTAATATGAAAATATACTGAATGAAGATTGGTACGTCGAATCATCATTCCTCAGATCACCGAAGGAAATGAAAAGTGGGAATAATATGTTGATACGTGGAACACTTTTTTGTTGTCAAGATTTAGTTTAGGGGTCAGATGTTTTCAATCATGCCCCTGTGTAGATGGACGAAGTTGTTGAACATAATTATTAAAAAGATGGTCAGTGAAGGGAAATAATAAAAGATTAATTTCATTGATAACATAAAAGTTATTGGATCATGTTGAGTTGGTGGTTTTTTTGGAAATAAAAAGAGTTCCCAATAGAATATAAAAAATAATAATTCAAGGGTGGTTATAAAAATATAAGATAATATTTAGATATATCAGAAGTGGAGAAAATAGTGGCAAAACCTGGTTATATTCTTAAAATTTTCAAAAACTCCAACAACCGATGAAGATAATGAACAATGTGTTCTTCAACTACATGGTTATTTCTAGATAAATTCATGGTAGCTATAGATAGTTGATTCACATGGGGACGTATTTCTATGATTTCTATTTCAATAATTTCATGAATGTAATTCTTATTGGATTTGGTCCCCTAAAAACAACAAATATGTACTTTATGATAAACATGTTTTCTTTTTTTTTCAATATAAATAAACTACTTATCAGATCAAAAATGTTATTCTGCATTGCATATTATGTGATAATGTTCTAAGTGCATCTATCGCACTAAAAGGTCATTTCAGTTCCCCGGTATGATGAGAACCCGAAAGTACTATGATAATATTATTGAATATATGTTTTATATCTAGACAATATCATTTGAGGTACACAAATGATACACTCTATCACTGGTGGAGACTCATAGAACATTGATGCACCTTCTCATGGTGTTCTCCCTTAGTAATATCCTGTAGGATATTATATGAACGAGACTTACCATTATGAAATCCTCATTTATAAGTGTCATTAGATGTTCCAATTTTTGGATAAGTTTATTGGGTCTTAGACTTAATGATTATTATTGATAAATATTATGAGTCGTGTACTTTTATGTATTGGCAAAAACCATGACAATAAATGTTCACAGTGAGGTAGGATATGTTGGGTGCATCACGAGTAAAATTGAATTAATGAATAATATGATAAACGATTTATCCATTCTATTCATTAACAGAGGATAATATGTCACGACCTATGATGGAAATGATATAACCTAAATATATCCATGATCATGGTGTTCTATAAAAAGGTTCTATTTCCAAAAATTAAAAGAAAATTATATTCAGTGCAAAGGATGACAGCACTGGCATGAAACCTGATTTATTAGATATATTGTGATAATGAGATTATATTACACATTAAGCATCTGTATGAGATGACATGTCGTTGCAACATTAACTTCTATCACTAAGATTGCCTTATCGTGGTGTTAGACATTAGACCTAGATTTTAGACTTCTTCGACTAATGCCACTGAGAAAGAGGCATATAGAGACTCACACTATATGTATCCAAAATCTCAGTTAAATATATATAATCAATTTGTATTTCAGGTTGAATATATATTTTTCTCTTACTTGCTTTAATAATTATTCATATATTCTTGGTTATATTTATTCTGTCACTAGTTTTATAAGAGAATATATTTTGAGCGGATTATTTAATAAATATTTATTTTTGATTTACAGAATATAATATTTATTTAGTTATTTGGATATTTATTTAACAAAAAATAGATATTATTCAACACCTGATAAATATTATGGAGGAATGATGAAATGATTTTAATGGTTTGGTGTGAAATAACGAATATTGAATATTATTTAATTGAAAAATATTTAATTATAATTCACAAGTTAAGCGAATTCCCAAAAATAATAATATTACTATTATTATTTGACATGAAGTTTTTTTGGGATAAAATAACTAATAACAACACATGTGTAATAATTTTATTTTAACCTAGGAAATATAAATAACCAATTATGTTAATTTTTTCATTATCCAATCTTGTCTACATAATGGATTTGGAGAAAACCACTCAAGCCTAGAGAGCTCCATTCTCTAAGAAAACTCTTAAGAACATAGAGAAATCCTCCTCCAACGGATCAAGGAGAATACATTGAAAGTAGTTCTCAAGGCAATCAAAGGCGGACGACGGAAGCGAAGGGATCCTCTATGCTCACGCCCAAAGACTCCTTCAGCGACATCTGGAGATTGGTGGATCACATGTGGATCACCACTAGTGGAAATCTACTTTTGGTTTCTACAACACAACAACTATGCACTACAGATCTGTCACAATACACATCATCGAAGAAAGATTATCTTATAGTTAATTATTTATCTAATTTAATTAATTGTAAACAAGATGTTTTGATCTCATCTCTCTCGGTTATGGTGTGATTACCGTTGTCTAATCTTGTTAGTCAATTCCATATATCATGGTGTTTAAAATCATAGATCTTGAATTTTTAATCAATCATGACAAAAAAATTGGGCACTACCCCTCCCGCATTTACTGCACCCTAAACCTATAATTCTCTCCAGAAAATTGAAATTCAAAAATGTTATTTCTTCTTGATGTTTTAATACTATATCATTCTATTAAAAAAAATTCCATTCTCATAACATCATATTTTAGACTAAAGTGTGTTAATTTATGAATGATTCTCGTTAATTTGAGAAGATTTGGAGTATGAAGAAGCTTTTCACAGATTAAATATCTTAATATTAGATTGAGGATTGTGAGTACAATGATGGTTGTCTATGACATTACTGTCATCGATCCTTGATAGCATTTACCAACTCCTTCGAAAAAGTGTTCTACTTTTGGGATTTCATTTATAGTCTCATTTTAATTAACCGAATGATTTGTGAGATTATAGATTCCAATCATATCCTTGAGAGAATTATAGTTTTGGAATCCATTAAAAACAATGATGAAATATTGATCCATAAGAATCACTAGTTAGGATACTACTTTTTCTTATCTATTAAAGTTTTTTACTTCATTATTCTAGTTATATTTGAATAATTCCTTTTTTTTAATTGTCATTGTATTTCTTGATCCTTTTTTGTATGTTTTATAGATGTTTTAATCCGTTCTAGAATTATTTCAACCTAAAATATTAATATTAAAAAACATGTCAAAATAATTCATATAGGGAGGCCTCATTACGAGAAAATCGTGGTTACTAATTTAGTATAGTTAATAGGTTTATAAATATTGAGTTAGGTTTTAAATGTTATAAAAGCCTCATATAAATAGGTAACAGTTCTAGGGAGGTTTCCAGGGGTTAGATAAAAATGATAAAAAAGTGTATAATAATTTGGTATTTTAAAAAAAATTGTTTTACTTGCAACATCCCAAAATATTTCGAAAACAAAAATTATGACAATATTAGACACTAAATAGAATACAAATATAAACAAGCTATAATGTTTGAAAATATATTAAAAATAGAAAATTTTCATAAAGAATCACCTAAAACAATTTTCATGATAATTGAAAATTTATGAAACATAGAAAAAATAGTTGATAAGAGAGCATTGAAGGAGATCACTAATCCTGAGCTTGAGAACTAGAAAAATTGTTTGGGCTATCCTGGTATTTCTACTCATTTTGAACTAAGATCTGGAGTAATCCATCATCTATTAAAATTTCACAGTTCTCTAGGAGAGGAAACTCACATGAAACTATAAGAATTTATAAGGTTCTGTATCACAATGAATTCCTTAGTGGTTAGTGAAGAAAAAAAAGAGGTATTGCGTGTTTTCTATTGATGGATTAGTGAAGGAGTTGTTTTACTATTCACAATCCAGAACTATTTATTTTGGCATTAGCGGAAGAATATATTTCTAGAAATTTTTTTACCTCCCTCTAGGACTCCCTCACTTATGAAATATATCTATGCGATTAGAAAAATTTAAGAGGATACTCTATATGAGTATTGAGAGAGATGTATGAAGACTGTCTCTAGAAAACATCATCACCAAATTACTATCCACCTTCTTATCCAACAGTTTTACGAAGTGTAAGTATTGATTTAAAAGAGTATCATAGATTCCAATACTATATAATATTTAGTTAATTAAACTATCATTGATTCTAGAAACCATATCACTAACCTGGCACAAAATTTACAACAATTTGGTACTAGGGGTCCAATCCATGTTAATCCGAATGTGGAAGTGTTTAATTCAAATTCTAATAATAAAAAATTGAGAACCAGTTAATTAAACATTAATGAAAAATGATGTGGTTGTTGACTAACTCCACTCCTTCAAAATACCATCCTAAACCAGTTTATCTCATCCAAATGCGTTGTGGAATTTGTTTTACCACTGGTCATTTCAATTATCAATGTTCAAATCTACCAAAATCGTGTGATTCTTATAATGAGATTGTTCATGGGAAACCATTAAATAATTACTCGATCAGCTAGTTTCCTAACCAAATCATTCAATATAGGAAATATAAATAAAAAAAATTATCCAAGGATGGAACAACAAATAAAATAGTTTGTTGAGGACTAATAAAAAATTGAATAGAAATTTTCAGAACAAAAAATTTGATCAATATCCATGGTATAACAAAAATCAGTATATACACCAAGTTGGAGGGAGTTTAAAATATTTATAGATTTAAAAAATCCTAAAAAAATGTTAATCAAATACATGATTAATACCATAAAGAAATGTTAAAAAAGACATTTCAATCTAAAAACAAGTATTTCAAAAAAATATGGATACATAAATGGGATAAAATGAAAACAAAAATTAGTTTTCTATGAATCAAAGAAGTTCAAATTTTACATCACTATCTGACAATAATCAATGAGGAAGTGAGAAGTTATGTGAAATATCCTTGAGATGTTGAATGGAAATTCACATTCCCCAAACTAAAATCATTGAATCATAAAAATAATTTTTTCCATGTTATGTAAAAAATGAAAAATCAAAAGAATAATTCAACAAACTAGATTTTCATTTTCTTTTACAAAATGCTAAAAATGTTAATTCACCTGCTGAAACTGATAAATAACCTCCTCTCTACTAACCATATAAACAAGACAACATTGATTAAAATAGAGAAGTACAAAATTAAATAAACTTTAAGGATTTTTTAAATATAATTATATATTTCAAAGGGAATAAAAAATTTAATGAATATCTTAAAATATATAGGAATCCACTACCTTATCCTTTCGGAAACCCACATGTTAATATCATTGTTGAATCTGAAATTGAAAAATATGTACATAACGCTTTTAGAAAATTACCTATTAACATTCCATTGTTAGATGAGATGAAAAATTACCCTCATTATGAAAAATTGCTTAACAATATGTGAATTGATAAAAGGATGTTCAATGGATGTGAGAGAGTTAATTTGTTAAGAAGTATTTTTATATGATTCATGACCCTCACCCTATTAAATTAAAGGATCCATGTATGTTCACTATCCCATGTAATATTAGAAATCATTTGTTTGAATATGCATTACTATATTTAAGAGCCTCAATAAATGTGACCCATTATTATATCTTTTAATTTATGCAATTTGGAGTGAACATGCAATCTAGAATTTCCATTCAACTAACCAATAAGATTTTAGATAATCCAACTGGAGTTATTGGAGATGTGTTGATAAATGTTAATGATTTGTTTTTACCCAAATTCATTTATGTTTTGGACATGTGTGATAGTCATTTTAGTTCACATGCACCACTAATTTTATGAAGACCATTATTGAAATCATATATAGTAATAATCAATGATCATTAAGGTACTTTTTATTGGAAATTTTTATGTATCATGGTTAATTTTGAAATATTTAAATCAAGTAGACACCCATTGGAAGATTGTTATGCACGCCAAGTTAATATGATTGACTGGTTTTTCATAGAGTTGGTCACGGTTCCTACTCAAAATAAATGACCTCAGGATTCTTTGGATAATGTGCATTCTTTTTAAAAGGAATCCTTGTCTTTTAAATAAATTTTTTAAAATGAATATTTTGAATTCTATTATAATTGTGAATCTGAAATTTAATCTGACATTTAAAAAAAATCTATTTGGGAATTTCTAAATGCATTACAAATGATGGTTATGTTGAATGTTATACTATACATAATGAGTTTTTTTCTTATATTATAAATCTAGTTTTTCTACTAGAAATTATTAATTTATGGATGAAACATATTTATATTCTGTTAAAATTGACATAAATTATTCTAAAAATATCATTCAAATGTAACCCCTTTTTTGTGAAATTGAATCTCAAAATTATTTTGAGGATGACATAAATTTTCATCTTGATAATACATGCACTGTTAGTCTATGACATTGTCATTATTCGAATATTGAGGATGTTTTAGTGGATGCAAATTATCCTAACTAACCCATAAAGACTGATTTCCCAAAAAAAGACATCATTGCCTAACTTAAAGTCAATCATTTTCTTGAAAATTTCAATTTTGAATATATATAATAAAAAGTAAAATTTCATATTAAAATTTAAATTAGGATGTCTAGAAAATTATAAAATTCATAGATTAGAGGTCCTTAAAAAGAATATAAAGGACATAAGTGTTGGGTTGGGATGACTACGTTGAATATAAAGACATAAGAAGTGGGGGTGAAATTTGGTCTTCAAAATTTTGATATATTTAGAAAAAATCTCTTGTTATGAAGAAAATATTTCATTGTCTCTTATGGACTAGTGATAAGGGCAAGTTAATATAGGAGTATAACACAACTATGTATAATGGATAAGGGATCAAAGATCCCCTAGTCGACTCCAACAATGCTCAACTCAATGAGCATGTGGATTTTCACTAGTAGGTATTCATCTCCATAGACCTTAACAATTGAGTGTAGGAAATATAAACATTACGAAAAGTCTTTATGGAGCCTATTGATTCTTTAAAAAGAAACATTAAATCCATAGCTTAGTATATATGCAGCTGACACGTCAGCATGAATGATTTAGATTAGTAAAAAATCCACCAATTTAGAATATATTTATTATATTAAGAACACTAATTAAAAAACATATTTTCATAAGTAATAATTGAAATATATATTCAGATCTTCAATAATGCACAATATAAAATTGATCTTCAATATTTCATGGACTTTATTCAAACAAAGATAGATAAAAGAGTCGATAAATTTCTATACATGTAAGTCTCCAAAGTGTATCTACCAAAAAATATTCTCTATTCTTTAAAGATTAATATTAACAATAAAATATAGTAGTAGTGATAGTAAAAGTAGTGAGATGATAGCTCAAAACATGTATGTCTTAAAAATGTAGTTCTGAAGGAAATGAAACAACTTTTTTATTTTATCCTTGGATTTCTTTATGTATATCCCCTTTTTGTATATTAATTAATAACCAATAATGGGAGTGTATAAATTTATATTATGGGTATAATAGCTCTAGATCCTACTAGCCCTATAAATATCACACAATAAATGGTGAAAATGTGAGTTAAAAAACATTCAAGAGAGTCGTATCTTCCCATAAGAATAGAAACAATTTAACCTGTCGAATATGAGACTTTAAAACAATCAAAATGATCCTTTGAATATATTGTTACTTCTTCCAAGGATGTTTCATAATTCTAAGATAATGTTTTATATTAAAAACACTATTGTTGAATATTAAAACATAGGATTTACTCTTATGACAAAAACCTCAAACGTAGGGTTGAAAATATATAGTTGAAGTTAAAAGTATGGTTTATTTACCAAACTTGTGTTGCTTAAAATATAGGGTTCTTCATAAATTCAGTGTTTCATAACCATACATCCCTAATAGTATAGGGTTATTGATTCATATTTGATATCTCAAACATAGGGTTGGTGAACAATATATTATTCTTAAAAACATAAATTTTGAACAATGTCTCCAGAATATGTTTAATCACGTCCATAATACAACAACATGTAGTTCACGTCGATCAAGATCTTGAATATATTTCGAGAATAATTTTTCTGAAAAATATTATTTTCTTTCAATTCACATAAGTGAGAATTGATTATTAACATATATGTGGGTGTTTGTGAGCATCAAAACCTAAAATAAATTATTCAAATTTTTGGATCAACAAATTCTCAACAATCTCCTCATTTTTTATTTTTAAAATAATCATATCTAATTTTATATAGTTTTAAAAAATATTTCTGGAAAAGGAGAATTATTTAAATTTCTCCCCATTTGATCATTATAAAATTTCTTTCAATATGGATTCTTCTCCCCCATTATCCCTTTATAAGTATTATTTTATAGAAAACTACATCCCCTATTATAAGTATCAAAACATCTCCCCTATGTCAAGGATATTATGGAAAAAATTTCAAATTTCCTCTACAAGATAAAAATTAGATAAATTATACAACTACAAATGTAAAATTCTCTCTCTTTTTGTGATATCAAAAATATAATATTAAAGAGTATTTAATACAAAATCCCACTAAAATCATTGTTTTAAAAGGACATAGACAAGTAATCATGGAGTATTAGTTTAATGAGTAAAATATTCATTTGTTGAAATACTATATCTATGTTATAGGATATTGGGTATTCAATAACTTATAACATTTTTAAAATAAATTAAATAAATTTATCTAATTTCTGCATAGGTAATATTTAAAAAAAACTATTATTATTATTATTATTATTTACAACAATAAACTTATTTACGAGATAAATAGATATTAAGTACATGGTCATGTAAGATAACTAAAATAACTAAACTACAAACCAATTAATAGTACATATTTTAATTAAATAACATATGTTGAAAATAATACATATAAAATTGTTTTTAAATAAATATAAAATAAAAATTGAAGGGTTAAAAAGAGGTATAAAGTTCAACTGAACATTCCAAACATCAAACATTTTCACTTAAAGACGATAAAACTATTTGAATTTCTTCTAATCTTATTTGGACAACTATTGATATTAGATATGAAGAATATGAACAATGTTAAACCAGAAACAACTTCAACTAATCAAGATCTAGTATGGTAACAACCTCCTTTTTGACTCACTCCATCTAACTTATCATTTATACAGTGAACATTTCAAAGACTTATTTTGATATCGATCAATCTTTTGTATTATGGTATTACTTTTGAAACAAATCAAAAATAATTCTTCATACATAATATTTACATAGTTCTTTGTATGACATTCAAGATTCCTCCATAAAACTTTCATATTCTCATTTTCTTCATTCAATGTTTCGAATTTGAATAGAAACTTTTCAATATTCATTTGTGATGAAGATAATTCTAGTTATTTATCACTATGAAATTCATTATTTATTTCAATTGACTTTTAAAAAAAAGATTTGAAATATGAAATAGACTATTATTTTAAAAAATAATAATGATTACCTTTTATACTTTTATGATAAATATTTTATTCCTAATATGATGAATGTGATCACTTCAACATATTATGACTAGTTTTCCAGAATCCTATGGACAAGATATTTCAAAGAATATGGTTTCATACATGAAAATATTAATAATAAGGTTCTATGTATTATAGAGAGAATATGATATGATTTGTTCAAACACAATGTAAATAACGTTTTAAATTATCAATTTGAAAACTAGATAATAATCATTACATATGTTATTTTTTGAAAATACATATTATTTATAAAATATATTATTCTTTTATAAAAAATAAAATATTAATAATTAAATACAAATATTTTAATAGATTTTTAAAAATATAAATCTTACATTATTTAATAATTTAAACATAAACATCATTTATAAATATATGACCAAAAAATAAGCAGAATATATAATTAAAATAGGCCAAAATATGATTCAAATAGTAAATAATAATTTTATAAAATTTTGAGAGGTATATTTTTCCCCTATATAATGAAACTAATGAACCATAATAATAATAATATATATATATATATAATTAAATACATCTTGGATCAATTATTTGAGGACTTTTTGATAATGAACTACTACAGAGTTCCTCACTCCTTTAGTAGAGACTATCATATATCCATCGATCGACCACATAAATATTTCTCAATATAGCCTAGTGGTGTAATCCTGAAAAATATAAAATACAAGTTCTTTTTGGTAACCTAATTTTTTTGAGTCCAGGAGTCTTAGAAATTAAATTCAAAGGTAAACAAACATTTTTATTCTTGGTATGAATTATACTTTTAATGTTAAATAATTATTTTGACCAATAAACATTTTTAAATATAGATATTTGTGTTTTTTAAAAATAAATATCATTCATATAGTGACCATTAATACTATAATAATAAAATTTAAAATATAAAATGATTCTTATATTTAGACCAGGAAAAAATAATTTATATATATGTTCTGTCATTCCGCATTACATCCTCTTCCAAATTTTCATTCTTGAACATTATTTTTTTATAAGGATTTGATTTAAATATTTTTTTCCATTTATCATCATTATAGAATCCTGTTTTAATATATCAAAATTTTCAAATAATTCTTGAATTTTAGTATCATGAAAACCACATGAAAATTTCAAATACTTACATTTTAAATCATTAATATTTTTTGAGAACTTTTAATTATATGATAGAGAGTACCAGAATATTTCCTAAATCTTATATATTCGTTCCTTTCGGATTCATCTTTATATTTTAGAAAAAAAATATTATTATTTAATTAATCAAAATACAATTTTCAAAATAAGAGTTTTGAGAGGAAAATGATTATACCTCATTGGTTTGAGAAACAGTACATACCATTTTAATTTTATGCTTAATATAAGAATCTATAGAGGATTAATCGTAAGAACTAAAAGTATTTCTATAAGTATCTTTCAGATCTTTCTTTCATTTTCTCTTGTAATCATGTTTCCTTTGATATTTGAGTAATGTTCAATTATTCTTTGTATGGACTTTTCCCTTCAATTCATTGAAACTATTTTCTATAGTCCCTTTCTATATCATTCTATATAGATTTTTAAATTTCATAGAAATATTTAATAACCCATTATCCAAATTTAAACTATTTCAATCAGACGATTCATCCATTGTAGTTTGGAGAGAAGCATCTTATTGTATTATATCATTTCTTCATTAGAAAACATCACAACCATGTACATCATTAATTTTTCAATCAACTAATATATAGCTGAATTTTTCATTGGTTTAGATTGACGTATAGCTGAAGATATCCCATTCCACATAGAGGGTAGTATTATGAGTACATTTAAATCTTAACCAGACTGTGAAATTAGATCTCCCGAAGAAGCAATATTATTGACAATCCCTACGAATCTTATATTTATTTGTGTAATAGTTTTATCCTCATACATTATGAACGTATCAAAAATTATTCTTAGAGAAGTGTACCATATTGTATTTGTTATTTTCATTTCCTTCATAGGCAATGATAATAGTCTTCACATCTCATTTGTAGTTGGGAATTGATATACACTATTGAATTTTCAGTTCCTAAACCATAGAAAATAGAATTTATAGATTTTTAATTTAGTTTATATTCTATTTCTTGATAGTTATTCCAATGTTCCTAACCTTTCTTATGAATCTCATAAGTCTTAAAAACCTTTAAATATACCGTTATTCAATTTTTTAACATAAAAAAATCATATTGGATTTAATGTAACCATAACTATCACCATTAAAGTAAGAAGCATAGATCATCAACATAATTTCAATAGAATCATCCATTTCAATATTTGTTCATCTAAACCATTAACTCAAACTTTTTTTAGATGGTAAATTTAATGCTGAGATTTATGATATCAATAATTGATATCAGATAGGGAAAAGAATTTTTAGTAATAAAATATACTAGTAGATCCCTATCTTTGATAACAAATGTTGGGTCAGGATGACAATGATGAAGAGAAAAACACAAGAGGGGATGGATTGTGGTCTTAAAACTTTTGATAGATTCCAAACATATATCTTAATTTTCATCAAACCATTCCTTATCTCATAAATATGAGTGATAATTGAAAAAAAAGTTAATGAAAACATCAATGTACAGTGGATTAGGGAAAAAAGATCCCATAATACACTCCATCAACGCTCAACATCATGAGGTTAGTGATTCTCACTAGTAGGTCCTCTATTCCACAGACCTTAATTATTGAGTGCAGGTAGTTGATATCATATAATAAACGTTTAAAGAGCCTTTTGATTCTTTTACAAGGAACAGTAAATATAACACTTAGTAAAAGAATCTAAGACCTCACCACGACTGAACCCGAGCGGTCAAAACTACACCAAATCCAAGAGATCAATTTTTTTGATAAAAAAATATTACTCACAATTATAGATGTAACAACTAATAGATGAAAGGAGATATTAAATAATGCACAAAAGTAAATAAAACATCAACAACTCAAATGATTACTTTAATAAACGATTGAAAAAAAATATACAGATGAGTAACCATGTATGTATCCAAATTTAATCTCCAACCAATGCATCATCATTCTTTAAAGTGTTATAAGTAACCATAGATTGAAAAAAATAAAAAAAAATTAAGTGAGAAGATATATCAAAACTTGTATTTCCCCAAAATATAGTTATAAAGGCAATGACACACATTATTTATTTCAGAAAAATAATTTATTACGTATATATCCTTTTTTATATTCATTGTTTTCCGAGGAATGGTATCTCAATATTTAAACAGTTGGTCAAATAGCTATAGGTCAAACAATCTTCAAAAATATCACACAATGAATATTGATTATATGAATTCAAAAACAATACATAGAGACCTATTTCAAGTAATAATCGAATCAATTTAATCCATTGAATATGAGACATAAAAAAAATTCGTAACGATCCTTTGAATCAATCTTTACTACATCCAAGACCATTGCATAAATCTCAGAAAATTTTATTTATTTAAATAACCCATTATTGAAGAGTCAAAAATAGGGTTCCTTCATATGACGAAAAAGTCTATAAAAATAGTTTCATGACCCCCTCCTCATAAGGTGTACCCCTCCTAGGCCGACAATGTGAGAAGAGAGATAATGACCCCTAAGCTCCGGCTATAGTAGGCCCCTGGTTAGCGACTACCATCAAGGGTATATTAAACACACAAATAGAAGGTATTACCCTCTAAGAGAACAGATGTGATAGAGATTGATAATATAGACACCAACCAAATCCAACTCGGACAACAATATAAAAGAAATCCCATGTACACATATGTAATGTCCTGAAAAACTACTACAACAGAAGGGGGGAAACTTCAAGGACCAATGGAAAGTAAAAACCTTAGCAACCACAAGCCCAAAAAGCTCCTGCAACCCCAAGCAAGTAGAAACTAGATTGATCTCCAACATACTCCAAGGGACCTGAAAAATATTTTATTTATACATAGGGTGAGTATAAAAGTATAATTAGATGGATCCTCCCAGAGCCTCTCGTGCATAATTAATGAAAGCATTCTAAATCACAGTGAACAAAAAGTGAAACCAACTCATCACCTATACAAGTATACTATGTTCCAAGCCTCACCATGTATACTCTCACCATGTATCCCCTAGAAGAGTATATTATATAATAAATAATATCAAAAGTACCCCGGTACTACTTCCCCACTGGTTTGCTGCTTTTCCCCAACATCACACATCTTAAGACATCTCTCTCAAAAAAGGCTTGCCTGTAGACACCTGGAAAAAGCACCAAAACATGAAAATCATGAAAAAAAACCACAACATCAACATAATCAAAGTAACCAGGTAGTCTCCAGGAGCAACCACAGCTTTCATAACATGTATCATACGTCGAGCATTATTCCTCAAGCTATTAAATCCCTTACACCGAGTAGGGATCCTCATGACATCAAAACCAATACATGTTACACCTATAGAAGTCTATAGGAAACTATATCCATATAATATGTGTCTGAATAACCAAAATCCATTACAACCCTATACACACATATATGGGTAAAACCAACCATTGTGCCTACCATCACAAGTAATTATTAAGAGAAGAGAGCCTGTCCAAAGGGGGTATTCAACCGTCCATCTTCCCACCGAAATGTTTTGAAAAAACCTCCTAGGGATCAGAATCCCCAGGGTGTCAGTTGACCTAACTGATGGGGTGGAGTAGCATATAGAAACACAAAATGTACAGAATATACTATATCTTACCATCACACTATTTTCATGACCTAGTCTTAACCTCAACTGCAACTAGCGTCTCTCAGACTCTGGGCTACCACATCAAAGACTAGGTATCCTATAAGAACACAACCATTTGAAAGGAATAATTACATTACTTAGTTCCCTACTGTTCTCAGTTATAATGTACGTTAATTACTTCTTCAAACATTAATTAACCATTATGATTTTCCACATTGTATTTCATTAGCATGACACACAATGTGCACTATTCCTTTAAATTGTAACCTCAACATTGTGTTCTAGAAAGCTCCAACCCCAGGGGTTAACAACATTTATTCAATCATTACTGAACAACATTATTACTTTCCCATATTTCCAGGCATTGTAGAAAAAAATTCTAAGATACTAAACCCAAGGGGCTCAACATGGTGGGTAATTGAACTACCCGTCAAGTCTTGGACACCTATAGTAAGAGCATAGACCCAACATCCATTGAGAAGATAAACAAGGAAATCATGTGGCATACCCACGTGTCTTCACCCCTTTTGGAAGGAGGGTAAGCATGACCAAATAAATTGAGTAGTGAGAATGTAAAGAAGATAAACAAACAAAAAGAATCATAAATCATCCATACATTCACATCCAACCCATTTAATCATACCTAGGGTCCTCTTGCACACCCACATGCATAAAACGATACATCTTTCCACTCTAGGCGGGGTCTTCTATCAAAACCAATAGGCTTCCCTGCCCCACATATCACAACACAAGCAGTAGGAAAAGAAACATCACATCAAATGGGCTCTAAGACCATAAGCTATCAATAGGGTAACTCAGAACCCTACGAGGCATTATATATTATCATACAACAAGTAATTTAATCCATCTAAATTTTTTTATTATTTTCAGGTTCCAACTACAGGAAACCTAAACAGTAAGCTATCACAAATTGATTAAACATTCTTACTGCATCAATTTGATTAACATCAAATTACAAAAACAACAAGCAGATTCATTTATATGCCTATTTATCTTTATCCAAACAATTATAAATTCATTACACATTAAATTCATTGCCAATTTCCTTCCAGAATGAAAAGCTAAAGAAAGGATGGATAGATATCACGATGTCTTGAAAAATAATAGGCAATAACATAGGAACAATATCAATTTATTTATATTGTTCAATGATTTAATATATCAATTCCATTGTGACACAGTGGGATAAAACACGCTAACTCTAAATTTTCATTTAAAGGAATAGAGATGTATTGAATCCCGTAACTCAAACAGTTCTTGATGTTCTTCATATTAGAATGATCCGCACAATGGATTATGATATTCTCCCCTAGGACAACTGTATCTACCTGAGGATGCCACAACATGACCCCACCATCTGACAGCCAAGAGAAATCCTTTTGAAGTATGGATATCACATTCCATAGAATTGTAAGGAGAAACAGGGGAGGTTTATTGAAGAAAAACACATGAATAGAGGTAGACCATACCGTCTATAGATAAAGGAATAACACTTCATACTTTCCCAAAATAGGGGTGTGCATATAGCAGGAAGAAAATTCAAGGGGAAAAGATACGAGGATTAAGGTTCGATCACACCCCTCATACGTGGAGAAAGAAAGGTTTGAGTGTCTCCCACCATCGAATAAGAAGATAAAATGAGGGAGGACGACATATCATCCCTTTAGAATATTTACAGAGTAATTTTATGATACGCAGGATTTTCTATTAAAAGTGGATCACATTAAACCATGCATTTTGACCATGTAAAAGTATACAGAGCCTTAGGAAAATTAATATAGGAGTTATGGACTATAAATTGGCCGTAGAGTCCTTAAAACATGGCTTTAAATTCATTTGACGTCAATGGAAATAGCAAAGGGGAAAAATAGTAAGAAGATTGAAACACTGTTTATGAACTAGAAATTTGGAAAATGAAAAAGGATGATTTTGGATGGCTGATGTTGGAAATAGCCTAATGTTCTAGAAACAATGTTCATGAACTAAAATTTTTCAATGTAAAAAGGCTTCTTTTAGAAGGTTGCTGTTGTAAATAGCCCATTGTTCTGGAAACACTGTTCATGAACTAAAAATTTGGAAAAGGAAAAAGGTTGTGGATGGAAGGTTGCAGTCGGAAATAGCCTTCTGTTATGGAAAAACAATTCAGGAGCAAGAAATATTTGAATAGAAAAAGTTTTTTGTTGGAAGGCTGATGTTGGAAGGACACTGTTGGAAATATCATACTGTTCTGGAAATTCAGTTTATGAACTAGAATGTTGGAAAAGTGTAGGGAATAAGTCACCTTGACCTCCTAGAACACATATATAACCAGATTTCCACAATGTAATAGATTTGAGAGGTCCACACCAATACATTTGATACCTATCAAACATTATCATCCCTGATAATTAAAAACCCACCCAGAAGAAAAGAGGGTTCTGGACAACCACCCTCTGAGATACCTCTCATGGGAAAACCAACCTGAGTTGTTTGAAATCTGGAACAAAACCTTGAAATTTGAGAACACCCCCCAGAGTTATCACTTTTAAATATCTAAACCAACCCCATAGATCACACTATCAATACACATGGGTCAGGGAGTTTCTTCCTACATGTCATGATATTATCTTCTTTGGGAGACACTAACTTGCCTGCACGAGTTTAATTGCATCCACATTAAAATGTCCCAATTAGAAGTCATGTCCTATCTTCCCCACACATTCAGACACATCACACACATCCAGAGAACAAGGGAACAAACATTCCATATCCAAACAAGTCATGAATAACATCACATCAACGGTACCAAAATGAAAGCATCATAGAAAAACTCGGCATAAAAAATTAAATCAGCTCTGGGTACTGGACAAACATATGGGACTTCTGCTCCCACGTACTCTCCTCAACACCACTGTGTCTCCACACTACAAAAACCATGGGAATATAATTCCCATGCAACACATTTTCCTTTCATTCCTGGATCTCTATTGGCTGCTCCTCGAAGGTAGCATCATCATCAACATCAATCTCTCTCTAATCGATGATGTGTGAGTCTTGATGATGATAATGACAGAGCTGTGAGACATTGAAAAAATCATCTATCCAGTTTATCTGTAGAGTAAGTGATATCTAATATTCTCCGACTCCAACAAGAGACAGAACCTCAAAAGGGATAACAACCCGTGGAGAATACTTACTCCCGTGATCGAACCTTCCCATCCCACGATGAGGGGAAACCATTAAGAACACATGGTTCCCGACCTTGAACTATAATGGCCACCAACTATGATTGGAATATGACTTCTTCCGGTCCTGAGCTATCTTAATCCTATCATGCATAAGATGTACATTATCTATGGTTCTCTACACCACCTCCGAACCAATAACTCCTTCCTCACCAAACGCTTTCCATCACACGGGTGAACGACATTTCCTTCCATACAAATACCAGAAAGATTCCATGCCAATGGTAGAGTGGCAGCTATTTTTGTAAGAAAACTATACCAGATGTAAGTGTCTTACCAATGATCCCAAAAAATCCAGAACACATGACTTAAGCATGTCTTCTAACATCTAGATGGTCTGGTCTGTCTGCCAATCTTTCTGGGGGTGGAAGATAGTGCTAAGGCATAGGTGGGTGCCAAAAAAATGCTTTAATCCCTTCCAGACTCATGAGGTAAACCATGTATCCCAGACTGAGACAATGGACCTCAGAACTCCATGCAACCGCACTACCTCATCTATGCACCTCTGTGTTAAAGAACTCACCAGGCTCGACTCATTGATCTCTATGAAGTGATCTGATTTCGTCAGTCGATCCACCACTACCCAGATTGCATCACAGCCTCCC
The DNA here is from genome assembly GCA_963277665.1 of Viscum album. Classification (NCBI taxonomy): domain Eukaryota; kingdom Viridiplantae; phylum Streptophyta; class Magnoliopsida; order Santalales; family Viscaceae; genus Viscum; species Viscum album. The sequence goes on from CAUJRU010000001.1 coordinate 745,598, forward strand.
CGAGTCCTGGGTATCCCGATGATGAAATCCATTAATATGTCATCCCACTTTCACTTGAGGAAATCTAAAGGCTATAGAAAGTCACTGGGGACATGGTGCTCGACCATCACCTTATGGAACATGAAACATCGAGAGAAAACTAAGCAATTTCACACTTCAACCCAAGCCACCAAAACTGACTCCTCAAGGCTCGGTACATCGTTGTCATTCCCAGATGCATCGCTAAATTAGTACTAATGTACTCTCCAAGAACCATCTTGTGCATCACAAATTGAAAAAATAGCAATCCTTGATACAACACTAAGTTTCATTCATCCTCAGACCAACCTTCTGGTACCTTTCCACATACAACTCAATCTCTCTAGACCTCCACCTCATTATCCCCCAACTTGGACTCTTCCACCAACTACACGAGAGATAATTTCACCATCATATTGAAAAGGAAACCTCTGCCACCGAAATTCTCCCTTATTGATTTGTAATGCTGATAGTTCCTCCATAAATCTCCAGGAATGATCAGATTCACGCACTACATCACTATGTGACTTCCTACTCAGCGAATTAGCTACAACATTCCACTATCCCGGGATATATGATATTTCATTTTTGTATTCCTGTAAGATCTCCATCCATCGACACTTCCCAATGTTCATGCCATGATGAAAGAAAACATACCTCAGACTCTTATGATTGGTGAAAACCACAAAGCGCTCACCAATGTGTTAATGAATCGATAACATCAAAGTAAACACCAAGGCTGTCAACTCAAGACCATGAGTGGCATAGTAACATTAATGGGGACGTAACTACTGAGATTCATAATAAACAACTGATGTCTACTGCATCAGAACACAACCCTAGTTCAGTTGCAAAGAATCATAGAAAACATGAAAATGAACTCCCTCTACTATAAGACAAAGAACTATAGCACTTAATAACTTCTCCTTTAGATACTCAAATGCTCCCTAACACAGATCAGTCCACATGAACACCTGAACGTTCCTGGTCAAAGCTGTCAAAGGAGTCGCAACACATGTGAAATAGGCTACGAACCTCTTTTAGTAGCCTAAAATTCCAAGGAATATTCTCAACTCTACCACTATCATGGTGGCTTCCCAAGACACAACTGATACTATCATCTATTGATCCATAGCTACTCCCTACTAGGAAAAAATATTGCCTAAGAAACGGACTTCTTGGACCCAATACTCACACTTAGACAACATCCCAAAAAGTTTATGTTGATGAAGAACTCCCAAAACAGTGTGTAGATGCTCTAGTTTCTCCTACACATACATGGTGTCACAAGTATTTCATCGATGAAAACCTCCATGAATATATCCAAAAACTCACGAAACACCACATTCATCAATTCCCTGAACACATCTAGAGCATTCGTCACACCGAACGTTATTACAACGAACTCGTAATGCCCATGATGACTGCAGAGAACCATAGCCTGACGTACATAGACATTACATTACTTTTGCGGAATAAATAATACATAACAAAAACAAACACACAAGGACCGTAATAGTTGAGTGTCTTGGGAAACCCGGGAAAAAAATAATCTTCTAATCACGGTGAAAGATCTTCAAAATCTCCCATAAAGATCTTCCCCTTTTTTCTTACCTAAAACCTTTCATTATATCTTGGGGAAAATAAAACATAAAAAGGTTGAGCTCAAATACTCATTAAGGGTAAACATATAGAACATAAGATAATCCATACACATTTGAATGCAAAAACGTGAACATGAATCCTAAAAAACATAATCACGAGAAAAGCTATAAATCATGGAAGTACATAAGGCATATATCATAAAGGAACATCAATCATGATAAAATAGCATGGGAATAAAACATGTGATTGTGAAAAACCATTAAGCACATGATATGATTTCCATAGTATCTAAGGCATTGGTGGCAAGTCCATCTTAGTGGACAAAGTCCCTTACTGAATCGAGTTCACTCATCATTTCCGTCCTGTATCACTGAACCAGATTAAATTTCTGTTCTAGCCATGTCTATCTCATTAGATATAAATCTTTATCCAATGCATTGGAGGGAAATACATGTCCCACCCATCTCATAATGGAATAATTCTTATGTGTTCCAAAACATGAACATAAATAATTCATCATTACACAAAGAATAAAATGGGTTTCATAAACATCATCCCATCATAACATAATCCATATAAAAAATTGGATATCATTTCATCATAAGAAAAGATAATATTTTTAAATCATAGAGACATTATACTTTAAACATACACATATGAAATAATTCCATCTTATATGGAAAATTGTTTTGATAAAACACTTGAAATGAATTATTGAGGAAAATATCCGTTCTTCTTCAAAATTATTTTCTTTTCCTAAAATGCCATGCAATTTTAAAAGAAAAGTATTTTGTTTAAAATAGTCATTAAATCTTGTATTTTAGGATTCATGAAAATAAGGCGTTATGAACCCGTAAAAATCCATTCATTCCGTATATGTTAAAAAAAATACATTCTTATCGTACTTTTGTCGGAAAAGTCAAAAGGTACCTCGTGTGATAAATAAAAGAAAGATTCCTTACATATCGTGTAGTAAAAGTCAAAAATGGGTAAAAATGACATTAAACATACATCAATCGATTTTTATAAAATAGGTATATGAATGATAAATATAACCCCAGTAAATACATACGTATAAGAAATGTCGGATAAAAATTGAGATTGAAAAATTATCCCTTACCTTATGTTCGATTTGTTTCGTATGTATCTGAACCTCCTATATAATTATTTAAATAATTTAATTGGCTTATTACAGAATCATATTCATTGTTATGATATCATATATGGTTCACTTATGTCTTTATATTACCCTTTCTTTTGTAAATTCCATGTTAAAGCTGCGTTTTCAGTAAAATCAATTTATTTATCTTACGCGTTTGAACTTTTTGTTCTTGATATTATTATTACTTATATCATGATTTAATTACTTACAGAATTTAAATCATGATTTATATATCATATATATTTTGTATATATATATAATAGATAGATAAATGAAATGAAACACACCGTTCATGGAGACGGTGGGCAGTACGTACGCATGAACGTTGTTTTCCTTTCCTTATTGACTTGAATAGAAGTAGGTAGATGGAATATATATATATATATATATATATATAAATTAATACATTAGCATTATTATGTTATATATACCATTATTATTCATTATATATACTTTAAAATGATCCTTGAGTGGTGAACATGGAGAATAAATCTCATTGCGCCGTGGAGATGGTAATTCATACGTATGCACGAGCGATGATATCGTTACAATAATTTTTTAATGGAATTGGAGTGGATGATATAATATCTTAGAATCTGTATGATGTTTTAATAACCATATATAGGTATTATTTACACCATTATACCCATCCATGTAAAGTGGTGGTGGAAAAACAGATTACACCATGACCTTGGAGACGGTATTCCGTACGTACTCACGCGCAATGATTTCATTTTCTGTAGGATGGATAAAAGATGAAATAGGGTTGTTTCATAGTTATAATAATATATCAGTATATGAGTGATACTGATGATATTAATTTATAATAAAACAACAAAATTAGAGGACTTAGAAGAAGGAAGAAACTTGAAATAATCGGTAGAAGATATTACATCTTCTTCGACGTACCTCCTTTAACGTCCAATTAAGGGACTAGAGTTGGCCTTTTGAGAAGACCAGAACCTCCATAATGATGAATGGGAAGAGTATAAGAGAAATTTTCAGGGGTTGGCCGAGATTTAATGCTCAATATTTTGTGAAGAGGAGAGGGAAGGAGGTGCCCTTATATAGGAGAGAAGATGGGCACTTTTGGATGCCTTAAAAATATTAATTTATAATAAAATGAAACCCCACTTAAAAACTTCTATAAATGACTCAAGTCTAATATTATATGAGATACTGTTTTAATATCATCATAAAATAAAATTTATACATGTTTTATGCTTATTTTAAACCTTATCAACTTGATTTATCATTATTTCATCTATTTAATTTTATTTATGGTAATAAAATTCTAAATTTTAAATTGTTATAAATACATTCTAAAAAGTTGTCAACTTCCTATAATTGGATACTTTATAACCTTTTCGACCATATAATTTTCAATTTGAAGTTTTTAATATTTTTGTGATTTTCAAATATTTTAAAAATAGGTTATTTTTATAAAATAGCAATAGTGTCAATTTTGACACTATTCATTATTTGAATTTAAATAAAAACCACAGAGATGATATGTTCGAAAAAAAATATATAATAGATTAATAAAATGTGATATTCATCATAAAAATTCATGGGGCACATTAATTAGTTCATATATTATTTGTTTTCATATTTTTAATACCATTTATTTGGTATATCTCTTAATAAAATAATTAATACAACATTTTTGTATAATTATTTAATACAATTATTTGTTTCATAAAAATTTAAAATAAAATCCTTTGATGAAGATAAATATAGTACCTTTCATAATAATATTTTTACTCCAATTTATAATTTTAAAATAATAACATTTAAATTGTTATAATTATTAAATTATGAAGGGGATATCTTTCACATCATTTAAAATAAAATATTACAAATGTCATAATCCGTTTTTTAAGGCTCAAAATGGTCCAAAAATTGACTCTTGGATTCTTAGGGTATATATATACTCGACCAATAATGGTTGGTCAGGTTTTTGGTCCTTTTGATAGGTATTGTTTTTTTATTAAAAACTATATTATTGATTTTTCACTAAATAAATAATTTCTACATCATTAATGTATAATCTATTAAGGTAATTAAATATTTCTCAAAAGTTAAAAATAAATTACCATGATAAATAAAAACATTTTATCTTTCAAATCAGTATTTATAATCGAATTTATATCATGTATAACCTAATATAAAAAAGAATATAATTATTAAAGTTTGTGTGAGACATATTTAACTTTCCTTTAAATAAAATTAATAAAATTTCTTAATCAAATACAATTGGGTTCCATTATATTCCATTTATACCCAATAATGATTTAGGAAAAAATATAATCATCCAATTATATTAAAACTATTGTTAGGGTAATTTTATAATATTATATTTACCCTTATTTACCCGATTTACCTTTAACTTTGGTAAATAAAATTTACCGTAGTTACTATCCACAATGCCTAAAAATAAAAAGTAGCTTATTTACATAATTTGGAACTACTGATTCAAAATATGGAATCCATTTTTTCAAATTCAAAACAAAAAACATGCAGTATTAAATTTAAAATTAATCCTGCTTTTGAGAAAATGGGTTTTACAAGTCAAAACATTGCAAAAGATTGAAATGTTTTTACTTATGAATTCATTGTAAAATTAATGCTAATGACATAAAAAATATTAAATGGCCAAAATATATTGTACTTATACTTTAAAACAATTTACTATCATAATTTAACCATATAAATTATCTCGATGAAAAAAGTTGTTTTTAAGTAAATTTTACCGTGTTTTTACTATTCATCAAAATAAGAACGTTGTCTGAAAAATATAAAACATTTATCCAAAGTAAATTTTTATATCCTTATTCAAATGAAAAATTTTATTTTTCTAAATGAACATATAAACATTTCAAAAACTAAATTTAATGCGGGTGTTCCATCAAAAGGTGGCAAAACTGCATTTTTTGAAAAATACTTATTTTTCCTGAAAAAAATTATTTTGTTCTCATACCATGTTATATAAAATGTGTACGATGAATTATAATGTCATAAAATTAAAAATGTAGTAATTAATATTCATAACGGAAAGTTCATAATAATATTATAACAATATATCGTTGTTTAGTGAAACTCATTGTTGCGTACAACACAAGCTATTGAGGAAGGTTTCTCTTGCGTACAACACAAGCCAAGAATAGTGTTTGCATATAATATAAGTTAATACAGTGTTTCTTATAGAACAAGATAATTTTGGTGTAGCGTACAACTCAAGACATCAATGTAATTAGAAGAATATTTTTCATAAAATCTCAGGGTGTTACAATAACAACAGAAAGCATTCTTCAGGATATCCTTATCTTTCACACCCATCTAATGATATCATGACCGCAAGTCGCTCTTTGAGAACCATCATTCACCTTTCAGTTGATCGATTAAATCATAAATCCATGGAAGATGCTAGCGATTCTTCACTATCACTTTCTTTATGTGACATTAATTGATACACTACTGCAAACTTCCATCAAACTTTTTTACGAACAAAACCAGTCCACCCCACAGTGACACACTCGGCCGAATAAAACTACAATGTATCAAACCATAAATCTATATACTTAGTTATCATAACTCATAAGGGGAAATCCTAAATGGAGAAATAGAAATAGGAGATGCTTCTGGTTGTAGATCGATCCCAAAATAGACCTCTTGTCGAGGAGGAAATGCTACAACCTCTTCTGGAAAGACATCATGGTACTCTTCTACAACCCAAGGAAAATCAAACTCTTGAACCTCTAAATAACTCATAATCAGCTCAACCATCAAGGATGATATTTATAGAACACACCTCTGAACCATATGAGGTTCTCACTCTCCAACAAACACAACTGGCTCTCTATCCGTATCGAAGAAAACAACTTTTAGCCTAAAGAAATCCATGATAGCTTGTACCGAATAAAACCAATCCATGATTAGAATAATGTTGCGTGATCCTTTCCTAAGTCTATACCCTACAACTCGTATCACCTCATTTTGTAGTGAAATTAAACATAATGGTCCATGAATCAGATTATAAGGGTCCTTAAATGCTTATGTCTCAACCGGTTTGCAGTGTTTACATAACTTTCAAAAAATGACTAACATCATTTCACTACCAACAAATGAACCCTCACTTGTTCCTAACACCGAATGTCATCCTATCCATAAACCAGTGCCTTTAATACCACTCTGTCATAACCCCCTCCCCACAAGGTGTACCTCTCCTAGGACCGAAATGGGAGTAGAGAGATAATGACCCCCGTGTCCCACCTCCAATAGGCCCCAGGTTGGCCACTAGCAGTGAGGTTATAGAAGACTCAAAAATGGGAGCCATTGCCCACTAAGAGAACACGTGGAAAAGAGAGAGATCACACAGACACCAACAAAATCCAACTCAGAAAACAATAGAAAAGAAATCCCAAGTACAAATATGTAATGTCATGAAAAACTAAGACAACTAAAAGGGCAAAACTACAAGTACTAATGGAAAGTAAAAACAACAGCAACCACAAGCCCGAACTGATCCTGCAACCCCAAGCTAGTAGAAACCAGCTTGATATCCAACATTTTCCAATTGAAATTTATAATAGTTTATATATACATAGGGTGAGTATAACAGTATACTAAGTAGGATCATCCCCAGAGCCTCTCGTGCAAATGGAATGAAATCATGATAAAGCACTGTGATCAAAAAGTGAAACTAACTCGTCACCTAAACATATATACTATGTTCTTAACCTCATCAGGGCTATTATCACCATGAATCTCATACAAGAGTATATAATATAATAAATAATATCAAGCGTACCCTCCAACTACTTCCCCATTGGTTTGCCACATTTCCCCAACATTGCACATCCTAATCCATCTCTCTCCAAAAAGGATTGCATGCTGACACCTGGGTAATGCACCACAACATGCACCTCATGCAACAAAACCACCACATCCACATAAGAAAAGTAACTAGATAGTTTCTAGAAGCTACCACATCTCGCATAACGGGTATCATACATGGGGCATTATACCTCAATCCATTACATCTCATACACCAAGTAAGGATCCTGAATCCATCACAACCTATTAACATTACATCTATTGAAGTCCATAGGAAAATATTTCCAGAATATATGTATGTGAATAACCACAAGCCATTAATTCCATCGACACACATATATGGGGAAAACTAGCCGTTGTTCTTTCCAGAACAAGTAACTACCAAGAGAAGTGAACGGTGCCAAAGGGGGTATTCATCCATCCATCCTCCCACCATAATTTTTGGGAAAACACCTCCCCCCCACCAGGGCGCAGAATCCATGGGGTGTTTGTTGCCCTAGCTTATGCGGTGTAGTAGTGTTTAAAAAAACTAAAAAATATTATATAGCTCACCACCACACGATGGGCATGACCTAGTATTACAATCAACTGTAGGTAACGTCTCTTGGACTCCCGACTTCCACTTCTAAGACTAGGTATTTTATAAGGACACAACCATTCAAAGAGAATTATTACATTTCTCCATTCCCTGTTTTTTTCAGTTACACATTACATTAATTAATTCATTAAAAAATAATTATCTATTAACAATTTCCATAATATATTTCATTATCATCACACCCAAAGTCTATTGTCACATTAAATTGCAACCTTAACGTTGCATCCCTGCAAACACCAACCCCATGGGTTTACAATAATTATTCAATCATTTGTTAACAACATTATTACTTTCCCATATTCCCAGGAATTTTAGAAAAACATTACAAGATACTATACAATATGGGATCAATAAGGTGGGTATCTGAACTACCAGTCAAGTCTTTACAACCTATAATAAGTGTGTAGACCTATCCTCCATTGAGAAGCTAAACACAGAAAGCATGTGGCATACCCTGTGTGTCTTCACCCCTTTTGGAAGGATGGTAAGCAAGACCAATTTCCATGAGATGTGGGGAAAGTAATGAATATAAACAGCCAACAAGAATTAGAAAGCATCCAAACATTCACATCCAACACGTTTCATCAAACCCGGTGTCCTCCTCGACACCCACATGAAAACACCGATGCACCTCCCCACTCTAGGCGTCAACTGTTGCAATAACCAGTTGGCCTCCCTACCCCCACATATCACAAAACAAGATACATGAAAACAAACCTCATATCAACTGAGATCTTAGACCTTATACTAGAAATAGGGTAACTCAGAACCCTCTAATTCATTATCTATTATCAAACAACCAGTCTTTTAATCCATATGAAAAAAAAATATTATTTTCTAGTTCCAACTATGGGAATCCTAAAGTGTAAGCTATCACAAATTTACTAAACATGCTTACTGGATTAATTCGATTGACATAAAATTACAAAAACAATAACAAGATTCATTTACACGACTCTTTATCTTTATCCAAACAATTATCAACTAATTCCAAAATTACATTCATTAACAATTTTCATCAAGAACGAAAATCTAAAAAAAGAAATCACAAATATAACACTATCTAGAAAAAAAAGATTCAATAACATATGATCGATATAAATTTATTTATCCGGTTAAATTATTTAATATGTCAATTACATTGTGATCTAGTGGGATAAAACATGAAAACTCAACATTTTTATGTAAAATAACAGAGAGGAAACAAATTCCCAACCTTAGACGGTTCTTGAAGATCTTTATATGAGAATGAACCACACAACATATTATAATCTCTTCACCCAGGACAACTATATCCACCTGAGGATGTCGTGGCATGACCACACTATCCAATATCCAGGGGAACTACATTAGAAGAATGGTTATCACATTCCATAGCATGGTAATGAGAAATAGGGGAGAATTATTGAAGAAAAACACATGAACAATGGTATATCAAACCTTCTATCGATGAAGGATCGACACTTGCTACTTGCACCAAAAAGAGGGTGTGCATGAAGATGAAAGAAACATCAAGAGGGAAACGATCTGAGGATAAATCATTGATAACACCACTCATATTCAAATAAGGATAGGTTTGAGTGTCTCGTACTAGGGAATAAAAAGGTAAAACAAGTTAAAACAATGGAGGAAGATATTTAATCCTTTTAAAAGATTTAAGGAGTAGGTTTAAGATATGTTGGATTTTCTATTAAAAGTGGATCGTATTAAACCATGTGGTTTGACCATGTAAAAGCATATCGAGGCTTATGAAAATTAATATAGGATTTAATGAATTTTAATCAGCCATAGAGTCCTTAAAACGAGGCTTTAAATGCATTTTACGTCAAAGGAAATGTCAAAGGGGTGAAACTATAGGAAGCTGAAAATACTATTCATGAACTAGAAATTTGGAAAAGGAATAAAGGCTGCAGTTGGAAGGATGCTATTGGAAATAGCATACAATTATGGAAACATAGTTCAAGAACTAGAAATTTGGATAAAGAAAAAATTCTTCTATTCGAACGATCTTGTTCGAAATAGCCTATTATTCTGGAAACAGTATTCATAAATTAGAAAATCAAAAAAGGAAAAAGGATGGTGTTGGAAGGCTGCTGTTGGAAACAGTCTACCGTTAAGGAAACATTGTTCATGAACTAGAAATTTGGAAATGGAAAAAAGGCTATAGTTGGAAGGCTGTTATTAAATGAATGATATTGGAAGGCTACTACTGGAAATAACATACAGTTATGAAAAAACTGTTCATGAACTAGAAATTTGGTAGAGGAAAAAATGATACTATTGGAAGGCTGATGTTGGAAGGCTGTTGTTGGAAATAGCCTAATTTTCTGGAAAAGGTGTTAATGAACTAGAAATATGGAAAAGTGATGGGAATAAGACACATTGGCCTCCCAAAACACCTCTAACACTAGATTTCAGAAATGTAATGAACTAGATAGGTCTGGGCCATTACATTAGATACCTCTCAAAACATTCTCATCCTGGAGAATTAAAAAGCAACCCAGAAGAAAACATGTGTCCGAACAATCATCCCATAAGATTCTTCTCAGGGGAAAACCTCCCTTAGTTTTATGAATGCCGAAAAAACCACAATATATGACAACACTCCCTCCATGAGTTATCACATTTAAATAGCTAAACCAACCCCAACAATCACTCCATCCCGACACATCAGTTAGAAAGTTCATTCCTATATGTTAGGATATTATCTACTATGGGCGGAACTGACCCACCCACATGGGTTTAATCACATCCACATTAATGAATACTAATTAGGAGTCAAGTCCTCCCTTCCCCACCATTAAGACTCATCAAACACATCCAGAAAACAAGGTAACATGCATTCCATATCCAAAACAGTGAAGCATAACATCACATAAATGTTACAAAAATGAAAACATCAATGAAAAACTCGGCACAACAACACAAAACAACATTGGGTACTGGACACACTTCCAGGACTCCCTCTCCCAAATACTCTCCTCAACACCACCATGTCACCACAAAAAATATGAACCATGGGAATATAATGACCACCCAACACCTTCTCCATGACATCCCTGTTCTCTACCGGCCGCTCCTTGAAGGCCGCGTCATCTCAAACATCAATCTCGCTCCAATAGATGGCATGTGAGTCATCATGAAGATAAATATAGAGTTTTGATAAATGGAAAACATCATGTATCTAGATCATCCTTGGGGGAAGTGGTATCAAATATTCTATTGCTCCAACATGATCTGAATCCTCAAAATGACCAAGAAACCTGGGAGAAATATTACTCCCGCGACTGAACATTCACATCTCAGGACGAGGGGAAACCTCTAAGAACACTTTTTCCTTGATATTGAAAACAAAAGGCCTCCTCCTACTATCGAAATATGACTTCTATCAGTCTTGAGATGTCTTCATCCTCTCACACACAAGATGAAATTTCTTCGTGGTGCTATTCACCTCTAGCCAAAGATCACCTGCCTCCCCAACCTCTGTCCTACACCCGGGTGAATGACACCACCTTCCATAGAATTATTCAAATGGTGCCTTGAAAATGGTAGAGTGGTATATGTTGTTGTAGGAAAACTCTACCAGTGGTATGTCTCATACCCATGATCCCCCAAAATCCAGAACACATGCCCATATCATGTCTTCCAACATCTGTATACTCTTCTCTGTCTGCCCATCTGTCTGGGGGTGGAAGGCAGTGCTAAGGCATAGTTGGGTGCGAAAAGCATGTTGTAATCCCCTCTAGACTCGTGAGGTAAACCGTGTATCCCAGTCTTAGACAATGGACCTTAGAACTCCATGAAACCACACCACCTCATCTACGTACCTTTGTGTTAAGGAACTCACCAGGTTCGACTCCATGAACTCCAAGAATTGAGATGATTTCATCATCTGATCCACCACTACCGATATAACATCAGAGAGTCCTTGAGTCCTGGGTATCCGTGTGAAGAAATCTATTGATATTTCATTGCACTTACACTCAAGGACATCTGCATGATAGAGAAATCACACTATAGACACGATGCTCGACCTTCTCCTTCTGGCATACGGAACATCGAGACACAAACACTACAACTGTACACTTCATCCCATGCCACAAAAACTATCTCCTCAAGGCTCAGTACATCTTTTTCATGCCCAAATGCACCGATAAATGTGAACTATGGATATCTAGGAGAATCATATCACACATCTCCAAATGAAAAAATAACCTTACATTATAGAACACGGTATTGTTCATCCTCAAACCAACCATCAGCAGCCTCACCACAATCAACTCAGTCTCTCCATAGCTCAACCTTAAGATCCCCAAAATGGGACTCTTCCACCTCCTACACCATAGAAGACTGCATCGACATCTGGAAAAGGAAACTTATTCCCCCAACATCTCCCATATTGATATGTAATTCGGAAAGTTCTTCTATACCTATCCAAGAATCACAACATTCATTCACTGCATCACTATGTGACTTCCTACTCAATGAATCAACTACAACATTATCCTTTCTAGTGGTATACGATATTTCAAATAAAAATTCCTATAAGAAATCCATACACTGATGCTACTGTATGTTTATGTCACACTGGGATAAAAAATACCTCAGACTCTTATGATCAGTGAAAACCAAAAATCCCTCTCCAATGAGGCAATGTCACCAAAACATCAGAGAAAACACCACGACTGCCAACTATGGATCATGGGTGGAAGAGTAAAATTCATGGGGATTCAACAAATGAGACAAAAAAGAAACGATTAATCTATGCTGCATCAGAATATATCTTTACCCCAGATACGATGCACTATAGAAAACATCAATCTGGACTTCCTCTGTTGGAAGACAATGGAATGAAGCCCTTACTAACTTCTCCTTTAGATACTCAAAAGCTGCCTGACACTGAATAGTCAACATGAACACCCGATCCTTCTAGTTAAATGATGTCCATCTTCATCGAAGAAACTCCAACTACTGAATCAATCACCACTATCTCTCTATTCGCATCGACGAACAAAACTTACCTCTTGAAGAAAACACTGTTATCCCTCCTTCCGCATCGAAGAACACAAATTGCCTCCTGAATCAATCTACGATATCCTACACCGAATACAACTAATCCATGTAGAGAATGAAATCATATGGTTTTATCCATAAACATAGGAAATCTCTCGAAGAGCGGTGATGCCCCATAACTAGCTCACAGTCTCACCATCCTTCAAACAAGTCAGCTTGACTTCAATCTAGTGTAGTCAATGCCAAGGGAAATAGAAGCCTCTCTACCTCAAGTCCCAAAGAATGGGAAAGGGTAGGTGATATGAAGGAATGAGTAACTCTTGAATAAAACTAGGAATAATACAAAGTATAAAACAAGAAAAGGGTACCTAGAACGACATTTGGATCACATGGCGCTAGAAACACTAAGGCATGATTCTTACCACGACCTTCTCCACGACCTATCTAATGCTGATGACAACAACAACAGTGGACGTGATCCAAAATCTAAGTATGGGGAGCATCACAGGGATGACCTCTACCTTCCCCATCTACCCTCAACAGATCTAATGCTGGTGAAACCTACTGTTGCTGCCTCTGCTAGAACTACCTCAATGGAGGAACTTGGAGCAGAACGCATGGTGCAAGATCAATGCTCTTAAATGACGGGCACTCTCGCTTCTGATGAACTCAACCACCAAAATAATTACAAGCACATGATCCTTTGGCATATTCCTGAGGGCCTCTACTCCCTGTGAATTGAGATGATGAGGGATTGGACTTACCCCCAACCGAATAGAAACACTTATACCCTTAAAACCATGAACCCCGAACTACAGCTCTGCTTTGTGAGGAATCACGACGAATCCCCTCTTGTGATGATCATGTTCTTCCCAATGTCATATCGATTACATCTTCCCTCACCAACACCTCAAGATATGTCTGCATCAAAAATGGTGTGACCTGGCGATGGATCTCTGGATTCAAAGACTCCTCGAAATGCATCGCCCTGGAATTCTTAATTTCAAGATGTTCAGAAAACCTAGAGACTTCTTCATAAGTTGGTAAAGTATTTTCCTCATCAGAAGATGATTCTTCGTCAGAAGAGTTATAATACTTACTATCATTGGAATTGAAAGAAGCATTGGTCAATGATTCAGCATTTCGTACCTTAGCCTTGAAACAATGATTATCAATAGGTAATCTAGCTATAAGACCAAGATTCTTCTGTCCGGAAGATTCATACTCAGAAGATTCATCTGAAGAGTCACCACCACTGGCACTCCAGGTGTCATTGGCTTTCAAAACTTTCTTAGATTTAGCTTTATAATACTTCTTTCTGTTCCAGTCTGAATGTCTTTCTTTTCTTTATTTCTTTTTGAGCATAGGGCAATCTGGTCTAATATGTCCAGCTCTTTTGCATTCATAACAAGTAACTTCTCCATCTTTATTATCTTTCCTTTCCTTTTTCTTATACTTGGATTGGAAATTTCTCTGGACAGCTATCTTGTTCATCCTTCGAGCAAGATTTGATAATTCATTTTCAGATATTTCGCTCTCACTAGAATCTACCTGAAACACCATCTTCTTAGACTTAGATCTTGTTACTCTCTCAGGAGTCTTAGCTTTCATTTGATTTGATGTTGTAGTAAAAGCAACATAACCGTTTCCATTCTTCTTCTTGATGTTGTCAGCATCTCTCTTCATTCTGGTTTCATGTTGTAGAAGAGTTCCAAACAGCTCATCAAGAGTAATTTGAGTGACCTTCTTATTCTCATCTATAACTGTTCTCTTGGATTCCCACTCATTGGGAATAATATCAATTATTTTATCCACAAGAGCTTCATCATCTAAACCTTTCTCTCCCATAGACTGTAGACTATTGACTATAGTCATAAATCTCTGTTGAACTTTACATATAGGTTCACCATAAGGAAAATTGAAGCCATGATATTCAGCTCTAAGCATAGCTCTTCTAGTCTCTATCACCTTAGAAGTCCCAAAGTGTGTAACCTCTAACTTCTTCTAGATACAGTTAGCTCCTTCTCAAGAAGAAATTTGGCTATATATATTTCTAGTCATTGAACATAGTAGAGTATTGCGTACCATATAATTAAGTTGATATTCCTGCTTTTCCTAGTTAGTGAAAGTTCTAAATTCCTTGTCAGGAATTTTATAATCACCAGTAAGCATTAAAAAATTATCCACTCCAGTATTGATAACAAAAGTCTTCATGCGATCTCTCCAGTACTCATAGTCATTACCATCAAATATAGGTGGTCTTGTAGGAATTAGATTATCAATCGAACCAACATTAATTCCTTCCATACTAGAACAACTTTTGGCACACAAATTTGTTAGTAGAAAAATTTTGTAATCACAAAGTTCGAATTGGAAATTTTCGGAATGGGAATGTTTGGAATGATAAAGTGAGAAAGAAAAACTTATCCATGAGTATAAGTATTTCAGAGACCTGCTCTGATACCATTTTTAGGATCGAAATAATGATGTAGATGCTCAATATACAAGAGGGGGGTGAATTGTATACTTTAAAAATTCCTTTGGAACCTTTAAAGTATAGTTACGAATAACTATGTTTTCCTTAAGTAAAGGAAAGGGTGACGTTTAACAAAGTTAAACTAAGAAAATTCACAACACCTCTAACACCGAATGCAAACTTGGAAAGAGATTCCGAAAGTAGGTTCCGGAAATATGGTTCCGGAAATTGAAACTTAACAAAAGATTACAATAAGAGATTCTACCTTAAAGCGTATAGAATCTAAATGAAACAGAGTACAAGTAAGGAAGTATAAGAAAGTTATACTTTCCTTACAATACAATATGCAGCAGAATATAAACAAGCAGTAGAACTACAAGTAACAAGATATAAATCTTTTAACCCAAAGAGAAGGGTATCCAACAACCTTGGATAAAGGTCCCTTGATTTATACTTTCAAGCAAGTCTGTCTTACCCACACCAGGGTAAGCCCTCGATATGAAGATCGGAGTCTCTGTCTTGCTATCCCCGCAAGTCCTCAACTTCAAGATAGTTGGCAACCTCTGTCATCCTCAGCAAGGAAGACCTCTAACTTCAAGGTAGTCGGCACCTCTGTCTTCCTATCCCCGAAAGCCCTCGAATGTAATCACCAACATTCGGAGTCGCATGAAGCTTTGAGAGTTAATAAGAGCCTCTCTCTCTAGAAATTACTTCAACAACATGTATGCACAAAATCAAGTTGTTCATCTGTCATCGGTATTAAGTTCTTTCAAATGAGCTCCTATTTATAGGTAAGGTCAGCCTCCTTCCCAACGGTCATATTTTCCTTAAAAATCGGAGGGACCTGTACACGTGTCACTTAGCCAACGGTTAGTTTATAACAAAATAGATGAAATCTTTTTATAACAAAACTAGTGAACTGAATGTACGACATCGTTTTAATTCCAACTCAAAATTTCGGAATGAAAGCTTCAGAGTGAAGATTCGGAGTGTAATGGAAATAATAAATAGTAGACAGATTATAGAAATGTAAGCAGAATAAAAGTTCGGAGTCTAACAAAAATATTTTTCAGAGTCTGAATTAATTCAGAGTGTATAAAACAAAGATAATCAGATTCTCTTTAATAGTTGAATTCGGAATGAGAATTTGGAATGATAATTCGTCATCATAATTCGTAATGAGAATTCTTCATCAGAATTCATAATGAGAATTCTTCATCAGAATTCGTAATGAGAATTCTTCATCAGAATTCGTAATGAGAATTCAATGTCGAACTTCATAAGAATTCGTATCCTGAATCTGGAATAGAATTTAGTTAGAGTTCATATTCGGAATTCGAAATGATACTTTATTACAGTTCTCATATGGAATTCGGAGTGAAACTTCCTTACAGTTCTTATCCAGAATTCAGATCCTTAAACATAATACTTTATATCAAAGTTTTAGACAAATCCGATAAAAACAGAAATGAATCCGAATTTTATATTTAGGAAAAATATGGATGAAAATATGATAAGGATGATTTTTCTTATGAAAGCGATTTTCCTTATAAAATAAATTTTCTTTAAGAAACAATTTTCCTTATAAAAGCAATTTTCATTAAGAAAACAATTTTTCTTAAAGGTAAGGTGTTTGTGATTTTCAAAACAAGAAGGAATGGAAAAGTCATAAGGAAAACCTTATTGACTCAACAACACACCCCCTAACAGTTGAGTATAGAACATCACCAACCCATCTCCAAAACAAGACCATCAACAATTGACCCACTACGACTTTAGACCACCATCACATCCATGAGAGCCGCTTATCAGAAACCACCTTCATCTCTGATAAGGACTCTATAATCACCAATGTAAAACACCACTATTTTCATTGAAAAGGAAACAAAATAGAACATAACATGTCTTCAAGTCCATATCCATGTCGAACACCACATCTCTCAGAAAAATAAGGAACCCAAAACACACTGCCAGTTCAAACACCAAATTTCATTAAAAAACAACCATGTCTAAAAAGTCGAACGGACCACAAAATGAACATAGGAACTCATCACTAGGTAGAAGCACGAAACATAAAAAATAAAGGAGAAAAGAATATGATAATAAGAAGCATTTTCCAGTGAAGAACATGAACTGAGACCACAATAATCCCCACTCCAACACTATCCCATGTTAACCCAGATCCCACATTGAGCCCGAAAAAAATAGAGTCGGACAGGATGGGTTCGTTATCTAGAGGGGTAGAGTAGAAGAAAACAAGAAGCTTCCAATGATGCCAACCCAAACCATATGAATATCTAGCACACATACCCAAAATGGAGGTCCAATGAAAAATGTAAGATAGGAAGTAGGGAGGTGAGTGACACACACTATCCACACTAGCAAGCAGCATCAATGGAGATGAGGAAATGAGAGAGTTTTAGAAGAATGAAACATCATAACTGACCGAATAAGGAAACTCCATCACCACTGAACCGAACCAAAAAACCCTAGAATGTGTAGGATGGATAAAATTTGGGACATCCATGAGAGTGAGGAGCACTAATTGAAGATGGAATCCCCATCACCACCAAACAGATTATCAAAACCCTATAATGAAGGGGGAGGAGAGTGTTTGGGAGATCCAAGAGCCCGGGAGAGTAAAGAGACATTCACATCTAATTCTAAATGTTAACTCATAGTTTATGGAAAGACCTATGCTAAAATAAGATAGATGAATATTTATTTTTTAGGATTCAAGAATTATTTTTTAGAATTATTTTTTTACCAATGTAATTTTGGTTATATGAGTCATGAAAAATCTATGAATTGTGAATTTTTTAGAAACATGTATGGATATATTAACCTAAGAGTTAATGATACCATCATATGATTATGAGTTTAAGGATGATCATATTATCATGGTTCTAAATTTATATTTTAACACTTTTGGGATAGGAATAAAAAATTATTAAATATACTTTTGGAAAAAAGTTACTGGAATAAAAAAATATTGTTTTAATATAAGAACTATTTTTTAGGAAGAATTGCCTTCCTTTTTGGGACTTCAGATTCAAGGAATTTGAACCTTTAAGCTTTATCTTAACTATTATATTATTATAATTACTGTTAATTACAATTTGGTAATTTTTAATGAATTATATTAATATTATTCTAGATAAAGTTATAAATTCAAATTGGGTGAAAACTCATCACATCTAGAAAGGCCACAGTTCTTGTTCCCACAACTAAAGGAAGATAAAGGTTTAGTCTGGAACACTGGCCCATGTGATGTTCTAGTGAATATTTAATTCTTCTTTATATAAATGAATTTATTAATATTTATAAATAATGAAATAGTAGTAATACTATTAAGGCAACAATATTAATTTATTATATTGGATAAAATGTTCTAACCATATTGGTTTTGGAAAATATTTTTAAACAGTCTAAAAGACTTAACACACCATTATGGATCATATGATATGTTAAAAGTCATTTTCAGTGACCTATGTACACTAATTCATTTCTGATATTTATCTTTTAGAAAAAGAAATGAAGTAAAAAATGATTTGAGGACATAAAAAGTATGAAATTATGATTGTGAAATTGAAAGATATCATGTTGGTATATTTAATTATATTCCAATATAGTAAAATAATTCACAAATTTTGGAAATGTAACCTGAAAAAATATTGTCCTCCTAACCTCATTTTAATAAAGCGATGTTCTTTTGACTCATAATTTATTTAAGGATTTTTGGTTGTTTACTCTCTCTATATCATTCACATTCTTGTGATCATTGAACTCCATCACCCTCTATCATTATTTGGGTGTAAAACATTTCTTCCATGACCATATCATCAATCCCCAATTTTGTAATCATACATGGGAACCTAGTTTTGTGTTATTATAGATGACCAATTAAATTAATATTTCTTGATATTATGATGAATTTTTATTAAAACTTTTATGATGTGGGGATTCAATAATGTAATTTTAAAATTTCAATCTCATGATTTACAAGAGAGATTTCATATTTCTAGAACACAATTTATTTAAGGTAGATATAATGTAATAGACTAATATATTAGAATAGGAACATCAAGTTTGATAGAATATATGAAATGAAAAAAATATTATCTGAATATACAAAAACCTAATATTTTATGATATATATTTTTATATAAATATGATCATTCCTATAGCATGTTGAACAGGAATCCCAGAGCCTAAAAGAACAATAATATACTATATTGTTATAACCTAGCTGTTAAATTGATGTATATCAATATTGATAACTAAATTATTTAAATTATGTTGATTTAAAATGTGAAAAAAATCATTTCTTATCTATTGATTAGAAAATAATATGAGAATCACTTGAATTAAAAAGAAATTTTTTCTAAAAAATTGAATTTTTTCATAAATTCGGTATTTTTGCAATTTTCACATATATGTTTCATATTTTTTCAGATATTATCATATTTATTTGTAAAAATAAACTATAGTTTTGAAATATATATGTCAAAATTATATTTGGTTTAATTTTTTTAATGTTCTAAAAGGCTTAGTTTTTTGGATATACAATGAAAAATAACGACTATTTCAAAAAATCATTTTTTAACAAATTTACATGGATAAAATATATGTTAAATTGGTTTTAATGAATTTAATGTTTAATTATTATAATATTTAACTAATCCATGTCAATAGAATAAATTTAATATTTAATTTTAAATTACAATGTTTTATACTAATGAGAATTTTCTTTTCAGAAGCCTCCATTTTCATCATGTCTGTTGATATAATTTTAAATTGGACTCTACATCTTCTTGGAATTGAATATGAGAAAATTTATTATATATTTGTAATGAAAATAATTTATCGTATCTAAATTTTTTAATTTTTTTACCATTAAGAATATGTAAATAAAAATAAATTAATAACTGGGGTTAACATAGAAAAGTAGTTGTATTAGAATAAACTAAAGGGTAAGTGTTAGAATGAAATAATTGCTTTTAAAAAACATATTTTCTAGACATATTTAATCATTATAACATATAAGGGTCTATAAAACCCAATTTTTGTGGTTGTGAAATGATAAAATCATGTGTATAATTGATTCTTTTCATACAAATTTATGTATGTCCTCTCCCCCACTTATAAAATGTCACACCCTCAGTTACCTTATTAACACAACATAAGCCCATTGAACTGAAAATAATCTAACCAATTATTTCTTAAAAATAATTATCCACACTCTATACCTATTATTTTTCCGAAAATACCAACCATGGGGTTCCTCCAACGAGATCCAAAGGATTTTTCTCTAAGAGAATGTAATTTACTTAGCGATGATCATTCATTTTTTTCTTCTTTTTACAACATAAATATTGTATTCACACATCCAATCTAATAAAAAATGTATCTCCCATATACCAATATTTTATTATTTTTATGTAATTATATTTATCCAATTCCCCTCTATCTAGTGTGAAAAAATCATTGATCGTGTGCATTGCGGACCACCGCCCTATGAACTAATATAACTCATTTTCTATCAACACATATCATGATTTAATATTATTATGGATTTTATGTAAATATATAATATTTAAGTTATAATTAATATTTTTTATTTATAATTTCACATATAAATTCTTACGTTCAATTCCATTTAAAATATGATTACAATGCTCGTGTGTGCATCAGATTACCACCTTGCGAAGCGATTTGATTCATTTTTCAATTACGATTTACATCAAAATAAATAAAATAATTAAAATAAATTTAATAAATATATTTTATATATAGAAACTGATATTTATTCTTAAAAATTAATATATGACCCACTTAATTATCATTTCATTCGTCAATGGAATAATATCTTCCCTCATGCACACATATGACCTACCATCTCCACAATGCGATGTGATTCATTTTACATGTACAACCTTCAAAAATGATTATAAATATTATATAATGGATAAATATTATATTTTAAAAATTAATATCATTTTATATATGGTGTATATATATCATATTCCCAACAATAAGAATATTCATGCAAAAACATGCATGATAAAACAAGGAAATTATCACCCGAAATAATGAAAATAATTAAATATCAATAACAAAAGGTGGTAAATTTTTTAAGTAGGATCTTATATGATATTATAAATATTTATATGGTTATTGAATAAATTAAAAAAATCCTAAAACCATTATGGTATAGATTATTGAACATTCAACCAAAAGTTAGCAAGGGCGAGAGACTTCTTCTAAATTTCACTTAATTGAGGAAAATTGTAATGTTATCCACCTAGTTTATTTGAAGTGATTTATATATTTCTATTTTTATGTAACATTATCAAAAATTCATAATTCATGTTATATTATGTTTTAATTTTAATTATTTCATCTAATGGTATTTGACTTGAATATTACCAAGTGGTAAATACTTTCACAAGAAAATTTAATTTCACTGGGTTATATTACTTATTCATTGTATTTTACATTCTAAGTTTATATGTGTAGTGAAAAGTTTATATATTATGTCATATTTCCCCTTTTATATGTATTTAAAATTTACACAAAAAGTATATTTATTGATTAATTCCTTCTTAAATAATTATCTCTTTGTAAGAGTTTATTTCACAATATCATTTCAATAGGGATTTTTTGAACAAGAATTTCCCTTAATGGAAATTATATAATCATTGTCTAATAAACCGCTTTCATTTTTTATTCTCTAGTGATTAATAATTTATTAATTTTATATTACCATATCCATCTCTTCAGTGCCTAAAATGATTGATACAATATATTAAATAAAATATGAGATCATTTAACTCTTTTATGTAAAATAATATTTCTTATAAAGCCTTGATTTCTAAAAAATAAAAACTTATTTTCATATTCTCCAATATATTTATAATAGAAATATTTTCCCAAATTTTACTTGTTATAAAATACCATGAAATTAATATACGAGTGTTTTCAAAACATGGCATGTTAGTATTTTACCAAAAATGTGTTTTTTTTGTTTTAATGTGTATCTCTTGTACTAAATTTTACACTGTCAAGGTCTCTCTATGTTTTGAAGCTTCCTTTATCTATTGAAATTGATATGTTCAATGTAATATATTTTTTGAATATTTTTTCAACTATTAGTTTAAAAAATCAATGTGAAAATTTTATTTTCTTAAAGACAATTTTAATGGAATTTTCATTATATTTCTACCCATCAATGACATCAACCCTTTAACGTACATATGATACAGTGGGTATATATTGTATTTATAAAATCCTTATTATCATCTTGATATTTTATGACCAGTTAAAATATGGATATTATTGACATTCTCTTTCTTGATTAAATTAGTAACCATTAACATTACCAAGAAATATTATCTTTTTTTAATCATTGGATATTACATTTCACTTAAATATCCATATTATTTATCTTGGATATATTTATTACATAAAATATACATCATTTCAATAAATTTTATTTCACTTTTTATATTATATTATTTACTATGGAATGTATTTCCAATCTATATTCCTAACTCGATAACAAAATTTTTTATAATATATATTTTTCATGAATTAAATTGATTATTTGATATATGATGATTGATTTTTAATTGCACATATGAATGAGACCCAGTTATAGATATATCCTTTGTGAATTTGTAGTCTCCTGAGATGAATCATTTAGATATCATTCATTAAATGGGTTTCTAGTGTATACCTACTCATCAGTTATAAACTTTCTTAGGAAATATCATCACAGATGAGGTTTCATGATTACAGAGATCATGATGTCCAATAATTAAAAATTTCCTTCATTAATATTTCATTTATAATTTTCTTGATCTTTTTGAAAATTTATTATATTTGGATTCATTTCATTCATCGTTTATTGATTAAATGGAATGTGTTTTCAGTTATTTTTCTTTCCATATTGAACATTCCATGTAGAATCATAGTTGTCAAATTATTATAATTTCATGTGTGGTTTATTATTTAGAATTATATGTTGATTATACTTATTAATTCATAATAAATTCCACTATAATTAATTCTTACAAATTATTTAAGCTCACTCTTATTTTTTTGTTATCCCAATATTCTAGGAATTGTATTTTAAGTGATATGGAAGGTTATTCTACAAGGAATAATTATATTATTAAAAAAATATGTTGTAATTTTTGTATTCTGATTTAATATGGGGATATTTATGTATGAAGTTTACCAAAAATACTAAATATATGGTCCTTCAGGATGTGATTCGATATATCTTATTCCAATGTAATAAAGTAGAAATTGGATCTGGGTTACTTTGAGCCAAGGTCATAACATATAATTTGTAACAATTGTCTTCCTGTATTATATTTTATAAACGGGAGTTGATCAATTGTTATTTTGTAATTATGGTGTTATAATCTCTCCTTTTCCAAAATATACTCATTAAAACCCCATTAATGTTAATATAATTTATGTTTTATAATGACTTATTAATTTATTATTCCATTTAATGAGCATTTTGTTATGTTTCGTAAAATATAATTCATTGGCGAACGTGTTTTGGGTTATTTATCAATATCGATGGATTAATTTATAATGATCATCTATTAAATTTTCTTCAAAAAACGTCAAAATTTTGATATATAGTACTCATATATATTATATAAATTCATCAATTATACAATTTATCTAGCCATGAAGATTCTTTATAAAAATGGAAGGTGTCATTCCATAGAGGTTTTGTGGTAAGAACTTAATATCTCCCTTTTTCATTTATATTCATTTCAATCTCCCTTTAATACCTCTTCTAAATATAGTATATATCTTCCACTCATTTATTCAAAAATGAAAACGCCCCCATATTATGGTTGGTTCACCACCTTCATGGACATCATACTTTATTTTTATTCACCACCTTCACATATTGTAATAATAATATTTTTATGGTTAAATATGATTAGAGTAAGTATTTTTTATTCCCATCCATATTCTATGGAGGTTAAATAGACAAAATTATTAAATTAAATTGATTGTGTTCAACATGGTCAGAAAAACAATCGAAATAAAATAACGATTAAATGTTAACATTTATTCATCCTGAATCATGATTATTATTAATGGATTTTTCTTATATGTTTTACTTCTAGATAACAAATAACATCATACTATTTCACTTCTTGAGTTATAGACCCATTTTATAAGAATATTCATAATTCCCCATAGACTAATGAGTCATTGGTATCATGAAATGAACGTCCACATGATGAAGAACAAGAACAAAATTTCCTAATAAAATAACAAAAATGAACAGAAAATAAAATAAATAAATAAAATATATTAGAAAATGTCGTTAGAATTTACTGAATAAATATAATTTGATAATTTACTTTTTTTATGCACACACCAAATGATTTGGGTCCTAAGTTAAGGGAACGCCTAGATAGCCCTATCTTTCATTTTGGTTATTCAATCACTTTCTATACCTCACCTAATCTATTTCTTCATCGCATTTTCATTTTTTAATATATATATATATATTCCATACATATGTAACAAATTTATTTTTATTTTCTTGGCACGGGATATCCATATTATTCATGATTAATTGTTAACCCTTTCATTAATATAAATCTATTTAAATGGAACATTTCAATTCATTATTAATTTTATTTTTTAACTTTTTAAATTTTTATTGATATGATAAGTATATACATTATACTTCCATGAATATCAAATAAATTGTTTTAGATAAATAGTCGATACATATTTGGAATAAATAATATAAACATCCTCACAATACATAATTGATAGAAATGATTTCTCTCATTCAAATAAATAAAAAATAATCCACCAAAAGCATGCCATTAGAATACATAAATTGAAGTAAATACATCTCATAATCAAAAAAAAATTATAAGAAAAATACACTAAGATGAATTGAGTAACACACATTCATCAAAATAATAAATAAACAACTTGATCTATGGAATGAAGATCTACGTGTGTTACATGATCACTCATCCATATCTATAACATCTATTAACAAACTATCCAAAAACAAAATAACTATGATCAAAACCTTGTCACATGTAGAAAACATGGTAGCTATTCAATGTCACACAAATATTATTATTTCTATTGTTTGAGATGTAAATAGTTCCAATAGGATTTCACAAGAGTGTCTTTGAAATCACATGTATAAAAATATTTCATAAATGATAGTCTCAAAATCATTTAGAAAATCTGTTTTTAAAAATAATATGTTTAAATTAAAAAAATAACATATAAACTTTTTTTCAAACATTTAAGGTAATTTTTTTTGAAAAAAATACATTCCATTTAACAAATCATTATTTAAAACACCTCAAAAACAATTCTAACAATTCATTATGATGATTTTCAAAAAAACATTCATTATCTAAATGGATGAAGTCTATAATTGAATAGGGAGAATAAATAAAAACATTCAACAAATATGGAAATAAATTTATATATAAGAAAACCACACAATTTACCTTCTTTTAAAATATTTCATAGAGACCATTTTTAAACAATATTTAGAGGTAAATTACATCATGACTATAGAAGGAATATAACACCATTAACTGCCATATTAAGAATCATGAAATTTATAAAAACTAAAAATAAAAAGTTCCCACGAAATAAAAATGTGCACAAGGGGATTCAAATAAAAAATTTAAAGGGAATAACCTAGGAGATTTCATAGAAAAATTATTAATTTTAATGGGTGACTTCAAAGATGATTTTCTGATCAAATGAATTAGTTTCACTGGAAACTATCTATGTTATAATCTGGGATAATCTTGTACAACCTACAATTAAGTATTATTATATTGATACAGTTCATTATTCCAACAGATAAAATAAGATAATATTATAACATGAGTCAATAATTAAGATAAATAATGAAATTCAATTGGTTGAAAACAAGTTTGATTTGAAAAATATGATGGATCAGTTTTAGGGAAAAGAAATATAGACATAATGATAATTAAATTTTGAATAACCCAGTGTTATAGTTAATTTCAAGTAATTTAATGGAATTTTTTACCTTTCAATTTACCCAGAACTATCTAGATATATTGATCACTTTTATTGGGATGATAAATTATATTTATATGTATTAAGTCAATCCATAAAGAAAAATTTGGTAAAATTTCAACGTTCACTGTCTTATTCCACTCAACTATGATAATGTTTCAATATTGATCATCATTAAATTCATCTTATGGTTGATTTACATGGTAAAAAAATAATGAAAATAATATAGTATAAATATCACAACATTTATTCTCAATACATTTATTCATTAAATCATTATCATTTGTTCGACATTAAAATATATCCAACATCCCAAAAATTACTATGCACTCATTCATGATCGATTATATTTTATGAATTGATTAAATGATTATGTGGCCTGAATATATATAATGCAGATGATCAAAACATTTCTAAATGAGAAAAAAGAGATTCCTTACATGAAAACCTATGTATGTCACAACAATATATCAAACAACGATTTATTTATAAGGAAAAGACTTCCTCCCTAGAATTATCTTCTTTTCCCATCCTAAATATCCCCAATATTTTCTCTCTAGAAAAGTTGGAAAATAATTCCACTTACTTTTGATGAAACATGAATTAAATACCATTTCTATTTCATGGAGGATAATTATAATTACAAGATAAGATGAAAAAGGAATCCAAACTGACCATGGTACCATCCCAAAAGTTACGGTGTATCAAGAAAGTTTGAAATTTGAAATTAAATATGGTTGAAGATTATGTCATAATGATCCTTCAAAACATGGTATTTTTTTATTATAATTGAATGAGCCTTAGGTGATCTACAGTGTGGGACTGATCATATGGTGTGGGAAGATTATATATAAACATGGATAGACGACCAGAATTGTACCCTCTATGGAATAGGAATGAGGCATCAACATAGGAATGATTCTATGGTGTTTAGTTTTTTCTGTCTTACTCTATGAAATTATATTATATATTGTGGTTTGGGATCAAGAAAGTTGTACCATGATTATCATTTTGATAGAGACCCTCTACTTTTTAATCTATTCCACACAATATATTCTTCTTCATGTTCAAATGGGATTGTAGGGTCCCTAATATCATCACAGGTTTCCTTGTACTGGATTAGCTATCATCCCTCCACCATTTTAACATATTACCCACATGATGGTGCACTCTTATACCAAGGTTGTGATATCTATTATCCTCTATATTTTTAGCACCCAGGCTTCCTCATGGCTGGGCTTGGCTGGAGATCTCTTTGGGTATTCTATGTGTCTTACTTAGCTTAAGTTTAGAGAATCATTGGATGACCCAATTTTTAAATATTTTTCTAGTAAGTATTATATCCTTCAGTGAGTAAATTCATCCACTTCATAGGATCATTGAATCCTCTTGTCTATAGCATGGTAGTCAACTCATAATTCCAATAACCATGGTGTTGTAATGGAATTTCATCATGGTGTATTATTTTTAGCACAATATTTTCATTCAAAAATTACCTTAATCCTAGTCTAATTTGAATACATTATACTCTGAAACATAGAATTATGTTCACATAAACATACAATGGGATGTAAAAATAATATAGTGAAATTCATTATCAAACTCAACCAAACATTAATATTTTCATTTCCCCATGAAAAATCATCAACACTCATAAAAAAGGATGAATACTCTTTAAAGGGAACGTCACAAATAGTGATTCCATAAAATGAAAACCAATTGTGACTTAATATTATAAATGAAACTATATTAATCAATTATAAAAATGTAAAATCATTCCTCATTTAGAATTTCCCAATTGAAGAAAAATGTCTTATTTCAAAAAATTTTATTTTAACTTGTCATTATTTCCATACGAATCCAAATGATATACCTCATCATTTATGTTCCCTATAAAATCAGTCAAGGTAAAATGAATATGAAAATTTTCAAATAAATTTAGTATATGAACCAAACATATGAATTTGAAAATTAATTACTTACACCACTTAGTATAGAAAATTTTCACAAAAGTCAAGAGGAATTTAAAACTTTTGATCAAAAGACTAGGAGATTTAATTATGGTATGATATTGATGAATAATGTGTAAGTATCAAAATAGATTCTAATATCAATGTATTGAGAATGTTATACAATTTAAAACCAATAAAATTATCCCCTAAAAAAATTGACATCTTTCCCACAGTACCAAAGATCAAGGAAATAGATGATCAAAATACACAATGAACGAGTCACCCCATTAAGTATTTTCTTTTTTCAATTTATTCATTTTCTTAAAATGTGACATGGAACAGTAACAGATCTATCACACAATGAAAAATGATATAAATCATTGGTCATGTGATGGGGATTTTTGACCCTCCATAGCTCAACCCACTTTTTGTCTTATTTTTCCTTTTTAATTATATTTTCATTGTTTTTAAATATTGGTGAAAAATAAAAATAGTGAAGTTAAAATAGTACATATTATTTAAATCAAATGATACACACAAATAATTATATCTATAAGACTCATATATCTTTTTCCATGAATACTTATTCCCAAACATGTGAACTTTGACCATAATGAATAACACTATAGTGTTGGTAGGAATAACTAAATCAACATGAAAACATTCAATTCATAATAGAGGCCATTCATGAAATCTATGGGCCAAAATATGGATTAATGTTAGGTAGGTCTCAAGGAAATATTCTAAATTAAAATAAAATCATCAATCATTTTTCTAATGAAATTTTAAAATCATAGTTCTAATAAAATAAACATCAAATACAAGTAGCTACCATGTACCATGTGCTCTAATGAAATTTACAAAGAAATATTTTAAAAAATATGGCATTGAAACCTCATAGGAGAAAGAAAATGTAAATTTGAGTCAATATATCATTTAATTAGCATAAAAAAGTTGTCCAGTAAACACAAGTCATAAAGTATAATGGTCAATAATCCCACAAAATAACAATAATTATTTATTGGTATCATTGTAGTGTACTAAAATTTATGTTTTCCAAAGTACCACATCGCTTTCCCACATTAGGGAATATAATGTATTATGATTTTTCCACATTCACAATTAGATCACCTAATTGATGATGGAAAATTGGATATGTGATAGTGTAAAATAAAAATGGGGCTGAAAGATGCACCCCAGACATGAAGTACACATTGGGAAAAGGTGGAAAATATAATGAATAATAACACATAGAAAACAACATGGGAGAGAAAAATAAGTAAGCATTAAGAAGTGATATCTAAAAATGAGGGAAAATAATATTGGAAAAAATAGATAAGATAATATGTAATCTAGAAGAACCATTTTTCATGGATCACGGAATTAGAAATGCTAACTATGTATGATGATATGAAGTTCAAGTGTCATAATTATTTAAAGGTGATAAAAAATATTAAGAAGAAATAGAAAAAAAATATCTAATGGTAATCCTAAGGATAATTAAAATTATCATGTTTGTCCCCAAGGGTTTGATCTGGGGTCTTTATACGCTGTAAAAGTGGGGATGAAACAAGAAGAGGATTAATCTCTAGTTACAACATTATTTGATGGTAATTACGGTTATTTATCTGAAATAGAGTAGAGTGATGGGTGTTTGGGTCAATAAAATAATCCTCAGAAGGTCCCTTAACAATATTATCCTTACCCTTCCATTGTGCTTCAGAAGAATCCTAGTCCATATATTATTCTACGTCAAATAGAGTAATATCCTACCGAGGCATCAAATGTTATGTGTGCTCTATAGGGCCAAGTGGATACCATTATTTATACAATATTTGAATTTTTTATATCCTATTTATCTTCACCAAGAGAGAAATATATTAATTTTGGGATACTGGATGGTGAATTTAATATCAGAAATAGAGGTGGAAATGTAAGATTTGTGGTGTAGTGAATCACCGAGGGATGATAGATCTGGTACAATGTATTGAAGGCAAACTAGAAGTCCACGACATAGAATTGAATCCAATCTCCCGGGTAATGGGCCTTGGATAAAGTGTGGAGATCATTCTCAAAATATGATGGATAAACACATTTTTATAGGTTTCTTATGATTGACTGGTTTTACCTTCCTCTAAAGCTACTGAGGCATACTCCCCAGCTCAATTAAAAGAAATGGAAATCATATACATAAGGCACATATTTTCAAATAGTGGATGATCAATGCATTGAAAAATTCTAAGAGAAGTGATGCGAATAATGAAAATTAAAATGTCCACATTTTGGGATAGATTATTTATGAAAAATCCCTGGATAATGGGTTCCCATATTCTTCTTTCTCATACACTCAAACTAATAAGAAATTTTTAGGGTCATATTTAGATTTTTGGTGTGATAAACCATTAAAAGAGTCAAAACATCTATCTTTATTACCAATCAATAAAAATATCATTTTTTCGCCAACTATAAGTAATATATTGGCTGATAATCTTCATAATAGTAGGTCTTAGTTTGGTGCTCTTTTTTCGGGTAGCATCATGGTGAATTGTAGGTTTAATAGCTAAATGTTTCTACGTATCATGGATGTTATCCATGTTGGGATCCTCGATATATTACTCATGAGTTGGTGAGGATACAAAATCTCTCTATATATGCCAAGATTAACTCCAAATTTAGGAAGAGTATGGATAAAATTCCCTATATCAAATATGAAATTCATATTTTCAGGCTCAAAATCCAATGAATCTAAAATTCTAGTAAAATATTCAAGTAAATGTCCTTATGGACATATGTATTTTCTCAAAATAAATAGCATAAAATATAGAAAATAATATTCCCTCCATCTCTTTTTTTTAGAAAAATCATAAAATTATAGGTTGTATTTTTTCTCATTGGAATCCTGTGAAATTCCTAAATCCACAAAATTAAATTTTCGTCCATAAAAAAATGAAAATGGTAGCTATGGTAAACTTTTTCGGGAAACTGGAGAAATATGATGTGGGTAAGGGATTTGTACTTTGAGGAGGCAATATAAGAGGCCTTATTACTACTATAATGAAGATTAATACATGGGGATTGGAATTTAAAACTATAAATTTGTTTATATTGAGGTCTATGCATGGTTTTATAAAGAGGGGAGGATGGTAGTTGAATGTAGAGTAAAGGGTGTAAGAGCTCTCTGATTATGAAGGATGTTTATATAGGTCTAGTGAGATCTCATGGTTGGAATTCATTCAGTCCTTAATATATCTAGTGGTTGCATTGGATTTCTTCCTTTATGCCACAATAGATAGATTATTAAACATAAAAATCCCAATTGGTGAAATTAATGGGAATTAAAAGTGTCTAAG
The DNA here is from genome assembly GCA_963277665.1 of Viscum album. Lineage (NCBI taxonomy): Eukaryota > Viridiplantae > Streptophyta > Magnoliopsida > Santalales > Viscaceae > Viscum > Viscum album. The sequence continues at coordinate 777,684 of CAUJRU010000001.1, forward strand.
TGTAATAGTTGCAACCAGAAAAGACACAGAAAACAGAGTTGTGACAGCTCAAAGGAATTGGGAGAGGGTGGATGGAGAGAAAATCCAAATGTGTGGTAAATAGAGAAATTAATATCAAATTTAGTGGAGGGAAAGGTCACATAGGTAATTAGAATGATATGAGACACATGCCTATGAGGAGGATTGTAAATGTCATGCACATGGGAGATAATGATGAATGGTCTATTACATAGAAAATATGACATTAGCCATGCATTTAAAAGTACAAACAATTTGTTTCGTGTAGATTATTGTTGCATCTTATTGGGTTTCAATAGTCTAGTGGCACCATACTACCAATAGAACAATACTACATCTCATATTTCTTGCTTCATCTTTGTGGTGCCAATATTTCAAATGTTCTTATATTTCGTCTACAATGGTTCTCTAGGAACCAATGGTAAGAACTATTTTATATGGCATGGAGTTACCAAAATTTCCAGTTATCATGAATTTCCTACCCCTTGATTATATAATGTGTCCTTACCCAAACAACATGTTAAATGTGGCCCTCAAAATTAAATTTCCCCACCCCAAAAAAATCATACAATGCAGAATGCTTGTTTTTGTGTAGGGGTATTTGTTTTTTCATAGAACCCAAATTTAATATTTAGTTGCTACCAGTGGTTGTGCTATTTTGAAATCATCTTGTAGTAGGAAAATATCAATTATAAGAGAATTGTAGTGTGGTTAGATGGTCGTTTCCCGAATAATTATCCTTTTCTCTCTATGGATTGGATACTTGAGGAGAGAAAAATGTTCACTCATTCTAGACTCTTAAGGTTCCCCTGATTCAACAAAACTCTAAGATATCAAAGATGAAATATACAAGCATGAATGAAATAAAATGAGAAAACATACCTGAGTTTCCTCCCAGTAATTTCTTTATTTATAGTCAAAATCTCAACATATTTTATTTATTATTATTCAATTTCCAAGGAAATGATATTTACCGCATTAAATTGATCATGAAAAACATAAAAATGAATTCATTCACCCCTTATGATTGCTCCTAAATCCTTTGAATTTTCAAATATCTATAAGGAAGAAAAAAATAATAGTGAATAGGCTATACCATATCAACCTTATCTTTCATGGAAATATACATAATATTAATTTAAATAATAACACATTATCACATAATTGAATATTATTACTTCCAAAAAATCACAGCATGCCATATTTTTGTCTTATCCATATATATTTCAGCATTATGAAAATAGTATCGTTTAATTTCATTCATTTCATCTATCTCAAACAACCACTTTTTCCTGCGGGATTTTCATTCTGATTCATAGACTTTATTTCTAAAAAATAATAAATAAAAATTTGTAAATGAATATAATAGTGTTTCCCCTACACTACCTAGAACTAAGATTTCAAAAATGGTGTTTATAATGTATTTCAATAGGCCCATAAGGAATCATCATATTTTATTGAAAACTCATTCCAATTGGAACTGATGGTATTCTCTAAAACTGGATTATGTTAGTAATTTGGGAATTCCACTTTCCCACTCATCTGAGGGTGGCATGGAGTGCTTTTTTTTAATAGAACCCATGATTCATAGGCACTTTAGTCCATAAATAATTATAAATGTGGGTTCCTCTATCAATGATTATGATTTTGGGCTCACCGAATCAAGTAATGATATTATTTATTAGAAACATTATGACTTATTTTGTAGTATTAAGAGTTTTGGCTTTATCATTTTCCCATTAAGAGAGACCATCAATAAAAATGAGAAACTATTTCTTTCCCATTGAACTATTCATAAAATCAATTCTCTAGACATAAAATAATTAAACATCAATAATTTTATTATATGAATTTCATCATGTTTCCATATGTTCCCATCTAACTAAAACTAGTCACATGTTGTAACAAAGGTTTCAATATTCTTTTTCAATATGGGCCATCAAAATCCACTTTGTAATGCTTTATATATTGTTCGATGGTGACCATTATTTCCTCCTACCGGAGGGCGTCAAAATATCTCCAACACTCTACTAATCTCTATCTCATGTACACATCTTCTTAAAATACCATCTCCACGCTATTTTACGATAAGAGGATCATCCAAAAAATATGATTGAACATTAGAGAAATAATTATTTTTCATATTGTACTTCAGGTGTGGATACAACACTCCATGGCTTGGTATTAATTTTTTTTAAATCATTCTTTTTCTATGAAGATATGTTCATCTTGAAATTAATCATGAATCATTCCCTCTTGGTCTCTAGAATGATCATGTAAGGTCATCCTAGAATGATGTTCATCCAGTATATTGTATGAGACATTCATTTCATGTATATCAACATCGAATTTTTAGAGAAACAAAAATCAAAAAATTAAATGTTGTTTTTTAGGAATTATTTTATTAAAATATTTCAATGAAGCATGGTCTATGTGAAATATCTCATTTGAGAATACAAGAAAAGGTCCAAACTTATCGAACACAAATTAAAAATTGAATAGTTACTTTTATTTGGTATTATAGTTTAGATGATCTTCTACCAAATATCTAAAATTATAATTAATTATTCAGAAGAGTTAGACTTTATTCAATACAAGAAGAGATCCAACTGTAAAATCACTATTATCATACATTAATTCTAATGGTTCCACTCTATTTGTGGATTCATGATTAGGGAAGTGATTATCTTTTGATTAATCTCATTAAAGTACTCCTTAAATATTTAATTAAATTTTAATTCCATATACCTTCATAATTATTGTGTGAGTATCCTATTTGTAACGCCCCGACCCCATTTACCCATATTCGGTTCATTATTACAAAACATTGGCATGATCACAGAAGATCAAGTCTCGACAGAACGATTAGTTTAGTAGCCTTGGAAACAATATATATATTCATAACTCTTACATTACATCATAATATGAAATAAAAACTACAACAACATCTTGTCTTCATATCCCCTCATATTATCCCTTCAGGTAATTCATAAAATATTTCTTCACATTCTGAGAAAAATAAAACATTAAAAATGGTGAGCTCATATGCTCAGTAAGGATATCAATATAGCAGAAACGTTCATTAATAAACATAAACATTTAAGGAAATGTATAAATAAAACAAAAGGCATCTATACTCGAACTTCAGCATAATATGAAAAAGTTAAAATGAAATAATGTCATTTACTTATTCACATGGATATTCTACTAGTCGAATAATCACATGCAATATTAACAACCACTTTCATAATCAGGGAATGCATAATGTCGAACTATCACAACCATATAGTCAAGGCCTTGTTCCAGGACTAAAAATAAGATTTTGTCAAGGCCTTGTGACAAGACACTAGTTTGCCACATGAGACATACCAATGCATCGAGGAGCTGTAGCGGGCTGCACCCGTCAATTATTAAGTCCATTCCATTCCTCATAAGAAATGGTTTAAACATAACATATACATTCGTATTAAAACTACCATACGAAATTTCAATACTTTCTCCATAAACCATGAATGGTATAAAAATAACACATCCACAGTCAAACATATCACAAAACCTTCAATATAATGTGGATGTTTTGTATCATAATAAATCAACTTCAAATAATCTTAAAATCCATCCAAGGATATTGACATAGATGAAATCAAAACTATTTGAGGGAAATATATCCTTTTTTTGAAATCATTTAAAAGTCACATAATATTAAAATAAAACATTTAATTTTAAAATATTGTTATAATCTTGTACGGGAAGCTTCAAAGATTTTATAACGGTGGAAAATAGCCGCACCCGCCGTGTTTGTTAAAAAAGGCATTCTTACTTTAATTTTTCGGAAAATGATATAAAAGTCCTTATTTGAAAAATGATGGAAATAATACTTTATAAACATATTATAAAATGTAAAACTTGGGTATAAATGACTTTAACCCATAGTATATAAAATAGTAATAATGTTTTGAAATACATTTTTATGAAACATGGATGTGGATGATTAGGAGGTACCAATAGATAATTACGTATAAATAACCTCGGATAATGAAGAGATTGTGAAAGAAACACTTACATTATAATATTCCTTTTTCAAGTTTAGGTTAACCACCTGTATAATATTTACATAATTTTCATTAAATTATAAAGGAATCATATACAAAAATATGATATCATATATGATCTTTTAATATTTCTTTGTTAATAATATTTTAGTATTATCGTCGTTTCGGGTGTTCACTTACTCGTTTTCTTTTATATGTTTTGTTACATAAGCCATGTTTTTTATCAATCGGTTGTATTTTATTCTTATCCATAATGATATAAAGTTTTTAAAAATTATTTTTAACCATCAGATGAAAATAATTCTGGAATGGATATGATGGAGAATGAATTTCATCGTGTTCGTGGAGACGGTAGTCCGTACGTACGCACGAGTGACTATATCATTTTTTTGATTCTAAAATAATATATAATTAGATGTTATATCATATAAACCTAATAATTATCATGTAATATTTATTATTTACATCAATTACACATCATTTTCATACCCATTCAATTGATAATGTATTGAATAAAAATTAAACCACGACGTGGATACGGTAGGTCGTACGTACGCACGTATTGTGACATGTTATTTAAAGGATATATAGTTTACTGATTATGGTTGTACCATATTTATAATAACATCATAGTATATAATAGATATTTTAGTTAATATTTTATATGGAAATAACAAATAAAGAAGAAGTTGAAAAAGAAAGGAACTTGAAAGAGGGTCGTGAAAACATTACCTCTTCTTCGGGTTTTCCTTCTGATTTGATCAAAAGGGCTCCATAGGATGGATTTATGACTAATGTAATGACCATATGACGAAGTTTGGTAAGTGGAGAGAATATTTGGCAATTTTTTGGCTATGCCAATAGTCTTTGATGGTGTGAAATTTAGATATGGGGGAGTTCCCTTTTATTAGAGAGGTGTGGGACACCTTAGGAAAAGCTAGAAATATTATTTTGTAACAAATTAATATTCGGTTCATAATGGGTCCAAATTGGATTATTTAAAGGTTATGGTGGGTATAGGTCTAAAACCAATCATCAAATAGGTTTTAGACAAGTTTGTGTCATTATATTAACCTTATCTGTTAGTTTTAACTCTTAGTTAATTAGTTTGACATTTACAATGTCACTTTGTATTTTTATATTATATAGTTAATAAACATACTATATAAATCCAATCGACCCCAAAGTGTTCCATTAATGATAAAAATATCATGATATAATTCCTTTTCCTGATCTTTAGATTTTTAGGAATTGAATATCAATTAATAATATAATATTTGTTTTAAAAACTCATTTATGTCAATTTTGACAGTATTCAATAATTGATTTTTGTTAAAGACATAAAAACATTATTAATTTGAAACAAATTCTTTTATAAAATCATAACATGACATATTAACCAATATAATTCGTTGATGGCATGAAAAAGATGGAATTATGTTTGTTTTATCATTTATAATACTAATTATTTGATTCATTCATTAATAAGGAAACCCTGCATTATTATTGTGTCATAAATAAATTTAATTATTAAATGTCTAAAAATTGTAAATAAAATACCATTATGTAGGAAATATTTTTATCTTTAGAATAAATATTTATAGTTGAAAATAAAAAATATACAACCCTATGTAAATTTTTTTTTCCTAAAATATATATGCTTATGTCATTTCTGTATTTACTTTAACATAATTAATATAAAGTGTCATTATCACCTACAAGTGGCTCCATGGAGTCCCAAAATCGACCTAAAGATGCCCATTGTCGGAAATATATCATCCAATAGGTTTATGACACGTTTTAGGATAAATTAATATTATTATTATATTATTTTTTACCCTTATTTACCGTATTTACCCTTTAACCATGGTTAATATAATATTTACCGAAATAATTATTCAAAATGTCTATAAATAAAAGTTACTCATTTACAAAATTTGGACCTCCTGATTCTAAATATGGAATCCGTTTTTCTAAATTAAATACACATAAGCAGTAGAAATTAATTTAAAATTAATTCCCGCTGTCAAAACAAAAAGCGTGTTTTTAAGAAAAATATTAACTATCAAAAGATTGGCACTTCCTTATGTCTATATTAAACGTAAAAATTTTTCCAATGACCATCACTGTATTAAATGGTAAAAATATATTCTAAATATACATTAAAATCACTAAAATTCATAATTTATCATTATTAATTATTTTTATTAAGAAAGTTGTTTTTAATTAAAATTTAGAAAATTTCACTATTCATCAAAATATAAAAGTTATCTGAGAAGTACCAAAATTTCACCCTATGCTAATTATGATATTCTAAAACCAAAAATTAAGTCAATTTTGATAGATAAATTTTATAAAATTTCAAAAAGTGGGTATTACTATTCATATCGGCTAGTTTGATTAGTTGTGATGTGCGTTAGAACTCAATGTTGTGTACAACACACGCTACTGTATTATTCAAAGTGAGGTGTACCGTGGAAGTTTGGGGTGTTACATTCTCCCCTCCTTCAAATAATTTCTTCCTCGAAATTTAAAATTTTGTTTTTCGAATATAAATGGTTGAAAATAGAAAATACCTTTTGGAAAACCCACATCAGAAATTAGGTTAAAAAAATTTAGTCTTAATAAGAGGAAAAGAGAAATGAAATGTTCACCACCAAATTATGATCTCGATTAGGAGAACATTGGAGGAAATTAGAGACATATAATTCGTGGCATAACTTAAATATTTATAGGTAGTGATTGAGGTCATCAACCACAAACAAGTGTAAAATTGAGGGCCTTAAATTTATCAATCTATGATGATTTAAAATACCATCGGTTCAACAAAACCTAAGGTATTAGGATAACACGCTTTTTGTATTAAGATCCCATCAATAAAGTATAAAAATTAATTACTTCATAGAATATGTGAAGAGGAAAAATAAATACTCGACAACTAGAGTTTCATCCTTTAACTAATTTCTACCACAAACTCATATTTCACTCTTAATGATAATAGAAATAAAAGAATATTCTATTTATCCAATTCCTATGGGGTTTAAAAAAATGAATTTATAATTCATCTACCAGACCCTTTTTTTTAAAACTACATTATTCAACCCGGGACATCACATGGGCCAGTGGTAGGTGATAAACCATTGTCGCCCTTCGGTTGTGGGTTCAAGTCGCACGGCCTTACTGGACGCGATGGGTTGCCGCCCGACCTCTGGGTTGTCCTTTTATGGCATTCCAAAATTAATCTCCTACTATAATTGTCCAAAATACTTCTTTCCATCTCACAGTCCAAAATTTATAAGGAAGGTAAACACAATGAAGATCTTTTTTTCCACATAATAACACGTGAACACCTTTATCATGCATTCTTTTAAAACACTGCAATATCCTGAATTACCATAAAACCTTTTTGATTACATTCATGATCCCTTATTCCTTATAGAATACTGGATATAATACTTCTCTAAGAAATTGTTGTAAACTCCAACAATGACAAATCACTAATCAGTTTCAATGTAGTCAAGAATATCCCATATAATTTATTCAAATCAACCATCACTTATCCCAAAATCACTACCTCATTATCGAGACAATATTAAGTATTACCATTCCATAAACCATGTATTTTACCAAAAGTGTAGCGCACTTTTAAGTCACTTTTCGTAGAAGCATATAATCTCAAATCCTCAATAAAATAGTACTGTAGTAAAATCCTTATTTTTCTCCATAATTCATGTAACTTGTATACTATTGATACAACACTCAAATGAAATAACAACATAACAATACTAGTCCTTCCTCTACACCAAAGGTATTATCATAACATTATTATAATCCAATAACATAATTTGTGTTATACTCTTATGATTTGGACATTGGTTCACGTAGTATCCCAACTCCTTACAGATGAAGCATTGTATATTTGAATACATTTTATTTCCCTTGTAGTGACATAATTGGTTTCCTTTTTCTCCACACTTAAAACAAACTCTTACTTCCTTCAGGAAAGTTACAATGTGTTTCTTCCCACAGTTGTCACATATGGGAAAATTACTCTTTTCCATCTTCACTTTATCCATCTTTCTCTCTTCCATCCTTTTCTTCTTTTTCTTCCCATAAAAGCCATAGGACTCAGATAATTCTTTACTTATCTTATAAACACATGATATTATTTTTTTCATATGTTGAGAAAACATGAGAGACTATTTCCCTTCCAAATTTTGGCTTAATACCATGGAAGATATGATCCTTCATACTCTTTGGATCATATGTATTGTTAGAGTTCACATTCCTTCTACTAGGCGCCATTTCTATACAATGTCATACACTAGATTAGTTAATGAATCTCAATATATAAATCCAAACTTTTTAAACACTTAACATAAATTGAACAGTTTATGGATATAATCCATAATAAAAAAAATGTTTTCTTTGAGAAAGTATATACTCATAAACCCTTCATAATGGTTTGTAAAGAAAATGAGAATTATCCTAGGTATATCCCACGGGAGTGTCGTAACCAAGAGTTCACCAAGGCCCGTTGTCATGCACCAGTTCCCATTCGAGTGTAGCTCAAAGCGGGTCTATCAGGTTTTACCCCTAGGTACATTTGTGCCAGAGCCACCTCTACCTGCTCTTATCTAGACAGGGATGTATAGTTCGGAAAACACAAAAAAAATCTACAATACCAAAATTCTAGGAAGTTCTTCTATACTAATCCACAAAGTGTCTCTTATTGCTATGTTCTCTAGTCAGAGTTATTCTAAATCTAGCTCCCAAGGTTTGTATTAAAAATCCTCTAATACCAACTATAATGCCCCGACCCCAGTTACCCAGAGTTGGTGCATTATTACATAACATTGACATGATCACAAAAGGTCAAGTCTCGAAAGGCCGATTAGTTTAGTATCCTTGGAAACACTAGATATAATAATAAGTCTTACATTACATCTTAAAGTGAAAAAAATTACTACAACATATTGTCTTTATATCCCCTCATACTATCTCTATAGGTCATTCATAAAATATTTCTTCACATCCTGGGAAAAATAAAACATTGAAAATGGTGATCTCAGATGATTAGTATGGATAACAATATAGCGGAAACTTTATTAAATAAATCGAAACATTTAAGGCAATGTATAACTAAAACGAAAGACACTTAAATAAGAACTTCATCATAATATGGAAAAGTTAAAATGAAATAATTCCATTTAGTTATTCACATGGTTATTCTACTAGTCTAATAATCACATTTAATATCAATAAACACTTTCATAATGATGGAATGTATAATGACAAACTATCATAACCACATAGTCAAGTCCTTGTACAAAGACTACAAAATACGATTTTGTCAAGGCCTTGTGCTAAGAAACTAGTTTCTCTCATTATACCTACAGATGCATCGAGGAGCAATAGCGGGCTCCACCCATCACTTATTAAGTCCAATGCATTCCTCATACGAAAAGGTTTAAACATTACATAAATATTCGTATTAATACTAGAATATGAAATTTCAATACATTCTCCATAAACCATAAATGGTATAAAAATAACAAATCCACAATAAAACATATCACAAAACCTTCAATACAATGTTGAAGTTTTGTATCATAATAAATATACTTCAAATAAGCTTAAAATCCATCAAAGGATGCTGACATAGATGAAATCAAAACTATTTGAGAGAAATATCTCCTTTTTTGAAATCATTAAAAAGCCACATATTTATAAAAGAAATAATTTACTTAGAAAATATTATTATAAGTTTTTAAGGGAATCATCGATGATTTTAGTACGACGGAAAAGAGCTACACCAGCAATATATGTTAAAAAAGTCATTCTTACCTTAATTTTGTCAAAAATGATAAAAATGATATTGTTTGGAAAACGACGGAAAGATTCCTTTATAAAAATATTATATAATGTAAAACAAGGGTATAAATGACTTTAAACCATAGTCTATAAAACAGTAATAATGTTTTGAAATACATTTTTATGAAGCACAGATGTGGATGATAAAGAGGTCCCAGTAGATAATTACGTATAAACAATCTCGGATAATGAAGAGATTGTGAAATAAAACCTTAACATGTACTTTTACTTGATTGAGGGTAGGTTAACCTCCTGTATAATATTTAAATCATTGTTATTAATTTATACAAGAATCATATACATAAATATGATATCATATATGATCTTTTAATATTGCTTTGTTAATAATATTTTAGTATTAGCGTCGTTTTGGGTGTTCACATACTCATTTTATTTTAAATGTTTTGTTAATAAGCCAGGTTCGTTTGGGATAGGTTGTATCTTATTCATATCTAGAATGATAATAAGAATTTAAACATTATTTTTAACCATCAAATGAAAATTATTCTTGAATGGATATGATGGGGAATGAATCTCATCGCGTTCTTGGAGACGGTAGTCCGTAAGTACGCACGAGCGATATTATTATTATTTTTATATTAAAATAAAATATAGATGGATGGTATATCATATATACAGAATAATTATAAAGTTATATTTATTATTTACATCAATTACACATCATTATCATACCCATCCAAATAATAATGTATTGAATAATAATTACACCATGACGTGGAGACGGTAGGCCGTACGTACACACGTATGGTGACAAGTCATTCAAAGCATGGATAGAATAATGAATATGGTTATACCATATTTATAATAAAATCACATTATATATGAGATATTGGAGTTATTATATTATAATGGAAATAACAAGGAAAGAAGAAGCTGAAGAAGAAAGGAACCTGAAATACGGTGGTGAAAACAATACCTATTCTTCGGGTTCTACCTTTTTATTTGATCAAAATGGCTCCTTAGGGTGAATTTCTGACTAAAGGAAGGCCTCTGGGATGAATTGAGGGAAATTGGGAGAATGTTTGGGGAGGTTTTGGCCGAGATAAAAGGCATTGAAGGTGTGAAATAGAGATAAGGGGGAGTGCCTTTTTATAAGAGGGGTGAGGGCACCTTAGGAAAAGATAGAAATATTATTTTATAATAAATTCATATTTGGTTTATAATGGCTCCAAAGTGGATTATTTAATGTTTAAGGTGGGGATAGGTCGAAAACCACTCAACCAATAGGTTTTATACATGTTTTTTTCACTATATTTACCTAATCATTTAGTTTTAACTCTTAGTTAATTAGTTTGACATTTACCATGTGACATTTTATTTTTATATTATATAGTTAATAAGCATAGTATATACATTCAAGCTACCCCCCAAGTGGTAAATTAATGATACACTTTTCATGATATTAGTCCTTTTTCCGATCTTTAGATTTTTTGGGAATAGAATATCAATTAATAATATAATATTTGTTTTAAAAACTCTTTTAGGTCAATTTTTACACTATTCAATAATTGATTTTTTTAAAATTCATAAAAATATTATTTAGACGAAAAAAGTGCATTTAATAAATAATTAAATGTCATATTAACCAATAAAATTCGTGGATGGCATCAAAACTGTCAAATTATATTTATTTTAACATTTATAATACTAATTATTTTATTCTTTCATTAATAAGGATAATACAGCATTATTATTGTGTCATAAATAAATTCAACTATTCAATGTCTAAAAATTATAAATAAAATACCATTATGTAGGAAGTCATTTTAAGTTTCTAATTAATATTTATAGAAGAAAATATAATATATATATATATATAACCCTAGGTAAAAATTGTTTTTCTAAAATATATATGTTTATGTCATTTTTGTATTTACTTTATCTTAATTAATATAAAGTGTCTTTATCACCTACAAGTGGATCTATATGGTCCCAAAAACGACCCAAAGATTTTCATGGTCAGAAATGTATCGAAAAATAGGGTTAGGACATGTTTTAGGGTAAATTAATATTATTATAATATTATTTTGGTAACCTTATTTTCTGGATTTACCCTTTAACCATGGTAAATAAAATATTTACCGAAGTAATTATTCAAAATGTCTAAAAAAAGTTATCTATTTACACAATTTAGACCTCCTGATTCTAAATATGGAATCCAGTTTTTTAAATTAAAAATACAGAAGTGGCGTAATTTAATTTAAAATTAATTTCTACTGTCAAAACAAAAAGTGTGTTTTTATGAAATAATAACTATCAAAAGATTGGCACTTCCTTGTGTCTAGTTTAAATGTGAAATTATGTCCAATGACTAACATTGCATTAAATGGTAAAAATATATTCTAAACATACTTTAAAATCACTCAAATTCAAAATTTATCATATTAATTTTTTTGATTAAAATATTGGGTTTCAATTAAAATATAGTAATTTTCACTATTCATACAAATAAAAAAGCTAATCGAAAAGTAAAAAAATTTCACCCTAAGCTATTTTAAATATTCTGAAACAAAAAATGAAGTCAATTTTGAAAGATAAAATTTATAAAATTACAAAAATAGGGCATTACAATTCATAATGACTAGTTTATTGGTTGTGGTGTGTGTTAGAACTTGAAGTTGCGTACAACACACGCAACTGTATTATTCAAAGAGAACCGTACCATGGATGTTTGGGGGTGCTAAACTGGGTGTATCTGAGAAATATTTTATAAATCATCGATAAAACAGAGCATAAACCAGGATGTTTATGATCTACCATAGTGTTTTGGGATCTTGTAACTCATTAGTCACGGTCACCTTTAATGGATAAAATTCAATTCCTAACATAGAGATTCAATGGACAATAACTATACTATAATTAACAATAAATAGAAACTTATCACAATTTAAAACTCGTTTTTTATCATCACAACTTTCTAGGGAAAGTTAATGGTTTCAAACACTCACATCGAATGACCACCCAAAGATTGACAAATAATCAATGACTTTTTTTAATTCATCCTCCACACAATGTAAAATAAATTTCATGCACCACTAAAATGTAGTTGGTTAATTGAACATACCAAATAACATATGTTGATAAGAAAAAGTCCTAGAATGAAATGTAAAAGTAGTTCATTATTTATCTATATGTTCTACAATAATTTTATTATAGACTATGTATCAATAAAAAAATAAATATTAGTCATAGATAGTGATTATCTCCAGAGTTTCATCAATAAAAGTAAGGGTGAATCACCCTTCAATGTTTTTTCATTAAATTTTATGTATTCAATATTTCCTATCCAGTTTGACAGTCTTCTAGTGGAGATACTTTCATCATTGTTTTTTATTAACACCATCCCTCTTTTTTTATAAGAACATCCAATGGAATCAACCAATCACTATAAAAAATGGGATAGTTTATTATAGTATCTAAATCTTCAATACCTCTTTCTTCACCTTCCCTTCACCAGAGGAGTAAGATTTCATTGGAGTTATCTCATTGAATTATTACCTCCTACATGTCTAAATTTTTGAATACTAATGGAAGTACTTATTCTTTTAATGTCTTCCATGATATAAATAATCTTCTTATTTCAATATTTTGACACATCAAGAATCTTCTTATCTTGTTCATCCTTAAGAGAATAATGTATAATGATAGAGAGTGTCACATTATCTCCCAAGAAGATATGTTGGAGGATGATTCTAAACTACTTCAAATTCAATTAGAATTCACAAACAATTGACTGGTGAGATCTGGAAAACATTTTCTTTTAACTGCAGACAAAAATATACTCAAAACTCATCCTTCATATTTTGAAAATATTCATCTTGAAAGGATAATTCCATTTCCTAAAATTTTCCTTATTCATCTGACTGATAAATAGGAAAAATAAATATATCTTCATGAGTATAACTATAATCGAAAAAATTAGTTCGGATTTTTTGTGTTTTTAATTATTTCATGTAAAATATTACTTGGTAATTACCCACATGAATGATAAAATACCCTTCATCCAAATAAATAAGTTCATTTCATCATTCACTTCTAGGATAAGAAAAGATTAAGGTAAAATAAAATTTTCATCTTTCACTGAAATAAAAATAAAAAATACCACAGGTATATTTTATTGAGATGTCTACAAATTGAAGTGAGAACCCATTTTGTTTCAAATAGATTAATTAAATACCCTTGAAAAAATTAAAAGGCATAAGGGTAATGATTTCTACCAAATCACACAAGGTTTTTCTAAAAGTATGCGACCCGAAAATTCAGAATTTCGAAAAACTATCTATGTCACAAAATTTAAGTGGGAGTTTCCTCTAAAACACTACTGAATAGTCCTAGTTCAAAGATATAAAACCCAAAATCTTATATTTTCATCACATTGAAGAGAAATAATTTGAGAATTTTTATAAAGTCGGAATTTGATAAATTTCCATAGAAAATGGAATATTTATATATAGCTACTTAAATGTTCTAATAAATATTTATATTGTTTATCAATATTCCTATGGAGTATCCTTTCTGAATAAATCATGTTTGGATAATATGGGGGAATATCATACTTATTCAATGGTTGATTCTAATCTAGTTTTTTATTCACCTCTTATTTACTACTTCAGTCCACCTGACACATTTTAATATCACAGATTTGTGGATCATATTTCAATTCACACTCAATATATTATTGTCTATATTCAAGTTAATTCTCATGGGTTGGAATATATTATTAATTAAATCATTCACATTATAAAAATATCACCCATTCTATTTCTAAAGGTACTTTTGTATTCCCAGCCTTATCTCCAAGAGTTCACACAATCCATTTCTGTGTAATTTGTAAGAGATGTAAATGTATGATCTATATCAAACGATTGTTTTCCAATAGGTAGTCATCATTATTTTGAATTTTTTTCTTTATTCTTTCTAATTTCTGATAATTCTAATGGACATAAAAAATCATTAGTTCCTCAAAACACAATTGTCTCTCATATGACAGTTTTTTTAAATTATTATTTAAATTGAGGTTGGGGGGTGCAAAAACTATTGTATGGTAGGTTTCATCTATTTTATTCCTTGAGGAAAACCATGTGGCCCTTCATTTTAAATACTTTTCGTGAGAAAATTTATTCCCAAACCCTGATTTGGTTGGGTTGTCCACATCCTAATCCCATAATTATTTTTTAATGGATAAAGATCATTATAATTTTCTGAATTTTGTTCAGTGGTTGTTGGTTACTTCATTCCATCTGGAAAATCATGGAAGTGGTGTGTATCGCCAGAAATTTGACATGATAAAACATGGTGTTCTTATAAAGAAGATACTGGAATGTAGAATGTAATAAAAGACTACATTTATATCTTAATTTCTCCATGTGATAATCCAAATTCTTATTCTCTTCAACCGGATGATCTCCTTGTGAGATCAGTACTCTATCTCCATTCCACAATAAAATATTATCAACAAGATCATCCAATGTTTCTTGGTATTTAGTGGTTGTTTTCTATATAAGACCACTACCTGATGTTAAGTCATCATGTACACATGAATTTTTTTGTATGCCAAAATATAAATTCAAAATTTGCAACAAATTTCAAACCCCATGATGTGGGAGGCATCTCAGAATATCATTAAGCTTTTCAAAACCCTCATATTTTTATTCCCTATCATAATGTGGGGAAATTATTAATATCACTTTGTAATTTGGATATAACACTAGGAGAAAATATTTCTACATGAATTTTTAGGAATCAATATCCCATATCCTGATGGGGCCAGGGATGTGATTTCAACAACTCCTTAGCACACCCCGTAAGTGAAAATGGAAATTCCTTTAGCTAAATTATATCAACTGATACTCCACTATTTTTTAATGTGTCATAGTTCTACTTGAATTTCGAGATATGAAAATGATAATCAGCATGTTTCAAGATTCAGAAATTTGAATTGTACTGTATCACAAAATAACACAGAGTTTCAATTTTTTTTGGAATTGATGTATGTATAGAAAATAACTTTTGCCGCTCCATTTATGGATGGATTGGTACCATACATAAGGTTTGTTTCATGTTTTTATGGTTTTTTAGAGCCAACAATATTTTCAAACTCTTCTGGATCTTTTGCATGAGCTTCTTGATTATTCACCATTTCAGCTTCTGATGGTGGTGATAAATGTGATGTTCAATCTTTGAGAGGAACAATAATGCATCCTCAAAATATGTACTATGTATCCTATTATTAGGAACATGGGGCATGTTCCTAGAATATATAAAGAGGATAAAAAATAACACATATGTAAGTAAAAAGGGAAAATAAATAATAATGTAAACAAAAAAGGGTAATGTAATGAATAAAATAAGTAATCAATATTGGTTGTTGTGGTAGTACAACTACCGTGTTCCCCCAGAAACATAAAAAATGTGATGATTTCCTAAGTGATTTCAATTTATAGGAATTTTTGTCAAAGTTTATAAATGAAATCATGAAGATCCTAATCTCAGTACACTTGGAGAAATCTATATAGACTAAAGGATTCATCAGGTTGGACCCAAAGTAACCCTACTGATCATAACCAACCTACCATTCAAGATTTTTATTTTAATACCATTTATTAAAACGTTATAATGGAAAAAATTTAGACATGAATGAAGATAATGTAATGGTAACATTTTAGTCTTGAATTATGATATATAAGGTAATTCATGGGCCTAGAAAATGTTAGATAAGACAAAGATAATGGATCAGTTTTAGGATAAAGAATATTAAGAAATAATGATAAACATCTTTGAATAATTAAGAGTGATGGTTAATTAAAATAGATTATAATTGAAACTAATTTACCTTTTAGTTTATCCAATAAAATATATATACTTTTATCCATTTGTTGGAGATGATCAGTTACATTTAGATTCATTACCTAAATCCATAAAGAAAAATGTTTAAATATGCTGTCTTTCTCTCTTTTATTACCTTACACTATGATGGGGTTTGACTCTAGATCATCATCTCTTTCGTTAGATGGTCTTATGATGTTATAAAACAGTTATAAACAAATATTTGAATTAATATCTCACCATTGATTCTAATAACATTAAATACATCAAGAATTTATTATTTCCCCCTTATACTAGATCCACCACAGTCAAAATGACTACTCATTCATGAATGAATGATTGAATTTTCCAATGTGAGTAGAGGATCCTATTTCTTAAAGATTAATAATATATATTAACACTAGCAATATAAAATATTAAAAGAGGGATATCACCTCAATGAAAATTTATATCCCTACAATCAATCATATAATGATTATTTTACAATTATATGATTTCCACCCGAGAATTCCGTTCTATTCCAATTCTAGATGTACCAAATATTTTTTCTCTATAAAATTATTAAAATATAAATCACCATACCTTGGATGGAACATGAATTAAATTCCATAAGTAGATTATGGAACAACCTTCTTATTATAGAAAAAGTGTAAAAAAGTCAACCGAATTGGCCATGAAGCAATCCCCTCACATGTAGTGTGGCTGGGAAGTTTATTTATTTTAAATTAAAGATCACTAAATATTGCAGCCTTAAGGTATATGAAAACATGGATTCGGTATTCTATAATGTAATGAGTCCTATGTGAATTTTGGGGAGGGATATTTACACCCCAAACATGGAAACATAGCTGAAATTTGATCCTCAATGAAACAGGCTCGAGACTACAACACATAAAACATTGATTTTATTCAAATAATTTGGCCTTACTAAATAGAGAAGCAGAAGAAGATGTGGCATGTGCTCATGAATGATATACCATTTTGATATATCAAATAAATTAACTAATATTTTTAATTTAGTATGTTACATATGATTTTTATCAAGTTGGATTGGGATGGAAGAACCCTAATGCCACAGAGTGCCGTATATCATCACCAAACATTTTCTCTCTTTGTTATATAGACTCATTAGCCACATGCTAGTTTACTCATGTTCCTATATTTCAATAGTAATGATCCACTCTATGTCACCCATTCAGGACTTTCCAATTCTTGTCTTAGTTGGAGGGCCCTTATGGACTTCTAGGTGGCTTAATCGAATATAGTTAAGGGCTATATGGGTTAGCAAATATTTTTAGTCTTTGTCATTTATGTTTTGAATGTTGTGGAAGTTTCCTTCATCCACTACGTAGGATCATATAATGTTGTGGGATACGACAAGGTTGTTAACATTTAATTCATAAGATTTTGTTCCAAGAATGTAATAGCATCTGGGTGAATTTTTTTTCACAATCTACTCAGTCCAAAATTAACTTAAACTGAATCATATTTGAATTTATTAAGGTAATAAATAATCTAATTAAGTTCAAATACATAAGTAATGTGATGTTAAAAAATAGGAAAACTCATTATAAAATACTCATGTGTAAATAATAGATGTTTTATATTCGGTTCATAATGGTTCAAGATCATAATTAGTTTTCAGAATCTCACTGGTTCACTCCTCCAGATTAGCTTCCTTGGTGTAATTAGGAGAAACCTTTTCAGTTAGCTCTCACATTCTAATTAGGGTACTTGATATGACTATATCCCATAGTCTAATAAAGGTACCTAGTTTGATTATATCCTATTGTCTAATTTTTTAACCATCCTTTGAATGGATATAACACACACTTGGGTAAATTAGATATTACTCAAATGAAAATTTATTATGACATGCAAAACATTTTCCACGTTATTACCTGGGGTTCAATTGACATGTCAAAGAAGATTTATGTTGTTGAGAAAGATTAATTATCAATATAAAACTCAATAATAAAATATAATAATAAATATAACCACACCCCTAACAACCATATAAAAAACATCCTTTTTCACATTTCAAAAAATCATACAATAAAATAATCAATTCACATCTGAAAAATGTGGGAAATGTCTTTTAAAAACATAAACCCATTAAGATAAAAAACTGGTTTTTATAATCATATATATAATCACTTTATATAGTTTCATATTAAATTAACTTTTTGAAATCATATTAAATAATCCCCCATTGAAACCCAAAAAATAAAATCAATTTGAAACATTGTTTTCGTTCCTAATAAGTCATTCGAATTCCAAAAAACTATTTAATTGAGAATAACTCATATGAGATGGGTTGTGCTCATCAAAAATCAAGAAAAGGTGAAAAAGATTAATGTTTTATCATAATCCATATAAAAGAGTGTTATATGAATTTTCCTAAATACTTCGTCTACGAATAATTCAGTTCAAAATGAATACTTGTAAATTCATTGAGTTCCCTATATTCTAAAATTATAAATCATTCAAAATAATATTATAAACCCATTATGGTTATCTACTATGGGACAGATTTAATAAGGAAATCATTTATGTTATTTATATATTTCATCAATTATCAAATTCAAGAGTTACACATAAATGCATACCTCAATAAAGAAAAATAATATCCTATGTTGGAAAAATAAAACACCCATAAGGAAATGAAATTTATACAACTCAAATATCCAAATACCTCAGGGTTAGATCCTTGACAAACAAAATTTTAATCTCTTATTGTCATTAGATTCCTCATGAAAAGTTAATATTAATGGGAAAAAAATAGGGGTGGAGAGGAGAAGAAGAAAAGAGGGATTTACCTAAATGAACTACTTGAAATCGAAGGAGGAGGTTCAAATCCAATGAAGAAGGGAATTTGGAATCTCTAATATATTTCCTCTTGCTTAGCTATGTGATTTTATGTAAAAGTGGTCCCACACACATTAAATTAAAATGAGGATAGAACTAGGTATTTAAAAAATTAAAAATTGACATGGGAATATTACAATGTGACCTCCCTAATCAATATGAAGTTCATAGCCCATGTAGGAAAGTAAAACCATCAGTTCTATTCCAATTTCATGTCATGAAATGACTTCTCTGGCCAAAATGCAACAACATCACATTAGAATGATCTTAGGATATAAAAATCCCCGTTAATGATTGAAAACTAGATTCCCAAATCTATAAACAATCTGACCATTCTAAAAAGGTCACATCATGGCATGACCATTTCTTTTTGGGTGATATTTGTCTCACTGAAAAAATTTAAAAAGAAAAAAAATTACATAAAGGTTCCCATAAAACCATCCGGAAATAACCACTCTATTTTGTTACATGACCTACATAATACCTCCCAACACATCCATTATAGTGTGACCCATGTATATCACTGTGTGACCTACTGTAGAAAGAACTACAAACCCTAAAAAACACCAAAATAATCATAATACATAAAAGATTATAGAAATATAAAAATAGACCTATATTTTATAATATTATATCCCATAGATATATAGTGGTTTCACAATTCACCCCATTATTCCACTTTCAACCCATATAAATCCACAGTCAAAAGTAGAAGGCAACAAGAATTCAGAACTGCCTCACCCTACACATGGAGTTAGAGGCTATGGAAAAAACTCAAGAATATACAATGAGAAAAGTGAACTAAACTAAAAATGATTTGTAGAAAATGAAACCAAATCCATTATACAATCAAACATCAAAAATAATACTAAAAACATGTTCCAATCCACACACAATATAAATTTTCAAGTAGACCTCCAATGGCTCTTCCATCCATTTCAATTTCATTTAAAATGGTGATATGAGAAATAAATTCCCACATAAAAATGATATCACTATAAATAATGTATTTCCTAAAAATAATTTAATGGATACAATAATCTTCAATCACCCAAAAAACTCATTCAAGATACCAAATCGACAACACAGAAGAAACACCAGCCAAAATGATACCCAGAAGACCACAATCAAGGTTAATAAATCAATCCGCACTAGACAACTTTATGAATAGAACAATTCAATCAACTCAAAAATAGTCCTCAATAGGTAAAAAGTGATCTAACCTTATATAGTGAAGATAAAGTGAAAATAATATGGTATAGAAATAAAAAATACCTATCAATGGTGATCCTGACAAAAAACACCCAATAATGGAAAATATCAAACTCGGAGCCAACCATAGCACCATATAGACTATTATAACACCTTTCGAAGTCATACAAGAATTTACCCAAGGATTATTATGATTAATTAATCAAAATCAAAATCAAAAAACATGGATAATGTCACAAAAAAATAACTATAATAATATTAAAGATACATGATATGATAAAATTCAAAATAATTAACACCCCGCTAAAATAATAAATTTGACCATCACCCATGTCCTATATATATCCAAGGATCCGTCTCAAAAACATCTTAAAATAATGCTCTGATATATTCAAATAAAAATAATCTATGGTTTTAATATATAACTCCTATAATAAATGATCTCTTATAAATTCTATAGTGATTAACATAATATAAACAAATAATAACCCTAAAAATAACATTTACCCACTTTTATCACTTTCACACTAAGATAAATAATTTTATTCTCAATGGAATTCAACATTGAATTTCCAGGGGTTTATTGATAATTATAACTTCCCTCAATAATCTTTAATCAATATGTCACCTCAAGTCATCATTGATCACCATATATATATGACGGGAAATTATTCGAGGGGACCATGATGAAATATAATTTTTTATTTACACAGATATTTAGAGTATATAAATAGTTAACAACATGAGGAGTTATACCTTAAAGAAAATATATTCACACAAATTTTTATCCTTAGAAGAAAAATTTCTAGATTCCATCAAGGAATTTTTGGGTGTTGTATCAAAATTTCTTAAAACAGAAGCCTCACACATTCATGTTTCGGAAATAGAAAAATAACCCTTACATAACCAAGGGATTAAACTAATGGTAGAGTTCATCAAATGTTGAATATGCTAAAAAATATTTTTGTAAAAACTAATGATGTAACTTACATCAATCAGATACCACTGACCAGGGTCCTAGCCAATGTCACCATAATCCATTAGGTGTTCTTCCCTATATAGTAGAGGTTTTGGACAATGATAGAGGGTCTATGGTGTCACTGTGAGGAGACAATAACCTCATAATAGAGTAAAACACAAAAAAAATAACTATGAAACATTTATAATTGTAAATCAGAATATTTAAAAGAAATAAATATATATACATGCCATGAAAAGGATGAGGGGAGGAAACTGGTTATATGGAATCATGACCATACCATCATAAATAAACATACATTTGACGACCCAACCTGTTGGGGCTCACATCGCAGATAAAATTCCATGAATAAACTATGCCAAGCCTGTATATACAGGTTAGGTGTTGATGAGTGACACTGGAATGAATAACTAAAATGGAAGGCCTTTTCTTAATTTACCAATACTCACACACACAAAAATCACCATGCATATGTGAATATGAATAATAATAAAGATAGAAACATCCTGAAAATAACCCCTGTATATAATAACCTCTAGGGAATAGAAAAGAGTATTCCAGTGTAATCCGAAATGTAAAGGGAAAACATATAAGTCCAACTAGAATAGTTTTCCCTACCTAAATATATCTCTAAGAGAAATGTTGAGAGATCCAAGATCTAGATCATCACGCCTCGACCATAGTATGCAGTTAAATACACTCGGATATCCTATGATACTCTGAAATCACTTCCAAACCATATTTCATCAAAAAAAGACATGCCACAACATGGAAATCTTATGCAGGGCTGAGTATATACTTACTCTGTTGGATTCCCTACAATTTGGAGGTGGAATAATATAAAACATGATATATGTATACATATCTAAACAAAGAAATTTGGAAATGATACCCAATAAAAATGATATTTATGGTCATAAAAGAAACCCATATGAGAAAAAATTTGGATCTCGATCTCACATCCCAACTCAGGAAAAGTGTCATCCAATGGTTCTAAAAGGTAAATTATTGATGCCCAAAATCTATTGTATCAGTCTCATTTAGTAACCATGCGGAGAACCCAAACCTCACCAATATGCTGCATTGTCAAGGTGGAACAATATCCATGTAAGGGACACACACCCGAGTGTATTAGGGAGACACCACTCAGTAGGCCAAGGACCCACACCTTAGTCCATCAAGGTTGTACCAATTAGCATGTATGTAGAGGACCTAATCCCATGTCAGTTTGGGGGTACCACTCAGTAGGTAGATAGAGGACCCACACCCTATCCCATTATGGGGAACTAGTAAATAGATCGCTAGAGGACTCAACCCCTAGATTATTAGGGGTACCACTAAATAGGCAGAGGAACCATGAACTAGTCTATCAGGGGTAACCCTCTGATCTCTCTCTAATGATCCTATCCTTTCACTTCTATCATTAATAGTCACCTAAAGAAGTGCTATAATACAAAAATATCGCATCATATCTCATGATCCACTACAAAGACCACGATCATGTTCTAATTGGAATAAAACTTAGGATATGGTACACATAATCCAAAATCAATGTCCAAATGAAGTAGATAGAAGAGTTATAAGTTGTAATCAGAATTACACGACATGTAAGGGGACCAAAAAACATGTAGCTCCACTCCTCGGACTATCCATTTCCTCACTAGTACATTTTTGAATTTACATGTAGTACTACATGGTGTGTAAGGGTATTACACGATGTGTATTTCCCACCCAGGGATTGCCCATGCTCTCCTGGTTGTGCCCGTGTATGTAGACCATATTGTAGTATGTGGTGTGTTCCATGTTTTTTTGATGTTCGTGTTCTCCCAAAGTACACGTTGGGTAACTTGCATCAGGTCACATAGAGTTTGGGGGTCCCACATGGTGTCTGGGTGTCACACATAGTGTGTGATTTTTATCTCTCCTAGAAACACAAACAATAGTTTCTAGGGGACTATATACCAGGTGTTCATAAGAACACTTAGTGTGTAGTCAAGTTATTCAATGAACCCATGGAACCCTCATGTAGTTTCAAGAGTCAAATTCTCCACCAAAAATCAAACCTATTCATTTCCCGAAATTGGTGGGAAACTCCATTGTTTGTCTACTACATCCCCATAGTGTCCACAAAACATTGTTATGATCCTCCTCCTAAAGGCGGCATGTGCCTCATACACATCCCATCATTACCACATGGCCCCCGATCAGTAATCCAAGGGAATAATCACCCAAATCCCACAATCTATCCCAATACATAATTAATTCTACAATATGTTCTTTGAATGAAAATCTACATCAAATATGAGGGATCGATCGCACTCAAACTCAATAAGAAAAGTCTAACTATCTCCTCATGGGTAAAAATTGAATTCCACAATGTTTTATGGGGGAAATAACCATAGAAAAGGAGATAATAATAGTTGTCCAAGAGTTCGTGGAAAATAATTCCCATCAAGTAATCTAGTTTGAGAAACATTTAATTTGAAGAAAAAATGAATTTAATAAGAAATTTATTCATCAATGGGGCCTATGTGATGGTTTGTAATTTCCATGACGTTCATGAATATTTAAAATTCATTTTTGATTAAAAAATAGGGATGGAACAAACAATATAAATTCCATAACATTATTTAGATTAATATTTTATGAACAATGTGGTTACCAATGATGGAAAAGATATATTGTAGTAAGTATTTGAAAAATCACCATGATCTGATCATGATCCATCATTAAATCATGGTTCACCAATGAAGGATTAAAAAATACACTCAATGATCACATGGTTATTCAACTAACCGTATGGATTTTCAATAAATGGATATTTATAGATGATATATGGTATTTGGTATTAAATGAATTAATCAATTTATTTAATGAATTAATACACATAATGTACCCTCCAGTAGCTACCTCATAAGATCATCTAGCAGTAGCCAACATTATGTGATTCCTAATTTAAATTAATTACATCAGTTTCAACCATGGTCATGTATTTTTTATCCAAGAAATTATTTAGGAGATGTTCGATAGTTTTTTAAAAACGTGTGTATGTGATATAAAATATATTAATAATTTTTATGAAATTAATTTTGAGCTAATGGGGCCACTGAATAGTTTAAAACTCTAGAGAATATCTCTGAAATTATTTCTCAATTTACTTAGATGTATTACAAGAAAATCTACATTCCATACATTATTCCATCCTTTATGATTTTATTCCTGAAAAGAAAAAACTAATAATAAACTGGGGATACTAAGACATAATCTAGATCCCACACTCCCAGGAGCACTCTTGTATGATCACATGGTTCCCAAACACATGATCCAATGGAATGGAATGTCCATGCATGATCTTGTCTTATTGATCCTCGATCTCCATAGGGTACTCTATGAAGGTGGCTCCATTTTTGATGTCTAGATCAACAAATTAAATAATTTTAGGAGTATCATTCATGTATATCCTCATATGAAACACATGGAAGATGTCTTGAACCTGCTCCAATTGTGGGGGTATGGAGAGGTTTCAAGAAACATCAGAATCACTCTACATGATCTTGGACGACTTGATAAACCTCCATGATAGCTTTCCTACCTGTAAAAATTTCTATAATCCTCATTGTGGGAGACTTAAGAAAACATGCTCTCTATTATCAAACTCCAAGGGCATATGATGTCAATCAACATCTGATTTTTTTCTAATATGGCATGTTCTCATCCACCCATGGATCAGCTGGACCTTCTCAATTATCTTCAGTATTATCTATTGCCTAACAAAGGATTCCTCATTAATCTCAATCCAACATAAGGGTGACTTACTTGGTCTCATGTACAGTGACTCGAACTGATTCATACTGATAGTTGAGTTATTTCTGTTGATATATTTAGACTCTACCAAAGGAATGAGATCCTAACAACTATAGACAAAGTCAAACACATAATTTATTAGGGAATACCCCAGCTCTTTGATTGTGTACTCAGTTTTCCCATCCATCATGGGGTAAGATGATGTGATCATCCTAATCTAGATCATAAATTCCTCCTTCAAACTTGACTAGAACATTGATTTGAATTATGTATCATGGGTAGAGACAATTTTCAAGGGAAACCCATAAAGGCATATGATCTCCCTCATGTAAAATTATCCCGAAATCCTCATCGAGAACTACTCTCTAATAAAATTTAATTTCACCATCATGCTAACTAATTCAACTATCACCCAGAGAGCATCATGGATACTCACAGTCTCTAGAAGGCCTAAAATAAATTTCATAGATATATCATCCCATTACCACTCTGAGATCTCAAGAGGTTGCAAAAAACCATCATGATCCTCATTCTCATTCCTCACTCAATGACATGTGAGAAAATGAGAGAAGAACTCATCCATGCTGTGCCTCATGCTAGAATAAAAAAACTGTCACTAAAGGTCCCTATACATCATACCCACACCAATATGTACATCCAGAGGAGAATTGTAAAACTCCCTCACACCCTTGTCCCACATCATGAGTCGAACTACTATCTACCCTAGAATAAGAATGACATGATTCCTTACTTAATGGAATCCATCTATTAAATCACCTGAGGATATTTCGTTGTGTATGACATGTTATTCGATGTTTCCCTACTATACCTACCTCAAGTTCTAGATATCTGGAGGACTCTACACCTTCTACAGAAGAAGAATTGCACCATCCTCTTATACCATGGTCAGCTTCATGGAATCTAACTACTCAAATGCTTCCTCCAATAGGTGAGAATGAGACTTCATCTTATGGGCATCATACACCAAATTGACCTTCCGAAAAATATAAACTATATCAATGTAATTGTACTATAATAACACTAAATTTTTTTTTTTATTTCATGTTTATATCTATATATGGGAATAAATACCTTAGATATTTATGTTTTGAGTAAAAATAAGATAAATACTAGATGACAGTGTCTCCACATCCGTAGTGTGAAGGCCACTATTTCCATCCCAAGGTCACATGTTGTGTAGTTCTACTCATGGGATCACAAATATGTCAACCCATAAATTTTCACTTCCTTCCTAAACATAAACACATATCCAATTATTTCCCCAAATGATTTACAATACATGATATATTCTATTCCCTCCTTCGGTAGTCTCAAAATAGGAGCACTCATCAGCCTCATCCTCAACTCCTCAAAGCCCCTCTAACACTTCTCATCCCAGGTCAACAACATCCATTTCTATGTCAAGGTGGTAAAAAAGGATGCAATTCATGAAACTTCCACCATGATCCACCTATATTACTCATCCTATCCATGAAATCTTTGCACCAATGACATGCTCTTGGTTGGATCCTAAGAAAGAATTGCATCGATCTTTTCCAAGTCTACAACTAATACAAGATAAAAAATGAAATTTCCCAGAATGTGGACAATGTGAATCCATAATTTACACTTCATGATATTACCATAAATATAGTTCTCTTTAACAATGTAGAGTCTCATCCTGAATTTCTCTTCTTGCTGATACTCTAACACATAGTTGACTAGCATGTCATCAATGAAGATGAAAAAAGTTAGTCAATGTGTGGATCAAAAATCTTTTTCATCATAGAAATAAAAATAGTGGGGGAATTTCTCAAACCAGGAGTCATATCCAAGAACTCATTGTGTTTGTAGAGTCATTGGAATGCTAGCATTATAATATAATCATTGAAAACCCTCAACCTATGGTTGCTGGAACTAAGATTGATCATTGTGAACCATCTCACACCTCACAAATGGTAGTAGATCTCATCAATCCATATATATGGGTACTTGTTATTTATTTTTATCCAGTTAAGGGGAAAATAATCAAATAAATTCATATGATTCATTTTTCCATTTTCATGAAAAAACCCAACCTCACCAATGGGACACCCTACCTATGATAAAACACTTATCTCAATAGTCCTCCAACTACTCCCTCATCTCCCAAATATCAATA
The DNA here is from genome assembly GCA_963277665.1 of Viscum album. Classification (NCBI taxonomy): domain Eukaryota; kingdom Viridiplantae; phylum Streptophyta; class Magnoliopsida; order Santalales; family Viscaceae; genus Viscum; species Viscum album. Next base: position 805,498 of record CAUJRU010000001.1, read on the forward strand.
GGGACTGTATGACATGAAAAAATATGTATTCTATTGGTCTTAGGGGGAATATGGATGGAATAATTCATCTCTCACCTAGAAGGGATCCTTGAAACATACTTGAAGAAGATGTACTTATAATCCTCCACAACTAAATGAATCCAGATGCACAAAGAGAATATCAGTCAAAGAGATAATATACGAAAATAGTTGTTGCTGGGTTTCAGCCTCTTACTCAAAAAACTGACACACTCAGCTATGATATTTCTCTTATTCACAAAAGAAAATATTTTCTCATCTTTTTGAAGGAATCTGACTCATCTGAGGTGAAAGTAAATCTTGGAACATACCATGGGTAACCATTCCTTACCCAATTTAATGTCATATGGTCTCATCATAATGAAAAATAGGTCCAATAATAATCTTCATTCACCAAGAGATAACTAATACCTTTAAAAGATAAACGATTTTGAATAAGTGTTCCATGTATGAACCTCAAGGAATAGTTGTGGGGTGAATGTATCTACAGGGAGCCCCAAATTTCTCAACAGTAATAAGGATATGAAGGAATTAGTCACACTTTTATATACCTGTATTGATGAAAATGTATAATAAACACTTATTGTACCTATAATAATCTCTAGGTATACCAGGTCGTAAGACCTCATAGCCTCTAGCTTCCCACAACATTGACTACCAGCTCCCTGAACTTGGAATGGACAGCCTAGTGCAGGTAGTCGAAGGATTTAAAAATTACATCCACTACAAGTATCTATAATTATGGGTGACCCCCTTGCAGTATTCCATAAATGACTCCATGAGGGTGAACCTATCCGTTATTGGGAGATATATGATCATGGTGTTGCATATACCCTGAGGGTCTATCCATTGTCTACCTACTTTCTTCAGCATATTGGGTCGGGCTACTGAGTTCCAAGTTCCCTCTCCCAGAACATGCATAGTATCACCACTCATCAGGTTTCCTTGGTCCTCTACGCGGTCCCTATACCATATGAATACAGACATATGTTAATCTATGGGGAGATCTCATAATCCAACACCCTACTGATTGGTGCATACTTGATTTTTCATAAAAATAATCCCTATTATGACCAAGGACATATCAAACTACATGGATTACCTTAGATAGGAATCTATCCATCACAAGAACTTACTCAAGTACTTCATCATATGTGGGAATACACAGGGGTAGCAAACTATCAGTTATGCCTCTAAAGATACACTTCCCAAACTCTAGTGCCTATAAGTAACCATCCTGAATCATGTTCGAGGAAGAGCCTCATATGTTTCGTGGAAATAGTAGTATAATAAAAAAATATCCTCTGTCCATAATATATCTCCAATAGCTTCTAAATAAAAATTGAACGCAAGAAATAAGAGTATAGATTATAATGAAATAGTTTATGGAATTCATACCATTAGTGTGTTGACTCATCATAAATTTGCGTGACTACACTCTATAATTGTCCTAAATCTCTTCGGAAGACAAGATTCCACTAAACCAATATAATCGGACAAGATCTATACATGTTTGAACACTTGAATAACCAAATCAAACAAACCCCCCTTTGTATAGGGACATGGCTCATTGCAGAACCATAGTGGCCTCTGGCGCTGGAACTCATGCAGTGCGCTAATTTGGTGAGCATCCTCAACCTCCAATACTTTTATAATATAATTCCTAACAGGTGGGAGACTGCTACCTACCCAATTGCAGGAATGATCTCACCTAGTTTCACCTAAATCGAGGCATCATCAATCATTAGATCGACATCATGATTGAGTATTGGTAACATGGAGAGATATCTATTTGGATGAATCCTAAAATTTTAATCAAGGAATACAATCGTTAGTTGAGAATATATATATATATATATATAGGGAGATGAATTAGGAAGGAAATGAAAAGGACTTAATCCTAAATGATTCATGTACAGATGTTCCCTGTAATTATTGGGTTTGTATACCGATTCAATAAGTATGTAACCATTATCCTTGTGACTAGATAAATTAGATAGCACACTGATACAATGTTCCATAACATGAAAGGTTCGTTATAGGCACTTTGACATTATTTCCCAATGATCCCAATGAAACCCATTAAGGGGATAAATATCCAATCATTTTCCCAAGGTCTAACCCATATTATAACAAGCATTCATGACCTGACATGATCGGGCATTCCTAGCCCGTAGAAGGATGATCTTTAACTAACACAATTGTGCCTCCATCATCCTAGGGTAGGAGGCCAGTTCTAAATGGCATAACTAAAATGGGAGTCCATTTCTTAAGGTTCATATATGAACATACCCAACCGTCTCCATGAAAAAGCGTAGAGAAATACTAATAACGACAACAAAAACATGGGGGAAATCCATTTGTGTAATAACCTCTTGGAAATAAAATAGAATATGAAATTTCAATAAGAAAAATAAAAGGAAAATATACACACCATACCAGAATAGATGTCCCAACCTAATAATATATTGAAAATAAATTATCATAGATCATAGCTCTATATCTCTAAGACTTGATCACCGTACATATTCAAATTCACACAGGTATCCCAATTCTCACATAAAATCACAATAAACATGTTCTCCATTTTCATAATACATGACACAAACATAAAAATACTATGTAGATGTGAGTATATACATACCCATTAAGACACCCCAAAAGATATAGGGGGAGAAATATGTGTAATGATAGATGTAATCAACTAAACCCATAGAATGTGGGAAATGAAACCCAACAAGAAAGTCATATATGATCATAAAAGTCACGTAGATGAGATAGAAAGGGGGTCTCCATCCACATCCCAACCCAGGAAAATACTCTTCCAACTATTCCAAAAGGTCAATCAATGATCACAAACTTCTTGTGTGGCTATCTGATGTAGTAACCTCATGGTAAGCCCACACCTCACCATTTTTCCACACACAAAAGGGTGAACAATCTATAAAAAGGGGACCATGTCCATCATGTAAATGGGGGTACCACTCTATAGGTATAATAACCATACCCTAGTGAATTAGGGGGTACCACTTTGTAGGTAGATAGACGAACCACTACCTAGTCCATCAGGGGGTACCACTAAGTCATTAGATAGAGGACCCACAACCTAGTACATTAGGGGGTACCACGTATTAGGTAGAGGACCCATTCCCTTTTACATTAAGAGATACAACTCGATAGATAGATATTAGACCCATTCCCAAGTCTAGCAGGCGAAACCGTTATGTGGGTAGAGTACCCACACCATTGTCTATCCGAGGTACCACTCTAGCCTCTCTGTACAGATCCTTCCCTATCACTACCGACATTTAGCATCACATAGAGAGGAGTCATGCTCAAAGCATAACTCATCAAATCTCGAAATCCACTAACAATTGTACCATCATATTTAATGTGGAATAATTATCAAGAAATGATGCAAAATATCCAAAATTTGACTCCAAATGAAGTGGATATGGGAGTTAGAAGATGTAGAGGGATGTATATGGTGTATATGGGGTCCAAATTTCATGTGGACCACTCCTCTTCCTAGTTGTGTCCATTACAGTATGTGACCCTCTTGACATACAGTATAACATGATGTTTAAGGGTTACTACATGACATGTATCGACTACACAGGGCATACCCATTCTCTCCATGTCGTGCCCCTATACATTGGCCATGGTTCAATACACAACAAGTGTCTAGCTGTGTCTATTTTTGTTTACTCCTGATGTATACATCGGGAAACCAAAATTGGGTCACATGGCTTATTAGGGTCCCACATGGAATGTGATATCTAACCCACCCAAAAACCATATCATTCAAGGAATGGGGACAACACATTATTTTTTATTAATACTAGACAACATGTTGTCTATTTTGTTATAGAACAAACGAATCCCCAACTAAGTTTCTAGATCTGTCTTATTTTAAACAAATCACATTTTTTGACCACCCGAAATTAGTGCAAAACACCATTAACAGTTGATTCTAGCCCTCTGGTACCTTGAAATTACTGTTTTGATCCTCTGCTCTAAACCCGCATGAGCCTTGTGAAGTTCCAACTGCCACCAATCTATCTTGGATGAATGATATATGGGATTAATTACCCAAATCCATCAATTTATCCTAATACATCTTTATATTGACAATATGTTTGGTGTATAAAAATATTCATAAAATCTAGTGGTTTTATCGCACTCGATTCTTCGTAATAAAGTTTACCCATGACACAATAGTGAAATATTGAGTAACATAAAGAACTATGGAAGAAAATCACCATAAAAAGGTGATAATCATCATTTACTAAGAATTATTTGCAAAAAATTTAAACTAGAAAATCCATGGTGATAAAAACACATTAGAATAGATAATAAATTTAATAAGAAATTTATTTATAAGAGGGTCTCATGAGAAGGTTGGTAATTGAAAAGATATCAAAAGAAGATTTGTGATTATAGATGACTAAATTATAACAGGGTAGAAAAAAAAATAATGGCCCTACCTCATTTGAGATTGGTCATTGTTGTAGAACATAGTTTTCAATGATGGAGAATATCTGTTGTGGTTATTGTCTAACAAATCATCTCAATCTGATCACCATTAATCATCTCATCTCAATTCCCCAATGATGGATAAAAGAACCTCCTCTCACTGATTCAAGGGTTATACAACTTACCCTATTAAATTTCTATTACCAAATATTTATATGGAATATTTTTTCTTGGGTATTATTTTAATTAATTTAATAACATCATTAATTAATTCATTTAACTCAACCACCAATGGTTTCCTCATAAGAATGTCCAATGCTGAAAAAAATTAGGCCACCCCTAGGGTAAACCCTACACATTAGATTCAATTGTGGTCTTATATTTTTTATTTGAGAATCCATTTAAGGAAAGTTAAATTATTTTCGGAAAATTTTGTTTGTGTAATTTAAAATGTCTATAATATTTTTATAAAATTAATCATGTGACCACCAAGCATTGGAATTGCACGTCATTCCCATTTTTGGCAGCAAATATATTTTGTGATCTATTTCAATGTCATAATAGGAAAAAAGAAGAGTCCATATATAACCTCACAATTTGACTATAACATATAAAAATAAATAAAATAACAAAACTACCTTGATGCTCCACCAACATCCCTCGAATTTATCATGTCACATTCCCCACTACCATCCATTCTATCCTTCGTGATCAAGAAACACTAGGAATCTACCCTACCTGAACATGAAATCACTGACTTCTACATCATTCACCATTCCCATGGATTCCTAACCAAATTGCGAGTACAAATCAATTAGGAACCACTGATGAGGTTTCAAACAAATCCAGTATCGTAGTGTTGAAACATGTGATACGATTAGAATATAGATATAAATATTATGTGTAATCATAAATAAATAACAACTATTGATCCTCAAGTTCTAACATGACAAGTGTGATTTAATATACATATGTAATCCAGTGAAAGGGTGTCTCTATGAATTTGAAAAACCATGTTATCCTATATTAGGCTCAATAGTTGACCCTCGAGTGAAAACATACACATTATATAAGTACCATTTGAAAGAACTAATTCCTCAGTCTAAATAATATACAATTTAGTAGTATTTGCCTCTAATAGTTTCCAAATATAAAATCATATGCTATATTGTATTATTATACCCAGAACCAACTCTTATGATAAATTCCTAGGCAATCAAATTGGATGATTCTCTAGATTATTTCTACGAGACTGCCCTATGTAATCCAGAAACATGATGTGCACTCACCAGATGTGAGGAAATATCCTAGGAATCCCATAGTCATTAGGAATTATCTTTATATCTCTAGAAGTATCATAGATGTCCAATATATATCTGGTGTGTCCAAAACATCCAAGGGAATATCCTTTTCACCTAATTATGTGAGGTATGAAGGCAGAATCTTAGGAAAAATCATAGGCATCACATATAGGAAACTATTGAGTCCAATGTATCATTAATTAGTAATTCTATATATACATAAATGATGAATCATATATATCAAAATAGGTGAATTCTATATAGAATTTAGGGATGAATACTTTGTATCAAAATAAGAATTCATCATTGGAGAAGCGTCCTCCATATCGTGGGACATATCATAGACATCCAAATACATTAGGCAAAACGAATCCATCCTATGGAGTATCTCAAACTCCCTAATAGTCATCACTCATATGCAGAGTCCTAGTTAGAAATAAACGTATATTCCATTTACAAGAATCAAGGGAAGTGTATCCATCATGTAATGTGACACAAAATTTTCATAACATCGCTTATGGGATCACAACATAATCATGGGTTCTCATGTGTCAAAAAAATTATAAATTAGATATATATTGACACTACCCCTCTCTAGGATCCATGAAACACATGGGAACCCACCATGGGCCCCTAGGTCACATCAATGAATGAATATTGTACATGTGTTCATAAATATTCTTATCATCTCTTGGTCCCCAACCCGTATCTCAGAGAAAATGAATCCCTTGATATTAACATAGTCAAACTCGGTCCTTTTATGCCTACTAGGTAAATCAACACAATAACTAATGTAGAGATATTTCATAATTCACATATGTTTTAAAAAGGTCTTCACAAGTCATTCCTCGTACACCCAAAAATTTCTAATCTAAAAAAGGCACACTCACCCAGTACAGATATACAAAAAAGGATGTTTTATTCACACAAAACTCATATATAAATTCATAAAGGATTTAAGCCATCTCACATTAATATTATGAACTACCTGGGAAAATCAATCTTGTTCTTTATTTATCCATAGTCATGAGAATCATGGTCTCATACCCATTCCTTGTATGTTTTAAAAATTAATTTAATTCAGTTCAAAACTCTCATGAATCCTTGTGTCTTGGGGATCGTGTTTATAACCAAAGCCTCACTCATCAGTAGTTGAAGCACCAAACTAGTTTTAATGGACCAGATATTGCACTTGACACTTTTTTCATTCAATTCATAATATATTTATTTTATTTAAAAAACATATAACTTATGCAGGATAATCATCCTCTATGGTGAGGTAGCATATTTTATTCCATATAATGAAATGCATAAACCAAAGGGTCTACTCAAAGGACCACCTACATTAATAAAATTGTTTCCTTTTAATGTTGCATAACATCTTCACCCAAGTACACCAAAGTCAAACCAGAACTCACATATTTATAAAATTACATAAAGCGTACTATAAAATATAAACAATTTAATTATAATAAGATATGATTTATAAAAATTTATTAATTATTTAGGTATAATGCCTAAAAACTCATAGGGAATCATATTTTCACTAAACCCTTGAGTAACAGGGTGTGATACACTTCTAAAACATGCCCATACCTAATAAATGGAAGATATTTAATTATTAAACATGTTTTATTTTAACATATAAATTAAATTATGAAGAAAATACTAATACAATCCATCAGGATACATATCTTTATAGAAATAGTTTACAAATGCCTGGATTCATCATCCTGAGAAGCCCTCAGGCTATAAAAAGAGAAAACTGTATAATATTTAATTATTCCCACCATGTTCTAGAAGAAATATCCATATAAACATAAATAAAAATAAAATAAATATATTATATAAATAAGTGGAAAGTAGATAAGGAATAAAATGGAAATACACACATTAAACAGCAAATAATGTTCAAAATTCAAGGACAAATCCATGGAAACAAGCGGGTAGAGCCCACCTGGAAAATGAACATGGGAGGAGAGGAAGATTGAAGGGGTTATTAAAAATTAAAATGGTTATTTTGGTCATTGCTCCATCTTCTAATGAATTATGGGCTCCCCTATATTTTTTCCGCACAGTTGGCCAACCCGTGCACTAACCATTCATATTTTACTGTACAATTCATACACCTTGCGTTGTTTGGACACATGAATTTATGAAAAATTCCAAAAAAAATTAAATATATAATAAATCTATATTATTTGATTTCAATGATATCTCTACAAAACTATTCCAATATTATGCAATTCCCTAAGTGAAAACCACCCCGCATGGTTTCCCAGTACATGATTTCCCATAACTGTGGACAAATTGTGCATTGGGTTAATCCAATTAAAATATTATGAAATTCTACATGAAGATACCAATTCATGGTCAATCCCTTGGGATACCTCCTAATCCTTGATCCAAACCTAAAAAACTCTACTAATAATTATCCAACATTATTAATTAAAATAAAAAGCGTAATTATCAAAATGAACCATACTCTAGAATTCAAAAAAAAAATTCAATTTCAATTTTATAAATCATAAGGAATATGGGTTTTATATCAAAATTTTAAAAAGGAGGATAAAAATCAATTCAAATAATAATACATGATTTGAAAAAAATTCAATTTTTTTTATAACTATAAAGAATTTGTCCCAAAGAATATATTCCCAACTCCAATATCAGAAAATTTCCAAAACATTTCCAAAATACCATGATGAAATCAACCATGTTTGAAAAAACTACACAAAAGTCACCATACCCTTTCAAAGAAACCATAAAACATAGTATTAAAACAAAAAAATCTATGATCTTCCACTTTTAAACAAACCATCCAAACTAGTTTTAATATCAACATATTTCATAAAATTCCTTTGACACACAATACTAGCTTTCCAAAACCCAATGTAAAAAACATAAACACATCAAAAATAAAATTTGACCCATCTCCAAAAATTGGAAACTATATTAATAGAACAACATTCATTGATCATGGGATAACCATTGAGATGTTTCTTAAAACATGTTCCTGGTCTCCACATGGTTTTTAAAACAATGTGAGTTAACCATAAGACTCGAGTTGCATCCTATAGTCCTTTTAAATCTCAAGGAAACCCTAAATGTATCATATTTAATTCAATGTGGATTAAAATAAAATAAAATAATGAATAAAAATCAAAATTGATGAAAAAAATGCTAACTACCAATGGAAAATTGAGTTTCTTCTTGAATTATTCTGACTATGAGCACCTATTTATGACCTAACACATGAGATCCTATATTACTATCTCCCTATATACAAATTAATTAAATAATAAAATAATTATTCCAGAAAATTTAGCTTTTGAAAACATCATCTTTGAAACCATTTTTAATGACCATTTCATGTCCAACGCAACATATCACAATGAATAATCAACCATAAATCCAAAATGGTGTTTCTAGATAATGTTTATTAATAAAGCAGTTCATGAGTAGTAAGAATACATATATGGGAATTGTTTCAATATTTTTTAACAAAAAATATTCTATGAAACTAACTGAGAAACTCACATAATATTTCCATTCATTGTACACCCATGCAATTCTAATAAAAATATTCATATAAAAGGATAATACAAACAAAAAAAATAAGATAATCATCCACATGAGATTTAATGAGTAGAAATGACTAATGAAATTCCAACAAAAACTATAATAAAAAACAATCATAATTTTATAATACAAATATGAAGAATGTACAACACAAAACCAAAAGTGAAAGGATAATATAAAAATACTACTTGATAAATTATATGATACACATACATCACAATAATAAATAAACAATCTAGTACAGTGCTCAATGTTTTCCATGTGAAAAACAACTGAACACCATATAAAAAAAATAAATCCACTAAATAAAAAACAACATTGACCCAAGTTCCCAAGTCATGATCCTATATTAAACATTATAGCATTATACACACATATGAGTGTGTATACAAGTTGTAAACTAAAAAAGTCTAGTAATATTTCACCAAATAATGATTTTAATTCCTTTTATTACCAAATCATAAATTCGTGATAGAATATAACATAATAATAATTTTTACTAAATAAAAATAACAATGAAAAAACGTTTCATACATTTTTTCCATGATTTTATTTGAAAACATTTTTGGAAACAAATAAGTATTCTTTATTGAAACTATGATTTTTTAAAAAGGAAATAAATTAATCATTGATTTAAAATCAAACTAAAATCCTATTTTTATCCAAATAAATAAAATCCACTATTTTAAATCAAGAACACTTTTTAAAATATTTAATGATGGTTAATATATGATTTTAAATATTTAAAACCACATAATTTTCCATCTTTCAAAATATATCACAAAACACAATTAAAAAAAATTGAAAAGTAAATCCTATCATGAAAAATGAATTCGTATAATATCAAGAACCATCGTATTGAGAACAATACAATAAAAAATAATAAAAAATGTTTCCACAAAATTAGGATGAGAACTAGGGGTTTTATCCCTAGATGAGTAAATAATAAATTGAATAATTTTCTTTGGAAACACTGAAAATCATGTAATAATTGAAGGAACAAGTTTATGGTAAACACTCATGTTTTTAATGTTATATGGTCCCATACATAATAAAGGGGGGGAAAAATTCTTCAATGGTGGGTTCTGAACTGTGAATTTTATTGTTTTATTTTCAAAATCTCATTAGAAAACTCCATAAAATTAGCTTTGGTATTCAAATCAAGATCACAATTCCTATGTTTCTCCTATAGTTTAATAGTGGATCTTATTCTAACTAGTTCCCATAGAAAATTATATATATATATATATATATATTCTGTTGGAACATAGGTTGTTTCTTGTTAGAAATTTAGTTTGGTTTGTGTTTTTGCTTAGTCTTATTAGATGATCATGGATTTTGATGGGAATTTATTCTTGAAGTTCATTATAACAATTGTGTTAATAGTGGAATTATTTCCATTTAGTTTCTATTTTTTTGGTTAAAAAATTTGCATAATGGAGGATATTTTTTTTGGAAAAGACTGTTGTGAAAAAAAATGAATATGGATTGGAATGTTTTATGAAAGGGATTTTTTGGGAACATTTCCTCTCGATGACCAAGGCTGTTTGATGAAGAAGAAATAGAACTTGGAAACTCACAAAAAAACCCAGATATGGTTTTCTCAAATTGGATACTTCAAATATGGAAATAAATTACAGAGAAAGTGATTTCACTATAATAAAGAAGTTTATGGAAATAGTTTTTTTTGAGGAATAAAAACAAATTTTTAAATCTAGAACCCAACAATATATGATGGCTATAGTTTAAAATATAGAACTATCAAAATATAAATCTAAATATAATCCGTTGATTGCTTGTGTTGATCTCAAATAGAAAATCGAGGATTCTTTGGGTAAGATCGTGAATCAGTGCAATTGTTGCAAAAAATTGGAGAGAACTTGTGGAAGAATCATTAGAAGATATTGGTGGAATTAAAGCTAAAATTGAACGACTGGAAAAAGTAGTGAAATAACATTAAACAAGTTTTATAAGAACAAAATACATATTTGAAATAAACATTAGAATGGAAGGATAATAAAAGCATAACAATGGCCTTACATCCATACAAGAGGAGAAATCCAACACTATTGAGGGACATGAAGAATAATTTGTTACTCTTAGGAGTAAACATGAATTTGAATCAAATTCAATATAAATAATGATTAATATAATGTTTGGAAGACTAATTGTTGATGGGATGCTGAAGAAAACTAAACATGGTTCTGATAGAGTAGAAAAGGATTTTAATAATAAAAAATCAACATGCATAGGTAATTGTTGAATTGGTTGTGATGCTAAAACATCAATTATTGTAAATAATATAAACCAAAGAAAATAGAAATCAAAATTTGAGCATATAGCATATTAAACTAAAGTCTTAGTTAGGAGAGGATTAAATAAATATGAAAGGATAACTGAATCATAACCAAAAGTTTCCTGAAATAATAGATAATCAAACTATTTATCTATGGAAGGATGCATGTGGAGGAATAGAAGTGATAAGAAATTTCCTCTTATGAAAGGTCAATTTTACTTAAATTTGGGAAATACAATGTCATAATGTGAAGAGGAAAGGAGCTATTTGAAAGGGGGAAGATCTAGGATGTCAAAAAAGGAGAACAAATTCATATCATAATTCTTATATAAGAAATAGTTTCTTTGGATTTTTTTTTTTTTTTCTAAAATTTGACATTAATATATTTATTACAGGTAGTTGAATGGCATGAACAATACATACAGAACTCAGAGATAATCTAACACTTCTCAGTAAGATGGTGTTTCTCTTACAAATAGGTTATATCCTAGGGAAGATCAGTTTGTGTATGATAAACCAATTAAAATGGAAAATAGATTTCAAATTCCATATTTATCCTTCAATAAATCTAATATTTCATGGAATGAAAAGAAAAATGAAATGTCTAGTCTTACAGAAGTGTCCCTCAAGGTAACAATGAGTAGAAGCAACTTGATTATTGATAGCGAATGATCATCCCATATGATATGAAATGGAGACTAGTTAATAAATGTTAAGAAAAGGGTTTAAATAATAGTAAGGATAGATAATGAAGGTTCTTTTAGGATCAAAGGTAGTGGAAGTACTGAACTAGATAATGGAGATAAAAATAAAATTGACGTTCACTATGTGGATAGTCTGCATCACAATCTCCTGAGTGTAAGTCAGCTATGTGATTTGGGGATGATAGTGAAATTTAATCAAAATGGGTGACCAATCATGGGAAATATAAATAGTTCTCTAAAGAAAGGATGTATAAGTGATGGAAACTTATATCAAGTTGATAGTAAAGATAACATTTCTGACATGACAGTTGAAGATGAAAACAACTTGTCCACCAGATGTTGGGTCACATTAATCAACAAGGCACGCACAAGATATCTAATATGGAAATAGTCATGAATATACCCAATATTAAGTGTGAATGGGAAATGGATTGCGATTCTTGCATATGATTGAAGCTTGTTTATAGTTCATATCAGCCAAGGAAGAAATGGCCATCAAATCTTTTTGATCTCATCTATACAGATGTATGTGGTCTGATAAATGATGATGGAACATATGGAGAAATGTAATTCATTCTATTCATTGATTATTATAGTTAATGGCTTGTGTGATGGTTATAAATTTGAAATTAAAAATTCATGATTGCATGAAAATGTATCACCGAATAGTTGAGAATGATACTGGATGATTAATCAATGTTTTACGATCTCATAATGGAGGGGAATAAATATCCATTGAATTTGAAAATTAATCGGAGAAACATAGAATACATCTTGAGGTGGATGGTGTGATAAATCAACATAAAAGTGGTGTAGTTGATCATAGTAATCGATAACTTATCAATATGCCCAGAACTATGCTGATTGAGAGTCATATCTCCCGCCATTACTGGAAAGTGGATTTTCAAGATACAATGTATATTCTAAATAAAATAGAGATTTATATAGTAGAAAAAAAAGACACCATATGAGTTGTGTCATGGAATAAATCCCTCATTGAATTATTTTCATGTATTTTGAAGTAAATGATTCATTTGAAACAAAGAAGGAAATCAAGGGAAGTATGGTGATTCTGCAGACAACGGAATATTTCATGGATATTCAATGAAGAGATAATCCTATAAATGTTTTAATAATTTTCTTGGAAAAAATGTCGAAACAAGTGATGTAAATATAATTCAATATAAAACCAACAATTCATCAAGGAATTATTATTCTAGTGTGATAGAAGATGAGGATGAATATGGAAATGTAGCAGATCCTAATACAAAAGTAGAGGAAAGAATGCAAAAAGTTATAGAGTCACGTCATCATGTTTCATAGGTTAAGAAAAAGTAGTGGAAACCATTGTTGAAGAAAATTTTTCAAAACCTTACAGGAGAAATTGAAGAGCATAAATTGATCAATCCAACATCGTTAGGGATTGTACAAAACCCACACAGACAAGGAGTATGAGAATTTAAGAATGTTACGACCTCCAATTAGTTATAGAACAGATCTCATTTGAAAAATTTCAATGGAAAAGTCATGGGTTAAATCTCTGAATGCAGAGTTGGATCAGATCAATAAGAACCAAACATGAGTTCTACTTAAGATACCTGAAAATGAAAATGGGATTCATAGAAAGTGAAATTTAAAAAATAAATTTGATGAACCTGGTGATGTGATTAGAAATAAGGAATGATTGGTGTGTATTTGGAATTCATATATTGAAGTTGTTGATATTGAGGAATCATTTCTCTCGTGGCTGTAATGGAGTCAATCAGACTTTTTCATTCTATGGAAATTCAGATAGGATAAAAATTTCATCAAATGGATGAAAAAAATCATTCTTTAATGGTGTTTTTGAAGAATAAGTCTACATTGAACAACAAGTGGGGTTTCTACATGGTAATGATAAAATTGAGGATTTCATATTAGAGACAAAACATTATGGTTCGAATCAGTCCCCACGAGCATTGTATTCTCAAATAGATTCCTCTATAAAGATGATTAAAATTTAAAATATGTGGACTGGATCACACTATCTATATGAAGAATTTTTAGAATGATCAATTAATGGTACTGGTGTACATAAATGATATTATATTTGTTGTAAGAAGACAAGGGTTAGTGGATTAATTTTCCCATCACATAAAATCATAATTTTAAATGTCTATGATTGATGAAAACACATACTTATTAAGGTTTCAAGTCATTAAAAGTAAAAAAACAATTTTATTTATCAGGAAAAGTATGAAAGAGAGTTTATGAAGAAATTCAATATAAATGACTGAAACCAATTTTGACATTGATTTCAGATGGAACTAAACATGGAATGTATGAGTATGAGACTTCTATAGATCCCACTATGTATAAGAGAATCATCAGAAACTTACTGTTGTTAACTAACACATGACTCTACATTTTCTTTACAAAATTTTTAGTGGACTACATAAAAATTAATCCAATGCAAGAACATATGGAGGCAATTAAAAGAATCCCGAGATACATTGATGGTACTAAAAATTATGAGTTATTCTATGCTACATGATATGATAATGAACTTTCTACATTTTTATATACTAAATGGGATAGGGATGTTGTGTATAGAAAGTCCACATGTAGTGGTGCATAATTTATTTGGAATAAATGTGTGGGATTTTTTATTAATAAAGAGGAATGAACATCTCTCAGTACTGTAGAAGATAAGAATATATTCTCTATAAAGGCATTCACTCAACTATTGTGGATGAAGAAACAATCGAATGATATTGGTGGTGATGTGTAATAGCCCATAGTGACTCACAGTTATGACAAGATCATAGTTGATCATATGAATAATACGATTTAGCATTCTTGTATAAAAAACATTGAAATCATATATCACTTTATCATGGAATATTTTGAGTAAGGCATGATTAAAATAAATCATGTTGGAATTGATGATCAAGTGGATGACATTCTGACCAAGCTATTGTCAGAAAAAGTGTTCAAGAAGCATCAGTTGAACCTCATTGTTCAACCACCTTCCTATGCCTACAAAGGATAGGTTTGGTCCCCTTTCCCCTAATGAATTAACAATTTTTATCTGTTTGTATAAGTGATGTAAGTGTATGGGGGAGATACGATCCAGGGGGAGTGTGTTTATGAGCTCGATTAGTAAATGTCAAGATCTTTGGGTTTATTGGAAAATGGGGGAGAATGGAAAAATTGAGAAATTCAATGAGTTCAATGAAGAAATAGAGAAATTTAATGAGTTAAAAAGGGGTATTATGAGATAATTAGAATGGATAAAATAATTTTATGTTATAAATAAATAGTCAGATATTATCTTGGACATATATAAGAATTATAAAACATGAGAACCCAATTCATGCTTCCACTCTTGTTTTCAACACTAATCATTTCGCACGTAAACATAGAGTGTTGGATTAGTTATTTCTTGTGAATCATGTTTTGATAGTGGTTGATGCTCTGTCGAATTTATATAAAGATTGTGAACAAATCAGATGGGGGAGATTGATGAAAATGAGGCACTTCCATGGTGTAAATAGAGTCTAGTTTGTTTTGGGTGTCATTCTTCTTGGATGATAATGGATTTTTAGGGTCTTATAGTTCATGTTGAGAATAGTGTTAAATGTGGAGTTGTTTCCTAGTGGGTTCAAAAAAATTTTGTCATAAAATTAGACAATGGAGAGAGAGGTGTTTTTGGAAAAGTATGTTGCTTTCAAGGGATGTTTTGGGATCATCACATATAAATATCGAATAGGATAAAATCATGGGAATTATTTTATTGAACACAAAAGATGAGGTTGAATAGAAGAGGCATGTGTTCCCAATACGACGTCAAATTCAGACATACACACACATGGGATAATGTATGAGGAAAATACGTATTGGGTCATTGAGGCCTATAAATGGGTGGTTACCCCCACTCATGACATAGAACTATTTTCAATGAATATCATTCTCTTTGACAGACGAAAGGGTAGCATGTAGAAGACTTAAGCACCGAAAATATAATGTGTATGATATTGCCTTTGAATAAAAACACCAAGTGAATCACATGGTGTGGTTGTACGAAATATAGTGGTTTTGAGAAATAAATCATTCATGACCATTCCAAAACATGCACTCAGGAATAGGTGATATGCACAAGTGTAGTGTTGAGCACTTGACAGGTTTTAAATATCCATCTTGACTGATCAGTGATTTCATGTGAATTAATTAATGAATTTGATGCAAGTGTAGCCTCATTCTAGATAGGGATGAATAATTCAATGAAAATCTATTAAAGAGACATTAAGGTTGAAAAATGTGTATGACTTCACCCAAGGCAGTGGGCTAGGAGGAGTTGATGGAATTGTTCCAATGAAAGAAATATGTTATCCCTAAAATCTTGTAAAGGCATTGTGCCTAACATACAATTACTATGTCTAAAATCTTGTACTCCACAGCTAGTGATGATTAATGGATTTAGATATAAATGAAACATTGTCAGTGTATGATCCTTGGACTATCCCTTAGTGGTTAACCTAGTAAATTTTTTGTATTGTCTCTTTGTATGTGATTTTTTTGTTCTGTACTTTCCCATCAAACAATTTTTACGAGTTCCTACCAATGTGGGAACAAGATACATCAATTTGTAAGAGTTGACACCTTAATTCACTCCTCCCCTCTTAGTGTGTTTTAGGGTCATTCATATTCTATTATCTCTAGCATCTAATCATAACCCCATCATTGAATGGAAACAACCTACACTTATGGTCACTAGTAAATTCTCATCCCATATTTGTAAGACGCACAATAAATCTATCATGTAGGTTCCTCAGGTTCCCATGAAATATCAAGTAATATATTGGTATCCAAGAAAGAAAAAATATAATAATATAAATCAATAATTAAATATATTATAAAATATAATATCACATCCAATACCCTCTCATGAAACCTCCCTTATACATTTTATGAAATCTATCTAAAAATTATAATCAATTTTATTCCAAAAAACAGGGGCAGTCTATAAAAAACATGAAACTATGTGACACACAAAAATAGTTTCATAATCATTAACCAACTCACTTTATATAATTCTAAACAAGACACTAAATCCAAAATGTAAAATCATGTTATAAAACTATATTTTGAGAACCAATAAGGGGAATCTCATTGAAACATCACAATCCTCCATTAAAAGTAATAAAAAATATAAACAAACTATTTATTGAGACAAAAGAATCAAACCATAGGTTACATCCTTTTGAGATAAAAATTTGGTTATGAGTATTCATCTATTATAAAAAATTTACGTCAAAATGAATACCAGTTAATTCATTAAAAATCCAATCAGAAAAGTATATAAAAATTTTAAAAAATATTATAATCCCACCATTGGTATTAGATATGTGTATAATTTAAAAATGAAATATTCTTAAATGATCATTCATTCTTTGTAATTTCATGTGAAATGATTTCGCAAAAACTTCTACTTTGATCAAGAAGAATCCACTTTCAATTAATGATCTAAGAAAAACATTGTAAGAAAACAAGCACTACACATACTGAAAATACAAATTCATATGAATAGACAAATCCCAGCCCCCAAATTCTTCACCAAAGGGAATTAGGACTCATAGATGAAAGGAAAAATTGGGGGAATGGAAGAGGGGAGGAGAGGAGAAGAAAAAGGGATGGGTTTAACTCAAAGAAAAATTTGGAATAAAATAAGGATATAAAAATTAAAAAATAAACGGATAGATGAATATCGATGAGCTATACCTTGGTTCATCCACATGAGTGGACGGAAAAAAGGTATAAAAACCCTTAAGAATAAATCCCTACTAGAATTGGAAAATGGGAATCATAAATTTTACAATAGGGATATCACAACATAACCTCCCTTACCATTGTATGGAATTCCTCCATTAATATAAATAAAAAACCATGGGTTCACATCTTAGGTCAGGTCACTCCTTGAATTCCCTACACAGATCATGAAATCATCATTTGGACAGTCCATCAGAACAATCTAATCAACTATTATAGCATAAAATTACATCCAAGATTCCTTTTAGAATCATATATATTCATTATAGTCATGTCATGAATTGGAACTTACCTTCATGATTTGACGTATCCCGACTCAAAAATAAATAATATACAACCCACAGGTTGAAGATATTATACACCCATCATAGTGAGACCTATCGATATTGTAACACATCTAAATGTAGACAATACGACAGGCCACCCAAAACACCAAAAAGGGAATGGACCACCAATATCCCAATGTGACCTACTATACATAGAGATGAGAACCTCAAAAAAATAATCCAATTTCTGAAAAACTCTAAATATATAAAAATTATCATATATTAAATATTAAAAATTACCACATAAATATGGGTGTCCAACATATCCTTATTTTGTTACCAAAAAACTATTAATTAATCTTCACTATGACGTTAGAGAAATCACCTTCATATTCTTAGAGATTATTGCCTAATAGAGCTTCAGGACTTATAGAACGTAATCCTAGATCTACATAATCCAGTTCTCCTTCACCATCAATCCCGGATCTCTAATTTTATGGGATATACACTTGATTCATTTGATTAGTGAACAAACCCATTTTGGGATATCTGATATCATCTACCTCATTTTATTTATACTATGGAATCTACTGTCCCTCTTTAAATTAATGAGTTTCAAACACATGATCCACATCCTCATTAGATATAGAATTCACCTACACTTATGAGTGACTACCCATGCTATAACTCTACCCTAGAGGATCACCTATTACAGTATTCCTCAGGTACCTAGAACCTACATCTATACATATAATTGGGATCTAGACATACCTATAAAAACAAGATAACTTCCCCATATATACACATGAATAAATATTTGATACCGGTGCTTCTTTGAGAGAGTAGTCGATAACATTTTTTGGTTTCCTCGATGACCACATGTATTTCTAGAATCATGGAATATACTCTCTAAATTATTCTTTAAGTACCACTTAAAATTAATCTCAACATTCCCCTTTAGAGGGTAGTGAGTAGAAATATAATTCCTGCAACAGTATTCATTATTTTTCCAAACGATTGACCATTAAGGGGAAAAATGTAACCAATAATAATTGATTTGGAGATAAATGTCATCACCTTGTATACAAACAAACATACAAACAATAAAATAGTTACACTACACCTCTATGGGATCATTTCATAATACCTAAAATGAGAATTTTCGATAGCCTAATCCATGTTGATTAGAATTAAAATTGTTGAAGTAATATCAAAATGAATTATAGGATTCCATAATATCTATCTCAAACAAGAAATCCTAAATAAAAGTATATGTTTGAGTATTATTAATGGATAAAGGCATGAAAAGAGCATCCCATTTTGGAAAGTGAATCATACCCAACATAAATTCAATAATGTTAAGATCCCATGATCATCACTTAAGACACTCATATGGGTAGAAGATATTTATTTTCCCTCAAACAATTGGTATTAACATCCAATTTGAAAAACTCCAGAATTTCTCCAGGTGATGAACCAGATCATCAGTTCATGGTGAATTTCCACCTATAAGTAATATATGTCAAGAAATAACCAAAAATTTAAAATACTTAAATCTATCCAAAATAGATAATCGATTAACAAAAACTTGAGCAGTATCCACATACCTAACTATCCTTTCATGAATCAAAACATTCAACATTACAATGTTTCTCTGATCAATATCTTCTAATAACCCATCATGACTACAAAACAATACTTAGATTCTATCACAGTTTTTGTATTCCTATAAATTTGGTTTGACCACCACCTTCCAAAATATCAAGGCCAATATCATGAAATAAAATATATTCCCAAAAACTATATTCCTGAATCTATGTCTCCTGTGATCTCTTGATCTCTAATCCCCTTCAAATAATAATAAAAATTATAAATTTTATTATAATTATGGATTTTGAATCAATGATATGTAGATAAATATTTTGGTGAACATGAACATAGGGAGGCTAGAACATGAGATGTCATATCCTTCCCACCATAGGGGAAATTATGTGAATGAAAAGGATACATATGATACCTATTCACTTTGGAAAAGGTATTTTTTAAGAAGTTTTAAAATGTGAAACACTATATTCCATGATGTGAATTACAAGGATATAAATTGAATTTTCATTGAGGAAATATTTTATCTATCTAAAGAAGTGTCCTAAAATACTTGTGATGAGAAACATGGGGCATGTAAATTATATTAATGGTGGTTCTTGAATTAGAAGAAAGTTATTGGGCTTCTATGGTGGTTAATAATGCTCAATTGGGCATCAAATATAAATAGATAAAAGTGATTAGTAATTATGTTCCAGAAAGTAGAGATAACAAATAGTGTTATTTTGAATTTCAGAAAAGTGATTGGGAAGGAGGAGTATGATTTTTTATGTTGTGAAAAGTAATATCAACATGAACATTATTGATGTAGATGTCAAATTTTGAAACCTATAGGTGAAAAAGGATGAGTATTTCAAGCTTTTGAGAGAGGAATAGTTTCCATGAACATTTCTGATAATTTTATTTCTTCAAAAAGGAAACAAATTATTGGTATGATGATATTTAAATCAATTAAAAACATATCTATTTAAATAATAAATAATAATGTAACAGTTTTCTGAGAATATATTTTTTATAATAATGTTTTTTAATGATGGGTGTTTGTTATAAAAATAACTAAAGATATTATGCGTCGAAAAAACTATTTGAAAACCACATTTTCATCGAGGTTGTTTGTGATTACTAGTTATAAATTTTCCACTAAATTAATTTCAAAATTAGAGTTTCATAGATAAATAATTAAATTTTATTAAAATGATTCCATAGTGAGATGAGATGATTAAAATCAAGATTCATTATCCATCGGTGAGGTTGTGAATGGTTTGGGCATATGGTCATTTTTTTAGTATAATAGTTCAATAATTTGAAGACAAACAAGCCCTATATCGAATGAAAAAATAAATTATGTGAAGATAAAAAATTATATTGAAATTTAGAAACATACATACAATATGGGAATTAATTCGTCAACCAAGAAGATGTTTTAAATAATCGAGAATTATAAAGAAATTTCTATAAAAGTATTCTTTGTGATGAAACATTTTCCGTCATACATACTAAGAATTATTAATGTAATATTAAATAAATAATACAACACATGGTGAGACATAAAAAATAATTATATATGATTTGTTCTTGGTACATTTGAAAAAGAATAATTAAAAAGAATGATGAATATTGAGAAATATGTTTCACCAAAGAAGATATGCATCTATTGTCAAAAAAAATGACATATCATGGATTATTGAAAAGAATAAAAAAAATTAGTTTTGTGGGAACTAATATATATATTTAATGAAAATAAATCCAATACTATAAGAAAATCATTGGTTTATTCTTAGTCATATATAAAGAAGAATATGAATTTCATGGGAGGTTTCCAAAAGTGTGTAACCAAAAAACTTTTGAGAATTATTATGGAGGATCCATGAAGGATAGTAATATTATCATGGAGTGAATGACTATTTGAAAAGCATAATTAGTGTTAAAAAATATTATGAAGATCAGTCATGATATATGATATCCTAGTTAGATAGAAATACATGGATGGTGGTTTTTATTAGTTATGGATAAGATGATTTTGGGTACAGGTTTTATGATCTTGATTCTATTTTTTTCTAAATTCCTGAATCAATGTTTATGGGGATCATACTATTATAATCATTGATATGGGAGATAAATAAACTTCTCCATTTTCTAATGCATCATTTCTATTAATCTTGTATATAATTCATTTTACCTAAAAAATTATTTTGATGACCATTTTAATGGGAAAACAATAGGAAGGGTTAATTGGATGGTGTTTATGTTTCGAAAGAACCATTTTTCTTTGATGATCTTTTTTCTAGAGTTATTAATGAATCCAGAGTTCCACATAAAATATAATTTATTTATTTTAAAACTTAAAATTATTATTCACCACAAAATTATATATCATTAATGGGGTTAACATGAATCATTTAATGATGTGATAGGAATTTAGTAGAAATAAATATGGGTTGAAAAAACTGATAATAAGATGAGGTAATTACATGAAAACCACACATTTAAGATATAGAATTTAACTAAGGTTTAATCTGTTTTGAAAAATTATTGGTTTTATCATATTCAAAATAATGAATTTGTTTTTGTTTGATGATATAAGTCACTGTTAATTAAAATATTTCAGCACATGAAAGGTACTGATTTTGAATAAATTCTCTCACATGTTTTCAAAATTTCCACAATTTGATTTAATAATTGATTGGATACTAGATATGATCTACATATTGAGAAAATGAATATGTACATAGATATCCTCCATTTTTATTTATAGGAGGTGATTTATATTGAGTAGATATAAGGTTTTATTCAAATAAGAATATATGATCAAGCCTATAGGTTGAAGATGAGTTTATAAAGACTAATATATACTCTTATGAAGTTGTATAAAAAAGTTTAAAACTACCATATTTCATTAGGAATTTTTGAAGATCTTTTTAGATCGTTGTTTATTTTTATGATTTTACTCTAATGATTTAATAATTGTATTTTATTATGTTGACGTTATGATTAACTTTTGTCCATGATGCTTCTAGAATTGACATATTGAATAATGGGATTTGTTAGCATTTTATGATGATGGACATAGGGCTAGTGAGATGGATTCATGGAATATAGATCTCCCATGAAGTAATATACTAGAAATTATGGCTTTATCAGAAGTGATATATTAAGAAGGTGTATTAGTGATTTTCTATAGATAGTTCCTAAGTGATTTGTTCACTATTTCATCACAATATAAGAAAAATTATTATTAGTGTCCTTTTACTAATAAGGAGATGGGGGATAAAATTTTTACCATAAACATCTACTATATTAGATTTTAGAAAAGTGATGATATTTATTAGACCTGAAAGACCTCGCGTGGTTAGTCATTTTCTATCAATTACATGTAGAGAACATTGGAGAGAAGTGAAGTATATTTTTTTATATATTCATTGTACGTAAGATATGGGTTGTTTTTTGAAGTGGTAATCCAATAACATCCTGATATTTTATGAAATTGTTTTCTAAAAATTAATTTTTTTCCTAAAATATTGTGTTACACATAAGACTGAGTTTAAACAAACCATCACATACTATAAAAATATTATTGTTTATTGTATTTGTTATCACATGTCCATTGGGTCAGAGGGAATTTAAAGGACTGAATATGGGGTTAAAAAATATGGAAACATATTCATAAAAATTAACTCATTTCTTATCAATGAATTATAAATAAAAAGAAATATCAATTAAAAATAAAATGCATGTTTTTCTGGAAAGATATTTTGTTACATTGATTGTTATATTGTCTTATTAAATCAAATTAATCACCATCAGTTATTTATTTTAAATAAATTTATTTATTATATATTGATAAAATTATTTTAACATTCATCTATTTTTTTACTATGCATGATCAAATAATAAATCATGTTTCATACTTAAATACTGTATTTTTCTAAAAACAGGTTTCATGGAATTTTGTGCACTTATCTTAAAATTAATTTCAACCATTTATAAAAATTTAATCTTTAAAAATGGATACCATATTTTCGATCAAGAGGTCAATTTTTATAAATATATCTATTTTATTTTTTTGGCATTACGAATAGCAACCGTTGTAAAATTTATCACCTCAAAAACGGTAAATTGTGATAAAATAGTCTAAAAGAGAATAATAGTGTCCCAATTTTTCATCTCAATTACAATTTAATAAAGGGAATTCAACCATTATAACCTTAGGAGAAAATTTTAATTCTTAAGGGACACTCAATCATGAAAATAATTTATATAATATTTAATGAAAATCAATATAAAAAATGTAACACTCTTATTCTAAATATCTATTATGTGTCCACATAAGGAATAAAACTTTTTATGAATGAATATAAATGTCTATTTGGTAAATAATTAAATTATTTTTCCAGTGGTAATTTATTTAAATTTTTTAGTAACTACTTTTTTTCATTAAATTCTAGAACTACACTAATAAAATATTTATTCAATTAATAGAAAATATGATAATGGATTTTTAAAATATTAAATGAAATATAATGATTTTGATTTAAAGTGTTCCATGAATTTTATAAACAATTAAGGAATATTATTGTTGTATTAAAGGATTAGATTCGAATTCAAAATTTCTATTATGGTATTTTTAGTAAAATAAAATACATTATTTTTTTAAATCTTATTTTTTAAATTATTTAGAATTATTTGAAATCCTAGAGGAAAAGGTAGAGAATTTAGGGCCTAAATTCCATTCCTTCAAAATTATGATCCATTTATCAACTTATATATAAAATTATAACAATTTATGGGTAAAAATGATATAATTGAATCTAATGATAAAATGAGATAACTAAGGGGTTAAACCGAATTATATGGTATACAAAACAACTTAAACCAATTCTAATTTGATTGTTTAATGTGACTTCGACCTCGTCCAACCTTACATTTTAATCCTTAGCAACCTGGAATCATTTTTCAAAATAATAAAATTTTACATTTTAATATTTTAAGAAATCAAAATATTTTCCCTGCTTCAATTATAAAATAACACCCCCTCCATTATCTAACTCATACCACTTTCACCCTTTTAAATAAAACATCCTTTGGCCAGTTCTTTTCTCCACTCCCCTATCCATATTATAGAGGTGTTTATCTTTTCTATAGACCAACAATTGTATCCTTAAGAAGAGATATAAATTATTTATTTCAATGAAGATGATGATCAAAACTAAATGAGGAAAAGAGAGACTTGAGGAGATTTGAAAATTAAAGAGGAAATGTGAAAATTGAGTTAACAACTTTTTATTTCAATCCAATTTTAATTAGTATTATATAATCTAGGAAATAACATTATTAAAATTATTTGAACATATTATAATAAATTTATTTCATTTTTCTTCTCCAATAATTACTTATAAATAATACATTATTTCTTTCATTTTCATAAAATTATGTACGAAACAAAAATATAGACTGTTTTTAGGTAAAACTGACTTTTTCCCATCAGTAAAAAAATTATTTCTTCCATGAAAATATTTTCTAATACACTTTTCAATAATATTTCAAATATTATCCTATGATAGATTGAATTAATTTTCACATATGATTAGAATTTTAAAAAATAGTTTATATAAAATCATATTATTTTCTTCCAATAAGGTATTGTTTTTGACTTTTTAAAAACAAGTATATGGAATGTTCTCTTTTGACATATTCAGTATGAACTTAATTTCACAATTCCATGATCTCTCAATGCTATGAAGCCTCTTTTATTTGATTCCAAGGATAGTTTCAAATATAAATATTTCTTCATTATTTATGGATTTTTTATTTTTTATATATGGGATTTCAAAATGAGATGTTTATTTTCATTAGGAAATATTACAATGAGATATTTAATCAAATTAATAATTTTGATAACATATTTTTATGTTAATTATATTTTACTAGATACATGATCCAATGATTCCATCCTTATTCATTTATGTGATGTTTTAGGATTATGAAGAAAATTTGTTTATGAAACCCATTTTTATGGGGTTTTGTCAGTTAAATCGTTGAATTGATTAGAAACCAATTTTAGTTCTATTTATTGTGATTTGATGATATGATGAATGTTATTTTGGTCGTATGGTACAAATATTTATATTATTCATTGTGTGATTAGTGGGACCAAAATTATATATCCCTTAATACATTTGGAATGTTTTTAAATCTCCTAATATAATTATGGTAAGCATGTAGATTTTCTTGATCCACTATGGGAAACATGTTAATGTTCTTGATCTATTATTAGAATCAAGTCAATGTGATTATTCCACTATGGGAAATAGGTTTTGAATCCTGATCCATTTTAATTTTTTGGCCTTCATAGATAAACATGAAATATTAAAAAAAATTATATAATCATTATGGTCCCACATTTTTATGACTTGATCTTATGGTCCATGATTGATTTATGAATTTTAATCACTCATATGATTTATTTATTTTGAATTTATAATGATTTACTCCAGGACACTTATTTATGATCATTTAAAGATTGGTTGTAATCATTTATGGTTACCTTCATTATCCCTATACTTATTCATATAGTATGCACTAATAAGACATCGAGTGATATCTCCCATGTTTCCCCATATTGGGCTTCTGATTTCACCCTTAATATTATATTCCCTAGGTTATGAAGCGGTGGTTTGAGTAGAGTTTTCCAATTAAGAGTACTAATTAATAAAGTCTTCATGGGAGATGTGGATTATATTTCATGAGATAA
Organism: Viscum album; assembly: GCA_963277665.1. Taxonomy (NCBI): domain Eukaryota; kingdom Viridiplantae; phylum Streptophyta; class Magnoliopsida; order Santalales; family Viscaceae; genus Viscum; species Viscum album. The sequence continues at coordinate 832,302 of CAUJRU010000001.1, forward strand.
TTACATTGTGTATATAGTCTCTAAATATACTAACCATTTATGGTCTATGGGTGGGTGTTTAAGGGATATATTTAATATTCGTTTAGAAATATTTAATATTTATTTATTAAAATATTGGGGTCATTATAGTTAATGAAAAAGTAGGGTTTATTTAATCTATTGAGATTAGGGTTATAAATACATTTAACACCTTGGGGATATTTCCATGTATAGGATAAATTCATTATTTTGTATTGTACATGGATAATTTAGTTTAAACCTATGTTTTCATATGCTTAAATGAAGGTGTAATTATTTATTAAACCTTTATCTTTTTCATGGTTTTGTCATTTCCAATATTAATAATTATTTCTCAAACGTTGTTTATATTTTTTTTAAAATGGCTGAAAGAAGGAGACAACATTATAAAATTGAATGTGATAGACAATTTAATTATTATGCACATGAGAAACAAGATTTATTAAAATGATGGAATTCATAATCCTATTTATATTATCACATGAATTTCTCAAGATATAAACAATACTGATCTTTAAAATGATAAAAGAAGGAAACTACATACTACTGAGCCTTGGAGTATGAACATCTACAATCTTTTAGTTAATATCCTTATATGATAGCTATTTAGTGACAGATTATGTCAATTGAAAAGTTATTCTTTATTCCCTAGTTCTTAGAACATGATGATGTTTAATTTTTCAATTTTCATTTTGATAGAAAAAAGATCAATAGTGGAATCTTATTTAAAATATGATATATGAAAAAGAAATTGACTCCAAAGAATGGGTTGAGTTTACCAAGATATTTTTCAATAAGAAATTCCTTAGTATTCTAATTAAAATAATAGGGAACAAATTCCTGGAGATTATGTTAAATGAAGACAAATCCAATGATACTTATGTGGAAAATTTTTCAAGAATTGAGATGTATGATTTGTGTATAATCATTTCCTCTAAATTAAAAATTTATCAACTCTTTGGTGGATTAAAACCAAGTCTATAAAAGGTGTTATCCATGATTAAATTTATTATCTGTGATAAAAAGATTCAATGAAAAATCATGGTATAAATTGAAATTGGTGATTCTCATCATTTGTATAGTTCTGAAAAGAAATGTAAGATAGGGTCTCAATAAAATTTAAATAAATCACATAGAGAAGATAAATTCCATTTATATAAATACATGAAATGTGGGAAGAATCATCGAGGTAATTTATTTAATATAAATGAGTGGTTCTTTAAATTTAGAAATGTGGGTCATAAATCCCATGAATTATAAAAAGAAATGAATTTGAATAATAATGAAATAGAAGAAAATAAGACTTCAACTAATGCACCACCCACTCTTTAATTATTCAAATGAAAAGAGTATGAAAATTATACCAACCAGGTCATGAATAAAAATGTATTTGATGATGATATATGTCCTCAACTTCTTAATATAAAAGAAAAATGGAAATATCATGTGATCAAAATAGCCGAGGTGGGTTTTCATAATTACATGAAGAAAGGTACACTTTTCATAAAATCTTGAAAACTAATATCTAATTTTTTTTCTTTACCCACTTATTTATATCTGAGAAACATTCAAATGGTATCTAATTACTAGTTCAATGATAAGATATTGAGTTTATAGTAAAAAAATCATAATTTTATGATGAGATTGTCTCGTGTCTATCATTATTATAAATATGATGTTTCGGGTAAATCACATCATATACTTCATTGGATTATAACATTAGTTGAATTTGATGTTATTTTAGTCATGTATTTAATTTCTTTATATGGATCCCATATTAAATATCAAGGAAGGGAAGTCAACTTTCATATTCCAAATTAATTCATTCATATTTATTGATACAAGGATTAATAAAAACAATGGATGGAAATTACTTCTATATTTTGGTCATAATTTATATCCTTGATAGATATTTATCTCAAATGGTTGGGGATGATAGAAACATTAAATATATTCCTTTTTTCTTCGGATTTTTTTGATTTATTTTCAGAATAATTGATCAGAAATCCTATAAATTATTGATGTTCAGTTTGGAGTAGAACTCATACGTGTTACTATAACAATTAGAAAAACTCTATATAAAAATGACCTAACTGAGTTAAAGGAATTGAATAATACAATCCAAGAAAATGTTTACAAGGGATTCATTCAGAAAAACGTGTCACCATAGGTTGAACGTGTTATGATTTTAATAAGAAAAGGTACCAATGAAACTTTTTTTGATTATTGAGAACATAGATGATCACTATCATGACTGAGTACCTTTTACCTTGTATTGATATATTTTTGGATCAATCACACAGATATCAATATTTTTCTAAAATTTTACTTACTTCTGAATATCTTTTATTGATGGTCAAAGAGTAATATATGACAAATATTGAATTTGGTGTCATCTATTGACAAAATGAATTTATATCAATTCCATTTGGTCTTACAAATTCCATTGCTTTATTAAAGGATTTTATAAATAATGTATTTAGATATTACCTAGTTCATTTTGTGGTATTCATTATAGATGATATTGTTTTATATTTTTACAGAAAGTAATTTCTTGAATAATATTTAATAACATTTATAATGACCTTAAGGAAGGATTTAATGTATGATAAATATACTAAATATGACTATGGGCTTCAATAAAGTTACATTTCTAGGTCATATAATCTCATGTGGGGGTATATCAGCGGATCCATCAAAGAAAATAGTTATTAATAAATTCCATTGTCCAACCACGATAATTGAGATCTAGAGTTTATGGAAGTAGATTGAATATTATCATCTCATCGTGATAGATTTATCATATGTAACTCATGAAATCACCAATTTTACCCATAAAGAATTTATATTCTTCTGGATAGAGGAATGTGAAGGCGATTTCAATGAGGTGAGGATAAGGTTAGTCCGTGGACATATACTCAGACTAACATGTAGAATAGAAGGTTTTTTGGTCTATAGTGATGTGTAAAATAATGGATTGGGATGTGTTGTAATAAAGAATAATATGTTGATAGATTTTGTTTCACATCAATTGAAAACACATGATAAAAATTACCTGACCAAAGATATGAATTTTCTGGCATTGATTTTTTACATTGATGATATGGATTCATTATATTTATAGTGAGATATGTTACATAAATACCAATAAATAATGATTAAGTATATATTTAAAAATAAATATTATAAAATTATCCATAGAAGATTGTTGGTGTTCATTAAATATTATGATTATTCAATACACTACCAAAATTGGAATGAAATCAAGTAGGAATATGCTAGGTGTGTAAAATATCATCCATTAATTTCTATGATTAGGATCATAAAATAAATACATATTTTTTATTTTTAAAGTATAGATCTAAAAAATTTTATCGAAGGGAATATATATTATCTTTATAAAATGTGTGATAAACCTTAATCCATGTTAGTATTAAAGAGGTGAAAAAGGAAGATGTGGAAATGAAGAACAATGTGGGAATTGTTCATGAGATCAACCATTATTGTGAGGGAATGATAAGGTTTAGGAAATATGAATGTATCCTCTAAAAACTTGTAACATCTCGAGATATTACAGTATTTTCCATTTTTGAATTAATTTAAATTTTTTACTTGACTGATTTTTACACAACACCATATTAATTTTCCACTACACACAACAATGATTTGGATTGCATTACATGTAAGGCCGAGTTTTACTGAACAAAATTATGTTATTATTATTATGTAATAAAATATTGAACCTATTCATTAAATTAGTGGTTAGGAATAATATAAAAAATAATGAATTTTATATATTCTATATAATTTTAACATTCATCTGATTTTTTTCTAGACGTGATATAAGAAAAAATTCAATTTTTCTGATAAATAATGTAATTTTCAAAAAATATAGTTTTACCACATTTTAATAGAGAATCCATTTTAAACCCAATATTATACACTTTATTATACTCAATTTGAAAATATCAAATTTTTATTTAAAATTTTAATATGAAAAATAATTTTGGTTCAATTTTTTGTATTTTTCTGATATGTTTCATGTTTCGATGAATAGTAAAAAATACTAAATTTTAATTGATAAACTGTTATTTCGTAAAAATAATTTAATGTCTTATATTATATGTTTCATTGGTTTTAAATTATATATTTATTATTTATTATAATTAAATATAATATAGGTCATTGGATTTATTATCACTTTAAAATTGAATATAAACACATGTCAATAATTTGATCAATTTTACTTAAAACCCTCATTTTCTCATTCCATCAACAAGAATAATTTAAATTTTATTGTGTAAAATTAATTGTTTTAAATTTTTAAAAATGGATTCCATATTTGGAATTATTGGGTCCAAATTATGTAAAAAAATTTCTTTTATTTTTTAAAATTATGAATAGTAGATTTAGTATTTTATTATTACCACGATTAAGGGTATATCCAGTAATTAAATATAAAATAATATTTTGAATTAAACTAAGACATTTAACAATCTAGTTGGATGAGTAAATAATTCCCTTATCATCTATGTTTCTCTATGGAATCATTTAATGTAATCTTTTTCATGAATATGACCTGAATATTATTAAAATCAATGAATGTGACAAAATGTCACACTGAAATTTCTTATAAGTATAATGATATTAATATATACACAACCATTATATAACTTCCATTAAAAACATTCAATGAAACTATAATATAATTACCTATATCATTTTAATTTATTAAAAAAAATTATATATTAAATATTTACTATTAATGATGACACATTACCGATACAAAAATTATTTTATTAATAGAAATATCAAATAAATGGTTTTAAAAAATATTAAAAAAATTATAATTAATTAAAGTTATATATTAATTTTCAAGGTTCCTATGTTATGTTAGTAGTATATTAAATTATTTATTTCAAATTTATCCTCATGTTTGGATTTTATTTAATGTCAATGAATTGAATAGTGTGAAAATTGAAACTATTAATATTTTTTAAAAATAAATTTTTATTAATTTAATTTAAAATAAATAAAATATTTAAAAACAATAAAGTGATAATTATAAGGTCTAAAATTTAATAGATTATCCATTTTTGGAAAATTTTCACCATATAGGTAAATATTTATAACCATTTATTATTTATAATATTATTTCCATTATTAAAATTAAATAGATAAAATAAGGACAAATCAAAATGATATAGTTTAAAATAATATCAAAACATGTCTAAATATTATTTATTTATAGTATTTCAACTAATAATAATCTTATATTATAAATAATATACTTTGGATCCATTTTTAATTTAAAATTAATTTATATTAATTTCATACTTTGAGAGTTTTCTAATGTGCCCCTCACCCCGCTTATGAAAGGGAACATATCTTTTTTGTTTAATCACACCACTAAATTATTTTGACTCTAAAAAAACATCCAAATATTCATCCAAAATTCCCTAAATACATCCTAGAGGCCATACTTTTGGCATAAATCTATCCTAAGGAGTCCTTTTGTGAAAATCCAAAGTTGACACTCGAATAAGAGGTAATTGTTTTAACAATTCAACTGAATTTCTTTTCTTCTTCTACTTACTCTTCCTATGTTGATTCCATAATAAATAAATATAATATAATATAATAAATATTCTTATATGTAATTAAAATTATATGAAAAACATATTCATTCGTTTATCCATCCAATGAATGACAATATCACCGTGTGTATGTACGTAAGTCTTACCATCTCCACGTCGTGGTGTAATTTCTTATTTAACACTACTTTATATGGATGGGTATAATGATCCACATAATGCATATAAATAATTCATATAACATAATAATTATTATTTATAATTAATATACCATCAAATTCCATACCATTTAACTATCAAGGTAATGACATCGTCGCCCGTGCGTACGTACGACAAACCGTCTCCATGACACCTTGAGATTAATTCTACATGATAACAATTCAACAATGATTATAAAATTTAAATAACGAGTAAAAATAATAATCATGAACTTAATATCATGGTGGATATGAATCAAAATAACACTATTCGAAAAAAATATGGCTTACATGACAAAACAAGAATGAGAAAATGAAGCAGTTAACACCGAAATGAATGGTAATACTAAAATGTTATTAACAAAACAATATTAGAGGATCATATTTGATATCATAAATATTGATTTTGTTATGAAATACATTAATAACATACTTTCACAATAATAAAGGTGGTCAATAAACCCTCTACTAATGGAATATATAAGGTAAGGGATAATTTCCCACTCTCATTATTATCCAAGGTTGTTTATTTGTATGTATCTACTCGGACATCTTTATAATCCATATCAATGTATTTTAAAATACATTAAAAAATATTATCACCTATTGTTATAAGTAAAATTTACAAATGTTTAAATTTTTATAAAATGATTTTAAAGAAATATTTTTATCATTTTCCAAATGATGTACTTTATGACCCTTTCGACATATTAAGGTTACAATGTTTTTTAACTCATACAGTGTGAGAAGATATTTTCTGCCGTTATGATGCCTTATCATTTTGAATCATACCTTAAAACAATACAAGTCTATTTTCAAAAAAATGTTTTATTTTATAATTTCCCGACATTTAAAGGATTTTGAAGTAGAAATGGATATTTATCTCAATGAATTTTAATGATTTTTTAGATTATTTTCATATATATCAACATCCTTTGTAAGATTTTATGATTAATTCAAGTCGATTTTTTATGATATAATCATACATATTGTATTGAAGGTTATATGATATGATTGACTATGTATGTTCTATTTTGATACCATTCATGGTTTATGTTTAATATATTATCTTTTTATATGTTAGTTTTAATATGAATGTTTATGTTATGTTTTGCTGTTTTCATATGAGGAATGAATTGGACTTATTAAGTGATGGGAGAGGCCAACTATAGAATCTCAATTAATCATTATGTATCGTGAGACAAACTAGTGCCTTTTCATGAGGCCTTGATAGTATGGTAATTTACGGGCTTGGCCCGATGCCTTTATGGTATGGCTATGATGATTGAAATTATGTATTTCCTCATTTTGAAATTATTTATTGATATCACATGTGATTATTCAACTAGTATAATATACATGTTAATTATTAAATGAAATTATTTGATTTATTACTTCCATATAATGATCATATTTATGATTTAAAGGCTTGTGTTTTAGTTTTATACTTGCCTTAATGTTTATGGTTATTTATGAAAGAATTTGCAGTATTGTATAACCTTACTGAGCAATTTATCTGACTCCTTTTTTAGGTTATATTTTCCTAGTATTCCAAGAAGTTTATTATGATTTATATACAATGTTAATCAATGAAAATAATTGTGTTCAAAAAGAATTATATGTGTTGTATTTTATGTTTTGAAATGTAATATAATGTTCCGGTATGTAATATATTTTCTAATATTGATAAATAGATTTTCCCTTCTGGATTTGATTCCTTGTAATAAATCCAATGTATTAAAATAGAGCCTTGAATCTAGGCATAAGGTTTTGGGGTGTTATAGTTAGCATCAGAGCTAGTTTTGAAATAACCTTGTAAATTATATTTATAAAAATTATATCAGGGATCATAACCCTAAGATAGATATTGAGGATAAGTATATAGGATCATCCTAAAATTTGGGTAATGTAGAAATTATTTTGGTATTCCTGGAAAACACATATCTTTCTGGATATTGTCAGTGAAAATGGTTCTAGCACAAATGTACATAGGAGTAATAACTCTGACAAGGTGTTCTGGGATTAACACTTGGAAACCTGGTACATGACAACATGCCTTACTATGCACCAATTTTGACACTACTGGGGGATATTCATAGGATAATTCACATTGTATTTACCTACCATTATTAATGATTTAAATGTAAATATTCCCCCAATGTAACAATGTTTTATGATTCAAGGATTTATGATGGATAAATTTATGTTATGTGTTATAACATATTTAGAGTTATACACAGTACTTAACATTATATGATAATCCAGTATATTCCATCTTATAGAAATTACGCCTAAAATAAGGAATGACAACTCCACCAATTCACATGATCTAAAGAGTAAGAAGAATCATATCATTCATTGCCTTAAGAAAATATTTCTAAGTGAAATTGTCATCCATGAATTTTCATCATATGATGGAAGAGTATCATGTGTTAATATGATAAGTACAGAATTATTCGAGTCTTATGGATTTGAAGAGAAGAAATAGAATAAGAGTATGGAAAATAAAAGCTGGATAAAGGGAATAAGGGAAAGAAGGATTTTACCACATGTGATAAATGTGGAATGAATGACCATGGTAAATACTTAAAGGGAATGGGTGTTTTTTTAATGTGTGGATAAAAAGGAAAAAAAATTAATGATTACAGGGGAATGAAAAAGGATTAAAATGTACAATGCATTAACTGCAAGGAGATGTGACACGATCTTAATAAATGTCCCAATCTTAAAAGGAATATACCTCAGATGATGCTATCAAATAAGAAAGAAGTTATGATACTCTCGTAGATGAAGCGGAATAATTAATATACATATTGATGAATTATTTTATTTTAATATTTTATTAGAAATTAATTGGTTGTAAGAATTATTGAGTATATAAGGATTGTTATGTTATACTATTTCATTATGTATTAGAGATTGTATGGTACCAAGTAAAGTTACACAGTTACAAGTTACACATTTTTCAAAACATATGGTAGAAGGAATGATACACTTAATATTTTTATTATAATGATATAATGATGTTTGAAAAAAGAGATGATTGATTTTTATAAAGTATATTTTATATTATTGAATACCTTGTGACTGATTAACGTCTTTTTATTCCATCATTGTTGGAGTTTACGACATTTTTTGGATTTAAGGACTACGTCTAATATTCCATGTTTTATTTAATGAATAATTAAGCATGAATTAATTCAAAAAAAAATCTTGTAATTCAAGTCATTAACTGGTTTTTAGAGAATATATGATAAAGGTATTCACATTTTTGGTATGTGAAAAAAAGATGTAACTCCCCGACCCTAGTTACCTAGAGTCGGTGCATTATTTTAATAAATTGGCATGATTACAAGGAATAATGTCCTGATGGACCGATCGGTTTAGTAGTCATGGAAAATACATTACATACATGAAAGTTACATTACACTTTAAGACATACCAAACAACATAAATAATTTTTTTTGAATTCCAATATTCCCTTGGCTTAACCCTGCATATCAATCACAATACAAATCTTGGAATCTTGGGAAAAATTAAACATAGAAAGGGGTGAGCTCAAACGCTCCGTAAGGGTAAGCAATACAGCTGAAACTTTCATAAATAAGAATAAACTTTTAAGGCAATGTATAACTAAAAGAAAAGCCTTTTAAACTTGAGCATCAGCATAATATGTAAAAAATAAAATGAAATAATTCCATTTACATATTCACATGGATATTCTACTATTCTAATAATCACATGAAATATCACTAACCACTTTAATAATGATGGAAGGCATAATGACAGACTACCATAACCACATAGTCAAGCCCTTGTGCCAACACTACAAATAAGATTTTGTCAAGGCCTAGTGCCAACACACTAGTTTTTCTCATGAGACCTACAGATGCACTGAGGAGCTATAGTAGGCTCCTCCCATCACTTACTAAGTCCAATGCATTCTTCATACGAATAGGTTTAAACATAACATAAACATTCATATTAAAACTAGCAAACGTAATGTCAATACTTTCTCCATAAACAATGAATGGTATAAAAATAACAAATCCATGGTCAAAAATATCACAAAACCATCAATACAATATAGAAGTTTTTTATCATAATAAATCAACTTCAAATAAGCTTAAAATCCATCAAAGGATGTTGGAAAAGATGAAATCAAACTATTTGAGAGAAATATCTCTTTTTTGAAATCATTGAAAAGTCACACATTTATAAAGGATTTAATTAAAAAGATATTTTTGAAGAAAATTTTCCAATACCACTTTGACACATTTTAAAGTAAATATCATTTCAAAACATTCAAGTCCATATAATGAAATCCTTAAAATCATTTTTAATACTTGGACATTAATTAAAAAGATATAGAAAGATAAATTTTTAAAACATTTAAAATTCTGATCTTGATAAAGAGTACCTTTCACAAATCCTTAAAATATTCATTTTAAAATCATTTTTATGAAAAATGGACATGGATTAAAAACAATTCCCAGTAGATACTTACACATAAACAATCTCGGATAATAATGAGATTGATGATTTAACCCTTACCTTGAACATTCTTTTAGTAGAGGGTACGTTTAACCTCTTGTATGAAGATCATAGTATGTTATTAAATTATAATAGAACCATATTAATATGTATTATATCATACATTATTCATTTATGACTTTATACTACCCATTTAATAATAATTTCCTTGTTAAATTAACATTTCGGGTAATAATCGCTTTCTTTATCGTATGTGTTTTTACTTATTACTATTGATTGTATCACGTAGATCAAGATTTAAATAATAATAGAATATAATAAATGATTTATATATCATATATATTTAGAATATAAATATTTATAATAGACATATAAATAAAATGAAAAACACCATTTTTGGAGACGGTAGTCCGTACGTACGCATAAACGTGGTTTCTGTTTTCATATCATATTGAACAGAACAATGTGAATAAGATATATGTAAGTGTATATATATATATATTCAATAGAATTATTATGTCATATATTACATACTTATTTGTAATATGTATTTTTATTTTCGTCGATGAATGGTGAACATGGAAATAAATCTCATCGCGTCGTGGAGACGGTAATCTGTACGTACGTACGAGAAACAATATCATTTCCTTAAAGGTGTGGAATTGGATGGTATATAAATTATACAGAGACATTATCATGTTATTTTCAATATTTATATACATATTACTCATCATTATATCGATCCAAATAACATAGTGTTGAACAACAAATTACACCATGGCGTGGAGACGGTAAGCCTTACAGACGCAAGCATGGTGACATTATCATTAATAAGAAGGATAGAATAATGAATATAGTTGGTCCATATTTATAATAACATCACAATACTTATATGATACTTTAGTTATTATTTTATAATGTAAACAAAAAAGAATGAGTAAGTGGAAGAATAAGAGAACTTTAAAGAGGGTGGTGAAATCATTACCTCTTTTTCGAGTTCTTCCTTTTTATTTGATCAAAAGGGCTCCATAGGTTGGATTTATGACCAAAGTAATGCCTCTAGGGTGAAGTTAGGATAGTTGGGAGGATATTTTGTCAGGGTTTCGCTGAGACAAATGCCTTTGGAGATGTGAAATAGGGAGAAGGGGAAGAGTTCTTTTATAAGAGGGGTGAGGGGCACCGTTGAAAAAACTTAAAATATTACTTTATAATAAATTCATATTCAATTTATAATGAATCCAAATTGATTTATTTTGAGTATATGTTTGTTATGGGTCGAAATAAACTCATCCAATAGGTTTTATAAATGTTTAGGTTACCATTTTAACCTTATCATTTAGATTTAACTCTATATTAAATAATGTAACTTTTATTGTGTCTTCTTGTATTCTTACACTATATGGTTAATAAACATAATATATACTACCAATAGAACCCCAATTGGTTCATAAATGTCATATATATTATTATATAAGTCGTTTTAACTGTCCTTATATTTTTAGGACCATTATATCAATTAATTATATAATATTTGTTTTAAAAACTATTTTATGTCAATTTTGACACTATTTGGTATTTGTTTTTTGTTAAACTAATAACGGCATGATTACTTCAAAACAAAACATTTAAAAAATTATAACATGTCATATTCACCTTGAAAATTCTTGGATGTCATAAAAACTTTGAAATTATATTTATTTTAATATTTATTATACCATTTATTTGATTCATTCATTAATAAGGTAATTACTACATCATCATTGTGTCATTAATAAATTTAATTATATAATCTCTAAAATTTATAAATAAAATAAAATTATGTCGGAAATATATTTATCTTTCTAATGAATATTTATAGACTAATTTATCATATATATAACCTCATATTATAAATGATTTAGTTATTAAAATTGGATTTTAACATTTTTAACTCTTCTTTGAAATAAATAATAATAAATGTCTTAATCTAATCCAAGTGGACCTAAATGATAATATTTTATTCCTAAAGTTGTTTTTGTTTGAGATACAATTGTCCAATAGAATTAGGACGTGTTTTAGGGTAATAATAATATCATAGTTACCCTTAATTACCCAATTTACTTTTAAACGTGTTAAATATAAGTAAAAAGTAACAATGCACCAAAAATTATTTTTATCTTGTTGAACCACATTTTAATCATTCATACTAACCATGTCTCTCGGATTTTCGATATTAAACTCACAGAAGCGTTAAAATTACGTGTTATGTAAATTTGAAAATGCTCCTAGGAGGTGGGTTAAAGATGGTAAAAAGTTCCATTAAAATTTTATATATCTAATCTTATTATAAAATTACTCCAATGAATTACATTGAACTTATATAGGTTTTATGTATCAATTTTGACCTAAAATAAATTTAAATAAAACCAACAATTATTTAAATAAAAATTCAGTTTTAAACAATATCTCAGTGTTTTTTCACTATTCATAAAAAATGGAATGTTTTTAGAAAAATACCAAAAATGTATTGAAACTAAATTCTTATGTCCCGATAATAATGAAGAAGATTATTCTGTCAAATTGAATATAAAAATTTTTCAAATATTGGATTTAAAAAGGGTTCACCATTATAAGGCGGTAAAAGTGCATTTCTGAAAAATACTTCTTTTATCTGAAAAAATTGAATTAGTTCTTAATTTATGTCTAACAAACTCATAATATGGATTCTAAAATTATAAGGATTATAAATAGGTCAAAATTCAGTTAATACTGTTCATAAATGATTTTGAACAGCTAGTTTGGGAAGTTGTGGTGCGCTTGAACTCGTTGTTGTGTGTCGGGAAATTTATTGAATTACATTGAAAAAATAACATACTATGAAATCATGGGGTGTTAAAAAAGGTCTTCATTATGATATATTGATTTTAGAATCCTTATAGAGTTTTGGACTATGTGTTTGGAAAAAAGTATTTTGGATATGTCTAAAGGTTGAAATTGATTACGTTGAAACTCAGATAGTATTTTTAAAGGTTAAAAGACTATTAATATTATTTTTGTAATGTTATAATAATATAGTTTTAAGAAAAGGACAACCCATAGGTTAGGTGACATCCTGTCGTGTCCAGAAAGGATGCAAGACTTGAACTTTCAACTGAAGTGAGATAAGGGTGCATCACCTACCACTGACCTATATGATGTCTTGGTTAGTATATCATAGTTTTATTTATATAAAAGGTATGAAATATGGCGTATAAGATCATTTTATTAATTCATTATGATTAATATAAATTCTATATTTTTGAATTTTTTTAGCTTTTGGGTAGAAATAAGAGTTTGTGGTTGAAATTGATTAATGGATGAAACTCTACTCAACTAGTAATTATTTTTCATTATGTTATTATTCTTTGAAAGAAATAAATTATTCATCTATAGGTAAATGATAGAAATAATTAATATAACATGATAATTATTCTGTATAATTAATATACCATCTAATTCAATACCATATAACCATCAAGGGAATGATATCATCGCTCGTGCATACGTATGAACTACAATATCAATCACATAGTGTGATTAATTCACCATGTTATGCATTCATGAAAAATTACAAAAAATATATGATGAGTAAAAATAATAATTATGAAATTAATATCATTATGGATATGAATCAAATACATTCAATTTATAACAAACATGAATTACACATGAAAAAAGCGGAATGGGAAAATGATGTTGTTAACACCCAATACAATGTTCATACTGAAATATTATTAACAAAATGATATAAGAGGATCATATATGATATCATAAATAGGGATTTGGTTCTAGTATAATTTAATAACATACTTTAACCATTATTCACGAGGTTAACCCACCATCAACTAAATGAAAGTACAAGGTAAACATTATTTCACAATCATTTGATTATACGAGGCTGATTATATGTAAGTATCTACAAGGAAATATTTATCATCAATGTCCATGTTTCTTAAAATTTATTTAAAAATATTAATGACCATTACATTATTTTATTTTTACACATGTTAGAATTTTTAGAAATTTTTTTGAAAGGAATATTTTTAACGTCTTCGAAATGATGTAATTTATAAACTTTTCGATATATTAAGGAAAGAATGTTTTTAACATATATAGTGTGAGAAACTATTTTACACCATTATGATGCCTTGTCATTTTGAGGATTATATTACAATATTACAATTTTATTTTCCAAATAAAAGGTTTATTTTATAATTGCGTGTATTTAAAATTAATTCAAATTATAAAAGGGATACATATCTCAATGAATTTTAATGATTTTTATTGATTATTTTCATTCATGTCAACATTATTTATTAGATTTTATTCTTAATTGAGGTTGATTTAGTATGATACAGTCTTACATATTGTATTTATGGTTTTATGATATGATTGAGTGTGGATGTGATATTTTGATATCATTCATCGTTTATGATTAACATATTTACATTTTATATGATAGATTCAATACCAATGTTTATGTTATGTTTCATTATTTTCATATGAGGAATGAATTGGACATTGTATGTAACGGGAAGGGGTTCTTATAGCCCTATGATGCATCAGTAAGTCTCTTGAGACAATCTAGTGTCTATAATGTGGACTTGAATGTGTGATTGTGTATAGACGTAGTATGAGACCCTGATAGTATGGTTATGATGTCTGACATTATGAATTTCCTCATTATGTGGTTAGTTATTGATATTACACGTGATTATTCAACTAGAAAAATATCCATGTTAATGTTTAAATAGATTTATTTTATTCATTCTTTCTATATTATATTCATGTATAGGTTTGAAAGACTTTTGTTTTAGCTTTATACTTACCTTAATGTTTATGGTTATTTATGAAATATTTTGCTGTATTATTTAACTTTAATGAGCATATGAGCTTGCCCCATTCTTATTTATTATATCCCAAAGATTAAAATAAGTGTATTATGATATATATTTAGGGTTAAGGTAGGAGAATAATGGTGATCTCAAAGTATTATATATTTTGTGTTTATTTTTTTGAATTGTAATGTAATGTTTATGTATGTAATCAATTATATAATACTGTTAAACATATTGGTCCATCGGGATTTGATTCCTTGTAATCATGAAAATTTATTGAAATAATTCACTGGATTTGGGCATTTTGGGTTGGGGTGTTACAAAATCAGGCTTGAAGGAGTCGTTGGATGGAGCTCCAATTTCATCATTATTTATTATTACCTGTGGTAAAAAAATGTATAGAGACCTAAATGAGTATTTATAATGGAAAAAGAGATATTTTAGATTATATATCTATGTGATTGGATTTATAAAAGTTAAGGTAGATTTACAAAATAATAATGGTATGTTGCAATCATTACCCATACCATAATGGAAATGTGAAGTCATCTCCTTGGAATTCGTCACATGACATCCAAAAAAATAAAAAGTTTAAATTTCTATTTAGGTTATAGTCAATCTCTTCACAACGTCTGTATACTTAACATACATTAGATAAGAGTTATCTATTGATAATATTTATACGTATTATATTAAGGAAGGGTATATATTTTCTGGAGTGACAAATTTTGTTGTATTTGATCGGGATTTAAGGTTTACCTCAATGATTTGGAGAATACTATAGTGGTTTCTTCATACATACATGAGGATTAGTATTACATAAAATCTTTATATAGATGGTCAGTTTGAGAGGACAATTCAAACAATAGATGAAATGTTTATAACATTTCTTAAGTAATAAAAAGGCGGATGGTATCAACACCAATCATTGTTGAAATGTTTATTCAATAATAACATTCAATCAAGCATTATAATGGGTTATTTTGAAGCATCCTGTGGAAATATGTGTGGAACTACTACATTATGGGATAAATTTTAAGAAACGAATATATTGAAACACGAGCTAACTGGTGAAATGATACCGATTGTTGGAGTAATTATGTAACACATTATAGAATAACAATGTTGACATAAAAGTTATGTTAGAAATTGTGGGTCATATATAGTGTTCAATGTTAGTGACAAGGTATTCCTATGAAAATCACCAAGGATGTGTGTTATGATTTTTGGAATGAATGGAATGTTGAACCCTATTTATTATTTAATTTAAAAATTCATGATCATATTAGGATGGTAGCTTATTTTCTATAAATTTTACCAAATATCTATCTGGTTCTCGATGTGTTCCTTGTATCTCTCATGAGGAAGTATCCAACCAATCGTTTAGATGTACTGAACTGAATGTTATTACCATTAGATATCGATCACTCTTATAATGTAAAATTAATTGTGATTCCATATCCCAGATATAATGTGATATAAAACAAGACCACTCACTTAGTCAAAGATTTTTGTTGAAAACACATATTTTATGAAGCTAAGTGGGAACCTGAGTATGTGATGAGGTAATATATCCTCAATTTTTTAATCAATGTAAGATCCCGGATCATCATTCAGGTATGTTTTTTTGGGATTTTTTAAGGAAAATAAATTTTCTCAAAATTTCAATAGTACACGCTGTGTACTTTCTGAGTACACGCCGTGTGCTAGCCATGCCGGCCACACACATGATGTGTAAGGTTGAGGTTGAGGCCGGTTAATTCGGATTACGGAAAATTGAAGTACACGTCGTGTACTCAAGAAGAACATGTTGTGTACTTTATTTTTTTTCATTAAACGGACCGGGGCCACACCTAACACCCAAAATCATCTTCTTCTCCAGATTCCTTCCATCTGAGAGCGACCGTACGACTGGATCATTAACGATCTCCCGCCTCGCCGTGCATTCTCTGATTTGAGCACGGTCGATTTTGTTGGAATCGCAGCAGTGAGTTCTGTCTTCTGCTTTAGCCTTGTTTCTTGATTCCTCCTCGTTTCCATGTTATCGTGGGATGAACGTTTTTGGAATTTTCTTAGATCTACATCGTTCTATGGGGAATATGTCGTCGAGGTTCACGTATATCGATCTCCTAGGATCGAGGTAGGTGGTTTGTGCATTTCTGTATAAAGTTGATCAATATTATGTGCAAATTCCACCAATACCCTTAAACAGGGTATTGTGTGTTTCCTCTTTTGCCCTTGTTGTTTGCCTTCTTTGTTTGATTGCTTTAGTAGAGGTTATTTCTTGTGAGTAGAGTAATTTTTTTTGTGCTTAGGTTGCTTTTCCATGCTTGTTTTTCCTGTTGGGCATTTTGCAAGTTTCCATACGCTGTTATAGGATAGTGGAACTGTCTCTTTTGTTATAATGTTGAGCCTTAGTTGATAGCCAAGTAGTTCTTGACTTTTACGTGGACGATTCACCCACGCTGAGCATGTTTAGTTATACGCAGAACTATGAGAACATAGAGTAGTAGACCAAATGGATAATTGATGGAAGGGCTTCTCTAGAGTGTCTTTTAATTACGATGTGATACTATAGGGGGAATTGACGTTGATTGCTTCCCCATAGAGTCTGTAGATCTATGAAATGGGACACTAGGGGAATTGACGTTGAGTGCTTCCCCAGAGAGCCTTTAGCACGATACGAGACTATAGGGGGAATTGACAGTGAGTGCTTCCCCAGAGAGTCTGCTTAATTACGTAGCTGAACCAGAGGGGTGGGACTGTGTGTGATTCCCAGAGGGATACTAGTACTTATAGGTTCAACCATAGGGGTTAGACTGTGAGAGCTACCTAGAGGGTTAACTGTTTCTTCTTTTGTTGCTGGCTGTTTACATGTGTACTTTGTTTTCCAGAACTGTGGATTGTAGCTACTTGTGCTTTTCTCTCTACTGCTTCTTGTTTTATTACTTCCATGTATTCATTGACTGTTAGGCACAAATCTTTGGGTGATTTCCTACTGGGATTGTATCTCATACCCTATTTGGGCCATGCTTTTGAGACCAAGCAGACTATGTTGCTGTAGGTATAGATAAGTGCAAGCACCATTCTACTTCAGAATCTTCACTGCATCAAGAGCTGGGGAGCATCGGAACGATCCGTGGCTCACGATGCTGAGGAGCTTACTTTTTTTCTTTTTCACATGGTTTCAGTTTTATTTCAGCACGTTGTTGTGTTTTCTGTTTTCCTTAGATATTTGTACCTGCTGCATCATTGTCATCATAGTTATATATCTACATTGCTTCTGCTGTTCGGTTTCTGTTGTTATGCATGTTGTTTACTGCTTCCACAGTTTATTGTTGTTTTCCTACCATGTATACCTTATCTAATGAGGGCATAGGTTCCCCACCGACTCACCAAGGCCCTCAATTCTAGTCGGCAGCCTCTAGCGTTCGGGGAAACGCGCTTGAGGTCATGTGGCGAACCGGGTACGGGGCACCAGTGGAGGGGCTCCGGACTCGGGTCGTTACAATCAATGTGGTTACTTTTGAGGGAAATATTCATTTTAAAGAGATTAGAATGTAAGAAAATAATTATTTTTTAAATAATTCCCAAAAAATAATTTTTTTATTTGATTGGTCTTATTACACACAGCACAGAGTTTAAACAAACCTCGATATACTTTCAAAATGTTATGTTTTAATGTGGCCGTGATTGCTGAGATTTTTAGTTATAGGGTATAAATAAGACTAACTATATTATGAACAATGTGAAGGTATAAATTTATATAATTAACTCATTGTTAAAATTTTATTTAAAAATTAAAATAAAAATTATTTGTAAAAATTATTTTTTAGTAAAACACATATTTTTAACGCAATCTATTTTTATCATAGAAAATAATATTAATAACAACTGGTGAATTAATTTTATGAAATGATTAATTTATATATCTAGAAAAAATCAAACAATAATCTAACATTTTTACTATTTATTCAATAAGAATAATTAATGTTATATGATTGCAAACATTATTACTCTTAATGCTGGTATCATTACGTATTGCGATCTTATTTTAAAAATTATTTATGAAACCTAAAGAACTTTAATATTTAAAGATGGATTCTATATTTGGAATCAGTATGTCAAATTTTTTAATAAATTGTTCCTATTATTTTTTTTCATTTTGGATAGTAACTATAGTAAAATTTATCACCACAGTAAAGGGTAAATCGAGTTAAACAAGGTTAAAAATAAATGTTATGGTCGCCATTATCCATCGTAATTCTTATTTGAATAATGGAATTAGACTGATTTGACATTAGTATCTAAATTTAATTTTCTATGGATAGTTTTCACTGAAAAAGTATTATAAAATATTTAAAGGAAATAAAAATAAAAATTTCAACTATCTTACTTTTAAATACATATTATGTTTCCACAGCAGGAAAAAATCTTGTTATGATTGAATCATAATGTCTAAATTGAGAATAATTAAATTATTTCCCTCATTGATTTTTATTAGTTATTATTTGTGATTAAATGATTACATTAAATTGTTACACAACGAAAATACAATATTTATTCAATTAATATAAAAATTAACTACATTATTTTCAAAATAATAAAATTAATATAATATGATAGTGCTATAGTGTTCACATTACTTTATATATGAGTATGATATATTTTTGTTTTTTAAAAGGAATATATTTTAATTAAATATATTTTTTTATTTCATTTAAGTGAAATTAAATGAATAGTGTCAAAATTGACTTTTTTGATATTTTATCAAAATAATATTTTATAATATTATTTAAAAATCATAAAATTCATAAAATAGGACATGGTGGATAATATAATGTAAAAAAATTTATCATTTTCCTTTTATGATACAATTATAAACTTCTATATAAAATTAAATCACATTATGTTTTAAAAATAAATCACTATGGTTAGGGTTTAAATGGGTTAACTATAGTGATAAACCAAAAGATAAGGGTTAAAAAAGAAGATAAATCACTACAAATTTTAATTGGTGGATGATATTTCAACCCCATCATAAATTATATTCAAATCCATTTCCACTAAGAAATATTGATTAGGGGATTAAATCATTATATTTTAATCATTAAAAAATACCAAAAGTGACCCTCCCCTAAATTATAAAACAACAGCCCTCCATTATTTTATCATTCCACTTTGAGCATTCTAGATCAACCAACACCACACCAATTCTCTTGTCAATCCTCTATCCAATATCTAGACCTGTTGGTCTTCCTAAATGTCAATAACTATGGTGTTTAAGAGGAGATCAAAAGGATTTCATTCAAATAAGATTACGTTCATATGTGAACCATGAAAGGCTAGATCCGAGGAGGTTAAAACTAGAATAGGGAATTTATAAAACTTGATGTAAGAGATTTTTCTTTCAATCCTATTTCAAATGGGACTGTTTATAGTTAAATTTCCATGGAGGAAAATATTTTAGATGTATCTAATAAATCCATTTAATTTTTCTTCTCTAGTGGCTAAAACTAAATAATTCCTGGTTTCCTTTAATTTTTCTCCCATTATGTACTCAAGATCATGTAAGAGTGTTTTTAAGGGAAGTATGACTTTATTTTTATCTTCAATCAGATAATATATTTCTTAAATTTCCATGTTTTCAAAAATATTTTTTCATGAATGTTATTAATATTATTTTATGATTCGTCAATTTCATTTTTAGGTATTATTGACATTAAAAAAATGTTTTAAAATGGTTATTCATCTCATTTACCAAATGATGTGATATTTTAAATTTTTTAAAAATTATTAATTCGAATGATCTCTTTTAACATATATTCCATGAATATAATTTTCCTCTATCATGACTACTCAATTTTGTTATGCTTCCTTTAATGTTTTCCAAGGATATTTTAAATCATAATATTTACCATAATATTAGGAATATTTTTATATTTTAAATTCTTGATTCAATAATTTAATGAGATTTTTCCTTAGAAAATATTTAAGTCATTTTTAATGTAATTTTCATTTATTATAACATCCTTGGATGTTAGTTATGTTTTACACGAGATATTGTCCAATGAAATAATCCTTATTCTTTATCTGCATGGTTTATGATTATGATAATGATATGGTTAAAAACCCATTTTTCATGGTTTATGCTATGTAAAATTGTTGAAATTATCATGAATCCCATTTTACATTCAAGTGTTATGATATGAGGATATTAGGAATTTTATAATGATATTAACGGAAACATATTTGTGGGTTTTATTATGTGATGGGTGGACTTATAATTATATAGTCCTCCAATGAATTTGTTGAATGATTATATACCATGAGATAATTATGTGAAATAATTCCATGTTCTTGATCTACTATTGAAAAAAGTATATGTTCTTGATCTATAATTGAAATTTAGTCAATATTACCAATGCTTTATTAGAAATTGGTTTTGATGACTTATATGTTATGATTTTATAGTCTTAGTAGTTAACCTTGACATATGAATTGTTTTCTATACTCATGATGGTGTCACACTATTATGACATGAACCAATGTTTCATGATTTATAATCATGATATCTCATTATTATTATTCATGAAATTTTAATTAATTAGTTTTTTTCTAGTATTATGTTTATAATATTTCACATAATAGGTATAAAGTTTTTAGGTAATGGTCATGTTCACATGACCTTATACTTAACTTATTATATGATAAGATCATCGATTGATATCTCTCATCTTTACCCTTTCTGAGCATCTAAGATATCCATTTCTTATATTACTATTTTCCTAGGTCATGATGAATGGATTTATAATGGGTATGTTTATAAAGTGTAATTAATGTGAAGATTATTGTGGGATATTTTCAACATCAACCATTAGATTAAATGATGGTCTATCTAGTCTCCAATTATATTTATCCTTTATGGAAATTGGCCATGTTTTTGTGATAAGTATTGAATATTAATCTAAAAATAAAAATACTTATCTATAAAAATATTGGGGATGTTATATAAACAATTTTTTAAAACCTTATAGATTAGTTTATGGTAGGAGATATAAAATGATGGATGTTAAATTTAGTCTATAAAAAACATTTTTTTGTAAAATGTGTATTGGAAGCCTATTCCCTAATCCTAATTCTAATTTTATTAAATCTACATTGTTTTTTAACTTTTTATATTTCTAGGATCAATTATAACCAAAAAATGTATGTATTATTTTCTAATAATCACAGTTTAATTTGTTTGGGAAAGAATCATACATTTCACGGAATAACAAGACATAATCATTTATCCTATCATTGGATATTTTGAGTCCAAAAATCTAGATAGTTGTAGCTAAAGATGACTCACAAAGATTCTTATAGGTTATACAAGTTTTCCAATATTTTACCAAGACATAAATTTGAGACATGTTGACTGATACTTTAGTTATAGGTGAGCCTTATATTGATATGGATGGGTTGTTTTTTAAGGTTTCTCCACACCATGGATTCTCACATGACATTTAACAAATTAGGGGTTACAAAACGTTTGTGAAATAATTTTTCAGAAACATATGGTGAATTTAAAATTTTCTTTTCTTGTTTTTGTGGATAGGATTTTACCCTAATTTTAGATCTACAACAGATGAGAAATAATTTTGGTTTAATTATCATCAATTGATGATGACATTTACACAATAAAATCTAATTTTATCATCCTTTTTTATTTTGATGGTAAACCTACGAACTATATGATCATATCATTTTCTAGATTTATTTATTGAGTTGTTTTATTTCTATTTATACAACTTATAATAAGATTTATTTTTTTATTTGATCTTATTTTATCATAGTAATAAATTATTGAACCCTACAAATTTTGGTGTATAAGGTCCCATAATTAAAAAATTACATAATCATGAGTTTTTAAATTATAATTCACTTTGATAACAATAAAGGATCTTTTTGTTTTATTCATCTTGATAATTAGAACCTAAATCTAAAATAACAAAACAATAGATTAAAAAGTGTAAAATTGAACTTAGTATCCATTTATTCCATAATATAAAACATTTATAATGAAACTTGTTTTATTTTCATGGATAGACTATGAATTTTATGTTTATATATTATTTGTTCATACTCATTCATAAAACCTATGATAGACTTTTATAAACATGGAATGGGAACAAAAAACCATAAGTGACATATAAAATGAGTGAATGAAACTCATTATCCAATTTTAAAACCATGATATAATAAAATATATTTTTCCATTAACTTATTAAACATTTAGATAAAATAATAATTTAGATATACATGAAGTCATATTTACTACCCGATGTTTTTCAAAAAACAATTTATAAGAAATTAAAAATGAAAAATCTAAATTATTAGGGAATGTTATAAATTGTGATAACAAATGAAAACAAATTATTAAAATATAAATTTTGACTATAAAATGGAATATCATGTTCTTAAAACAAAATATAATTAGCTAACCATTTGAAATAAAATGATTTCCATAAAAAATCATTAGTAAGCATAGAAATTCCATGTAGTTTCCTTGGTGTATCATATTTATAGCACCCCTACAAGAACTATTATATGAGGGATAGCCCATATTGTCAAACAAAAATTTAATTATTTAGATAATTTATTCCCTTATAAATAAATTATAGATCTAAATCTGGCTCACACATCATCTTGAGCTATATTGGGCTCACCCTTTGTAGTGCCCCGACCCAATTTTTTAGCAGAATAATGCTCTGGGTCGGTTCACAACAGGTATTTAGGCGAGCCTCCAAATTCAATAAATTCTTTTAACTTGGAGTGAGAGTTTGATAAGTGATATTAGGGAGTCTACACTTTTTAATGATGATTTTAATAATGGACCATACAAATATAGTAGTTGATGAAGACCATAAATAATTTGGATCAAAGTAAATTAGCTGAATCATAATCCATAGTATGAGTAATTATCAAGCCTAAAGGAAATAGTACCATTTTTAGAATAAGAGGAAACTCATAACATGTCATGAAAAATAATAGACATGCAAGGCTTCCCATTTCGAGCCATCAGTGTATACATATATATGCATGCTAAAACTCAAAGTAAACTCTAGTTGATTTTGAGGAACTACCATGGTCCATTTCCATAAATCCTATGAAAGGATCCGAATAGATCACTACGGTCTATCTCCTGAGCCTAATCCCTTACGTGGTCTCATAGACTTGATGTCTACACTTTTCCTGAGGGTCCGTGTAGGTTGTGAAAATAAATCTCAGTACACCACCACCATGGTGTTCCTATATTACATCCATAATAATTCTGGTGTATGATTAATGAAATAAAAAAGTAACCACATGCACATTTAATATATAACCCATTTCCCCTGTGCTCAACATCTACATGGATGAAATCACATACTTCACCCATCTCTAGTATAACTCTGAACATGTGCCCCTAATTATATATATGGAATATAGCAACTGTCAGCATATATATAATTGTATTTTCAAGGATCCATTTTACAATACCAAGAAATCCCATAATGAATGTCATCCCAGGTGAACCATTAGGTCCATATATAATAATGTCTTCGAGAAATTCATAACATTGCTCAAATAACTAGTATCCAAAAGGCACACCCAAACAAGACCCTGGTCCCTCAGACCTCACCTTAGAAAAATCACAATTGGCTCGATTCCTGACATCCTAAGACAAAATGATTTATTTTCTCTAAATAATAATCAGTATTGTCTCATAGGTTTATACCCTCAGTCACTACGATATTCAGCCCGTCAATATTTAGTCCCATGGCCTCATGTTTCATAGTGAGCCACCAAATCGAATCAATGGTCCCATCAGCATTACCAGATCATTAAAATCCATCCATGTGGCTTTCTACAATATGAACCCCAAACATATCTGATGGTAAACCCCATCATCTAATATGTATTGTCTGTGAGGGCCTCCACCCACATCAATTGGTCAAAAACACCACATCGGAGACCAATATTGGTGCACATGACTCCAATGGGGAATCAATTAAAATTGGGAGTGTAAATAACTAAAAAAATAATAATCGATATCATCCATTACCATGTTCTCTATGACGATGCAGCTCAATCATAATGGTCAATCACCATCCCAAATCATGAGACTCACAACCTCAACCTAACAATCACATCACCTCAATCTAATGAGCATTTCACCTTATCCTAGTGATTAACCTCAACAAATGTATCACAAGCCTGACTCAACAAGTTGAACCACATCACCTCAATCCAAGTGATCAAAAAAACTACCATCCATAGGACATTCTAATATAGTTCCCATGAAAATAAATTATTTAATATAAAAATTCAGTTTTGTTTAATTCACAAGCATTCCAAATATTTCCATGTAGTCTCTGTCCTCATACCTAGAATAGCATATATAAAAAGAAATGTTCATGCCCAATGACATCCCATGAAATCAACTTATTAATTTAAAACCATCAACTATTTTATTTAGGGTCTAGATCGTTCACACACCCCACACATAATAAATAACACAAGAATAATGGCTGTAAAATCACAGAGAAATATATGAACCACCCACCTTGTACTAGTAAGAATTTTCTCATCTGATATCTGCCACAAACTTGATTTGAATAGGATGGAAATTTCATTTTAGAAAAATTCCATGAAATATGGAGAAAGATCTCACAAAAAATTGTCATTTCGTATTTTAAGTCAAACTAGATATAGAATCTAGAAGATTAAAAGACTTACCAGTGTTGATAGTATCAACCAATAGATTAAAAACTAGAGTCAAGATGATGTCATTTGATCAACTTCTAAGCAGGAGAGGAATGTAGGGTTTCCCTATATTTTGCATGTTGGTGTAAAGAAATGTGAATGATAAAACATAATAGAAGTTAAATCATAATTGTAATTTACCAAAAATTAATTGTCCATATAGTTTAGCCTCGTAGTTTTCCTATTTGTATTCCAACAGTGTGGTTCTCTCGGCCAAAGAACCAAACAAACATGGGCTAAGTGCATGGTTATCCAATCCTTGTTTATATGATGTTAAATAACACAATTAAAAATTATGTAAACCTAATATGACTATGTTCCCCTACTAAATTTTTTAGGAAAATAGTGTCCAGTTTCACTCTATTGCTACAAATTTACTCTTGAGAGGAAGCATCGTTTTTTCAAACTATACACCCCTATCCAAACATTCCCAAAACAAGGTTTTTGGGCCCCACCACATCCAAATCTCACATGTAACCCTATGGAACTTTTTGGGACTTAAAACACATATAATAAAAATGAATTATTCTAATAAAACTCCTAAAATTACTTTCATGTGATCAAAATGATTGTTTTTCCTCCCACCATACATGACAATTCAAATAGGTTGTGTAATTTTCAACCTACTAAGAAACCAAAGATGATACAATCTCCCCACCATAACATAGTACACCCCCAAGTCTCTAGGATTAACCTTGAGATGGTACCAAAAATTCCCATCACATTTAAATCATCTTGGTCTACAACAGTTATAATTCACAAGTCAGCATCCTTTAACGATCTCCCCTCCATTTTATTTACCTACCTGATAAATTCGCAGAACATAACAATCATTTTTATTGTCCACCAACCATTACCTTGACTCAAATTTCCTCCCACAAAGAATCATCTTGATTAAACCTCATCATGTGTTCAAATCATAACCATTACATATCTTGCACTGATCAAATACTGCATCTCATTAGATGCCCATATATTCCTATTTCATACACGAAAAACATAAATTCACACATCTCATCGAATTCCCATTGATTTTATATCTAAAAAGGATCCCAAATATTAACCTACATCATATATAAATATTCATTCCCCTAAAAAATCATGATTCCTATACCCTTCATATAAACCTGCATCACATTGAGGCCTAGATTCCCATGCACCTCACACATATATAATGAATCATTACCGATACCGACCTACTAACTACAGTCTGATTAGTCCAAAAATATTACATAAGAACCTTACGAATCAAAACTATCCAAATATAAAAAATACAAATACCCCATTATTACCATAATAATGGAATACCTCTTATTATAATCGTCTCCTCAGCCTGATCTACACCCAGAAGCTCCACTGTGTGTTTCTAGCTTGATTCCCGACAACATGAGTTATGGTATCTATGTGGAGATGCACTAGATAATGACCACTGACCCCATTTCTTAGTCCCACTATATCTTCAAGACCTCTGAGTGTAGATAAACCTCATTATCTATCCCATGTTAACACTCCTTAAATGACCACATATCCCTATGTACACCCTGTACCTAGGCTTCCATATTTCTGAGAATAATTCCTCCAAAACTTCTTTAAATGACTAATATAGATTCATTACCAATATTAATTTGGATCCTACTCACACTGTAACTATACATTCATTGACTATTGAAACTAGAATCATGATAATGAAGACACACTCATTGGTTTTCTTCCTGAATCCTTATACTAATTCCCCTACTGAGATTCATCATGGGATCCCTTTATTCAATATGAAGCTTCAATTCATGGATAACCTTATTCTCTTGCTTAAATTGAATAAGACTAGACTTTAATGTTTCCCTTGGCTATCAGTGCCTAGTTGGCTACCTCTGAAATGGATGTCAACTTGATGATATTCCCCTGAACATCGATGGAATTCTGGAATCCATCAAAAAAACACCGCACATAGAGAGTATAGTTGCCCATCATAGTAGGTGGAAATCATGAAACGTCAGGAAAGTTGGAAGTTTATTCCATGGATGAAGTATCCCCCCAATAGAAATTTGAAAACCCATAGTCATGGTCCTCCCTCAGTATCTTTGAAAAAGTTCTCGAAGAACCTGGTTGTGAAATCCTTTCAGGAATGTCCCTTGTGTCTGCCCACTTATACCTGTACATCCCACCAACTCTTTTTCGACCCTATGAGTATATACATCGACATCTAAATCCATCACCTTGGGGGTGTCTCGAGCTAGTCCAAAATCATCATGACCTATTCGATCTTGTTCTCTACCACATATGGTCCACCCTTACTCTAGAACAATGGTTGGGGGTGAGACCGGAACACTCAAGTAAAGTATTCCATGGATGGGTCAGCTCCCGGGGCTTCCCCTTCGATACCCTATATGATAAAATCCATGAAAACCCTGAGTTTATATTCTATAAATTGCCCAATGTAGGGAATTTTTATCTTTCCAAACTATGCTAGAGACCGTACATATGGTTCATGATCATATCGAATCTTGGGGGCCTCATTCCGACCCCAGGGGACTCATCCCATGCATGATCAGGCATTACCATATCACTGTCCTTTAGGTACTCCACTAGAATCCATCTTTTTGGAATCCTACTAAATACTAATAATGTTGGTCAAACAACCATAGCAGTATATATATAAAAATATCCTTGAGAGGGAAATCTATAATAGGTAGCACATCTCACCGACCTTACACTCTCATATCGCACCCCATCACAAAAAAAATCACCCTCAATACCCTATATTGACCCACATCTGTGTCATCTATCATATATTATATGGCCTCATGGAACTCTTTTCTACCCACATTAGCATTAGGCATTATATCATCATTTTCTGTTCCCTTCTAGATTAGTAAAAACTTTACCTCACACTCTATATTTGAATATTTAAGTCCTATGTAAATGTTATAACCTCAGTGAGCTGATTTTGAATGTTGATTACCCATTGAGATGTTCCATACCCAAATACTTCCAGTTCCAAATCCATATGACACAACAATCCCCATTCCTCAATGACCATTTTATCCTTCACCCATAAATATAATCACTAGAATAAAAGGGATCATTATATAGTGGAAGTGTAATTTCATAGAAAACATAAATATGAACCTTCCCAGATGTTAAAGTTGACACCAAATGATTTGCATGCTTGTGTGGCGTCATTGGAGTCATCTATCTACTTGATGATGTGTTGTTATAAGGAATTCAAATTATTCTATCCACTCTCATTAGTTATATCCCTATAGATTTTATCACCAATATGTATATCCATTCTTCAGTTTGAGTAAGAACAGATACAAGCATAAACATTTTTTTTGAAAGTCCAATCTATGTACTGATTTGTGGAAAGGTCACCTCAATTTGAGTTCCCTCCATATTGACCAACCGAAAAACATTATTGGTCCAGCATTGGATATTCTTATAATAATACTTGTGGAGAATATGAGAATTCTCATTTAATACACAAAAACATCAACCCAAATAGACATTATTAGTACCACTATCAAATGATTTTCCCCTCATTTTTGGTTTAGATGATTTTCTCATGGGTGGTAATCATAATGGTATGTTCCCATATGTCTCCCATTCCTTTATCATTTATGCTAAATATGTGTCCCTCATATGGAATTAATGTAAAACTATAAGGATGATTCGACTGAATCATCATCTACGAACTTATTTCCACAATGTACATCACTCACAGATGCATAAGAAATAGGTCTTGAACTGGGGGATAGGGAAATTTTGGAATCTACATACTCATATCCACACATGAGTCATATTTCTAACCCAATAAAACATAAAAGGGTCAGAATATTCTATATGGGGGGGCTTCCCTTATTGACATGGTGTGAAAAATGATAATGTTTGGGCATCACATAAATCGAAAACCTATGTGACTCCCCCTACCATGGTCACTACCATCATGAAGGTGGAAACTATAACTCCACAGTTTTCTTATACTAGGATTATGTTCCCAATCAGAAATATCACATGGATTCTTTATATAAGAATGATTCAATCAAGTATATAATTTACCACATGTCCCCAACAATTTAATAATCCCTATTAAACTATTAGAAATTAAAAACATTTTACCCCCTGAGAATCCCATGAGGGAAAGGCCTTTAGGTTCATGATATATGAATCAAATGAGTCATATTGATAATGTATTTAGAGAAATCCTTATATGGGATGGTATCACCCATAGATCCATCTTGAGGGATTTATTATTCCAGGATTATTAATTATATCTAAATAGGTGGGGTCTACTCTACATCACACTAGGATGATGATTCACCAACAAACATATCATAAATATACACATGATAGGTATTCAATTAATTTTATCATCATCGTAGTGATTGATGTCAACCTCACTATTCATTAGGAGAAATGTGTTTTAATCCAAATTACATTGAATGGAATGGTCTTCCATAAGATCCCTGTTATAATAGGGAATGGTTTTGGAAATCTGTATAGCTTCATACATCAAGATATATTTCATCTGAGAAATGAATAATATAGTGGTACGTTGTACTTGAAGAGGCCAACAACATCCCATTCTAAAGATCCACCATAATCACATATCCCAACTTGCAAACCATCCAAACTTCATATTAGTGACATACATCCACATTATTGACTGGTATATATGGAATTTAAGATCATACTCATAGAAATACCATTTGAAATATTTTTTCATGAACATGAACATATACCAATTAGAAAATTAATCTTCTTTAATAATGTTCCCTACATGAAAGAGTTCACCCTTACTGAATTATGAGACTTCAAAATCTAGGAAGGAGGATCCACACTAAACTGGGGTTTTAAAAAAGGAGAATCATTTTTGAGGTTGAATATAAATAGTGGAAACTAATATGATAATGGATATTTGGGGATATTGGCCACCATAATGTTCTCGATCAGCCTCTAAGATGATTGAAAAAACTACCATTGATTTGAGTCCACATTCGAAACCAATGAATTTTGGAGACCCTCCACCACTAAATAATAATTTATGGAATACATATGAATTGGGATAAAATTGGATTTTAGTATAAATTAAATGACCATCATGTGGGTGGATCAAATAATGGAAATATATGAATATGGTTAAATCATGGGGAGCATGTGTCTTTTTTTGAGTTAGGTGAATGTATTATTTTTCCAAAGGCCCATAATTTTGAGACAATTGGATAGTCTTGTGAACTAAATAATATGTGACACCAATTAATCCACGTAAATTGAATAAATAATATGACTTGGAAGGATTATTGTATAGTGCATGACCTATCTCAAGTCTTAGGAATCACATAATATAGTATGTAGTTAGATGATTCCCAATTACATCACATGACATAACCATGCGTTGAAGGAAGCACTACATGGATATTGTAACATACCATTGATTAGATAGTGGATATTCTTTTTAAAAATCCTAAGGGAAATTTGGTTGCACAATTTGAATAACGTGATCAGATCATGTGATTATTTCTCACGATGGCGTCTTCTGAAGTAGTCACACAATGGAGGATGAAATCTGAGATCTCTCAAAACATTTGACTCACAAGATAAATTCCTGGAAATCAACCTTCCTATTTAATGGGAATCTGAAAAAATGCAAAATGTCTCTCATAAGACTAATAAAAACTTGGTATATGAACTATTTGAGTCTGAAGGGGCTTAGGTGGGCCTTTACATCCTCAGAACTGAGTCCTTGTTATGTCATTTAATATTTTCATGGGGGGTATTTTTGATGACAAAAAATTGAGAATTATGATATTTTATATTAAAATGCCTAATTAAAAATAAAAATAATCCTAAAAGGGACACCAAGTATGTAATATTATATGGGAGGTAATGTGATGAGGTTAGACGATAGGATGAACCTCTCAAAAATAGATGACTGTATAACTCGTAAAGCATCATGAAATCATCCATGGGTAATAAAGTAGGTTTTGCTAAGGCATTGTGTTAATGTTGATGCGAGATCCATAATTAATCCTATTTTTTCCTCTTGGAGATATAAAATTGACATCATGAAAAATGGTCCATTAAAAGGATGCATGTGATTCGCGTTATATTCCTATTTATTACAAAATTCCCTCAAGGGATACTAGAATTAAAACAATCGAAAATACTAAATCCATCATGTTACAAAATTTAACAATGATGGGTTCAAAATTTGATAGGAGTTATGTTATTCTATATGCGAAGGTATTACACAGTCCACGTGGAATGTTCACTAATCACATGAATACCCTTGTTCAATTATATCATGATCACCTAAAGGCCGTACAACATTTCATCCTAATAACATGAATGAATTAATGCATGTCTGCTACATGATATGATGATCATTTACAAGATTTACTTGAGCATCATGTGATTCTAACATATGATCTTGGATATACTGCTCAAACCATTTTTGTGCCCATTTTCATGTGTGTGGCACAAAATGTACCACGGGTTTGACAAAGCTAGTAATTTTAATCCAATAATATAAACATTTATCATTGTGTGATAAGGGTTCTTTTTAGTGATTTTTTCAAAACATATTCACTATCATTTCATGATATGATGTCGAAAAATAGGGACAATCCTTCCACTGAATTAATCCAAGGTACACATATTCACCACTTTGAAAAGTGGAATATAAAATGGGGTGATACTGTATATAAAAACCCCTCTAATAAGAACAAAAAACACATACATTTGGAAGATGAATTTACTGAGTTAGGTGATCATGAAATAATAATAATCCTCTTCCAATAAATGATTGTTGAGTAGCTTTGGAAAAATAGATAATATTTTCTGGTATTTTCAAGAATGTGGTGGCCTCTTGATTACACAAAGGCCTCTAAAATGTCAAATTGATCATGAAAATGCCTTTACACATGTTGACCTAATCATGTGAAGTACTTTAGATGCATTTTCAAAGCACA
Source organism: Viscum album (assembly GCA_963277665.1). Lineage (NCBI taxonomy): Eukaryota > Viridiplantae > Streptophyta > Magnoliopsida > Santalales > Viscaceae > Viscum > Viscum album. The sequence goes on from CAUJRU010000001.1 coordinate 865,220, forward strand.
TAATGCATCAATGGATAACCAATGGACAAGAATATTGGGATTCATGTGAGGAAAATATGTGTAACAACCCGATATTTTATGATAAGTATTCTTTTTAATTTATTTGATGTCATGTGTTTTATGCTACAACAATATTATCTTGTGCTATATGCCACACTGTATTAGCTTGAAGTATACGCAACACTATTCTTAGATTTTGTTACACACAATTTCAAGTTCGTTTTATAATAGTCGTTCTACGCAACATTATGTGTATATATATATTCAATGTATAAATGAAATATGGTTGGATTCTATTATACGAAACAACGAAGTATTCTTGCACAACACGTAACCCTGACTTGGTTTGTATTACACGCAATCACGACCTTCTAGATAGCGTGTGTTGTACGCAATATGGAGTTTTACTAAAAAACGATATATTATTATAATATTATTATGAACTAGCCGTTATGAATAGTGTTGACTAAAATTTGAATTTTATAACATTATTATTCATCTTACACATTTTCTAGAACATGGTATAAGAACAAAATAAATTTTTCTGGTAAAATAAGTATTTTTAAAAAAATCTAGGTTTGCCATCTTTTGATTGTGCACCAACATTAAATCTAGTTTTTGACATGTTTATAAGTTCAATTTTACAAAATAAAATTATTATTTGGAATCAGGATATAAAATTTTACATTGGATAATTTTTTCATATTATTCTGATAACTTTCATATTTTAATGAATAGTAAAAACACGTTATATTTTAATTAAAAACAACTTTTTTCATCGTAATAACTTATGTGGTTAAATTTTAATATTGAATGGATTTAAAGTATAAATAGAATATATTTTTACCATTTAATATAATGTATGTCATTAGCGTTGATTTTACATTGAATTCGTAGGTTAAATAAATTCAATCTTTGGCAATGTTTTAACTTTTAAAACTTGTTTGCTTAACAATGGGATTAATATTAAATTAATTACTACAACTTCTGTGTTTTGAATTTTGAAAAATTGATTCCATAATTGGAATAAGTGGGTCCAAATTATGTTAATATGTTTCTTTTTTTAATATTATGAATAGTAATTACGGTAATTTTTATTTACTACGGTTAATGGTAAATAGGGTAATTCAAGGTTTAAAGAATATTATAATAATTCAAAATTACATTGAAACTTTTCCTAACCTTATTGGATGTGTATTGGCCGACCATGGGCATCCTTGGGTCGATTTGGGGACCCCATGGAGCCACTTATGAAAGACAATGACACATTAGATTCATTAATTAAATGTAAAGAAAAAATTAGAGTTAACAAAAATTGTTCAGTAAATAATTTTTATAAGGGGTTATATAAATTATATATTAGACTATAAATATTCATTGGAAAGATAAAAGGATTTAATACATGTTGGTATGTTTTTTATATTTTTTAGACATCAGATATATCAAATTATTTATGACAAATTAATGATACATTATTTACCTCATTAATACATGATTTAAATAAATAAGATTAAAATGATTAAAATATCATCCAAAACCTGTCCAATTCCTATTGGATGGTTTTATTTCGAATATTAGTCTTTTTATCTTCGAAATTAATGTGTTTTTGACCTCTTGAAACCGATGATATGATTATTATAAAATAATGTTTTCACACTTTCTGAAAGCGCCCCTCCACTCCCTTATAAAAGGAGACCACTTCTATGAAATTCCTCACACCTCTAAAGCATTTAGGCTCGTCCAAAATCTTCCCAAATAATCTCCCTACATCCCTCTCCTCCACCTTAAAGCCTTACATTAGGCATAAGACTCTCCAAGAAGTCCTTCTGGTTCAAAACAAACGAAGTTACCAAAATTAAAGGTAACAGTTTCTCTTAAGTTGTTTTCTTTTATTCTACTTCTCCAACCCCTAAAATATTTTTAATCCATTCTTTTGTAACTACACCAGTATCCTCAAAATACTAGGATGTTGTTATGAGAGGATTCTAACTACACTTACACACACCTCCATATAATGGATGAAGAACGTAATGTTTCTGTGATGGCAAACTAACGCCCCACTAAACAATGATTGTTCAATTTTCTCCTACCGCCACTCATGGTGGCCATTATGATGGCACAGTATTTATATATAATATATATTATGTTTATTATTTCCTTATACTTCTTTACTTCCCAATTATATCAAGCCTTTACGGTTTCCATAGTCGGTAAATACGATAATCTCATTTGAGGAAATGCGGACTACCGCCCCCTCAAAGTGATGTGATTCGTTAATACCTTATGTGGGGTGTATAAAGGATGTGGTTAATGGTATTATATATGATATTATACTGGAATTATAATATACCTATGTATCATTATGTTTTAATTCCATTAAAATAATAAATAGAAATGAAAGTACCATTCATGTGTATGTACGGCTTACCGTCTCCATGAACGGTGCGTTTAATTTCTTACCTCCATATGTTATGTATTATTATAAATTCTTGTATATGCTGGATATATAATGAATTTATATGATATATAAATCAATATTTAAATTTTGGAATTATGTAAATAATTATATAAGTAATAATAACATCAATAACAACAAGCCCAGACACGTACGATAAATAAGATGATTTTATCCAAAACGCTACTTTAACATTAATTTACAAAAGAATGGGTAATATAAAGTCATAAGTGAACCATATATTATATCATAAAAATGAATATGATTCTATAATAAGTTAATGAGATTATTTAAATCATTATACAGGAGTTTAGAATACGTACAAAGTATATCGGACCTAAGGTAAGGGATAATTATTCCATTCCCATTCTTATCCATGATTTTTTACTCGTAAGTAATTACTGGGGGTTATGTTTATTATCCATGTCCATATTCTCTCAAAATGTTTTCATAAAATGTTTACTTTCATTCCATGTATTTTTAAGGCATTTTTACCCTTTTCTTACTTTTACCACATCGTATGGAAGTAATCTTTCTTTTGTTTACCATACGAGGTACTTTTTGACTTTTCCGAAAAAAGTATGAGAAGAATGTTTTTTAACGTATACGGCATGAAAGTATTTTTACGGTTTTATAAAGCCTTATTTTCATGAGGCTTCCTACAAAAGATTTCATGACTATTTTCAACAAAATAATTTTCTTTTAAAATTTCATGATGTTTTGTGAAAAGAAATTGATTTTGAAGAAGAAAAGATATTTTCCTCAAGAATTCATTTCAAGTGTTTTATCAAAACCATTTTCAATCTAAGATGAAATTATTTCATATGTGTATGTTTCAAGTATAATGTCTCTATGATTTACATGGTTTCAATTTTCTTATGATGAAATATCAATTTGTTTTATATGGATTATGTGATGATGGGATGATGTTTACAACACCCATTTTATTCTTTGGGTTATGATGAATGTTTTAAGTGAATTTTGTGGCACAAGTAAGAATGATTTAACTATGAGATGGGTGGGAACTATATATCCCTCCAATTCATTGGGTAAAGATTTATATCTCATGAGATAGACATGGCTGGAACGACAAGTTAAACCGGTTCAATAATACAGGACTGGAACGAGGAGTGAACTCGATTCAGAAAGGGACTTTGTCCACATAGATAGTCTTGGAAGAAATGCCTTGGCTACTATGGAAATCATATCATGTGCTTAATGGTTGCCAAAATTACATGTTTTATTCCCATGCTATTTTATGATTCTTAATGATTCTTTATGATCTATGCCTTACGTACTTCCATGTTTTATGACATTGCTCAAGCTTTTGATGTTTAAACACTATGTTCATGTTTTTACGTTCAAATGTATATGGAATGTTTTATTTTATCCATGCTTACCCTTACTGAGCATTTGAGCTCACACTTTTTATTTTTTCTTTTCCCAAGGATATAAATAAATATTTTAGGTAAGAAAACAAAAAAGGTAAGATCTTAATGGGAGATGTTGAAGATCTTTCACCACGATTAGAAGATTATGTTTTGAGTTTCCAAAGACACTAAACTATTGCGGTCCTTGTGTGTCTGTTTTTGTTATGTATTAAGTATTCCACAAAAGTAATGTAATGTACAGGTAAGTCAAGCTTCGGGTCTCTACAGTTGGTATCAGTGGAAAGGTTTAGTCAACCTTTGGAAACTAGGATGAGAAAAAATTAGGGAAATCCCTAGAGATATTTCAAAGGTATGTATAGGGATGTCCCTAAGGATTAGTATACGTATAGGTTATAGTCCTAGAATTATGGTAACGATCATAGAATTAAACCAAAGATGTTAGATATTTAAGGTACTCCCCCTTTATTATGTTGTTTTCCCTAGCATGATTATTGCCTCTCACACTATTCTTTTTGGGTTTTAGAGGATGGCTGGAACCCGAAGGAACCGTGTTGATCAATGCAATGGACAATGCAATGATTTTCCTCCTAAACAAACAAATTTTGTGAGAGATGGAGTGAAAAATCTTATTGCTATACTTACACAAGCTATGAATCATTATGGACTTCCAAATGAGCAGAGAAGGGAACAATATTCTATTTGGTCCTTCATGAGCAATGTCCACCTTCTTTCAGTGGGTCTTCTGATCCACTTGTTGCTGAACAATGGATCAGTACCACTGAAAAGATATTTTCAGTTCTTCAATGTTCTGAACATGATAATGTCATCTTAGAAGTATATCTTTTGGATGGTGAAGCTGATCAATAGTGGAATCTTATCAAGAATAGGAGTCCAAGAGATGAAATTGAGTCCATGGAATGGGACGTGTTTAAGAACTTTTTTTCAATAATTACTTCCCTCGTATTCTTCAAACAAAGATGGAGAAGGAGTTTCTTGAACTAAAGCAAAAGGAGGATGAATCTGTTGGTATATACAAAGAGAATTTTACAAGGCTTGCAAGGTATGAATCTGGCTTTATCATCCATCCTGAAAGTAAAGTTGATCGATTATTCAGTGGCTTAAAACCAAATCTTAGAAGGGAATTACCTATAAGAGACTTCAGTATCTATGAAGAAATTGTGCACTGTGCTATTAAGGTTGAAATTGAAGTTGGTGTTACATATCCATCTCATGCTTTTGACAAGAAACGAAAGATGGAGTTCAAGGAGAAATCTCAGAATAATGGTGAAAATAAGATGAATGATTCCTTATGCTAAAAGTGTGGAATGTAGCATGGTGGAGATTGTCTTAAAGGGACTAGAAAATTTTTTTTAAGTGTGGAAAAGAAGGTCATCGAGCAGCTGAGTGTCAATGTAATGGAAAAAGGTTTACTAATGATGTGAATAAAGAAAAGACTGCAGAGAACGCACCACCAACACTTCAATGCTTCAAGTGCAAGGAAATGGGGCATTATGCTAATAAATTCCCTAATCCAAGGGTTAGTGATGATCGACATGAGCAACCACTTAAGGAAAAGGACAAAGGGAAGTCACATGCGATCACTATTGGCGATGTTGAATATGACAACGATGTGGTGGAATGATTAAGTGTTTATTTAATGGGATTTAAAAATAATTTTGTAAATAGTATCATGATATATTGGAATATTAATGTATTGGTCTAATGTGGTTTTCAATAATTTTATGGTACCGGTAACCATGGAATGTGATTGAAATATTTTTCGAAAAAAGATGATATGCGCATAATGATAGGAAAATGAGAAAATGAAATGTTTGACAGTATTCATGAGCTCATTATTGATATAAGGAAATAGTTATATCATGGTTCGAGGTTTTGGTATGTGAAAAGAGTTATATTTTGACAGCACTCATGTTTTCACTACGATTCAATGGGTATTATTTTTTCAAGAGAATACATGATTAAGGCCTTCGAATGTTTGGAATGTGGCCAACATGATATATGGGGGATAAATGATGGTATTCACATGCTTGGTTGATGACATTTCAAGTAATTGTTTTCTTTATACTATGATATTGGACATATGTATTTTGGGTAAGCCTAAAGATTGGAATGAATTATGTTGGACATAAGTTAGTCTTGTTTAAGGCTATATTTTTTTCCTGATATTATTTATAATGTAGTTTTAGAAAAATGAAAAACATGCAGGATGGGCGACAGCCCATTGCATCGGACATGGCTGTGGGAATCGAACCCACAACAGAAGTGCGACTGGCCTTTATCACCTACCACTAGCCTACAGGAAGTCCCTGGTTAGTAGACACTGGTTTTATTTTATTAAGCGGTATAATATATGAAGTATAAGATCATTTTTGGAATCATATACGATTAACCTCAACATAGATGGACTTATGTATAATTGATAACATTTGATAACCTTTTGTTGGAAACAAATGGAATGACACATCATTCTATAACATGATCTGTTAACACTTCACGAATAACAAATTCAACTTCATTTCATTAAGAGATGAAGTGGAAATTGTTCAAAGCACGAACACCAGTGAGATTGTACCAAAATAAAGTAAGTATTTATTCTAATTCAAATTCTTCAACTTTAGGGAAATCCTCTTGAAAACCAAAAATGATGTCCAAGTGCCCTTATATCTGATGAATCAGATGGTACCCTAGATCATCACAAATTTATGGCTTTGTGATTGTTGGATTTTTCATAGCCATGTTCTCTACCACTCTCCATCAGAACATGATGGTTAGATTTCTCTTCCATATCCATATTTTCACCTATGTTATCATATGTGTAAACCTAGTGATTATTTAATTTGGGCGACCATTACGTTTCATACTTTAGTTTTGAAAGCTATGTTTTGGTATTTCATTTTACGATGTTTGTTTCAATGAAATAAACTTTCAAGTAGAAAACCATGTATAACCCCTACGAATTTGTAGGGAGAAATTCATTTTAAGGGGGGTAGAATGTAACATCCCAAAATTTTATGATAAGTATTCATTTTAATTTATTTGATGTCAAGTGTTTTATGCTACAATAAGATTATCTTGTGCTATACGCCACACTGTATTAGCATGAAATATACGAAACACTATTCTTAGATTATGTTACACACAATTTCAAGTTCGTTTTATAATAGTCATTCTACGCAACATTAAGTGTATATATATATATATTCAATGTATAAATGAAATATGGTTGGATTCTATTATACGAAACAACGAAGGATTCTTGCACAACACGCAACCCGGACTTGGCTTGTATTACACACAATCGTGACTTTCCTCGATAGCGTGTGTTGTACGCAATACCGAGTTTTACTAAACAACGATATAATATTATAATATTATTATGAACAAGCTGTTATGAATAGTATTAACTAAATTTTTAATTTTATAACATTATTATTCATCTTACGCATTTTCTAGAACATGGTATAAGAACAAAATAATTTTTTCGGGTAAAATAAGTATTTTTAAAAAAATGCAGTTTTGCGGCCTTTTGATTGCGCACCCACTTTATATCTAGTTTTTGACACGTTTATAAGTTCAATTTTACAAAATAAAATTATTATTTGGAATCAGGATATAAAATTTTACCTTGGATAATTTTTTCATATTATTCTGATAACTTTCATATTTTAATGAATAGTAAAAACACGCTATATTTTAATTTAAATCAACTTTTTTCATCATAAAAACTTATGTGGTTAAATTATAATATTGAAGGGTTTTAAATTATAAATAGAATTGTTTTTACCATTTAATATTATGTATGACATTAGCCTTGATTTTACATTGAATTCGTAGGTTAAATAAATTCAATCTTTGGCAATGTTTTAACTTTTAAAACCCGTTTGCTTAACAACGAGATTAATTTTAAATTAATTACTGCAACTTTTGTGTTTTGAATTTTGAAAAGTGGATTCCATATTTGAAATCAGTGGGTCCAAATTATTCTAATAGGTTAAGTTTAATTTTTTTTGATATTATGAATAGTAACTATGGTAATTTTTATTTAATACGGTTAAAGGTAAGTAGGGTAATTCAAGGTTAAAAGAATATTATAATAATTCAAAATTACATTGAAACTTGTCCCATCCTTATGAGATGAGTAGTGGCCGACCATGGGCATCCTTGGGTCGATTTTGGGACCCCATGGAGCCACTTATGAAAGACAATGACACATTAGATTAATTAATTTAATGTAAAGACAAAATTAGAATTAACAAAAATATTTTGGTAATTAATTTTTATAAGGGGATATATAAATTATATATTGGACTATAAATATTCATTGGAAAGGTAAAAATATTTCCTACATGTTGGTATTTGTTTTATAATTTTTAGACATCAGATAAATTAAATTATTAATGACACAATAATGATGTAGTATTTACCTCATTAATAAATGATTTAAATAAATAAGATTAAAATGATTAAAATATCATCCAAAACCTGTCCAATTCATATTGGATGATTTTATTTATAATATTAGTCATCTTATCGTGGAAATTAATGTGTTTTGGACCCCTTTAAACCGAAGATAATTTTATAATAAAATAATGTTTTCACACATTCCTAAAGAGCCCCTCCACTCCATTATAAAAGGAGACCACTTATATGCAATTACTCACACCTCTCGAGCCTTTTGGATCTTAAAAACTCTGACCAAATAAGCTCCCTACATCCCTCTCCTCTCCCGTAAATCCTTACATTAGGAAGAAGACTCTCCAAGAAGTCCTTTTGGTTCAAACTGAAAGAAGTTACCAAAATTAAAGGTAACAGTTTTTCTTAAGTTGTTTTCTTTTATTCTACTTCTCCAACACATAAAATCTTTTTAATCCTTTAATTTGTGACAAAAAAAGTATCCTAAAAATACTAGGATGTTTTAATGAGAAGTATTCGAACTAAACTTACACATACCTCCATCTAATTGATGAAGAACATAATGTTTCTGTGATGGCAAACTAACGCCTCACGAAACGATGATTGTTCGATTTTCTCTTACCACCTCTCATGGTTGCCATTATGATGGCACAATATTTATATATAATATATATTATGTTTATGATTTCCTTATGCTTCTTTACTTCCCAATTATATCAATCCTTTACGGTTTCCATAGTCGGTAAATACGATAATCTCATTTGAGGAAGTGCGGACTACCGCCCCCTCAAGGTGATGTGATTCGTTAATACCTTATGTGGGATGTATAAAGGATGTGGTTAATGATATTATATATTATATTATACTGGAATTATAATTAACTATGTATAATTATGTTTTAATTCCATTAAAATAATAAATATAAATGAAAGTAGCGTTCATGCGTACGTACGGCTAACCGTCTCCATGAACGGTGTGTTTCATTTCTTACCTCCATATGTTATGTACTATTATAAATGCTTGTATATGCTAGATATATAATGAATGTATATGATATATAAATCATGATTTACATTTTTGAAGTAAGTAAATCAGGATATAAGTAATAATAACATCAAGAACAACAAGTCCAAACACGTACGATAAATAAGATGCTTTTACCCAAAACGCTACTTTAACATTAATTTACAAAAGAATGGGTAATATAAAGTCATAAGTGAACCATATATGATATCATAACAATGAATATGATTCTTTAATATGTCAATGACATTATTTAAATCATTATATAGGAGGTTCAGATACGTACGAAGCATATCATACCTAAGGTAAGGGATAATTATTCCAATCTCATTCTTATCCGATATTGTTTACTCGTAAGTATTTACTGGGGGTTATGTCTATTATCCATGTCCATATGATCTCTAAATGTTTTCATAAATTTTTTAATTTCCTTCCATGTATGTTTAAGACATTTTTACCTTTTTCTTACTTTTACCACATCATATGGAAGGAATCATTCTTTTGTTTACCATACGAGGTACTTTTTGACTTTTCCGAAAAAAGTACGAGAAGAATGTTTTTTAATGTATACGGCATGAAAGGATTTTTACGGTTTTATAAAGCCTTATTTTCATGAAGCTTCCTCCAAAATATTTCATGACTATTTTCAGCAAAATCATTTTCTTTTAAAATTTCATGATGTTTTGTGAAAAGAAATTGATTTTGAAGAAGAAAGGATATTTTCCTCAAGAATTCATTTCAAGTGTTTTATCAAAACCATTTTCTATATAAGATGAAATTATTTCATATGTGTATGTTTAAATTATAATGTCTCTATGATTTACATGGTTTCAATTTTCTTATGATGAAATATCCATTTGTTTTATATAGATTATGTGATGATGGGATGATGTTTATGAAAACCATTTTATTCATTGGGTTATGATTAATGTTTTAAGTTTATTTTGTGGAAAAAGTAATAATGATTTAACTATGTGATGGGTGGGACCTATATCTCCCTCAAATTCATTGGGTAGAGATTTATATCTCATGATATAGACATGGCTGGAACGGCAAGTTAAACCGGTTCAGTAATATAGGACTGGAACAAGGAGTGAACTCGATTCAGAAAGGGACTTTGTCCACTAAGATGGTCTTGGCAGTAATTCCTTGGCTACTATGAAAATCATATCATGTTCTTTATGGTTTCCACAATTACACGTCTTATTCCCATGCTATTTTATCATTCTTAATGTTTCTTTATGATCTATTCCTTACGTACTTCCATGTTTTATGACATTGCTCATGCTTTTGATGTTTAAACATTATGTTCATGTTTTTAAGTTCAAATGTATATGGCATGTTTTATTTTATCCATGCTTACCCTTACTGAGCATTTGAGATCACCCTTCTTATGTTTTCTTTTCCCCAGGATATAAAGAAATGTTTTAGGTAAAAAAAAAAGGGAAGATCTTAATGGTAGATGTTGAAGATCTTTCACTGCGATTAGAAGATTACGTTCCGAGTTTCCAAAGACACTAAACTATTACGGTCCTTGTGTGTCTGTTTTCGTTATTTATTAAGTATTCCGCAAAAGTATTGTAATGTGTAGGTACGTCAAGCTTTGGGTCTCTATAGTTGGTATCAGAGGAAAGGGTTAGTCAACCTTTGGAAACTAGAATGCGAAAAAATTAGTGAAATCCCTAGAGATATTTCTAAGGTATTTCTAGGGATGACTGTAAGGATTAGTATACGTATAGGTTATAGTCATATAATTATGGTAACGATCTTATAATTAAACCTAAGATGTTATATATTGAAGGCACTCCCCCTTTATTATGTTGTTTTCCCTAGCATGATTATTGCCTCTCACACTATTCTTTTTGGGTTTTAGACGATGGATGGATCCCGAACGAACCGTGTTTATCAATGCAATGGACAATGCAATGATTGTCCTCCTAAACAATAAAATGTTATGGGAGATGGGGTGCAAAATCTTATTGCTATACTTACACAAGCTATGAATCATTCTGGACTTCCAAATGTGTAGAGAAAGGAACAATATTCTGTTGAGTCCATCATGAGGTAACGTCCACCTTCTTTCAGTGGGCCTTCTGATCCACTTGTTGCTGAACAATGGATCGGTACCACTGAAAAGATATTTTCAGATCATCAATGTTCTGAACATGATAAAGTCATCTTAGCAGTATATCGTTTGGAAGGTGAAGCTGATCAATGGTGGAATCTTATCAAGAATACGAGGCTAAGAGATGAAATTGAGTCCATGGAATGGGATGAGTTCAAGAACTTATTTTTCAATAAGTACTTCCCTCTTATTCTTTGAACAAAGATGGAGAAGAAGTTTCTTGAACTAAAGCAAAATGATGATGAATCTGTTGGTATATACAAAGAGAATTTTACAAGGCTTGCGAGGTGTGCATCTAAATTTATCATCCAACCTGAAAGAAAAGTTGATCGACTATTCAGTGGATTAAAACCAAATCTTCGAAGGTCATTACCTATAAGAGACTTCAGTAGCTATGAAGAAATTGTGTGTTGTGATATTATGGTAGAAATGGAAGTTGGTGGTACATATCCATTTCATGGTTTTGACAAGAAACGAAAGATGGAGTTCATGGAGAAATCTCAGAATAATGGTGAAAAGAACATGAATGTTTCCTTATGCTCAAAGTGTGGAAGGAAGCATGGTGGAGATTGTCTTAAAGGGACTAGAAAATGTTTTAAGTGTGGAAAATATGGTCATCAAGCAGCTGAGTGTCGAAGTAATGGAAAAAGGGTTTCTAATGATGTGAATAAAGAAAAGACTGCAGAGAACGCACCACCAACACTTCAATGCTTCAAGTGCAAGGAAATTGGGCATTATTCTAATAAATTCCCTAATCCAAGGGTTAGTGATGTTCGACATGAGAAACCACACAAGGAAAAGGACAAAGGGAATTCACATGCGATCACTATTGGTGATGTTGAATATGACAACAATGTGGTGGAATGATTAAGTGTTTATGTAATGGGGTTCCAAAATAATGTTTCATATAGTATCATAGAATATTGGAATATTTATGTATTGGTCTATTGTGGTTTTCAATAATTTTATGGTACAGGTAACCATGGAAAGTGATTGAGATATTTTTGGAAAAAGATGATATGCACATAATGAAGGGAAAACGAGAAAATGAAATGTTTGACAGTATTCATGAGCTCATGACTGATATAAAGAAATAGTTATATCATGGTTCGAGGTTTTGGTATGTGAAAAGAGTTAAATTTTTACAGCAGTCATGTTTTCACTATGATTCAATGGGTATTCTTTTTTCAAGAGAATACATGATTAAGGCCTTCAAATGTTTGGAATGTGACCAACATGATATATGGGGGATAAATGATGGTTTTAATTTATTAAGCGGTATGATATATGAAGTATAAGATCATTTTTGGAATCATATACGATTAACCTCAACATAGATGGACTTACGTATATTTGATAAAATTTTCTAACCTTTTGCTTGAAACAAATGGAATGACACGTCATTCTATCACATGATCTGTTAAAACTTCACGAATAACAAATTCAACTTCATTTCTTTAAGAGATGAAGTGGAAATTGTTCAAAGCATGAAAAACAGTGAGATTGTACCAAATTAAAGTAATTATTTATTCTAATTCAAATTCTTCAACTTTAGGGAAATGATCTTGAAAACCAAAAATGTTGTCCAAGTGCCCTTATATCTAATGAATCAGATGGTACCCTAGATCATCACAAATTTATGGCTTTGTGATTGTTGGCTTTTTCATAGCCATGTTCTCTACCACTCTCCATCAGAACATGATGGTCAGATTTCTCTTCCATATCCTTATTTTCACCTATGTTCTCATATGTGGAAACCCAGTGATTAGTTAATTTGGGTGACCGTTACGTTTCATACTATAGTTTTTAAAGCTAAGTTTTGGTATTTCATTTTACGATGTGGGTTGAAATTAAAGAAACTTTCAAGTAGAAAACCATGTATAACCCTGATGAATTTCGAGGGAGAAATTTAGTTTAAGGGGTGTAGAATGTAACAACCCGATATTTTATTATAAGTATTCTTTTTAATTTATTTGATGTCATGTGTTTTATGCTACAACAATATTATCTTATGCTATACGCCACACAGTATTAGCTTGAAGTATACGCACCACTATTCTTAGATTGTGTTACACACAATTTCATGTTCATTTTATAATAGTCATTCTACACAACATTAAGTGTATATATATATATATATATTCAATTTATAAATTAAATATGGTTGGATTCTTTTATACAAAACAACGAAGGATTCTTTCACAACACGCAACCCTGACTTGGCTTTCAGTACACCCAATCGCGACCTTCCTCGATAGCGTGTGTTGTACGCAATACCGAGTTTTACTAAACAACGATATATTATTATAATATTATTATGAACTAGCCTTTATTAACAGTATTAACTAAATTTTGAATTTTATAACATTATTATTCATCTTACACATACTCTAGAACATGGTATAAGAACAAAATAAATTTTTTGGGTAAAATAAGTATTTTTCAAAAAAATACAGTTTTGCCGCCTTTTGATTGTGCACCCTCTTTAAATATAGTTTTTGACATGTTTATAAGTTAAATTTTACAAAATAAAATTATTATTTAGATTTAGGATATAAAATTTTACCTTGGATAATTTGTTCATATTATTCTCATAACTTTCGTATTTTAATGAATAGTAAAAACAAGCTATATTTTAATTAAAAACAACTTTTTCATCGTAATAACTTATGTGGTTAAATTATAATATTGAATGGTTTTAAAGTATAAATAGAATATATTTTTACCATTTAATATAATGTATGTCATTGGCCTAGATTTTACATTGAATTCGTCGGTTAAATAAAATCAATCTTTGGCAATGTTTTAACTTTTAAAACCCGTTTGCTTAACAACGAGATTAATTTTAAATTAATTACTGCAACTTCTATGATTTGAATTTTGAAAAATGGATTCCATATTTGGAATCAGTGGGTCCAAATTATGTTAATAGGTTACTTTTAATTTTTTTTTGATAATATGAATAGTAACTACGGTAATTTTTATTTACTGCGGTTAAAGGTAAATAGGGTAATTCAAGGTTAAACGAATATTATAATAATTTAAAATTACCTTGAAACTTGTCATAAACTTATTGGATGAGTAGTGGCCGACCTTGGGCATCCTTGGGTCGATTTTAGGACCCCATGGAGCCACATATGAAAGACAATGACACATTAGATTAATTAATTTAATGTAAAGACAAAATTGGTATTAACAAATATTGTTTAGTAATTAATTTTTATAAGGGGCTATATAAATTATATATTGGACTATAAATATTCATTGTAAAGATACAAAGATTTCCTACATGGTGGTAATTTTAATTTATAATTTTTAGACATCAGATAAATTAAATTATTTATGACACAATAATGATGCAGTATTTACATCATTAATAAATGAATTAAATAAATAAGATTAAAATGATTAAAATATCTTCCAAAACCTGTCCAATTAATATTGGATGATTTTATTTCTAATATGAGTCATATTATCTTCCTCATTAATGTGTTTTGGACCTCTTGAAACCGAAGATAAGTTTATATTAAAATAATGTTTTCACACTTTCCTAAAGAGCCCCTCCACTCCCTTATAAAAGGAGACCACTTCTATGAAATTCCTCACACCTATAAAGCTTTTTGGTTCGTCAAAACTCTGCCAAAATAAGCTCCCTACATCCCTCTCCTACCACATAAATCCATTCATTAGGCAGAATACTCTCCAAGAAGTCCTTTTGGTTCAAACCAAAGGAAGTTACCAAAATTAAAGGTAACAGTTTCTCTTAAGTTGTTTTCTTTTTATTCTACATCTCCAACCCTTAAAATCATTTTAATACTTTATTTTGTGACAACAACTGTATCCTAAAAATACTAGGATGTTGTTATGAGATGGATTATAACTACACTTACACACACCTCTATCTAATGGATGAAGAACATAATGTTTCTGTGATGGAAAACTAACACCTCACAAAACGATGATTGTTCGATTTTCTCCTACCGCCTCTCATGGTGGCCATTGTGATGGCACAGTATTTATATATAATATATATTATGTTTATGATTTCCTTATTCTTATTTACTTCCCAATTATATCAAGCCTTTATGGTTTCCATAGTCGGTAAATACGATAATCTCATTTGAGGAAGTGCGGACTACCGCCCCCACAAAGTGATGTGATTCGTTAATACCTTATGTGGGGTGTATAAAGGATTTGTTTAATGATATTATATATGATATTATACTGGAATTATAATATAACTATGTATCGTTATGTTTTAATTCCATTAAAATAATAAATAGAAATCAAAGTAGCGTTCATGCGTACGTACGGCTTACCATCTCCATGATCGGTGCATTTCATTTCTTACCTCCATATGTTATGTACTATTATATATGCTTGTATATGATGGATATATAATGAATTTATATGATATATAAATCATGATTTAAATTTTGGAATTAATTAAATCATGATATAAGTAATAATAACATCAAGAACAACAAGTCCAAACACGTACGATAAATAAGATGATTTTACCCAAAACGCTACTTTAACATTAATTTACAAAAGAATAAGTAATATAAAGTCATAAGTAAACCATATAAGATATCATAACAATGAATATGATTCTGTAATCAGTCAATGACATTATTTAAATCATTATACATGAGGTTCGGATACATACGAAGCATATCAGACCTAAGGTAAAGGATAATTATTCCAATCTCATTCTTATCCGAGATTGTTTACTCGTAAGTATTTACTAGGGGTTATGTTTATTATCCATGTTCATATGCTCTCAAAATGTTTTTATAAAATTTTTACTTTCCTTCCAAGTATTTTTAAGACATTTTTACCATTTTATTACTTTTACTACATCGTATGGAAGGAATCTTTCTTTTGTTTACCATTCGAGGTACTTTTTGACTTTTCTGACAAAAGTACGGGAAGAATGTTTTTTTAACGTATAGGGAATGAAAGGATTTTTACGGTTTTATAAAGCCTTATTTTCATGATGCTTACTCCAAAATATTTCATGACTATTTTCAAAAAAATCATTTTCTTTTAAAATTTCATGATGTTTTGTGAATAGAAATTGATTTTGAAGAAGAAAGGATATTTTCCTCAAGAATTCATTTCAAGTGTTTTATCAAAACCATTTTCTATCTAATATGACATTATATCATATGTGTATGTTTCAAGTATAATGTCTCTATGATTTAAATGGTTTCAATTTTCTTATGATGAAATATCTATTTGTTTTATATGGATTATGTGATGATGGGATGATGTTTATGAAACCCATTTTATTATTTGGGTTATGATGAATGTTTTAAGTTTATTTTGTGGAAAAAGTAAGAATGATTTAACTATGAGATGGGTGGGACCTATTTCTCCCTCCAATGCATTGGGTAAAGGTTTATATCTCATGATATAGACATGGGTGGAACGGCAAGTTAAACCGGTTCAGTAATACAGGACTGGAACGAGGAGTGAACTCGATTCAGAATGGGACTTTGTCCACTAAGATGGTCTTGGCAGCAATTCCTTGGCTACTATGGAAATCATATCATGTGCTTAATGGTTTCAATAATTACATGTTTTATTCCCATACTATTTTATCATTATTATTGTTTCTTTATGATCTATGCCTTACGTACTTCCATGTTTTATGACATTGCTCAAGATTTTGATGTTTAAACATTATGTTCATGTTTTTAAGTTCAAATGTATATGGCATGTTTTATTTTATCCATGCTTACCCTTACTGAGAATTTGATCTCACCCTTTTTATGTTTTCTTTTCCCCAGGATATAAAGAAATGTTTTAGGGAAGAAAAAAAAGGGAAGATCGTAATGGGAGATGTTGAAGATCTTTCACCAGGATTAGAAGATTACGTTCCGAGTTTCCTAAGACACTAAACTATTACGGTCCTTGTGTGTCTATTTTTGTTATGTATTAAGTATTCCAAAAAATTAATGTAATGTACAGGTACGTCAAGCTTTGGGTCTCTACAATATGTAAAAGATACTATCATCAAATGATGGATGTTATGTTTTTCTTCATATGATGGAATCACATAGTTATCCAAATCAGTTCATTGATCATAGGATGTCCCCCGAAAATGTTATATAGATTATGTGACATCTCTCAATCATTTCAAATTGAGAGAAATACACCCTTGAAATTGTAAAAAGGACCACATTGTTAACATGATTAGTCTATTGATCATATGAATGTCCCCAGACATGTTTGATAGATCATTAAAGATCCCCCATACATGTCATCCTTGTTTGTATGGAATATATAGACATATTTCCTTGAACCATGTGATGGATCACACTATTAAAATGACCCCTATGAAAAATAAATGATACACCATTAATCATCATCATCTATCTAAGACTATTATAGGATGGTGAATAAAAAAATAAAACTTTAATTGTCTTATAATAATGAATGAATATGTTACATATCAATCCACCTTGACATAAATCCCTCTTAATTTTATAATACTATAGCTCGTAGGAAAAAAAATATATATGAGTATTCAATAAATTCTATTATATTAGTGAATGGAAGGTGGGTTCATACATGGGTCTTAACCTCAATGTATTCCTCCTAAAGAGATATTATATATTCAAATATCTATATAAATAATATTAAAGGGAATTAATTATTTTTTATTCACCCATAATGGGGTAGGGAATAATTGAACTTCAAGGAATCTGATTCCATTTATAAATAGGTTATGCAGGTTATCTAATTAAGGCCCACGTTTTGTAATATATTTTCCTTGATACATCATAAATAATATTAATGAGAAAATTTTGTGTAATCCGTAATCAAAAATCATAACATCCATATTTTATAATATGCACATAAAATCAATCATATTTTTTCATGAAATGTGTCAAATATTATATTATCTCTTATTTATCACATCATGTTAGACTGAATTGGTATTAGAGACTGTCCATGATTGTACATATAGCATGATATGGATACCCCAAATATGGTTCTCCTTTTTTAGGTAAGTCTGACTACATATCTTCCCCCCAGAAAAGGACATAGTCTAGATGAGGCAACTCTTGGCTACCTTATATTAATATGTTTCAATAAAACCTCTATCATTACTTGTTTTAGAATTAATACACCCATAAAATTAAACTACAAGGACACTAATTCCTATTATAAAAAATATAGTATGCCCCCCTAAGTCTAAAGTGAAGGATTTGGTGTCCTAGGTTCAATAGTTTGTACTTTGGTTATATTTATATTTGATGATTTTATTATTAATAATATATCTCATTATATATTATTCAGTGTTATACATGTTTTTAATATAATAATTTTTTATATTTTCTTCCCCGTTGATAAGAATTTATCAAACACCCTCTTTTATGAGAACCTTTAAGTTCCATGATGAAATTATTAAATAATGTGCTATGTTTAGATAACATTCGATGATGGGGCATATAAAATGTCACCGTCAAATATGAGTACTCATAAAATAATGAGGATTCATATCACTAATTTTTCACTTGGTATTCCCCAAGATGGGACATTGTGTGAGTAGACCCAAAATTAGGAATTTTTCTTGTTTTGGTGTCATCCAATATTCCAATATTTGAGTGTCTTAACTGGTTCCTATATATTAAAATTATTTTTAATAAATTTTAAAACTCATGAACATAGATTTATGTCATAAACCTTGATGGTCTAGTTTATTATAAAGATCTATATGTTGGGTATGTCACGAGTAACATGTTATTAATGAATAACTTAATTAAGGATTTTTCCCTTACCTCTTTTTGGAATCTGATTTTTTAGCCCATTGATTGGAATTGAACTATTAAATTAAAGTCAATGGATGTGGTGTAGAAACATATTGATTTTAGATAGTTAAACAATGGTGTATCACGCATATTAGTTGATGGTGATGATTTATTATATTCTTGATGAGATATTGTGACAAAAATGATTATACTAAACATTGATATTTTGTATGGGGTTATAGGTGTTTAAATATTATTCTCTTTCTCTTGTGTTGCATAACCCATTACTAAATGGTCTTCTTGGACTTTAGGAAATCCCAATGATTTAGTATGACATAAAATACTACAGGTTCACATTCTAATTGATTCTTTTGATATCAATTAATTATATTTAAATTTATTTAAATGAATAATTTTATTCAATTTTGATTGCTTGTTGTTATTTGAATGGTAATCAATAATTATTTGAACATAATTTAAAAATATATTTGAATACGATAATATGTATTCACTGGATGTTGAATAGTATATTTATTAATGAAAAAAAATATATTTTTTCATGTATTCAATAAATGTGGATGTTTTCAAATTGACCATGATGGAATCTGATAATAAATATTATTTTAAAAGACAATAAAATAATATTTTTATTGTGCATGATAAATAATTTAATTAAAATATTTTTTATAATAACAATAATAATAATAATATTATTATTATTTTGGAATGGGGAATAATATTGATTATTATAATATTTAAGGGTCGATCGTAATTAAATAATATTTTAACATGAACCCTATAGCTATAAATATGTCTTTATTTCTATTGTGTAATGTTAATTAAGAACTATAGAATCACTGTATTCCGTAGATTTATCTCTTGAATTCATATATCTCTCTCCCCCTCATGAACAATGAATACAATATGGAAGTATGTGTGATCAACATGAATAACACATGAAAATTTCTTCACATCACCAGCTATTGTATATCAATTGGCATTTCCCAAATATCAATGGAAGAAGTGTGGATAACCACTAGAAATATTCTACACTTATATAATCATATTACAAAAAATTTAATCTATAAAATGGTTTTTGAATGATCAACATAAAAAAATTATGAAATGATCTGAAGACATGGTAACTCATTTCATCACATCAAAATAAATTAAATTATAAATTTAACATGTAGTGATCCTATAATGGTTTCTAGGAAATTTTATTTGAAATAAATATTAAATTTATCACTAAACATTGTCACTTATGATGTTCCTATAAACATCAAGTGTTATAAGAATTATCAATTTCAAAATTTTAATTAT
This sequence comes from Viscum album, assembly GCA_963277665.1. Lineage (NCBI taxonomy): Eukaryota > Viridiplantae > Streptophyta > Magnoliopsida > Santalales > Viscaceae > Viscum > Viscum album. Next base: position 885,734 of record CAUJRU010000001.1, read on the forward strand.
TTATTTGACTACTGTATTTTGGGTATTTAAAATTTATGATTCATTTCATTTTTTAATTCATTCTTGATCCATCATCAATATATATTCTTAATTTTCTTCATTTATCACATAAATTACAAATACATATTTATGATTATTTATTTTAACATATAAATATCTCATATTTATGTTTCATGAGTCATGGATGGATAATATAGGAGTACACAGTACGAACTCCTTTTCTATAATATTTGAATACTTTTTCATCAAAAAAGGACTCCCAGATAGATTTGTATTTCATGTGTAATATGTTCACACTATGTTCAATGAACACACTATGTATATTCTTTCCATATAGGAACATGACTTTTCTGGAGTACCCTATGTGTATTTTCATAATACTCCATGTAGTGCACATGTTTTAAATATGGAAAACATGGAGTCAAATAGTGTTGTGTAATTAAAAGTCCATGATTATTTCGTTCATAAGCGTATAGTCTTAAAATAATTTAAGAATATGTACATGTGTTGTATCCTCTATATACATAATGTACTTCATAATTGTTCACAAGAAGTAGATCTCAAGTCCCTATGCATGTACAATGGATATACAGTGAAGACTAGTAGATGTCATGTAGTTGGATTGTACATGATGTATACTTTAACTACATACATGGAAATATTAGATTAATTAATTACTCCTTATACATTATCTACTAGAGTTTCATGGGTCATTGAGTTGAAAATTCACAACATTATTTTTTGTTTTATATTATATTAAATTTTTAATTAGTTCCACGAAATATTTGTTTTTATTAATAATTTATTTTTATTTTATAATAAATACACAGTTCATTAAATTGTACAGTCCACATAATTTTTATGTTTTCTTTGGTTCATTATGTTGTTATTAAAGACTATGAAAGTACGACACCAACTATGTACATAATATGATGTATGAGTTCATTTTTTATAATTAAACCATATCGAGTATTTCAAAAAGTTGATCTCTATGTTTCATACAAGAACAAAGTTTTAAACTATATTATTGAGTTCTAAATAAAATAAAAAAAATATTATCAAATTACTAAAAAGATATTAATTAATGTATGATTGCATGAAATAAGATAAAATGAATTAATTGAATATTATGAAATTAATATGATTAATTCATGCACCATTTATATTATAAAAATAAATAAAAATAAATGATAGATATTTATATTAAAATTGTAATAATTGAATGATAATGGATGATCATGAGTTTAACCAAGATCATTGTATGTGTTTTCATAATTTTATTTTATTTTTCCCATGGTTTTAAAATTATTTATTATTAAAAAGAAAAATATCTCTTGAGTCATCCCTACCTCCATTATTTTGTAGGACCTGTCTGCCTTAGGAGATTTATGTTATTCCCCCATTAACCAGTCATTTGGTTCCCCTCACCAGAGTGTGTATTATATATAATTATAATAAATGGAGTATCCAACATTTTGTGTAGGTGGTTCCAGACATAACAATTATGATGCCTACTCAGGTGATAAACATGTGGATAAGGGGAATGATTCAATGCAAGCCAAGCATAGCATAAGTATTTATTCCCCTAAGAGTATGTTTTATTTATTATCTTGTCAACAAATCTATAATTAGATAATATCATGATCAATTTTTTTATTTATTTAGTTATATCTTATTATTTTTATATGTTATTGTCACGACCCGTCCTTGGGGCCCGTGTTGTGACTACCCCAAGCCCGCCTTCCATGGGCTAGGGGCTGGCGAAGAGCACCAAAGGCGTAAATCCCATTAAAAAGGAAGAAATTGCCTTTACAAAATGAATTCACATAAAAACAGAGTACAAGAAGATTCTACACTAAGTAAAGCAGTATAACAAATGTGCTGAAAGTACAAGGGGCCTGAAATACATGCCCAAAAGAAAGGTACAGATACAACAAAAAGTAAAGTACAACTCAAATTGAAATAGATGAAAGGTGACAAGCAACTCCTGGATCATCCTCCGGGTTCCTACACGAAGGCTAGGTACATATGTCCTCCTCAGCACTCCAAGTCTGTCCGTCTCCTCCGGGTACCGACTCGTCATAAAATCCACCTCCGGGCACCGACTCGTTGTGAGATCCACCTCCGGGTACCATCTAGCTCTACAAGCCTCAACCACGATCAGTGATGTCCGTCGTCTACAACCAACACAATGAGGTGCGGGAAATGCCCATGCAGGGGTGTGTATACGGTACTCAGTAGGGACCCCGAGACCCTCAAGGTCTCACTAAATCCAACAAGTATAATAAAAAAGAAAGTTCTCAATAGATAACCCTTACTTAGGTATAAGCCCATACTTATACCTAAGTTACCAAGTAACCCATCTTAGCCACGAGGTATCACACATATATGAAGTTGACAGATAACCACTACTTAGGTATATGACCATACATATACGTATGTTATCTAGTAACCCATCTCAATCATGAGGAAAACACAAGGTCACTGACTAAGCTCAAACCAAGATTTTCACTATCGAAACCGTAACTGCTAAAGAGATCCATCTATGACGAGTACAGTGATCATGTCACGTCTCTTAGGTAATGCTCACTAACCTAAGACTGCTGACGTACTCCTCCTGTCGAGTACCGCGGGTCTGCCACCTCACAAAGTAGTGCTCCTCCGCCATGGGTCTGCCACCTGACACAGTAGTGCTCCCCCTCATAGCATGTAGACTTAATCCTCTTATCGAGTACCGTGGGTATTCCACCTCACTATGTAGTGCTCCTCCGCCATGGGTCTACCACCTCACAAAGTAGTGCTCCCCACTGGGCTATGCAAGTCACTTCGAATCAAATCTGACAAGCATTCAACAGGTTTAAGCCAGCTACAAGGTCACTGTACTCCGTATGCTCACCTCTGGGAGGATCCACTCCACGAGCCATTGATTGATACTCCATGTATCACAAAGTCCCACTAAGAAGTATCAGAAAGGACAACCTCGTCACAGGGGTCTTAACACAATAGACGACGCGTCAATCAGATGCCCGGTCTATGAGTTATTAGCCCCTTCGTCCAAGGGGCCCGGTTTGTTTCGTGTACGAACCAACCCGACCATATCTCAACTGTACCTTGAACTCACATAGGGTATACTCATAGGGACCGTTTCTCAACGTGATCACCAACACCGCGGACGGTTCTTCAAATGGTCATCCGGTCCGAAAGTTATCGACTTTTCCGTTCCTGGGGCCCGGTTGGATTTCGGGTAAAATCCAACCTGGCCATATTCCATCTATGTCCAAACCTCAGGTTATGTATCACAAAATATTTTTCTCGCCTAAAGGAATCCATAAAAGTCTATTTCACATCAATCGGACATCCGAAGCTCAGGTTATAAGCATTTACGCTCCGAGGTCCCGGTTGGTTTTGGGTTCGAACCAACCCGGATGTATACAAAGTTCTCAGAAACCTTTAGTGTAATATACCGAAACAACCGTATCGATCCAAGGATCCTAACACAACTGACGGTACGTCGATTGGAGGCCTGTAGCTTATGTTATGGGCGCTTGAACAAAACTGCCTGAGAATAGGGGGTTCAGGCCCGGTCCGACCCGGCGCATACCCCATGGGTTGGCCCATTAGGGCGCGGCCTGGCCAGGCGCTGGTGCTCCGGTTCGCTCGGCCCGCCCTGGTCTGACCGGGGGAGGGCGTTGGTGGCCAGCTAGCACGGCATTTATGCCGCGCCCCTCTGCTTCCAGAATGGCTAAGTCGTTCCGGTTTGATCCGCCACTGCAGCTCAGCTGCAACGGTTCTGTTCCGGCGGCGCACCGCCATCGCCGATTGCCAGTGCCGACGCCACTTTCGGCGGACCATCGGACGCGCTCTGGTGGTCCTTTTTTCCCGCCGTCTTCACTAGCATTCCTCCTGGGTCTCGATCTTCCCTATAGAGGCTTCTAATTTCCAATGCGGTCATTTTTCTTTGTCGCCGTCAATTCACAAATCAACAACAATCTGCGTAGGGTGGTCGGTCTATTTTTGTTCATCCCGTGCCCTTCGCGTTAGGCATTATCAACAATCCAAGATTAAACAGGGTTTATAAAGATCAATCTATCAATTTTTATTTAAATTAAAATTGAATCAAATCATTCCACGATCTCTTAAATAAATTTGATACATACCAAAATTTCCAACTCACAATTAAAACATTCGCGGATCAACATGATAATAAGTTGATCCACGTTATTTGTTTTCTTTAGAAGGAAAGAAACAAGGGAATAAAACCATACTTAATAAAAAACCCTACCTCGTGTCGTTCGTCGTTTGTTGACGATATCGCGAGAGGGTGGACGTCGGCTCGTCGACGTCGTCACAAGGGAGGAGATGAAGATTACGATGGTCATTGGAGTTCGTCGTTTCCTCAAAGGCCTTCGATCCGGCTCGAACATTGTTCGTTGGAGATCCGACGGATGGATAATTGTTCTTCTTCGAGGGAGGGAGTCATTCTTCGCGGGAGGATGATGTCCTTTACGAAGGAGGAACTCCCGTCTTTCTTCATACAAAGGCTCTCCTAAAATTCTCCCGAAATATTTTCCAAGAAAATATTTCATTAAGCCTCATTCTTTTAAAAGATCATCATGCCATTCAAAAAGTCAAGAGGTGTAACAAGGATAATTAATAAGGTTATTAAATCCCCTTAGTTGGATTATTATGTTTGGGAGGTGGAGAGGATCCTCTTTAAGAAGGGAAGATTCCATGAAATTAACAAGGGAGGATTTAAGAGGTCCAGGGGAGTTATGGGGAGGTGAGGAGTTATGGGTTATGTGTGGGTCCCACTCTATCTCCACCTTTTTTGGATTAAAAACCACATTCCTTATATAAAATTTTTACACAACATATTTTATCTATTTTATTCTAAATCCCCCATTTATTAAATCGCAACCCGCACAAAACGCAACTACAAAAAAGTTCCCCCTAAGAAATTATTGATGTTGCGAGTTCATCAGTGTCCTCAGATTTTAATTCCGAGCACCATTTCAAAAGATAGGAAAACCCGCTCGTTCGTTAAATTAACGTACCTGAGCTAAATGTCGGAAATTGATTCCAGGCACACCGGGCCTTAGAATCAGGTGCCGTCAGAAACCACAGACTTGTAAAATTACATAGAAATTAATAAAAAAAATTCCTTCAAATTTTCAGGTCTTTACATTACATCCACATCAGGGATTTACGTCCTCGTAAAGCTATAACACACTAAGAAAAAAAAAGTGGTACTGAGCACGTATCTGAGCCCTTTTCTCTCATGTGCTCTCCTGGAGGTTCTCGAGCTACCAGTGAAGCGCACCTAAGAAATTGACCATCCACGTAAGGCCCGCTCTTGTCGATCCTCGATCTCCACTGGAAACTCTATGCATGTCGCCATGTCATCGACGTCCAACTACCTAGGGTCGATGATGTGTGAATGATCATGCACGTAACTCCTCAGCTGAGGTACGTGGATGATATAATGCACACAGTGAAACTGAGGTGAAAAGGTCAAGCTGTAACCACCTCTCCTACCCTACTGAGGACCTATAAAGGTCCGTTGAACCTCGGAGATAACTTGATGCCTCGGCCATTTCTCCGTAAACTTCGTCGAGGTGAGACCCATATAAGGACGTTGTTGCCATCATCGAACTCTAGAGGTCTCCATTTCCTTATTAGAACTGAAACTCAAAACTCCTACTGCCACGAGGGTAAGGTTGACTGACTCAGGAGTGATCGACCACACCCTCCTGTGTAGGTATTATCTTGTGCTGCCTAGGGTTTCTTTTTCGCCGACCACGGAAAACCCATCCCAACATTGTAGATAAAACACAACCATTTTTCCTAATACATTCAATATGGGTATGAACTATGGATCCAATCCATACTCAGACCAACGTTGTATGGCCTCGATGCTGCCACCAAGAGATTCTAACCAAAACTCTCTCCTCGAGGGTCAGATCACACTGTCGGTGTAAGTGTGATTATCGAGTCTCCTCCCAGAGGTATCTCCATACATGAGGGTCAAGTCTACGGATTAATAGAAGCTCCGGGTCTGGGACAAGATTCGTGGAAGGAAGGAATGATTCGTATCAACGTCTGTTGCTTCGGTAGCTAGTAGTGGACACAGACTGTCCCTTTAATGATTCATAGAGCCATTGGGTCACACTCCTTGACCGCATGCAGCTACTCTTAGATATGCCTCCACGTCTGCTGCTCTGTAGACTGATCTATCCTTATCACTTCTTCATCATGAATCATTTTACACGCCTGAGTCTCTAAGACAGGCGCTAGTTTCCTGTTTCTTACCGCACTGTGCAGTCTTCATCCACTCCTGGATGATCTGCACCTTCTCCACCTATGATCTGTAAGATCTACTATGATTTCTACTTTTCCAAGAGTAGAAACTTGGTCTCATCCACTGGATGGATGATACCCATTTCCTAATACAGTCAATCCTAACATGAATGATACATTAATTCCATGGAAAAAGTCACAAGGCCTCGACGTTACTACAAAGAGATCCAACCGTCACTCTCATCTCCAAGGGTCGAGTCACACTATATGCATCAATGTGAGGTCACTGGGTCTCCTCTATTAGAAATCCTGAAAGTGAGGGTCAAGTCAACAGTTTTAACTGGGACCTCTCAGTATCAACCAAACAAATGGATAGGAATGTAAACATCACATATATAAGTGTCTTTTATTACTGCATATCAATGTACAAAGACACAAATGCAACAACAACATGGAACTAGAAGTACAAAGAATAAAATGAGTCCACTAGTTCCGCTCCTGTCCACCTGCTTCCGAAGCTCTACTGCCCTGCCCACCGCTCAGTTGTTGCTCAAGCACCTGCCGCTGCTTCTTTATCAATGGCTCCTCCAATGTCTACGAATCACCTCTACGGGGATTCGGACAGTCACGTGCCATGTGACCCTTCTTTCCGCATTCATAACACTTCCTGATCCTCGTATGACTGGCTCTATTTTGTGTGCCTCACACAACCAAACCTGTATCCCGCGGTCGCCCATCTGTTGGTCTAGTAATCTTGGACCCTTGCATCATCTGTCTACTGCCTACAGATGACTCGGCTACTGATGGAAAATCAGGCGTCAATGGCAGCAGTTCCTGAACATGGTCGGGGTGTAGAGTCACTGGTATAAACTCCACCCCGAAGAAGGTCTCGAAGTCTCCCCATGTGAAGGTTATCTCATCGCAAAACTAGAGCATCCGGCTCCACCACCTTCCAGATGCTGCCTGAAGGAGGCCGGTAGCAAAGATCACCATGAAGTCCGCTGGTGTACCCACTATCCTGAAGACTCTCACCATAGCCTCCAGCCAATCCTCAGCCGCCTGTGGGTCCATCTCTCCCCAGAACATCGGTGACCTCTAGTGCTGGAACGCGTGCAGCGCGCTCAAGTGGCGTGCATCGCCTGCTGCTGGGGAAAGTGGCATCAATGGCCCAATGAATGTTAGTATCGATGGTGCCTCCACTGATGCATCAACTGAAAGAGGGCCATGTACTGAAGCCTCGTTGCTCGCCAGGCTGTCAGTACACACATCCCTCTGGGCTCTAGCTGTTCGTCCATGGAAAGGCATCCTGAAAGAATCATACGTGACACGGTTAAAAGATAATACCTAGTGAGATGAACTGGTTTGAGATGTTATAAGGGGTAATCATTTGAAGAAACCCACGCAATTAGTGTTCTCATGTACAAAGTCGGATATCAGAAGTCATGGTCCTGGTGTATGGATACGTCGGCCGCCCGCACCAACCCTGGACTTTCTGAAGTAAAGACCACACTTAACACCCTTAACACCATTTCTTCACAGAAAAGAAATACCAGAGTTATAAGTTCTGTGGTAGAACTGACTCTAATGATTCCAATTTGTCACGAACCATCCTCGGTGCCCGTGCCGTGACTACCCCAAGCCCGCCTTCCATATGCCAGAGGCTGGAAACTAGCACCAAAGGCATAAATTCCAATAAAAGGGAAGGCATTGCCTTTACGAAACGAAAGCACACACAAACAGAGTACAAGCAGAAGCGACACTATGTAAAGTAGTATAACAAACATGCTGAAGGTACATGGGGCTGGAAATACAAGCCTAAAATAAAGGTACAACTACAACAGAAAGTTAAGTACAACTCAAAGGACTACAACTAAAAGGTGACAAGTAGCTCCTAGATCATCCTCCGGGTTCCTAGCTGAAGGGTAGGTACATATTTCCTCCTCATCACTCCACGTCCGTCTATCTCCTAAGGGTACCTACTCGTCATAAAATCCACCTCCGGGTACCGACTCGTCGCGAGATCCACCTCCGGGTGTTGTCCAGCTATACAAGCCTCAACCACGATCAGTGATGTCCGTCGTATACAACCAACACAACGCGGTGCGGGCAAGGCCTGTGCAGGGGTGAGCATACGATACTTAGTAGGGACCCCGAGACCCTCAACGTCTCACTAAATTCAACAAGGATAATCACAAAGAATGTTCTCAACATATAACCCTTACATAGGTATAAGCCCATACATATTCCTAAGTTACCAAGTAACCCATCTCAGCCATGAGGTATCACACAGAAATGAATTCGATTGATAACCACTACTTAGGTATATCCCATACATATATGTAAGTTATCTAGTAACCCATCTCAATCATGTGGAAAACAAAAGGTCACTGACTCAGCTCAAACCATGATTTTCACTACCGAAACCCTAACAGCTGAAGTGCTCCGTCTCTGATGAGTATTGTGATCCTTTCACGACTCCGAGGTACTTCTCACTAACATAAGACTGTTGAGGCACTCCTCCTGTTGAGTACTGCGGGTCTCCCACCTCACAAAGTATTGCTCCTCTGCCATGGATCTGCCACGTCACACAATAGTGCTCCCCCTCATAGCCTGTAGTGGTACATCTCCTATCGAGTACCGCGGGTCTGCCACCTCACAAAGTAGTTCTCTTCCGCGATGGGTATGCCACCTCACAAAGATGTTCTCCCAACTGGGCTATGCATGTCACTCCGAATCAAATCGGACAAGCCGTCAACAGGGCTCAACCAGCTACAATGTCACCTTACTCCTTATGCTCGCCTCCAGGAGGATCCGGTCCACGATCCATTAGTTGATACTCCAAGTATCACAATGACCCACGAAGAAGTATCACAAAGTACTCCCGCGTCACATGGGTCTTAACGCAATAGACGACGCGTCAATCGGACGCCCGATCTGTGAGTTATTAGGCCTTTTGTCCTAGGGGCCCGGTTGGATTCATGTACGAACCAACCCAACCGTATCTCAATAGTACCCCGAACTCACATAGGGTATACTCATAGGGACCGTTTCTCAATGTGATCATCAATGCCACTGACAGTTCATCAAACGGACATCTGGTCCGAATGTTATCGGCTTTTCCGTTCTAGGAACCCGGTTGGATTTCGGATACAATCCAACCCATCCATCTTCCAACAGCATCCAAACCTCAGGTAAAGTACGCCAAAAGTTATTTCTCACTGAAAGGAATCCAAAAAAGTCGACGGCATGTCAATCGGACGTCCGTAGCTCAAGTTATAAGCGTTTCCGATCCGAGGGCCCGGTTGGTTTCAGGTTCGAACCAACCCGGCCATACCCAAAGGTCTCTGAAACCTTGAGTGTAATATATAGAAACAACCGTATCGATCCAATGATCCCATCGCAAGTGAAGGTGCATCGATCGGAGGTCCGTATCCCATGTTATGGGTGTTTGAACGAAACTGCCCGAGAATAGGGGGTTCGGGCCCGGTCCGACCCAACCCGATACCCATTGGGTCGGCTCTGAATTGGGTCGGCCTAACCCAAGTCCGTGTTTGGCCAAGCTGGTGCGGCCTAACCCGGCGCTGGCCGTCCAGTTCACTCAGCCCGTCCTAGTCCGACAGGGGGGGCGTTGCTGGCCAGCAGGCGCGACATTTAAGCCGCGCCCCTCTGCTTCCAGAACGGCTAAACCGTTATGGTTTGATCCGCCACCGCGGATCAACCGTGGAGGTTCTGTTTTGGCGACACGCCGCTGCTACCAGTCTCCAGTGCTGCTGCCGCTTTCCTCGGACCATCGGACGCGCTCCGGTGGTCCGTTTTGCCCACCGTCTTCGCCAGCGGTCCTCCCGGGACCCAATCTTCACTACGGAGGCTTCTAATTTCCTTTGCGGTCCTGTTTCATTGTCCCCATCTATTCACACATCAACAACAATATTTGGAGGCTGTTCGGGCCATGTTTGTTCGTCCCACGCCCTCCGCATTAGGCGTTATCAATAAATGAAGATTAAACAGGGTTTATAAAGAGAAAACAATCAAATTTTATTTAAATAAAAATTGAATCAAATCATTCCAAAATCCCTTAAATAAATTTGAAGCATACCAAAATTCTAACCTCATAATTAAAACATACGTGGATCAACTTGATAATAAGTTGATCCACCTTCTTTGTTTTTTTAGAAAGAAATAATCAAGGGAATAAAACCATACCTAATTAAAAAACCCTACCTAGTGTCATTTGTCGTTTGTTGATGATATCATGAGAGGGTGGATGTCAGCTCGTCGACGTCGTCGCAAGGGAGGAGATGAAGATGACGTTGGTTGTTGGCGTTCGTCGTTTCCTCAGAGGTCTTCGATCCAGATCGAACGTCATTCTTTGGAGATCCGACGGATGGAGAACCATTCTTCGTCGAGGGACGGAGTCGGTCTTCGTGGGAGGATTAAATTCTTCACGAAGGAGGAACTCCCGTATTTCTTCACAGAAAGGCTCTACTAAAATTCTCCCAAAATATTTTCCAAGAAAATTTTTCATTAAGCCTCATTATTTTAAATGATCATTATGCCATTCAAAGAGTCAAGATGTGTGACAAGGATAATTAATAAGGGTTTTAAGTCTGCTTAGTTAGCTTATTACGTTCGGGAGGTGGAGAGGCTCCTCTTTAAGAAGGGAAGTTTCTATGAAATTAAGAAGGGTGGATTTAAGAGGTCAAGGGGTGTTATGGGGAGGTGAGGAGTTAGGGGTTCATGTGGGTACCACTCTAACTCCCACTTTTTAGGATTAAAAACCATATTCCTTATATAAAATTTGTACACAACAAATTTTCTCTATTTTATTCTAATTCCCCCATTTATTAAACCTCAACCCGCACAAAACACGACTACGAAAAAGGTCCCCCTGAGCAATTATCGGCGTTGTGAGTTCATCAGAGTCCTCAGATTTCAATTCTGAGCACCGGATCAAAAGATAGAAAAACATGCTTGTTCGTTCACTGAACGTACCTGATCCAAACTTCGTAATTTGATTCCATGCACACCGGGCCTTGGAATCAAGTTCCGTCAGAAACCACACACTCCTAAAATTCCAAAGAAATTAAGAAAAAAAAATCCTTGAAATTTCCGAGTCTTTATAGTTATGGATAAAATACCACATGAACATAAATAATTTAATTAATAAGAAAAGATATAATATAAAAAAAATTAAATCTCCTTAAATGTTCTATCCAATATTGTTTATTAATTATTTAAAATACACTTAATATTTACATGACATGTAAAGGATAAATTAAATTTATTCATAATAATTATGAATCCCTTAAAAAATTATTATGTCTCTATGTTTTCCATTATCTAAATTAAAATAAATCCATAGATAAAGTGTCTACATGGAAAAATTTGGGGGAATTTATAATTATTGATTGATATTAAACTAATATTTTGGGTTCAATTGACTGAATTTATTTTGAATTGGATGGCCAAAGTCTATTTGATATAAATTTAGAGCCATGTGTTGTGGAATTCCATGTTCATATTTATTGATTGCAGAGTCCACTCAAAATATTAAGAAACTATAATCCCTCTGTTGGAAGGGACCATACATAAATACCATCTAATAGTTTTGATGGAAATTTTCTAGATATTATGTAAGGGAAATATTGGTCCTTGGAAGTAGAGTTTCAATGAAAATATAAATTAAAATTTCAATAGCGATGGCTATTGAGACTTGATAAAATAGTGTGTTATTTAATAAAATATATTATTATTATTTCTCACATAATTTTCAATCAATAAATTTACCAATAGTCAGCTCTTCTAAAAATTATAAATAAATGGAATACTCGTCATCCACACTATCCTGATTATGAATATAAGAGAGATACCATATAATAACTGGTATTAACTTCTAGGAGTGTTTAATGAACCCTCAGGTTCATCACCACAATGATCAAAATTCATATGTGATGGTGATCTGGATGCCTAATCCAACAACAATGAGCTGAGTGGTGAATATTAACATGTATAAGGAAAATTTTTGAGAGATACAATCAATTTTTTATGATTGGCGTTGTCATGTATGTCTAGTAAAATCATTAAATCTTATGAAAACATGCATTATTATTACATGATCTAGAATCTACATGGTCTATATTTAGAGAGAACAAGATAGTAATAATTTGAGATCTCCAAGTCACATGTTCACTGCATTATTAGTGAGGTGCACCATCTACACCACACATAGTGATACTAATTACAAATAGTGTGTGACTAGAGGTTCTGCGTTTTAAACTCCCTATTTTACTATGAACCACTATCATTCATGCACCACTCCCTCATAAATTTTATAGAATTGTTTCTAATTTTATAAAGAACATTAATCTGAAGTATCTCCCAAATCTGTTCGTTCCTCATCACCATTTTCATATGAAGACAAAGGAGAAAAATATTTTTTGTAATTATAGGGAATAATAAAAGGGAAATATAAGATAAATATGGAGAAGTATTATTTATTCCCTTCCAATTAGATAAATATGTCAGTCATGTATGGGATAAGGATGATGTTTTTTCATATATGGAAAGAAGGGTCAGTATACAAAAAAAATGAACCCAACCTAAGAAGAAAGGTAAATCTTCAACATTATTTGGTATCAAGTGAAATTTATTTATTTCAAAATAATATCATATTAGAAACATCTAGTGGTTCTTACCTATGTATTCAACTATAGGGAGGTCAAAGATTCAGAATAATTGACCTAGGTGTGCAAGAACTACCAGCAGACAACAGAGTTATATTGGTCGTTGTGGTGATCGGTGACTGCCATATTATGTTTCCAACATAAATTATATTGTTTTTAAAACGTAGTTATTATGTTCCATTAGTTACCAATATGATTATTTATATATCCATACATGATAATGATGGATTTTGTTTTCAAATTTTTTAATAAATATTGATTTTATAGCATTTTTTATTGTCTGAAACATATAAAAAGGGTGTTGATGTGCTGTAAAACATAAAAAATGTATTAGAAGTAGATAATGAAACTAATTTAAATGACCCATAAAACACCCAACTTTGGAATCACCATATTGGTTATTTAAATGAAAAAAATTCAGTAATTTTTACCAAGATGGATATTTTGATTCATTACAAAAAAAAAGTAATTTTTGAATGTAATGCTTTATTACAACATAGAATGACCAATGCCCCATTTATTTATAATGTTGAAAGGGACAATAATGTTCTTAAATTAGTTTATAACAATGTTTATGGACCATTTCCTATTGATGAAAGTGGAGGGTATCATACATCCTAACTTTTATTTAGGACTCTCTTTGATATGTATATGTATATTTAATGATGTTTAAGTTGGATTCATTTAAATAATTAATGGAATGCATGAATGGAATTGAGAACCATAATGGTAATAATTTTCAGAAACACCTATTTGATAGTGGTTGATAATATCACAAACAAGAATCCATTGATTATATAACGGTGTTTGGGATCTTATCTAAACTCCCTCCTCCTTATACACATGAATGGAATGGTGAATGTAAATGGAGGAACCAATCCATCTTAGACATGGTGGGATCATTGATTATTCAGGAGAGTCTTCCAATATTTAATTAGGAATACACATTACAAAAAACATCATATATACTAAAATGAATACCACTAATGTTATAATTGATATTCCATTAAATTTGTTTATTGTAAAGAATCCCATGTTTTCATACATACATGTGTTGGGATGTTATTTTTTTGTTAAGGCCTCTTCATATAACTACATTACACCTTGAGGAAATTTTTTTATATTTATACGATATCCTAACGAAACATAGGGATAATACCTATACAATCCATCAAAAAAAAATTGGTTACTAGAAATACCATTTTTCTATAGTAGGATTGTATTATTAAAAGAGAAATTGGGAACGAGATAATATTTTATGAAGTCCAATATCAAGATAAACAAGAGTTGTAACATGAATCAAATACTCAAATACACATGGAAGAATATGTTCCTAAGATAGAAATATTGTATTTGAGTACAAGAGAGTTTTCAAAAATATAAAAGTTTTGTTTTCTTGTTTTTGACCATGGTGACTCATTATTAATTGATAATAATGATCCTATAAACTACTAGGAATTACTAAGTGGAAATGTTGTTTCTATGTGGAATTTATCAATGAATTATGAAATGGATTCCATATTCCAAAAACAATGTATGGATTTTGGTTGACCCTCCATTATAGGTATATACCATTTGTTATACATGGGTATTCAAGAAGAAACTGGACATGGATGGACAAGTCAGTACATATAAGGGACTACTGGTTGAAAATGGGTTTAAATAGGGTCAAGGAATTAACTACGATAAATTTTTTTCACCAGTTCCAATGTTGAAATCAATTAAAAGTATATTTTCCAACATTTTCTTACATGAATATTATATTAATAAAATGTATGTCACAAAACCTTATTTAATGTGAAACCTCTAGAATACCACTATATGACACAACCCTGATTTTCTTCTCACTCCAAAGGATGTAAACTAGATATAAAAATTGTAACAATCAAATTATTGATTAAAGAACTAATCTAGGTAATGGGATGAATCCATGACATAATTTGGTTTCATATTGAATGAATGGGACCCTTGTGTATAAAATATTTTACTGGGAGTGTTATTGATTTCTTAATATTATATTTTGATCAAATATTACATAAATGAAACAATATACTAGACATATAACCTGTTAAGGAATAGTTGAATAAATGCTTCTCCATGAAGGACATTGGTGTGGTAGCATATATTATTGGAATCATTATCCATTATTATATACCCATTAGGTTTAACACCCTTTGTAAAATTACATATATTGAAAATATAGTGGAGAGGATGAGTATGGAATAATCCAACAAGAGATTCATTCTAGTGGCACATTGAATTATACATTAAAATAAAATATGTCCTCAAACACATGAGGAATGAAAAATAATGGAAATAACTCCATATGCATTGGTGATTGGGATATTTATATATGATATACTATTTTATTGGCTAGATTTTACATACACAATAAGTGCAATACACATATATCAAGAAAACTCAGTTGACCGACATTTTATATAAGTCAATATTTTCCTTAGGTACATGAGTCACACATAAGATATGTTTGTATTCTATAGTGGAGATGATGATCTCTTCCCCAGTGGATATGTATATTTGAGTTTCCAAATACATAACGATGATATAAATTTTAAAATGGGATGCATATTCAATTTTAATGGAGATTCTCTGAGATATAAGATTTCAAAGAAGGTTGTGGTCAAAGATTGTATAGCACATTACATGTATATTTTTTTTGATACAAATAATGATGTAGTACAGATATGAAAAATCATCCAAGAGAATGATGGGTTAATTATATGTAATGATCTTATCACACCCTATTTTGATAATACCATTGTATTTTCCCTTTATAAGGAGCTAATTTCAAATCAATTAAGGAAACATATAGATCTGAAGTATCATCTCTTGAGGGACTTTTATCCTAATGGTGAGGAAATAATGAGTAGTATTTCTAGGTAAGAAAACGTGGAGAACAACTTGAGTAATGCATTGACTTAGTAGAAATATGATTATAAAATGAGTTATAATGGAAATAATGTAAAAGGCATTTAGATCTAATTTAAGTTTCTTCTTTGGATTTGTTTTCCTTGGACCAAATAATTTTTCATTGGTTAGATGTATATTAAATTATTTTATTATTATTAAAATATCATATGACAAAATAAATATTTTTTCATGACATTAAGGTAGTAATGTACTATATTATTTGTTACATTGAAAAGGTTATTGATGTTCCCTGCAAACATTCTTAAATATATTTCAATAGTACGATAAAATTCTATGAATGGGCATATAGAAAGTGAATGTCACTTACAAGAACACATAAGTACATGTGACTTCTTTTCATGATGTTTGAACTTTTTATTTTCCAAAATAAGAGATTATAAGAATAGACCTTCTAAGAGGAATTCCAAATGTTATTTTATTGTAAGATATTCATATCTGCAATTGTGTGTATTAGTCCTTAGAATTTGTGATTATTATTAATTCATGTTACAACTTACACACATAAATTTATTTTTTAAACATCAATGATACAGTAAATGGAAAATTTTGATATGTTCTGTGTTTCATGAGTAAAAATCATATTAATGAGTAATTTGATTAAGGATTTTCCCTCCTATATTTATAGAAACTGACGTCTAAGAACATTGATGGGAATATAACTGTTTCATAAATTTTAATGACGATGGATTAATGACTTGTTAATGTCAGATTGTCAAAGAATGACCTATTGAGAATATAGGTTGATGACAAGGATATGAAACAAATATGATGATATATTTCATCAATGGGAATATATTACACAGCGATTGTTCATTTGTGTCTTTCGACACTATGATGTTATGTTATTTCACTAGTTTTCCTTGAAACATTGATATATGAAAATCATGAGCTTTAGGAACCCCCCCCCCCAAATTCTAAAAATAATGAAACCTATAGGTTCATACAATATTTGATTCTATTGATCAAGAATAAATTATTTTATAATTTAATTATTGGAATAAATTTTATTCTTATGACCCAGAAATAATTTAATTCATGTGTTTTTATTAATAATATTCCCAATTTAATAGATAATTAATTTTTATTAACAATTAATTTATTTAATTGTGTGAGTATATAAAAAATATTTATTCCCTTAATTTTTAATAAAATATTAATATATGAAGTAAAATATTTATTTTGGAATTTGATTAATTTCTAGGAGTTCGAACACACTAATATTGTATCTGGTAATGAATATTAATTTAAAGGAATGTGAAATAATATTATTTATTATGCATGTAAGTGTTCTCTCCATTGAAATATTAATATTTTTATTTTTATTTTTGGGAATGGGGTTTAATATGAATTATTAGGTAATTTAAGGTTGTACATTTAATTAATTAATATTTTAACCTAAATATAATCTCTTTAAATAAGCCATTATGTATATTGTGTTGGGTTAATCAAGAAATAGAATAACATTTCACATAACATATTTCTTACTCAAATTCCAATTTCTCTCACTATATTAAGAACAATAATCAAAAGATAGATTCCATTATGATATACTTATGAGTGATCAACACGAAAGAAGAAATACAATTAATTCAACTTTCTATCATATAGAAATAATTTTTCTTTTATCAGATATCGAAGGATCACGTTTGGGTCATCACTAAACAGATTCTTCACATGA
The DNA here is from genome assembly GCA_963277665.1 of Viscum album. Taxonomy (NCBI): domain Eukaryota; kingdom Viridiplantae; phylum Streptophyta; class Magnoliopsida; order Santalales; family Viscaceae; genus Viscum; species Viscum album. The sequence goes on from CAUJRU010000001.1 coordinate 903,344, forward strand.
ATCCTTATAGTGAAGCAAAAGTAATTTGAAAAATCTTTTTTATATGATCATTATATACAGAGAATGAATAATCCTAATACGTGGAAAATAAAATCATAAAATATAAATAAATAATGTTATAGATTTAAAATTAAAATTTCTAATATTGGGTTCTAAGTTATTTTATTTAAATAAAATTAAATTCCCCACCCACCACAGGTGATTCCACTAAAGTTGATTCTATCATAAATCATCCAATACAATTCATAAATACCATCATCTACTTCCATATTACATATTATTAAACTATATGGAATGGTAAAAAAAATTGTGTGGGGAACTTTCAAGAAGATCGATCCAATATCAGAACTATAATCACCTCCCTAGATGGCAGTAAACCCTAGAGAACCCAATTATATGGCATTAAAGAAACACATTTCACCTTATTTATTTATCAATAATGGGTTATAATATATAAAATATATTATTCATTTATTTTTTTCCATTAATTGGATTCCCTCTTATATGTATAATTATTTAACACTGGATCATTTTTATAGGGTAACCAGCCCAGTATCGGGATTTTAGACTCATTAATGAACACATAAAAAATCAATAAGTTTGTACTGGAGTAAGAAATAATTTCCCAAAAAGGGAATTATTAGAACAACCTATCATCCCCTTGACTAATGTGACTTTATTAGATTCTTTGAAATGAATCTCAAATGAATGTATTACTATTCCAAGAATTCTAATTACTTGTTATGAATGTTGAAGTTTTTGGGTGTTTCTAGAATAAAAATAATGGAACCTGACGTGAAAGGATTGTGAAACATTATTAAACCCCGTAAAATCAACTATAAGGATGTACCTGACATGTTTGGGATGAAATATGGTTTTACCTTTTTTATCATATCATGCACATATAATTTGAAATCTTATTTGAGGCAGGGGATCCCCATCCTCTCTATTTTTTGTGTTAAATGTGTAGGAATTTCAAGATTTTGAATCCCTATTTATTTTATATTATAGATTTTCCAAATATATATAATTATTTTCAAAATCTAAAATTTATGGGGATTGGGAGATGTCACATACTTTAATACATTAATGTTATTGATAATGATATTAGGAATTTTCTTTCCAATATTGAAAACGGCGGCTGTTGGGATCCATAATTGTGTTGTGATTTATGTGTATGTTTGATCCTTATCGTTTTTTTTATTTTCCATATAGTTAATAAAGGGATTAAGAACCTATATATTTATAATAATTTTTTCCAATAGAAATAAGGTTTTAATTATTATACCCCAACTAGACAACGATGTGAAATTTTGAAACACTAGAATTCATTATGAATGAAAGATGTGATGCATTGTGTGGTTGTGTTTGATGTTCAACCATATGATTATTTGTTGTTGTGTTCTATTGGTGACGATAATCATGAATATGAGATGTTTGTGGAAGAGATGTGATGGTGTGTACATGGTTTTTAATGTGGGATATTGTGTTTTGGTGATGGGTGGTTGTTGTGGCATGAGGTCTTTGAGATAGGTAGTTATGTGATGGTATATTCAAGGGATGTGATGTGGTATTTTTTATTTTGTGATGTATAGAGTTGTTTTGTGGTGGTTTTCATGTATCTGGTGATGTGAGGTTTACTTGTAATGATAGGTGCTTCTTTTGGTGATATTGACTAGGAGAAGTAGTGTTAGAATGATTATTGATTCTTGATGGATGATCTGTTCTATAGTGTGATTGCGTTAGTATCCAAATTATCCATGAAATAAATTGTCATGATGAAAATGAAATAAATGGGTTACTAGATGAATATAAATTGGATTTTTTTCTTGGTTAATTGGATAAAATATTTTAAAGATAAATAAATTGGTGGTTTAAATGTGAAATTAAATAGATTTTACATAGGAGTTGTATATGCTCTCTAAATATAAAAATGTTGATACCTATAATTTAAATTTGTTATTTGTGTGGGGTTTGCAGTGCTTGTGTGGTGTATTTTATTTAGTGGAGTAAAAGGATGAGTTAGTTGATGTTTGGTGCAGTGATGATGTGGTGTTGTAGGCTATTTCAATTGACGTGAGCCTATAGATGGGGTATTCTTTACTATGTTAAAATTATGTATTATTTACTATATATATACAATCTCACCAAAGTTGTATGACATTACTAATGCCTAATTATTTTTGGTTCAAGGTGTTTTCTCAACATCTAGGATGGGGGAGATACATATGGATACATACCACAAATTTCATGATATTTTTTATACATATAAGATGGTGTTGGAGATTACTTATAAGTGATGGACCATTTGTTTTATGTAGAAATGTGATGCAATGAGGATGTGATGTGATTCATTATGTGGTGGGAGGCAAGCATAGTAGGAGAAGGTTATGAGGATGATGTCCTCCATGAATGTGATACCCTTTTACCCTGATTATGTGAGGAAAAGTGATTTGATGAACATGGTGTCTTCATGTGAGATATGTAAAGCTGTGGTGATGGATGATACAAGAACATTATGCCAGACTATGTGAGGGTGTGATAGGAATGGATATATATAGACCCAAGTCAGATATTTTACGTGATGTGATATGTTTGAAATTGATGGGAGGAGAATATGTTCAATGATGGGGAGTGATTGAATTAAATCATTGTGAAATATGTAAATGGGTGCCTCATTATGTCTTCATTATATATATTATATATTTTATTTGTGATTTTTGTGAATGGTCCATGGTGTTGTTTTTGTGGGTCATATAACATATTTCGGTTCATGCTGCCTCTTATGTATGTTCACTAGAGAATGAGTATGAATTTTTATCTTGTGAATTTGTGACCATGAGTACGATACTAATATGTATACTTTTATTCTCAAACTATGTATATAATGTTTATTTCTGATTTCCACCTGGATGTTGGAGACCTATTTGGACTTTGTTAGCTTCAATTTTGCAGCATCAATTGGGTCACTACAGTTGAACAATTCCTTTAGAAATTTACATTAGATACATTTATCTACATCTTCTAAAATTGAATATACATTGTGGGATGGTTTGTGGTTTGTTTTTTTATATTATAAACACGAGTTCATTTGTTGTTTGATATCATGTAACTTGGTCATGTATTAATATATTTAAATTCCTTATATTTGTGATATTTTTATACCCTTGGTGCCTATCACTGACGTAGTTCCTACTTGAATCAAGGATCGAGGGGTTTATTATGTATCTCCTTTCATTTCTATCCAATGAGGGTTACCTATATGAGGGATGGGATCATGTAAGAGTGGTATTAATTTTTTTTGATATATAAGGTGGATTTTGGTGTTTTTCACTAAGAGGGTTTCATGTGTTGGTAGGTAAATAATTATAATTGATTTTTGTGAATGAAATGGGCTAGAGAGACTGGTTTTAATAGTATATGTTAAGGCATCAATGAACTTGTGCATGAACTCTAAGTTTGTTGAATTTATAGGTAAGGTGGACCTTTTTCATGACAGAGACCTTGAACAGGTATATGAATCACGTTTTTCTGTCTACATTACTAATTTGTGGATATTGGAAATGTTAAAATGAATTTATTCAATAAATCGATGAAAAAATTCAACACTATCGAAATATTAATGACTCCTTTTCATTACAAGAATGTTTCTATGATTTAGTCTATGATTGTCTTAGGAAGATGAGGATTAGAAGGCTTGTTTGGTTGATTATCATAAAATTGATCCAATGGAAGGGGATAAGGTCCATCATAGAGAATTGTGTGACTCCAAAAAATATATTCCAGGGTAGTGTAATGGGATAATATCAGATATGGAGATGATATAGTTGATGAAGGATCATTAGATATATTATTGTTTGATTTTTTATCAAGATATGTACAATATTTCCTTGCAATTTAGTCAGTTGAGGGGATCTAGTCGTTATTTGTGGGCACTATATCTCAGTGAGAAAAAGGTGGTAGATGTTATGGGGCTAGACATTCTAAATTAGTTCTATTCTGAATCCCATTCATTGCAAAAATGAAATATATGTCACATGAGATTCTCAATCATTAGTAGGGGATCCTAAGAGTACGGGAGATTAGGATCATGTTTATAGAACTATTTCTTTTTCTTGGGATTTCATTCCCAATGAGGATACCAAATCATGTTATATAGTGGAGCTGTTTCACCCAGTGATCAGATATACGGTCAGCCTATTTATTCATTTTAACTACCTAGGGGTTAAAATTATATAATATTATATCAAGTAGATTCACTAATTGGGAATTGACCATTGGAATAATGGATATTAGGGTTCACAGAGGAGAAGGGTTTTGGATAGTGGTTCATTGGCATTCAAGCACTTTGGGTTTTGATCAGGGGGAGTTGAACGTAGGAACTCCCTCTTCGAAAATCATGGGCATGTGGTTTTTATGTTTCTAGTGGAGGTTCCAATTTTCATTCTATGTATGTGGATTATATAGAAACTATTATGTTTAATTTATGATTGATCATAAATGTGTTCTTCATATTGGTTTTTAGTACCCTTTTCAAATGTAGTGTAAAATATCTATGATATAGTTTCAGTGATAAGGATAACCATATCATGTTCAAAATCTATGAGCAGATGGAGTTGGATGATTGTAACTTATTTTAGTACCATTTTGTGGGGACCTAAGTAAGATCCAGGTCACATAGAACAAAAAACATAGAGTTATAGGAGATGTTTTTGGTCTTATGCATGCATTTGTAGGAGAATCCCTAGTCTTTCCAGATGTTGTTAGTGCTGCAATCATTTTATCATCTACCAATGTTTTTGATTTGTATAATTCAGGAGCCTCTATCTCTTTTTTAAATGCTAGTTTTTTTTTCATTCCTTGTGACTTAATGTATAGGATTGTGTTTCCCCAATAGCTCTCTATGTCTATTTGAGGTCATGAAACATTCATTGAGGTGCAATGGGGATATAAGTTGATTATAGGACAGCAATAGTAAGTGGGATATAGATTATTATTTTATTCCAATATCCAAAACATTAGAGGAGCTATATTCTTGTTTAAATTTTTGTTTAAATTCCATTAAAATGATAAATAATGTGTTTTATGGGAATATGAGGTTACTTGGTAGTGTCATGGGGGTTCGCGTTGAAAAGTAGGGAGTAGATGGTCATCCCATGTAGGTTTATGGATGGTGTGCAGTTAGCATAATGGTGATAAATAACTGTGTAGGGGTTTGGTGTCACAGATAAAATCATGTTCATTGACCTTTCATGGTTTGGAAACTAATAGGGATTATTTAAAAAACCTTGCAACAAAGCTCCCCCTTGGACAGATGTTGTCAAACTAGCACCACATGATTTTTCAACCTATGAGCGAGTCCCATGGAGACCATGAAATTTGGCCACAACATATACAGAGAGAGCCACATGATTGATGCATGGTTTGGTTGACCATGTGGGAAAATCATGCACCCTATAAAATGGCGAAAATTTTCATTTTCGCCCCTTAGAATTTTTATTTAGTTACCTTATTTTCACCCATATTTCAATCTATTGTATCTAGGTGATGAAAACATCCCAATTATACTTCCCTAGGGTCATTATCATTTGATTATTGGTCATTTGGAGTGTACATAGGTTTGAATAAAAGATCCATGTGATTTTAACACCATCCTTTCCTATATTTTATGTATGGGCCCTTGTATATTCTCTCTTCTTATATAGAATCCACTAAAACCTATTTTCAAGTGGATTATTTGTTAGTGATTTGAGAGTTTTTTGAGTTCAAATCGTGGGATTAGATTATGTGATCTTTCATCTATGAACTTTAGTTTAGAGTTCTATAATTTATATCACATTGTATTGAAGAAAAAATTTATGTTCATGTGTTTGTGTTGTGGTACCTTCATATTGTACATGTTGTTTCCTTGACAGGAAATGATAATTGGGTTAATTTAATGATGAAATGAACTTGTCATAATCCTTGTGGGATCTTTTGAGGTTAAATTGTCTGTGATAATGGCCTCCCATGGGGTGTGTCACTCCGTAGAACATGTAATTGGTATGTTAAATGAGGGATATATATATTTATCAAATGAAGCTAATTATAAATTTTCTTATATATTTATTACGTGATAAGGGTGTGTTTGGCCTAAGACGGATGTTTAAAAATTTTTATAGAACATAAATGGTAATTCAATTAAATTTTAAGATGAAAGCACATGTGAATATGTGGAATGTGTTGGTTATTTTACAAAGGTTCTACTCCCATGGGTTGGGCTAAAATGAGGCTCTAGTTCTCACCCTCAAATATCATGGGTTAGGGTTTCATACATACGCTCAATGCCATTATAAAATTTACATGGTATGATTACCTTGAATGAGGCTCTGATGTGTGTTTATATATATTTTTTTGGTGAAATGAAATTCCCTATGATATAGGGAACTCGACTCCACTTATTCATAGTTTAGATGACCGACTTGTGCCAAATCATGTTTGATGAATATGGTTAACACATGGAACGAATGGCAGAAGTGGCTAATGTAAAACATATTAATTGATGAATCCTAGTTTCTATTTTGTTCGTTTCTTTTTACCATTCTTATACATACACTATTTATACTGGATATTTTTAGAACATCATTGGTAGAGGAATACTAATTTTCACCCACACACTACTCGGACAACCATTAGGTACCTAAGTATACTTCATGGTTGCAGTTCAAGACAAGGGAATGACCATAAGATTTACTTTTTATTTGGAACATAGGGATATTCATGGATAAAGGAACCATACTTGCTATCAAGACCCATTTTTGGTATTCTACGACTTGTCTTTTATTTGGGTTTGTCCTTTACACTTGGAACTATAAGGCATGACAATACATACTTTCTCTTTGTTGTGTTCATGTACCATGTTTTGGGAATTGAATTTTTTATTCATGTTGATTGTTTATAATTATTCCTATATTTTATGTTTTATTTGATGTGAAATACTTTGATAAAGATGGTATAGTCTCTACACGTGTCTCATTTGTCCATTGATTATATTTGGTAGCCTCTCAAATAAGGGGAGACATTCCTAAGGCCATGTCGCACACATGGTCGGGAAATATTTTAGTGCCTTCTAGGGTCGGGAGGTTATAATGTGGTATCAGAGAGGTTTTTATTTCCATATTTCTTAGTATTTGGGAGTGTTAAATAGGATATTAGGATGTTTTAATCCTTGTAAATGATATCATGGATGGGGATTCTAAACCATTGTACTGGGAAAAACAAAATTACCCAAGGTGGGATTGTTGTTCTTAATGTTCATTGTTATAGTTAATTGTTATTTCACCTTGGGTGATGCACTTGATTACTGATGTTATTGTTTTATGGTATTTTTCATAGAGAAAAATATGGAATGAGGTTGTTCATACATGCATAATGTTATAAACATAGGGATATATGTCACATTATTCATGTTAGGAACACATGGGAAAAATTGTTGTTGTCGGGTATGGGAATTGGAAAGTCATATTGATACTATTTTTATTTTAATGAAAAAGAGTCTAATAATGATTTTATAATGGTATGAAGAATTGCAAATGTTGATAATTGTATATAAATGGTTACAAGTGAGAACTTTTTATCTATCTAATGAACTAAAGGATGATTAATGAGAAAGTGTTAGTATGGTGTATAATGAGAATATGAAATGTGAATGTTCATTTTTCCTATGTTATCCATGACACATCATATAGATGGTTAAGGGTAGTGATATAGATGTGATCATGTTTTTTTAGATATTGTATATAAAGTTAGTTTTTAATGTCTAGTAGTGATTCTTTTTTGGTGTAAACTTTGGAAACCTTATGTCATGTGTCTTGAGACATGTGTTTGGGATTATTGATAGACTACACCATGATGACGCCTAATGTTTAGGAGACATTAGGATTCCACCAAAAATGACCCCCAGTATTTTGGAAATAACCACATTGGTTTTGTGTAAAATATGGGAAGGATAGATCTATGATAAATTTCCTCATTTTAGGATGATAAGGGATGGAGACCTAGGGTGGGATATGCTAAGTTTGTTTCACCTGATAAGAGAGTTTCAGGTGCTACACCCAAAACATTTTCTAGAGAGGGTGGACCCATGGTAGGTATGTTATGAATAGAGTGTAAGAACTCGGTTATTATTTTTGAGGTACGGATTTCTTCTTTTCACTTTTCCTTAAGTGTTTTTAAGAAAATAAAGAAAATGGGGGAAAATCCTAAATTTTGGGACTACACGCCATGTACTTTTCCACACGCCATGTACTTTGGCCATGTTGGATGAGTACACAGGGTGTGTAGCCATGCCAGTGATGAAGGGTGTAAAAAACTTACTACAGAACGTGTAGTGGGTATTTGTATGCCATGTAGTCAGTCGGTAGCTAAATAGTAAGGTGGTGGAAGCAGCCACCACCTGAGCAGAAGTACATGCTGTGTACTCAGGTTTCACACATTGTGTACTCATGTCGACAGATGAACAGTGCCACGTTGGCGAGAAGCCGCCGAAGGAATAGTTAAAAAATGAAAACTTCACACTGTGTACACAATAGTACATGTTGTGTAGTTTTTTTCACATAAAATGGGCAGTAGCCAACCCTGTTCATAGGATTGTCTTAGAACTGGAGGAAGGAGTCAGGAGAAGAGGTCAGACAATTGAAGATCTGCAGATCGAGTGTCGGGAATCTGTTTTCGCCTCTGATGATCTCCCTGAATCCTCACGGGTGAGTCCTTCACCCTATTGGAATAGTTCTTTTCAATAATTCATTTGAGTGATGTTATTTGAGTTTGAATGGGGTTTTCGTTCACGCCATATCTACATCGTTCTTGGACATTTCACGGACCTTCGTTCGCATATATCGATTATGGGCGTTTAATGTAGGTGGCTTGGTGTTTAATTTCCAGCTGTTCTGCGTTTTGTGTAATTGTTTTGTGCTACGTAACCATGACTGGGTGTCGTGTGGCTGAGGCCTCAGCTGTTTAAATACCTAGAATTGTATAGGTAATTAAATGTGATAATAACCTGCTGTTTGGGATCGCTGCTTGGATCCAGGACCACCAAGGGGGTGCGTTCCTCTATTTAGCCATTTGGCTAGGATACCTGATGGTATGCTAGTGTAATAAAGTTTGTTAATTTTCCTTGAGAGTAATTGTATGTGAATTACTTTTTTATATGTTGGGCATGTCCCGGTTACTTTTTTAGCCCGAGGGAAGTGTCTCCTTTAGCCTGAGGGCAGTGTTTATTTCGGCCTGAGGGCAACTTATTCCGTGCATGTGGGCAATAGACTTTGTGCCTGAGGGCCATACTTCGTATGCCTGAGAGCAATATCTGTTATGCCTGAGGGAATGATTCTAATTACTTGAGGGTAATTGTTTGTGTGTTTGAGGACACTAAATATTTAAATAGAAAATTCACTGTGGTGGTTCTCCTTATATTTAATGATTAAATGAATATTAAAATAGAATGATAACTGGTATAGTTAGTTACTTTTGAATACTGCTTAGTTTATTGCATTTACTTTTGCACCCTATTGTTGTATATTTTACACACAGTTGAGCACATTCCTTTGGTAGGTTCCCACTAGGTTTTATTTCTCACGCCCTATTTGGGTCATGTTTTCTGCCAAAGAAGATTATGTTTCTGCAGGAGTGGATAAGGGAAAGGGTCCCTATACAAGTACATGATAGCTGCTGAAGAGTATGGGAGCATGGGAGCGGGCATATGCTCGCGATGCTACTGGGTGTTTTGTTTTGTTTTGATGTACTCTATTTTGTACTGTAAATTATTGTTGTGTAACATTTTCTGGCTATTTTCATAGAACTTGAGACATGTTGCATCATTATCTATATAACTGTTGGTTATCTTTTTCTGCAGTTGTTTATTTTACATGTGCATGGCTTATTGCTTCCACTGTTGTTGCATTCTATTTATTTTATTCTGTTGCGCTACACATTGAAAAATGAGGGCACAGTTTCCCCACTATCAGACCTGGCCCCTCGCTGCTAGTCGGCAGCCTCTGGCGTTTGGGGAAATGCGCTTGAGGTCATGTGACCAACCAGGTTCGGGGCACCCGTTGAGTGGCACCCGGATCTAGGATGTTACAAAGTGGTATCAAAGGGGTTATTTTCGTTGACATAATGTTTGGAGCCTTATCCAGGGATAGGACATGAACGATAGTTGGAAATACTTTGTGCCCGGGCGTAGCTAACCCATGTACGGGTAAAATCCAGTCTACCACATATATTTTCAAATATTCTGTTTTTTCAAATGTTACAGTTGACTTGATTTTCACTAATGGGTGACGCAATTTTGGTGTGCTGTTAATATTTTATCCATGGGTTCTATTTAGTTACTACCCGATGAGATGAGGGTATACCATCTCATGCATCATTTAGGCACATGATAGATATCACATGCCATGCATAGTTCCATTCCATGTAGGTGCAATAGAAATTTCATGTTGTTGTGATAGTTGTTTTGCTAGAAAATCATGCTATTGTGATTGCTGCTTTGATAAATACAAGCTATGTGATAGGTTATTTTTGTTTGAGGCCTTGAATGAATGAAATCCAAACATTGGTTTTTGGGGAGTACGGGCCCTCATTGACCAGAATTTGGTGGATCATTGACTGTTTATCTTTTTATAACATAGATAATATGTTATAATCTGATTTGAGGGGATTATGGACCCTCACTAGTAAGAATTTGGCACTTAGGTGTTGTATTCAGTATTTTCCTAGGTTCTAGACTAGTATCTAAGCCTTACTGTCCGGAAAACCCAGGATACACGTCGTGTAGTTCACCAAACACATGTCGTGTGTTCTTTTTTTCAAGAAGAAAAGTAAAATGTTTGAGTACATGCCGTGTACCCTAAGTACACGCCATGTAGTCTCTTCCCGTGTCATAGACCGTGTGGGCAGGGACACGGGGAAGGGAAATGTTGGGGGTGGACACTCCGTATACTGGATGTACACGATGTGTAGTGTTGACCCAGAATCCGATGTGTAACAAACAACACAGACGGAGGAGACCTTAAGACATACATGTTGTGTCCACTATAGAATATGCCATGTAGTCTGACCTGGGATCCGGCCATGTAACTAACAACACTGGTCGGTGTAATACTTTCGTGTACACACCGTGTGTATATGGAACATGTCGTGTTGTTTGAGCAGTGTAACCGGCCGTGTAACTAACAACACTGGTCGGTGATGCTCGTCTAGTACATGTCGTGTACCTGTGGGACACACCGTGTAGTCTTGACCGGTGACAGACCATGTGGACCTGACCGTGTGTCTGGGAAACGGGGTGGTGTACACGACATGTGTGGGTGTAACACGTCGTGTAGTATCAAGCTGAGTAGTCTTCCGTGTCACAAAATACACGGGTAGTTGGAAAATTACACCGTACACGCTTTGTAGATTATATTCATCCCATGTAGTTTTGTTCAACGGGAGTCATGTGGATCGACCGTGTAGTAGGACCCGGTAAGGGGAAGAGATGTCTGGAACATGTCATGTAGTCAGCATACAAGCTGTGTAGTCTTGTTTTGAAAATCATGAAATTCCTTCTTCCCTGTGTTCCTTTTTTTGTCCCTTCGATTTCAGTCATCGATAATCGTGATATATGGTATGTGTTTGACATTGTAGAGTCATGTCACAGATTTTACCACAGGTTGTTCTCCAAGAAAGGGGAAACGATTATACTCTAGATATGGTGGTCCATGGGCTACCAGTGGATCCTCCAGCAGAGACAGATCTGGCGCCATCCGTTATACCGGACACAGGCACGGATACACAGTTTCGTGAAGGCTTTATGCGGTTCATGTAGACCTCTCATGGAGCACCGCGGGCTGCCATATCTATGGCTAAGTTGACTCATATCTTCCAGCAGTATCATCTCCCTTCATTTTCAGGGGATGGTGGACCACATGCTGTGATGTCTTGGCTAGGGTCTACGCAGACTATTTTCGAGCATCTTGAGACGCCTCGAGGGCGGAGGGTGAAGATCGTGACTTATATGCTGTGTGATTCCGCCAAGAGGTAGTGGGATGTTACTACTCAGTCAGAGCATCATAGAGACATGGCATGTGAATATTTTCAGATAGATTTCTATGATTTATTCTTCCTAGAGATTTTGAGAGAAGATAGAGCTCGAGATTTCATGAATCTGCAGTAGGGCACTATGTCGGTGATTGACTATTTTGCTCGTTTCACCGATCTTTAGCGTTTTGCACCCATTCAGGTGGGTGATGAGATGTTGAGGGCAAGATGCTTTGAGGATGGTCTTCGTTATGACATCTGAGCACTGGTGAATGTTTTTAGGTTGCCTTTAGTACATGGTATTGTGAACCAAACACTGATTATAGAGAAGAACCTTCGAGAAGCTAGTGGTGCAGGCCAGGGCAGTTAAGCACCATTTTCCGGTAGTATTTCTACCGGGAAGAGGAAGCGATATATAATTTTATCTCACAGTGGTAGTACCACCTAGAAGGATGTTTCAGGTGGTCAATTCATGTGCTACCAGTGTGGAAAAGAGGGGCACAAGAGACCTCAGTGTCCACGAGACCCAGTGGAGTGCTGATCTTGCGGCAAGATGGGTCATTTGCAGCACTTTTGCAGGTTGTTTCCACCAGAGGCTAGTGAGAGGGGTTCTATGAAAACTCTGCATGCATGAGCAGGACCAGCAGTTTCATACAAGTCGGGAAACTGGAATATGTCAGGGCGTGCAGGCAGGGATGGTTGACGTGGTCGTGGAATCCAGAAAACAATATCTCAGAGGCAGTAGGGTGGGATAACTCCGGGTAGTCAGGCTGTGTCATTGGGCTGCGACACTGGGTAGACATATGCAGTGAAAAAGACCCAATATGAGTTGTATCCAAGACCTTTTACTATTATAGGTATTATTTTAGTAGCTTCTATATTATATTCAATACTTTTATATACAGGTGCTACACATAGCTTTATATTTGTGCCCATTGTGGATATCCTTGGGCTACGTGTTTCTTCTTCTTCTTTTGTTGTTATGACGCTATACACTCCATTGGGAACTAGAATGGCTGGTGTGCGTCAGTGCAAGGAGTGTCCTCTTGAGGTTGGTGGGTGTCACTTTCTATGGGACCTCTATGTCTTAGAGATGATGAGCTATGTTGTCATTCTTCGGATGGACTGGTTGGTTCCCTTTCAAGCCTTTGTAGATTTCTATCGTCGTAGGATGAGTTCCACGTCACCAAAGGGTGGAAAGTTTCTATAAAAGGGAGAATGGGATGTTCAGGAGAGTCAAGCAGGACCAGAGCATCGTGGGCGAGGTGGTGTGACATCCCATATTGCGAGTATATATCTGGATGATCAGGGGACATGTCAAAAGGATTTCCCCTAGTGGATGATCATTTCAGGGATGTCTTCCCAGATTACTTTTTGGGTCTACCTCCGGAGCGTGAGGTGGATTTATCTATTGATCTTGTTCCAGGAGCATCAACGGTGCCTATTCATCCTTATCAGATGTCCACACCTGAGTTTAATGAGCTCAAGAGGCAGTTAGAGGAGTTATAGTCAAAGGGTTTCATCCGACCCAGTACTTCTCCTTGGGGTTCTCCGGTCCTCTTTGCGAAGAAGATGGATGGTACCCTCAAACTCTGTGTGGATTATCAGAAGATGAACCTGTTGACGGTCCAGAACTGATATCACTTGCTGAGGATTAATGATCTTTTTGATCAACTTTGTGGAGCACGAGTGTTATCGAAGATTGGCATGAGATAGGGATACCATCAGTTGTGCGTGATACCATCATATATACCACTTATAACCTTTCGGAGTAGACATGGTATGTACGAGTACATGGTTATGCCGTTTGGACTCATAAATGTGCCATCAGTTTTCATGGTTCTGATGAATCGTGTGTTCCATATTTACCTGGATTATTTTGTGGTTGTATTCATGGATGATATCTTGGTGTACTCTCACACTCGACTCGACCATGACACCCATCATGAGATCATACTGAGTACACTGAGAGAGCATAAGATAAATACTAATCTCTCAAAGTGGAACTTTTGGATGGACCAGATTCAATTCCTAGGTCATATCAACTCAGAGGCTGGAGTTTTCGTGGACTCAGAGAATGTGAGAGCAGTAGTTTCCTGGGAGCATCCAAAGAACGTGTTTGAGATATGGAGTTTCTTAGGGCTGACTAGTTAATACAGACACTTCAACCAGGACTTCTCCCAATTATTTGCGTCATTGAAGGGTTTGACTAAGAAGGGTGTGATTTTCGTTTGGTCGAAAGCTTGTGAGACAGGCTTTCAGGAGCTGAAAGAAAGGTTGACATCAGCACCAGTCCTGATACTTACAGAGCAAGGGAAGAGACATACAGTTTATTATGATGCATCAGGTATTGGGTTGGGAGCAGTGTTGATGTAGGGAGATCGAGTTGTTGTGTATGGGTCTCAGTAGTTGAGGCCACATGAGAGGAATTACTAGACATATGATCTCGAGTTTGCTGTAGATGTTCATGCGTTACGCTGTTGGAGACATTATCCCTTGGGAGAAAATTTTTTGGTTTTCACCGACCACAAAATTCACAAGTATATCTTTACTCAGCATGACCTGAACCTGATATAGAGAAGGTGGGGCGAATATCGTCAGTCCTACAATTTTGAGCTTCCCTATAAACCTTGTAAAGGTAATGCATTAGCATATGCACTGAGCAGGATGACTCAGATACATGCAGTGCAGGAGGCCATTGGTGAGTGGAAACTCATGGCATTGTTCTCTGAGATGTATCTGGAGGTGCACAATAGTCAGGGCAGACCTATCTTTCCTCTTTAGATGTGAATTATACCATTCTGGATAGAGTGAGGATGAGACAATTATCTGATTCAGAAGGCCTAGTTCTACGGGAGTTGGTGGCAGGTGAGGACCCTCCTCCTGGTTGGACGATAGGCGATGATGAAATTCTGCTTTTCCTTAGATGAGTCTGGGTTCCATGAGATATACTCGAGGATTTGATGTGGGAGTTTCATGATTCATCTTGGGCAGTTCATCCCAGGGTTACCAAGATGTGCCGTGACATGAGAAGTTAGTACTCGTGGTCGGGTACGAAGAGGGAGATAGCTGGTTTTGTTAGGAGATGTTCCACATGTCAGCAGGTGAAGGCGGAGCATCAGAGGTCGGCCAGACTTTTACAGCAGTTGCCCATCTCAGAGTGGAAATGTGATGATGTCACGATGGACTTTTTCAATGGGTTTCCAAGGTCACCTCAAGTCAATGATGCCATGTGGGTTGTTGTGGATAGACTCACGAAGGTATCTCACTTTTTTCCAATCATGGAGACCTTCGGTGTTGAAGAGATCAAAATGTTGTATGTCTGAGAGATCGTATGTCTTCATGGGGTTCCTCGATCTATCATTTCAGATAGAGACGCATGTTTTATGTCTCCTTTCTAGCAGAGTTTTCAGAGTGAAATGGGGAGATAGGTGATTCAAGGAACTGCTTACCACCCTAAGACAGATGTCCAGTCAGAGCATATGATATAGGTTCTTGAAGACATGTTGCATGCATGCATCATAGACTTTGGGGGCTCTTGCGAGAATCACATACCCCGGGTCATGTTTTCCTATAATAATAGTTTTCAGGAAACTATTGAGATGGATCCTTATGAGGAATTATATGGTAGGACATACTGATCACCCTTGTACTGGTTGGAGGCAGGTGAGGTAGCATTACTCGGACCACGTCTCGTGCAGGAGACTTTTGAGCAGGTCTAGTTGACTCATAAGTGGATGGCTACCGCACATTCTCATCAGAAATCTTATGCTGATCGCCATTGATGACCTTTGGAGTTCGTGGTCAGGGATTAGGTTATTGTAAGTGTTTCTCTGTGGTTGGGACACAGACGGATCAAGAGACAGGGTAAACATTCACCAAGGTATGTGGGGCCTTTTTTGATTCTGGAGAGAGTCGGGCTAGTTGCGTATCGGTTCCAGTTACCACAGAGGTACCGAGCCATGCACGACGTCTTCCATATATCTTAGTTGCACCGCTTTCATTCAGACTCGTGTCAAGTCTTTCAGCCCGAGGAGATTGAGCTTGTGGTATATGCATCCTTTGAGGATCATCCTATTTGTATCGTTGATAGGATCACGAAGTTTCTCCGAGGTCGGCCAGTTCCTCTCGTACGGGTGCTATGGAAGCATGGCCGAGTGCAGGATGAAACCTGGGAGCGGGAGACCGACATACATGATTAGTGTAAAGATCTATTCTGATCTTTATCTTTTCCACCATTGGAAGGGAAATTTGGGGACGAATTTTTTAAGGGGGGAAGTTTGTAAGAACCCGGTTCATATTTTTGAGTTATGAGTTTCTTCTTTTCACTTTTCCTTAATTGTTTTTGAGAAAATAAGGAAAATGGGGAAAATTCCTAAATTTTGGGACTACACGCCGTGTAATTTTCCACACGCCGTGAACTTTGGCCATGTGGTATGAGTACACCGGGTGTGTGGCCATATCGGTGGCGAAGGGTGTAAATAACCGACTACACGCCGTGTAGTGGGTATTTACACATCGTGTAGTCATTCGGTAGATGAATAGTAAGGCGGTGGAAGATGTTTCCAGCCAAGCGGCAGTACACACCATGTACCTAGGTTTCACACACTATGTACTCATGTCGATAGATGAAAATTGACACACTGGTTAGAAGCCAATGAAGGAACAGTTAAAAAAAATGAAAACTACACGCTGTGTAGTTTGTTTTTTTTCTTAAAAAGGGAAGTGGCCAACCCTGTTCACATGATTGGCTTAGAACTGGAGGAAGGAGTCGGGAGAGGAGGTTGGACCTTAAGGATCTCCAAATCGAGTGTCTGGATTCTGTTTTCGCCTCTAAAGATCTCCCTGGAACTGCATGGGTGAGTCCTTCCTCCTCATGGAATAGTTCTTGCCAACTCTTCCTCTATGGGATGTTATTTGAGTTTGAATGGGGTTTGGTTTCAAGTCAAATCAACGTCGTTCTTGGATGTTTTGAGGATCGTCATTCGCGTATGTCGATCAAGGGAATTTATGGTATGCGGCTTGGTGTTTAATTTCCAATGTTGTGCGTTTTGTGTATTTTGTTTTATGCTACAGACACATTTTGGGGTGTCGTGTGGCTGAGGTCATGGCTGTTTAAATACCTATAATTGTATAGGTAATTAAATGTGATAATAACCTGTTTTTTGGGATTGCTTCATGGATCAATGACCACCCCGGGGGTGCGTTCCTCTGTTTATCCATTTGGGCAGGATACCCAAGGGTATGCCACTGTAATAATGTTTGTTAAATTTCCTTGTGAGGAATTTTCTGAGAATTTCTTGCTTATATGTTGGGAATGTCTGGTTTTCATGATTAGCCTGAGGGGTGTGTTTCCTTAAGCCCGAGGGCAGTGGTTATTTCGGCCTGAGGACAACTAATTCTGTGCATTTGGGCAACATACATTGTTCCTGAGGGCAACAGTGTAGGACCCCGGGACACCCTGAGAGGGGAGGGGTGAATCATGGTGTCAAATTTTTCTTCTTAAAGTTGTGGATCTTGTTCCCACGTTGGTAGGAACTACTTAAACCTGTATGAAGGATATGATCAACAATGATACATTCACATGCAGAGAGATGACACAATTATTTTTACTTGGTTCACCACGAAGGGCTACATCTTAGGAGCATACGCCGACAGGTTGTCGGTCGTATCAGAATCCACTATGCTTCACTAGCTGTAGTTTACAATTGTTCGGGCACAGTCACTCTGTCCCAGGCTCTCTGCCTTTACAAAGGTTCAGGGATAGCACACTGCTTCCCTCGGGTCACTCCCGTTGACTCCCCCTAGCTCACTTCCATTGGTGAAGTCTCACTCAGTTTATAGATGTGAAGGTCTCTTTAATAGATTTGCATTGAATTCTTTGTCTCCTCTTCAGAATGAGACTTTTCTTGCATCAGAGTCCTGAGTTGATGCTCTTTTGTATTCATCCTTTTTCTTTGGTGCAATGACTGAAAGCACTAGATCCCCTTGTCTTTGTTTGACTGAATTACAATCACTTGTGTGATTTCTCAATAAATGATTCTCTGTTGAAGTGAAAATTTCATACACTGATGGATACCCCATTTTCACCTGTGCACTGGGCGAACAATCTTTGGAAAGGGCCTTCACAAAGTACCCTACTTCGCAAGGCTCCAAATTCTGCAAAGCTCAAACAAGCCTTCGCGGAGTCCCTGCCTTTTCGCGAAGCTCAATCGCAAAGAAGTCTCGCGATGCTCTAGCCTTCGCAATGCTTGGTTGTCGCGGAGCTCCTGCCTCTTCGCGAAGTTCACTGAGCCAACGTGGGGAGCACGACTTTCGCGAAGCTAGAATAGTCGCCGTGAAGATCCTCTTTCACGAAGCACACTTCCTTTGCGAGTGACCTTTGCGAACCGAGAGCAAAGGATTTTCGTTGAGAGAACTCTCTATTTCTCTTGAGGGGGCCGACCTGTATTTATAGGCAATTCCACCGACCCTCGAACTTTCTACGCGAAGTCAATGCCACGTCAGCTCAAATCGCGAAGCTCTGAAGTTCCCGCCGGAATTCTCTCAATATCACGAAACACTATGCCAATTTTCCATTCGCAGAGCTCGTCGTAATCGCGGAGCATCCTGTCAATTACTTCTCACCTTCACCGCAAATCTCCCTCGCAAAGCCCTTCATCACCTCAAAGCTCCCTTGCAAAGCCCTTCATCGTTGCGAAGCTCTCCAGCCTCTGCCATTAGCAAAGCTTGACGTAATCGTGAAAAATCATCACCTCCATTCTTCTAGTCTTCGCGAAATCCAATCCATGCATCCAATCTTCGCGAAATTCATGCCTTTGCCATATTTAATTAATATCTTCATGGAAATACACTTTTCGCGATGCTCACCAACCTCCAAATTTAGGACCCCAAAAATTTGGCAAACACTGGAAAACATCACCACCTTGTATCTGCCCTTTTTGTCCACCTCTAGATCATCCATTCCTTTGTCGATGTTCCTTGAATAAAACATGGATCATTATCCACAGTCCTCGAACTCTACATGCCACCATGGAATCTCCTTTGTCAACAAATTTGTATGTCGTCTGTTTGCTTTGTCAATAAGCACAATCACCTCAACAACACTCCTTCTTGGTGATATGTATCCTTCAACAACTCTTCTGATTTTATCACAAAATCCACTATTGTGCTATGTATTCTTTGAAGGCATAGCTTCAGCATCATCATCTTCTATGAAAAAGTGACGTGCATGGATATCGCAGAAGTCCAATGTTCATGGCCGTCACAAAATGCCAATCCCTTGCACATTGTCTACTTCTTCAACCATCTTCCTCTACTTCATGCCAAACATACGATTCTAGTCTTAAAGAAGCCTCTTGCATGGTTCTCATGAAATTATGAAGTTTTTCATGGTCTTCATCAAAGGCCATTCTTCTTTAATCATCCTCAGATGGATTACACCTCACATTATTCATTGTTGTAAACAATGTATCACCTTTGACACATGTTCTTTGAACTTACGATCAGTACAACAATCGTATGAATCACCATTCCTCTACTTCAGCAGAGTACTTCATGATCTCCGTCATTTTGATCTTTGAATCCTCCATTTAATTGGAGTACTTCTTGATCTCCTTCATTTTGATCTTCATTGACAACTATTGACAAATAATACAAACTTATACCCAAAGTGGTTCCAACAATATCCCCCTTTTTATTTTGTTTTCAATACCTTATACATCTTCTGAAATGAATTTGTCAACATCAAAATGAGAATCTTCTCTTCAATGAATTTTTCTTTTCAAACATTCATTTCACTTTCTCTCCCCCTTATAGACAAGAAATACAAAATGCATGGTAGGGAGGGTATCAATCCATACATAAGCAATGTTTCATTAATCATTTCACTCTAAGTCTACTTGAGCAATGCTCGATGTAGAAAACAAGAGGATTTGATTAAGTCAACAAGGCTATCCATTATTCTCAGATCATGATACCAACATGAGAGGAGAACTCATGTATTTTGTCTTCGAGGGTTTACCACTTTAATTTCAGGTAGAAGAAAAATCAAATGTGATATGGAATAATAAACTTGAATCTCCTACACTCACATCAGCAAACAGATCAAAAACATTCAAGTGCAATCTACAGGATAAGTGACCTTGGGGGACATCCATTCTTCTTATGTCACTGATCAATTCCGTTACTCCCCCTTTGTAGAATGATCTTTGATCTTAGTAACCAAGGGATAGAGATTGAGAAATGGCATACCTTCTCCATTTACATGTTATTCAAGAAATTCACAGAGTAACTGCATTTGAGCCCAACTGGAGTTGATATTGATTGAAACGGTGATTTTGGAAGCTTCTTCATTTTTCTCCCCCTCAGGGGAAACACACCTCATCATCTTCATCAAGAGTGTTCCTTCGTCATCTTAATCATTGAATATCCATTGAAGAATCAACTAAGAATGGAAACTTCTTTGGCTTGGCTATCAAGAGTTGACACCATTCACTACTTCTCAGGTTCTCCCCATGAGAGCATGCTTCACCTTCAATTCCCTGCATTATTAGCACAAATACAATAAACAAATGAATAAGGAAATAAGGTGGTTCCTCCTTGCTTCATCAATATGAGCTGCATGGTTGAGGTGTTTTTCTCAACCAAGTTCCTCTTTTCAATCCAGTCTTCATGCCTGAATAATTCAACATATGTTCTGATATGTGTTGATGTGGCATGGATCTTTTTACATTCTCTTTTTCTTTGTGTGGAGAATTGTTCTGCTTAATAGACATCATGAATGATATATTCTTACTACTCTTAATGACTACTTCTTGTTCTGGTATTAAGGTTAGACAACTTTTTGCAACGTTACCAGATTTCTTGCACCTCTCACAGAGAACTTCTTCGACACGAGTGTTTTTCTTGGTTTTCAATCTCTCCTACACTATGTCTTCATCATGTGAAAGTTTTCCTTTTCCTTTGTCACCACCCATGGCCATTTCATCTTCATGTTTCCTCATTCTTTTCAAATCTTCTGGCTAGATGACCAATATGTCATTTGGAACTGTTGCAGCTGGTTTGGGTCTTCCACATGGTTTCATCTATGTTTCATCCCACTTAGTGTTTCTTTTGGATGAATGACCCTTCAATTTCATGGATCTAAAATCCTGGGTCTTCTTAGCTTCCCTTCTTGAGATCTTCCTGGGAAATTGTGTGTTCCCAACATTCTTCTGATTTTTTTCCCAAGGTAGCTGCTTCATTCTTTTCCGGCATCAGAGGTATTATTTTCTTATCAACAGTGAAACAATATTGACCTGGCCATGTAATTTCCACGTGACCTTTGTCGTTGCATACATCACAGATGTTATCAATAATTCCAAATATGTTTTCAGTGAACAGATGCTTCTGGATCTGTGGATGTTGCTTCTTCTTCACTGGATTCCTTCCCTTTGATATGGGCTTTCCCTGTGATTTTCCATGAAAGGGATTGTGAAAACAATCCAGTGTACAGTTCCCAAATCTGTTGCAGCACCGACAATGGCCCACAAATCTTTTCTTCTTTGTTTCTTCTATATGAGGTTGTTGGGCCATCTTCTTAATCTTTGGTGCTCTATTTGAGGAACCAACTTCCTTATTTTTCTTCTCATACACCCTAGACATGGTGGTAGGTTTATTCCTCTCACCTTTCCTCATCCATACTTGCTTAGAACTTTTCGTCCAACCTGCACTGATTGTAGGAACGTATTTAAGAACATGAGTACAAGATGGTTGGGATGGTACCTTCACTTTCTCACTTGCTTGTGATAGATCAATGAGTGAAGTCTTGATCTTCTTATCACATGTTGGAGGTATTTTGACAATAGAATCCTCCAGTGAGCATTGAGTACCAGCAGCGACTGATTCTTGAGGTGGACACTCAAGAGTTGTCATAATCTTCTTGTCACATGTTGGAGGTACTTCAGCTTTAGTAGACTCCAATGAACATTGAGTACCAGCATCTCCTGTTTCATTATTTTGTGTAGTCTCAATATGTGTATTCTCAAGGTTTGTCAATTGGGCTTCCAATTTTTGACTTTCATTATTGAGGATGATCTTCTGATCTTAAATCATGGTCATCTTCTCTTCACAAGTCCTCTTCAATCTTTCAACCTCATCCTCATGCATCTTAACATTGTTTTGTAACAAAGAGTCAAGTTCCCTGAATTTCATGGAAGTTTCTTCCAAACAAAAACTCTTGACTTCACTACTCTTCTTCAGCTCAGCTTCAAGTGCATGGATCCTTTCTTTTAGAGTCTTATTGACGTCCTCTTTTTCTTTAAAGACATTCACCTGTTTTGTGAGCTTCATACTTTCTAGAACTTTTCCTTCCAACCCCTTTTCCATATTGTCAGCTTCCCTTTATATTCGAGTGATCTTAACCTGCATAGATTGGAATATGCTACAAATAATCTCAACCCTTTCTTTAGGAATATCAAGCAGATATGTTTTGAGTTTTTCCTGAAAGCTTGAATTAGGGGTGTCATCCTTTCCTCTGGATGAATCCTGATCCACCTGCTTAATACTTTCTAAGCTTGATGTTTCTTCATTATTGGAATGGCATGGAGAACAAGACACTGCATCTTCTTTGGATATGAGGGACTTCATCAACTGCTTCTTCTCTTTATTTTTCCTGTTTTTCATGGTTTTGCAAGATGTAGACTTCTGCTCAGAAATGACTGCGTCATTATCAAGACTATTCTTCATTGTTGAATTTAGGAATGAAACTCAAATCCTCTTCTCTATAGAATTACTGGAGAATATCCAACATACGTTAACCTCCCTCCGATACCACTTGTAGGACCCCGGGACACCCTGAGAGGGGAGGGGTGAATCGGGGTGTCAAATTTTTCTTCTTAAAGTTGTGGATCGTGTTCCCACGTTGGTAAAAACTACTTAAACCTGTATGAAGGATATGATCAGCAAAGATACATTCACATTCAGAGAGATGACACAACTATTTTTACTTGGTTCACCACTAAGGGCTACATCCAAGGAGCATACACCGATAGGTTGTCGGTCGTACCTGAATCCACTATGCTTCACTAGCTGTAGATTACAATTGTACAGGCACAGTCACTCTGTCCTAGGCTCACTGCCTTTACAAAGGTTCAGGGATATCTCACTACTTCCCTCGGGTCACTCCCATTGACTACCCCTGGCTCACTGCCGTTGGTGAAGTCTCACACAGTTTATAGACATGAAGGTCTCTTCAATAGATTTGCATTGAAGTCTTTTTCTCCTATTTAGCATGAGACTTTGCTTCCATCAGAGTCCTGTGTTGATGCACTTTTGTATTCAACCTTTTTCTTTAGTGCAATGACTGAATGCACTAGATCCCCTTGTCTTCGTTTGCCTGAATTACAATCACTTGTGTGATTGCTCAATAAATGATTCTCTGTTGAAGTGAAAATTTCTTCCACTGATGAATACCCCTTTTCCCCTGTCTATCGGGCGAACAACCTTTGGAAAGGGCCTTCACAACGTACCCTACTTCGCAAGGCTCCCAATTTTGCAAAGCTCAAACAAGCCTTCGCGGAGTCCCTGCCGTTTTGCGGAGCTCAATCGCAAAGCACTCTCGCGACGCACCAGCCTTCGCAATTCTTGGCTGTCGCAGAGCTCCTGCCTCTTCACGAAGCTCACTAAGCCAACGTGGGGCGCACGTCTTTCGGGGAGCTATAATAGCCACCGCGAAGCTCCTCTTTCGTGAAGCACACAGACTTCGTGAGTGACCTTTGCGAACCGAGAGCAAAGGATTTTCGTCGAGAGCTCTCTCTCTTTCCCTTGTGGGGGTCGACCTATATTTATAGGAAATTCCACCGACCCTCAAACTTTCCGTGCAAAGTCAATGCCACTTCAGCTCAAATCGTGAAGCTCTGAAGTTCCCGCCGGAATTCTCTCGAAATCATGAATCACTATGGAAATTTTCCGTTCGCAGAGCTCATCGTAATCGCGGAGCATCCCGTCAATTACTTCGCACCTTCTACATGAAGCTCCCTCGCCAAGACCTTCATCAATGTCAAGGTCCCTTGCAAATCCCTTCATCGCTGCAAAGCTCTCTAGCCTCTACCGTTCGCGATGCTTAACGTAATCGCGAAGAATCATCGCCTCCATTCATCAGGTCTTCGCGAAATCCAATCCATGCATCCCATATTCGCGAAATTCATTCCATTTACATATATAATTAATATATTCATGGAAATACACTTTTTACGATGCTCACCAACCTCCAAATTTGGACCCCAAAAATTTGGCAAACACTGCAAAACAACGCCACCTTGTATATGCTCTTTTTATCCGCCTCCAGATCATCCATTCCTTTGTCAATGTTCCTTGAATAAAACATGGATCATTATCCACAATCCTCGAACTCGACATGCCACTATGGAATCTCCTTTTTCATCAAATTTGTATGCCGTCTATTTGCTTTCTCAATAAGCACGATCACCTCAACAACACTTCTTCTTGGTGATATGTATACTTCAACAACTCTTCTGCTTTTATCACAAACTCCACTATTGTGATATGTATTCTTTGAAGGGATAGATTCAGCAACATCATCTTCTATGACAATGTGATGTGCATGGATATCGCAGAAGTCCAATGTTCATGGCCGTCACAAAATGCCAATCTCTTGCACATTGTCTTCTTCTTCAACCATCTTCCTCTACTTCATGCCAAACATACGATTCTAGTCTTAAAGAAGTCTATTGCATGGTTCTCATGCAATCAGGAAGAGTTGCATGGTCTTCATCAAATCCCATTATTCTTTAATCATCCTCAGATGGATTACACCTCACATTCTTCATTTTTTGTAAAGAATGTATCACCTTTGACACATGTTCTTTGAACTTACGATCAGTACAACAGTCGTCTGAATCACCATTCCTCTACTTCAGCAGAGTACATCATGATCTCCTTCATTTTGATCTTCTAATCTTCCATTTCATTGGAGTACTTCTTGATCTCCTTCATTTTGATCATCATTGAAAACTATTTACAACAAATACAAACTAATACACAAAGTGGTTCCAACAATATCCCCCTTTGTATTTTGTTGTCAATACCTTATACATCTTCTGAAATGAAATTTTCAACCTCAAAATGAGAATCTTCTCTTCAATGAACTTTTCTTTTCAAACATTCATTTCACTTTCTCTCCCCCTTATTGACAAGAAATACAAAACGCATGGTAGGGATGGTATCAATCCATACTTAAGCAATGTTTCATTAATCATTTCACTCTAAGTCTACTTGAGCAATGCTCGATGTAGAAAACAAGAGGATTTGATTAAGTAAACAAGGCTTTCCATTATTCACAGATCATGATACCAACATGAGATGAAAAATCTTGTATTTTTTCTTCAAGGGTTTTCCATTTTTATTTCAGGTAGAAGAAAAATGAAATGTGATAGGGAATAATCAACTTGAAACTCATGCACTCACATCATCAAACAGATCAAAAACATTCACGTGCAATCGGCAGGATAAGTGGCCTTGGGGAACATCCATTATTCTTATGTCACTGATCAATTCAGTTACTCCCCCTTTGTAGACTGATATTTGATCTTAGTAACCAAGGGATAGAGATTGAGAAATGGCATACCTTCTCCATTGACATGTTCTTCAAGAAATTCACAGAGTAACTACATTTGAGTCCAGCTGGAGTTGATATTGATTGAAAAAGTGATTTTGAAAGATTCTTCATTTTTCTCCCCCTCAGGGGATACACTCCTCATCATCATCATCAAGAGTGATCCTTCGTCATCTTAATCATTGAATATCCATTTAAGAATCTACTATGAATGGAAACTTCTTTACCTTGGCTATCAAGAGTTGACAACATTCACTACTTCTCAAGTTCTCCCCCTTAGAGCATGCTTCACCTTCAATTCCCTTCATTATTAGCACAAATACAATACACAAATGAATAAGGGAATAAGGTTCTTCCTCCTTGCTTCATCAAAATGAGATGCATGGTTGAGGTGTTTTTCTCCCCCAAGTTCCTCTTTTCAATCCATTCTTCATGCCTAAATATTTCAACATATGTTCTAATATGTGTTGATGTGGCATGGATCTTTTAAAATTCAGTTTTGATTTGTGTAGAGAATTGTTCTTCTTAATATCCATCATAAATGATAGATTCTTACTCCTCTTAATGACTGCTTCTTGTTCTGGTTTTAAGGTTAAACAACTTTTTGCAATGTGACCAGATTTCTTGCATCTCTCACATAGAACTTCTTTGACACGAGTGTTTTTCTCGGTTGCAATCTCTCCTGAACTATGTCTTCATCATGTGAAAGTTTTCCTTTTAATTTTTCACCAACCATGGCCTTTTTATCTTCATTTTTCCTCATTCTTTTCAAATCTTCTAGCCAGATGACCAATATGTCATTTGGAATAGTTGCAGCTGGTTTGGGTCTTCCACATGGGTTCATCTAAGTTTCATCCCACTTAGTGATTCTTTTGGATGAATGACCCTTCAATTTCATGGATCTAAAATCCTGGGTCTTCTCCACTTCCCTGCTTGAGATATTCCTGGGAAATTGTGTGTTCACAACATTCTTCTGATTTCTTCCCAAGGAAGATGCTTCATTCTTTTCTAGCATCATAGGTATTCTTTTTTTATCAACAGTGAAAGCATATTGATGTGGGCTTGTACTTTCCACGTGACCTCTGCTGTTGCATACATCACAGATGTTATCAAGAATTCCAAATATGTTTGCAGTGAACAGATGCTTCCGGATCTGCGGATGTTGCTTCTTCTTCTCTGGATTCCTTCCCTTTGTTATAGGCTTTCCCTGTGCTTTTCCATGCAAGGGATTGTAAAAACAATCCAGTGCACAGTTCCCAAATCTATTTCAGCACCGACATTGGACCACAAATCTTTCCTTCTTTATTTATTCTATATGAGGTTATTGGGCCATCTTCTTAATCTTTATTGCACTATTTGAGGAACCAACTTCCTCATTTTTCTTCTCATCCACCCTATCCATGGTGGTATGTTTATTCCTCTCACCTTTCCTCAACCATACTTGCTTAGAAGTTTTCATCCAACCTGTACTGATTGTAGGAACGTATTTAGAAACATGAGTACAAGATGGTTTGGATGGTACCTTCACATTCTCAGTTTCTTGTGATAGATCAATGAGTGAAGTCATGATCTTCTTACCACATTTTGGAGGTATTTTGACAATATTATCCTCCAGTGAGCATTGAGTACCAGCAACGACTGATTCTTGAGGTGGACACTCAAGAGTTTTCATAATCATTCTGTCACATGTTGGAGGTACTTCAGCTTTAGTATCCTCCAATGAACATTGAGTACCAGCATCTCCTGTTTCATTCTTTTGTGGAGTCTCAATATGTGTCTTCTCAAGATTTGTCAATTGGGATTCCAATTTTTTTACTTTCATTATTGAGGATGATCTTCTGATCTTCAATCATGATTATCTTCTCTTCACAAGTCTTCTTCAATCTTTCAACCTCATCCTCATGCATCTTTACATTGTTTTGTAACAAAGAGTCAATTTACATGAATTTCATGGAAGTTTCTTCCAAACAATAACTCTTGACTTCATTTCTCTTCTTTAGCTCATCTTCAAGTGCATGGATCCTTTATTTTAGAGTCTTGTTGACTTCCTCTTATTCTTCCAAGACACTCACCTGTTTGGGGAGCTTCATACCTTCCAGAACCTTTCTTTCCATCCCCTTTTCCATATTGTCAGCTTCTCATTCTAATCGAGTGATCTCCACCTGCATAGATTGGAATAGGCTACAAATAATCGCAACCCTTTCTTCAGGAATATCATGCAGATATGTTTTGAGTTTTTCCTGAAATCTTGAATTAGGGATGTCATCCTTTCATCTATATGAATCCTGAGCCACTTACTTGATACATTCCAAGCCTGATGTTTCTTTATTATTGGAATGGCATGGAGAACTAGACACTGTATATTCTTTGGATATGAGGGACTTCTTCAGCTGATTCTTCTCTGTCGTTTTCCTGTTTGTCATGGTTTTGCAATATGTAGACTTCTGCTCAGAAATGACTGTGTCATTACCAAGACTGCTCTTCATTGTTGACTTTTGGAAAGAAACTCAAATCCTCTTCTCTATAGAATTACTGGAGAATATCCAACATATTTTAACCTCCATCTGATACCACTTGTAGGACCTCAGGACACCCTGAGAGGGGAGGGGTGAATCAGGGTGTCAAATTTTTCTTCTTAAAGTTGTGGATCTTGTTCCCACGTGGGTATGAACTACTTAAACCTGTATGAAGGATATGATCAGCAATGACACATTCACATGCAGAGAGATGACACAGCTATTTTTACTTGGTTCGCCACTAAGGGCTACGTCCAAGGAGCATACCCCGACAGGTTGTCGGTCGTACCTGAATCCACTATGCTTCACTAGCTGTAGATTACAATTTTTCGGGCACATTCACTTTGTCCCAGGCTCACTGCCTTTACAAAGGTTCAGGGATAGCTCACTGCTTCCCTTGGGTCACTCCCGCTGACTCCCCCTGGCTCACTGTCGTTGGTGAAGTCTCACTCAGTTTATAGATGTGAAGGTCTCTTCAATGGATTTGTATTGATGTCTTTGTCTCCTATTCAGCATGAGACTTTTCTTGCATCAGAGTCCGGAGTTGATGCTCTTTTGTATTCAACCTTTTTCTTTAGTGCAATGACTGAATGCACTAGATCCCCTTGTCTTCGTTTGCCTGAATTACAATCACTTGTGTGATTTCTCAATAAATGATTCTCTGTTGAAGTGCAAATTTCATCCACTGATCAATACCCCTTTTTCCCCTGTCCACTGGGTGAACAACCTTTGGAAAGGGCCTTCACAAAGTACCCTACTTCGCAAGGCTCCCAATTTTGCAAAGCTCAAACAAGCCTTCACGGAGTCCCTGCCTTTTTGCGAAGCTCAATCGCGAGGCACTCACGCGATGCTCCAGCCTTCGCAATGTTTGGCTGTCGCGGAGCTCCTGCCTCTTCGCGAAGCTCACTGAGTCAACGCGGGGTGCAAGACTTTCATGGAGCTAGAATAGCCACCGCGAAGCTCCTCTTTCGTGAAGCACACTGCCTTTTTGAGTGAAATTTGCGAACCAAGAGCAAAGGATTTTTGTTGAGAGCTATCTCTCTTTCCCTTGAGGGGGTCGACCAGTATTTATAGGAAATTCCACCAACCCTCGTACATTCCGCGCGAAGTCAATGCCACGTCAGCTCAAATCGCGATGCTCTAATGTTCCCACCGGAATTCTCTCAAAATCGTGAAGCACTATGGAAATTTTCCATTCGCAGAGCTCATCGTAATCGCAGAGAATCCCGTTAATTACTTCACACCTTCGCCGCTAAGCTTCCTCGCAAAGCCCTTCATCACCACGAAGCTCCCTTGCAAAGCCCTTCATTGCTGCGAAGCTCTCTAGCCTCTGCCATTTGCGAAGCTTGACGTAATCGCGAAAAATCATCGCCTCTATTCTTCTGGTCTTCGCAAAATCCAATCCATGCATCCCATCATCGCGAAGTTCATGACTTTTCCATATTTAATCAATATCTTCATGGAAATACACTTTTCGCGATGCTCACCAACCTCCAAATTTTGGTCCCCAAAAATTTGGCAAACACTGCAAAACAGCGCCACCTTGTATCTGCTCTTTTTGTCCGCCTCCAGATCATCCATTCATTTGTCGATGTTCCTTGAATAAAACATGGATCATTATCCAGAGTCCTCAAACTCGACATGCCACCATGGAATCTCCTTTTTCAACAAATTTGTATGTCATCTGTTTGCTTTGTCAACAAGAACGATCACCTCAACATCACTTCTTCTTGGTATATGTATCCTTCAGCAACTCTTCTTCTTTTATCACAAACTCCACTATTGTGATATGTATTCTTTGAAGGCATAGCTTCAAC
This sequence comes from Viscum album, assembly GCA_963277665.1. Lineage (NCBI taxonomy): Eukaryota > Viridiplantae > Streptophyta > Magnoliopsida > Santalales > Viscaceae > Viscum > Viscum album. The sequence goes on from CAUJRU010000001.1 coordinate 933,352, forward strand.
ATCATCACCTTCTATGACAATGTGATGGGAATGGCTATCACAGAAGTCCAATGTTCATGGCCGTCACAAAATGCCAATCCCTTGCACATTGTCTTCTTGTTCAACCATCTTCCTCTACTTCATTCCAAACATACGATTCTAGTCTTAAAAAATTATCTTGCATGGTTCTCATGCAATCATGAAGAGCTGCATGGTCTTCATCAAATCCCATTCTTCTTTAATCATCCACAGATGGATTACACCTCACATTCTTCATTGTTTTAAACAATTTATCACCTTTGACACAAGTTCTTTGAACTTACGATCAGTACAACAATCGTCTGAATCACCATTCCTCTACTTCAGCGGAGTACTTCATGATCTCCTTCATTTTTATCTTCCAATCCTCCATTTAATTGGAGTGCTTCTTGATCTCCTTCATTTTGATCTTCATTGACAACTATTGAAAAAAAATACAAACTTATACAAAAAGTGGTTCCAACAGACACTTCGTACGTCTGAGGGAAATATATATTATTCTTGAGGGCAAGATTCTAATTACCCGAGGGTAAGTGTTTGCGTGTCTGATGAAACAGACTATTTAAATAGAAAATTCACTATAGTGGTTTTCCTTATATTTAATGATTAAATGAATAATAAAATGGAAAGATAATTGGTAAAGTTAGTTACTTTTGTGTACTTCTTATTTTATTGCATTTACTTATGCACCCTGTTGTTTCATATTTTACACATTGTTTAGCACGTGCCTTTGGTGGGTGCCTACGGGGATTTATTTCTCACACCCTATTTGGGTCATGTCATCGGCCCAAACAGATTACGTTTCTTGCAGGTCTTAATAAGGGCATGGGTCCCTATACAGGTACTTGATTGCTTTTGAAGAGTAGGGGAGCATGGGACCGGGCTTAGGCTTACGATGCTACCAGCTGTTTTTTTTTGTTTTTTTTACTCTATTTTGTACTGTACTATATGGTTGTGTAAAATGTTCTGGCTATTTTCTTAGAACATGATACATGTTTCATCATTATCTATATAACTTTTGGTTATCTTTTACTGGAGTTTTTTATTTTACATGTGTATGGTTTATTGCTTCCGCTGTTGTTGTATTCTATTTATTTTATTCCACTGTGCTACACTTTGATAAATGAGGGAATAGTTTCCCCACTATCAGACCTGGGCCCTCACTGCTAGTCGGCAGCCTTTGGCATTTGGGGAAGTGCGCTTGAGGTCATGTGACCAACCGGGTTCGGGGAACCCATTGAGTGGCACCCAAATCCAAGAAACTACACAGAGGTATGAAAGGGGTTCTTTTATTTGACATAATGTTTGGAGCCTTGGTTAGGTATAGGATGGGAAGAGTAGTTGGTAGTAATCAGTGCTCAGGCATAGCTAACCCGTGTACATGGAAAATCTAGTCTACCTCGTATTTTTCCAATTATTCTGTTTTTGAAAACATTATTTTTGACATGATTTTCACCGATGGGTGAAGCACTTGTGGTGTGCTGTTTCTATTTTATCCATGGGTTCTATTTAGTTTCAACCCAATGAGATGAGGGTATTCCATCTCATGCATCATTTAAGAAAATTCTAGAAATCACATTCCATGCAAAGTTACATACCATGTAGGTTCATTAGAAATTGCATGTTGTTGTGATAGTTATTGTTCTATAAAAGCATGATGTTGTGATAGCTGCTTTGATTAATACCTGCTATGTGATATGGTATGTTTGTGTGAGCCCATGAATGAATGAACGAAAAACTTTGGTTTTTGGGGAGTATGGTCCCTCATTGACTGGAATTTGGTGGAATATTGACTGCTTATCTTTTTATAACCCAAAAAAGATGTCAAACATTGATTCACGGGGGAGTATGGGCCCTCAGGGGTCGGTATTTGGCACTTAGGTATTGTTTTTAGTATTTTCCTGGGTTCTGAAGTATTATCTAAGCCATATTGTATGGAAAAACTAGGATACATGACATGTAGTTCCTTGGACACACGCCGTGTGTTCTTCTGTTCGGTAAGAAAAGAAAACTTTTTGAGTACACGCCATGTACCCTAAGTACACTCCATGTAGTCTCTTCCTGTGTCATAGACCGTTTGGGCAGGGACACGAGGAAGGGAAATTATTTGGGTGAACACGGTGTGTACCGGATGTACACGCCGTGTAGTGTTGACCAGGAGTCCACCGTGTAACAAACAACATGGACGAAGGAGACCTTAGGACATACATGACATGTCCACTATGGAACACGTTGTGTAGTCTGACCTGGGTTCCGATCATGTAACTAACAACACGGGTCAGTGTAATCCTTTCGTGTACACGTCGTGTGTATATGGAACATTCCATGTAGTTTGAGCCGTGTATCCAGCCGTGTAACTAACAACACGGGATGGCGAAGCTCATCTAGTACACACCGTGTACCTGTGGGACACGCTGGGTAGTCTTGGCCGGTGACAGACCGTGTGGACCTGACCATGTGGCTGGGAAACGGGGTGGTGTACACGCCGTGTGTAGGTGTAACACAACATGTAGTATCAAGCCGAGTAGTCGGCTGTGTCACAAACGACACAGGTAGTTCTAAAATTACACCGTATACACCGTGTAGTTTTGTTCAATGGGAGCCGTGTGGCTCAGAACTGTAGCAGGACCCGAGAAGGGGAAGAGAAGACAAGAACATGTCATGTAGTCAGTATAGACTCCTTGTAGTCTTGTTTTGAAAATCATGAAATGCCTTCTTCCTCATGTTCCCTTTTTGGTCCCTACGTTTTCAGTCACTGATAATCTTGATCAAAGGTGTGTGTGTGACCTTGTAGATTCATGCCGCCAATAAGACAACGCATTGTTCGCCAGCAGAGTGGAAATGATTATACTCCATAGATGGTGGGCCATGGGATACCAATGGATCCTCCAGTAGAGCCAGATGTGGCTCCAGCCATTATACTGGACACAAGCACGGAGGGGCAGTTCCATGAAGGCTTTATGCGGTTCATGCAACTCTTTCAGGGAGCACCGCCAGCTGCCATATCTATGGCTGAGTTGACTCATATCTTCCAGTAGCAGCATCCGCCTACGTTTTTAGGGGATGTCAGACCATAGGCTGTGGAACCATGGCTAGGGTATATGCAGAGTATTTTCGAGCATCTTGAGATGCCTCCTGGGTAGAGGGTCAAGCTCGTGACTTATATGCTTTGTGATTCCACAAAGTGGTGGTGGGATGTTACCACTAACTCAGAGCATCACAGAGACATGGTGTGAGAAGATTTTCAGAATTCATTATATGATTTCTTCTTCCAAGAGATGCTGAGAGTAGATAGATCTCGAGAGTTCATGAATCTGCAGTAGGGCGCTATGTCGATGATGGACTATTTTGCTCGTTTCGCCAAGCTTCAGCGTTTTTCACCCGTTCTAGTGGGTGATGAGACATTGAGGGCTAGAAGATTTGATGATGGTCTTCGTTACGACATCCGAGTGCCGGTGAATGTTTTTAGGTTGCCTTCAGTACATGCTATTGTGAACCAGGCACTGATTACAAGGAGTAACCTTCAGGAGGCCAGTCGTGCAGGCCAGGGCTGTTCAGCACCAGTTTCTAGTACTATTTCTATCGAGAAGAGGAAGTGAGAGACAAGTTTCTCTCACGGTGTAAGTACCAGAAAGAACGATGTTTTAGGTGGTCAAGTCATGTGCTACAATTGTGGTAAAGAGGGGAATAAGAGACCTTAGTGTCCACGAGACCCAGTGGAGTTCCAAGATTGCGGCAAGATGGGTCATCTACAGTGCTTTAACAGGGAGTTTCCACCAGTGGCTAGTGAGAGGGGATCTGTACAGACTCCGCGTGCAGGAGCAGGACCAACAGCTTCATACCAGTCAGGAAACTGGAATATATCAGGGCGTTCAGGCTAGGATGGTGGTCAAGGTCGTGGTAGCCAGACACCAGGATCTCAGAGGTAGTAGGGCGGGACAGATCAAGGTAGTTAGGCAGTGTCGCAGGGCCGCGACACTGGGCAGGTATATATAGTGCAATAGACCCAACATGAGCAGCATCCCGGATCTTCTACTGTTAGAGGTACAATTCTAGTAACTTTTTTCTTATTTTCAGTCCTTTTTTATACGAGTTATACACATAGCTTTATATCTATTCCCGTTGTGGAGAGCCTTGGGCTCTATGTTTCTTCTTCTTCTTCTGTTGTTATGACACTAGACACTCCGTTGGGATCTAGAATGGCTGGTATGCGTCAGTGCAAGGAGTGCCCCCTCATGGATGGTGGGTGTCACTTTATATGGGACCTCTATTTCATAGAGATTACGAGCTATGATTTCATTCTCAGGATGGACTGATTAGTTCCCTTTCGAGCCTTTGTAGATTTCTATCGTCGTAGGGTGAGTTTCACATCACCAAAGGGTGGAGAGTTTCTATACAAGGGCGAATGGTATGTTCAGGCCAGTCGAGCTAGACTAGAGCATCGTGGGAGAGGTGGTGTGACAGCCCAGATTGCAAATATATATCTGGATGATCAGGGGACTTGTCAGAAGGATATCCCTCTAGTGGTTGATCATTTCAGTGATGTCTTCCCAGATGACTTTTTGGGTCTACCTCCGGAGCGTGAGGTGGATTTCTCTATTGATCTTGTTCCAGGAATAACATCGGTGTCCATTCCTCCTTATAGGATGGCCACGCCTGAGTTGCAGGAGCTCAAGAGTTAGTTAGAGGAGTTACAATAAAAGGGTTTCATCTAACCCAGTACTTCTCCTTGGGGTTCGCTAGTCCTCTTTGTGAAGAAGATGGATGGTACCCTCAGACTATGTGTGGATTATCTGATGTTGAACCAGTTGATGGTCAAGAACTGATATCCCTTTCCGAGGATTGATGTTATTTTTGATCAACTTCGTGGAGCACGAGTTTTCTCGAATATTGACATGAAATAGGGATATCATCAGCTGCACATGAGGCCATCAGACATACCTCTTACAGCCTTTTGATGTAGATATGGTATGTACGAGTACACGGTTCTGCCATTCAGACTCACGAACGAGCCATCAGTTTTCATGTCTCTGATGAATTGTGTATTCCATCCTTACCTCTATTATTTTCTGGTTTTATTCATGGATGATATCTTCGTGTACTCTCACACTTGACACGACCAAGCCATCCATCTTTAGATCGTACTGAGTACATTGAGAGAGTATAATCTATATGCTATGCTCCCAAAGTGCCACTTTTGGGTGGACTAGATTCACATCCTGGGTCATATCATCTCAGAGGCAGGAGTTGCGGTGGACCCTGAGAAGGTGAGAGTAGTAGTTTCTTGGGATCACCCTAAGAAATTTTTTGAGATATAGAGTTTATTAGGGCTGGGTAGTTAATAAAGACACATCATCCAAGACATCTCCCCCATAGCAGCATCGTTGATGGGTTTGACTATGAAGGGTGTGGAGTTCGTTTGGTCAGATGTTCGTGAGAAATCCATTCAGGAGCTGAAAGGAAGGCTGACATCAGCACTAGTCCTGATACTTCCAAAGCATGGGAAGAGCTATACAATTTACTTTGACTCATCAGGTATTGGGCTGGGAGTAGTGTTGATGTTGGGTGATTGAGTTGTTGCGTACGGGTCTCGGTAGTTGAGGCCACATGAGAGGAATTACCTGACTTATGATCTCGAGTTGGCTGCAGTTGTTCATGTGTAATTCTATTAGAGACTTTATATATTGGGAGATCATTTTGTGGTTTTCACCGACCACAAAATTCTCAAGTATATCTTTACTCAGCGTGACTTGAACCTGAGACAGAGAAGGTGGGTCGAATACCTTCAGTCTATCGATTTTGATGTTGCCTATACACCTAGAAAAGGTAATGCAGTGGTTGATGCACTGAGTAGGAAGACTCAGATACTGGTAGTGCAGGAAGCCAGTGGTGAGTGGAAGCTCATGGCTTTGTTTTTAGAGATGCATATGGAGGTGCACGAAAGTCAAGGGAAGACTTATCATTCATCTTTAGCTGTGAATTCTACCGTCTTGGATAGAGTGAGGATGAGACAACTATATAATTCAGAAGGCATAGTTATACGGGAGTCGGTGGCCGGTGGGGACCCTCCTCTTGGTTGGACAATAGGCGATGATGAATTTATACATTTCCATGGATGAGTGTGGGATCCATCGGATATTTGTGAGGAGTTGATATGGGAGTTTCATGCTTTATCTTGGGCAGTTCATCCCGGGGTTACATAGATGTACCATGACTTGAGACGTTAGTACTGGTGGTCAAGTATGAAGAGGGAGATAGCTGGTTTTGTTATGAGATGTTCCACCTGTCAGCAGGTGAAGGCAGAGCATCAGAGGCCAGACAGACTTTTACAGTAGTCAGCCATCCTAGACTGGAAATGGGATGATGCTGTGATAGACTTCGTGACTTGGTTTCTGAGGTCACCTAAAGGCAATGATTTCATGTGGGTTGTTGTGGACAGACTCACGAAGGTAGCTCACATTTTTCCAATCAAGGATACCTTCGTTGTTGACGAGAACGAAATTTTGTATATCCGAGAGATCGTACGTCTTCATGGGGTTTCTCATTCTTTCGTTTCAGATAGGGATGCCCGTTTTACTTCTCGTTTCTGGAAATGTTTTCATAGGGCACTGGGGACACAGGTGCTTCTAAGCATAGCTTACCACCCTCAGACCGACTTCCTGTCAGAGCATACGATACAGGTGCTTGAGGACGTGTTGCGTTCATACATCCTAGACTTTGGGGGCTCTTGGGAGAAGCACATACCCCTGGTTGATTTTCCCTATAATAATAGTTTTCAGGAAACTATTGGGATGGAACCTTACAAGGATTTATATGGTAAGACATGCTGATCACCCTTGTGCTAGTTGGAGGCAGGTGAGGAATCTTTACTGGGACCACATCTCGTGCAGGAGAATTATGAGAAGGTCCAGTTGATTCATAAGTGGATGTCTACCGCACAGTCTCGTCATAAATCTTATATTGATCGTAGAAGACTAACTTTGGATTTTGTGGTCGGGGATCAGGTTTTCTTACGTGTTTCACTGAGGTTAGGACACATATGGATCAAGAGAAATGGTAAACTTTCACCGACGTATGTGGGGCCATTTGAGATTCTGGATAGAGTCGGGTTGGTTACCTATAGGTTGCAGTAACCATAGAGTTATGAAGCCATGCACGATGTCTTCCATGTATCTCAGTTGCATCGCTATAATTCAGACATGTCTCACGTCTTTCAGCCCAAGGAGGTTGAGCTTGAGGTAGATGAATCCATTGAGAAGCATCTGATTCGTATCATTGATAGGAGCACGATGGTTCTCTGAGGACGGTCAATTTCTATCGTACGGGAGCTATGGCAGCATGGACGAGTGCAGGACAAAACCTGGGAGCAGGGGACCAACGTATGTTCTCAGTGGCCAGAGCTGTTCTGATCTTTATCTTTGATACCCTTGGAAGGGAAATTTGAGGAAGAATTGTTTTAAGGGGGGAAGTTTGTAAGAACCGGGCTCTAATATTTGAGGAACGAGTTTCTTCTTATCTCTTTTCCTTAAGTGTTATTGAGAAAATAAAAAAAAATGGGAAAATCCTATATTTTTGGACTACACGCCATGTACTTTTCCACACTACATGTACATTGGCCGTGTGGGATGAGTACACATGGTGTGTAGCCATGTCAGAGACGAAGGGTGTAAAAAACCGACTACATGCCGTATACTGGGTATTTACACACCATGTAGTTAGTCGGTAGGGGAATAGTAAGCAGTGGAAACAGCCTCCAGCCATGCGGCAGTACACGCCATGTACTCAGTTTTCACACGCCGTGTACTCATGTCAATAGATGAACAGTGCCACGCTGGCGAGAAGCCGCTGAAGGAATAGTTCAAAAAATGAAAACTACATGACGTGTTGTTCGTTCATTTCACTTAAAATGGGATGTAGCCAACCCTGTTCAAAGGATTGGCTTAGAACTGGTAGAAGGAGTCTGGAGAGTAGGCCATACCTTCGAGAATCTCCGGATTGAGTGTCAGAATTCCGTTTTTGCCTCTGACGATATCCCTGGAAATGCACGGGTGATTCTTTCCTCCTCTTGGCATAGTTCTTTCCAATTCATCCTCTAATGGAAGTTATTTGAGTTTGAACGGGGTTTCCGTTCACATCAGATCTATGTCGTTCTTGGAAGTTTCGAGGATCATCATTCGTGTATATCGATTAGGGGCATTTAAGGTAGGTGGCATGGTGTTTAATTTCCAACTATTGTGTGTTTTGTGTATTTTTATGCTACGGACCCATGATGGGTTGTTGTGTGGCTAATGCCTTTGCTATTTAAATACCTAGAATTTAATATGTAATTAAATGTGATAATAATCTACTGTTTGGGATCACTGCTTAGATCCAGGCCCACCCTGGGGGTGCGTTCCTCTATTTTTCCGTTTGGCAAGGATACCCGAGGGCATGCCATTGTAAAAATGTTTGTTAAATTTCCTTGAGAATAATTGTATTTGAATTTCTTTTTTATATGTTGTACATGGCCCCATTACTTATTTATCTTGAGGGAAGTGTTTCCTTTAGCTTGAGGGTAGTGGTTATTTTAGCATGAGGTCAAATTCTTCCGTGCCTATGGGCAATAGACTCTGTGCATGAGGGAAACACTTTGTACGCCTGAGGGAAAATATCTGTTATGCCTGAGGGAAAGAATCTGATTACCTGAGGGTAAGTGTTTGCGTGTCTGAGGACACTGACTGTTTAAATAGAAAATTCACTGTGGTGGTTTTCCTTATATTGAATGATTGAATGAATAATAAAATGGCAAGATAACTGGTAAAGTTAGTTACTTTTGAGTACTTCTTAGTTTATTGCATTTACTTCTGCACCTTGTTGTTGCATATTTTACACACAGTTGAGCACGAGCCTTTGGTGGGTGCCTACTTGGATTTATTTTTCACACCATGTTTGGGTCATGTCTTCGGCCCAAACAGATTTCATTTTTGTTTATAGATGTTATATATAAGGACACGTGAAAGGTGAATGTATCATGCTTCTCTAAGGATATATCTTATTACTGTGGGTAGGAAATATGGAGATGTGCATTAGAGAAAGTTCTGTATTTTATTATGACGATAACACATGGGTGTCTCTATGTATTTTCATTTTACATTCATTTGCATGTGTTGTATTTTTTCATTGATAAACCGATAATTTCATTTTATTAACTCTACTTTGGGTTGTGATGTGGCCATAAATTAACCAGATTTTCAAAATCATTTAATTATATTTTTAATAATTTAATTAATTATTTATGCTATTTTGGTTAAATAAATTTCCATTTTTAATATTATAATGTAATTTTATTAATATTAATAATTTCATTAATAATTTTGTATTATTATTTTTTAATGTTATAAAATGTTTCAAAATTATTTTTCTATGAAATAATTCTCTAATTTATTTCTAAATAGTTATTTTTCTTGTCATTTTAATTTTATGTCTGCACTATTTTTTAAAATTTAATAATTATTCATTTTATTTAATTTACTGAATATTTAATTTAATTTTTAAATAATTTTTTTCTTTACTGTTTTAATTTTACTATAATTTGTGAATTTATTATTTTAATTCCAGATAGGAACCACCTCTTATTATTTGGAAATTTCCACACTTAACACACCACCACCTATAGCATCCCCGACATCCCAGGAAACACCACTTTAACACACACCCAACTTTTAATTTTCTAAATTTTAATTCTCACACCATCAATTATGATGAGACACCTCCAGCTTTCAACATTGACAGACATCCAAATCGATAAACCACCACCTGCAAATCTATAACAACGCCCGCCAATTCCATATTCAGCTGCAACAATAAACCCTCACTCACTTGATGGGACACCACTATCCTTGGATTGAGACACCACTAACAGTATAGAAACAACACACCTCTATAGTGAGACACTTCTACGAGAACCCCTCCGAATCATAGTTCCTTCATCTTAACACACTGTCATTTTTCACATCCACCATATATGCTACTATCATGCTTGTTGATGGATAATGAGTACTTTATACCATTATTGAATTAGAAACACAATAGTTTTACCAAATCTACCAATTTCAATCTAGACCAACAACTCAAATCTGTTATTCCACCGATGTATGAATAACTTATCACCTGATTGGATGTGAGCTAAAAAATAATTCCTTTGACTGAGAAGACACCGTCTGTCAATGATTGTGCCGTAGGTAGATAAACATGAGGCTAGATGAGTCATTTCTATTGTGGGAAGATGGGCATGCCATCGGAGGAGGATTCCCTCCACTATTCCAAATGTCTCCATTCGAGGAGGAGTTGTTGAGGATGCATGGAGTGTGTTATTGATCACTTTTAGGTGAAGAAGGAAACTCTATATAGGCTACTCATAGATAAGGGGGTAAGGAAGAAAATAATAAACAAAATAATAATAAAAAACAAAATTAAAATTTCAATTAATTAAAATATAATGATAAATAAATAATTAAATTAATATAATAGGATTAAGAAATATAAATTAATAACATTAATATTTTATTAGTCTAACAATAACAATTACAAAAAGAACATTATAAATTATTTTATAATAACAAAATTAATAATAATATTTTTAAAAATAATTATTATAATAAAATAGTTAATAAAATAATAATAAAAAATAACCATTAAAAGTAATAAGATAATTTAATAAATTTTTTAAAATCAAAATATTTGTTAATTAAACTAATTATTAATAATGAAATATTAATTTATGATAATAATTAATATAAATTAAATAACATAATATATTAAAATTTATATTATTTTAATCAATTGTTATAATAATCAACTAAATAAGTTAATATTTTTAAAATTAGTATTATATTTATCATGACATCTAATTATTATATTTTTTACATTATTCTTTAGATACAGAACCAGGCCATGTTCTCATACTGGTTCATCCCAACCGCCTGGTTACAGACTGTTACAAGGCTATTTCTATCCTCATAAGGACTATATAAAAGGAAACCATATATTTAATGACATAAAGAATAAATAATGAAGTCGTTGGAGGAAATGGGGGAACTAAATACTATATGCAGTGGACTTAAAATTTTCAAAATAGTTGAGAATTGAACATATATCATTTTGAAGAATGATTCAATCAGAAGACATTCCTCAGATAGAATGGTATATTGCAGAGTAGAAGTAGATAGAAACCTGTTAAGATCTGAGAGCAGAGCATTATCACAAAATTGGAGAGGGAGATTTCATTCTCTATTTTGTAAATTTATTTAAATTGTAATTGAATTGTTTCTTGTTTCCTTGAATATAATTTTGGGGTTGAATTTTATTCCAGGATTCTAAATTCTTCTAGTTTATATCCTAGAATTCTTCAATACATATTTTCTATGAATTTATAGTTGACCCGTGAGATTCAATATGAATTTCATTTAAAATTTCATTAGTTCCTTTTATTCTAACTAAAAACGTAATGATCAATTGGAAAAATCAAACACGAATGATTTTTCCAAGCATTACTTCCATCTACATTGGAATTTTCTAAATATTTTAATTCCAATTGGATTTTGTTTAAAATGTATCATATTTTGATAAATCCAAGAGTGGTGAACTTGAAGATTAAATATTTTGTTGGTTCAGTCTTTTGGTGATGGTCATTTATCAATGATATTGGTAGGTGTGCTTTCAATAAAACACTATGAACGTGTCATCATTTTTACCAGTGGTTTTAGAATTCTTGAGGATTTTATTTTCCTAGTCACCTCTATTTACACAGTTTTCTCACTATCTATTTATATTCTCGATAGAAATTCATTCTAAATTTTATTCATCATGTACGTTAATTAATTAAACCATTAATTATCCAAATAAATCATTAAAAAAATATCAAAAAATTGAATTTCATCAACTATTTACAATATTTGGAAATGTTTTGAAAAATTTAGGTAGTACTCATTCTCAATCGATTAATCCCTACTTTCCACTATTCAATGGTACATTGGAACTATAAATTTTTAAATATTGGAATCAATTTAACCTTAATTGATTCATGTTTTTGGCATTGTTACATGGATGGTTTTAAGAAACCAAACTTTTATCAAAACTAAAAACAATTATCATAAAAACATACAATTTTTTATGAAAACTATTTAAAAATTAATTCTGTTAATTCTGCTTATTTTTGTTTTTCTGGTTTTTTCTAATACTTTCAATTTTACTTTCACTAATTTATTTCTATCTTAAATATTTCTACTCTTTTGGCTGAATCTTTTTGTTACTACCAACTACTATTTTGTATTGAAATTCATTATCTATGGTCAAATGTATGGTCATAAGAACCCTAACTGATAGATTAGAGACCTCAATCCCTGAAATTGAAAATTATTTAAATTCTATTAAATGGAAAAAAATTAGAACCAGAAAACGTAAGTGAGATATTTCCTATTAATAACATCAAAAATTCTCTACATGAACACAACGAGGAGATAGACAGGCATAGGATGAGTGATTTTTTTACTCCCTCAAGTTTCATGTAATATATTTTGGAATAGATATTCTCATAGAGATATGAATTATGAACTCAAACAGTACACCTTGTTGTTGTTACTAGTACAATTGTCTCTATAATGGGTACTCTTTAGCCTTAATTAGATAATTCTACAACACATTGCAACAGTTACCACTTCTAGGACTCACAAGATATGAGCTATGAATGGGGTTATTTAGATTTTCATTAAACGGATTGATAGGAATTTGTTTTAGAGTGTAGATGAGAAAATATTTGTGTGTTGGGACCAAGTTTATAATTATTTCATAATGAAATGTCATCCCCAATGACTGAAAGGAGAATTATAAACAAAAATAATTAATTTCTATAAAGTGAATTGATAATTATTTAATGTGGATTGATAAAGATCTAGGGAATTGATTTGGTAGTTTTCCCATCATAATCTCCCATCCCATGTTCTCATACACACCATATATGAAAGACGATCAACTTCTACTCAAAATTTGGTTGACCAGTCAGTTCGGGGAAATTACCATTAAAAAAATGACGAAGAGTTATGATAAATTTACTAATAAAATTCATTGAATTCTCATTATAAAAAATCATGATTGAATGTAGTTAACATAATTAGAAATAACTCTAGTACTAGAATTGAAATAAACTATCAACTTGTTGAAAAAATCAACTCCAAACATTAATGAACAAAAATGAATAACAGTCTGTAAACCAATTGGGGTATCAAAATACAAACCATTCACTTAGGGAAAAGTTTTCTCCGTGTGGAATGTTTGGGAACATAGAATACTACAATCCAAACCTTGATATTAAATCCCAATAAGAAAATAGTAACTTTATTAACAATTAAACTACGGTGCCTCCCAAATAAGTTCCATTTTCAAATAACTATAAGCAAGGATAAATGAAACAACATAACATATCATAGAAATAGAAAGGCATGATAATGAATCCCACTTCTCTAGGTTAACTAACCTACCATGAAAAAAATTATTAAATCTACCATGGGCGAGTCTTCTAATTCAGAAGAAAATTAGGGGGAATTTTTTTAAGCATGATAAAATAATATATATAATGGAATCATAACCTGAATAGTTCAAGACTCAACATATCATCTAACAAGCCATAAATCATTCTAATAAAATTTTATCTTGTGTTAGAATTTAAAATATGGAAACTCAATTGGGCCAATGAGCTTGAGAATTGGCTTGTTGGGATATGGGATGGATTCCTAGCACAACTGAAATCATCCCTAGGGATAATTTCATGGAAGAATCACTATAAGTGGGATTAACACTCAAATAAAACATGAAAATACTGTAGAAATACCCAAATTAAAAAAATTTATTATTATTGAAAGAATAATTTGTTCCACACAAATTCTGGAAATGGGGAGAAAACTGCTAAAAATAAAGATAATATACTTTTTCCATGAGAAATTCAAGCTTAATTGTTTGTGAAAACAAGGAAAATAATATAAAGAAAAAAATTATTTAATAATTGAGGTGAATAAATACTATACATATGAACTTTTCCCCACCCATCCATTTTATAGAAAAACTAAAATAATAATAACAATTTTGAACTTCTTTAGTTTAATGTAATTTAATCCAAGATCTATATGAATATACCTTTCACCCAATCCTTGAATAAAATTCCATATTACCAAAAATCTCTTTAATAAGATTTTGAAAAATACATTATATGTATTTTCCACAAAAATCCTCATTGATGTGTTTCCTACTATACTGAAAAGGAATATCCCTCCCATGCTCCAAGAACGATGTTGTTTTTTTCATAATCTATGATTTATAAAATTCTAGTCAACTCAATTTACAATTTGATTTCTGTGCAAGAGTCAACCTACTCATAAGTTCAATATTCCAATTGTAGAAATTTGGTGACATCCAACCACCTCTATAATCATACAGTTAGCTAATTGCTCATTTTACATCATGTAGGTAGAGAAGACAGACTACTAGTTGGAGTTGGGAAAATATTTTTTCCAGTTGACTTGTTATACCTAGTCATGGTGGGTGACCAAGCTGTGCTCATCATCTTGGGTAGGCCCATCTTGGCAACTGGTGGGGTAGTCATATAAGTTTCTAAGGGTTAGCTAATATTTAAAATCAATGAATAAATATAATAATTCAATGAATATTAAAATATCATAGGACTAATATATTTAGAAAATTGTTTTATGATAGAGTCTTTAGAAGATGAAAATCCAGAGGAAAATTTTGACGCATTTGGAATTAAAACCATTTATAATTAAATTAATCAGGAATTTGAAATTGAAAATTCTAGTGAGGATGAATCTTCTCAATATAAAAATCTGGAAAATTACCCAGAACTGGACAATAGTCATGTTTCTACTACTGATGGATATGTTCAATCTATTTCTGAATGTAATTACTTATCAATTGAACTTGATGATGATTATATTGTTAATAAACATTATTAAAAATTATATTCTATATATGGAGATCTGAATAAACAAATTATTAATTATAAATTATTAAATTTCAAATTATATGAACTAGAATTCTTTTAGAGTCAGTTGTCAACTTTGGATACTAGTGCTCAAAATTCTGAAATGGTTCAATAAATCAACATCGTTCATCAATTAAAACTTAATACAGGAGACATGTTGAAGACCTTGGTCCTCTTAGGCAGATGAATCATATATCTAGTGCAAATGAACCATGTTTGGATATTAAACCACTCCAGAAACACATGAAATTTCAGTTTTTAGGTGAGCATTCATCTCTTCCTAACATAATTTCTACTGAACTAAAAGAAACAAATGAGGAATTTTTTTTGTGTTTTGAAGAAATTTAAATCTATAATATATTGGTCCATAGCTGATATAAATGGGATTATCACTTCATTATTAATTCATAAGATTACAATGGAAAAATATGACAAAACCAGATTGGATTGTCAAATGATACTTAATCCAAACATGAATGATGTTGATATAGTGGATTTCAACAAAATTCTAGAAAGAAATATTATATATCCTATCTCTCACAATAATTGGGTCATTCTGGTCGATGTTGTCACAAAAAAGGTGGATTCACTATTGTCACTAATTAAAAGAATGAATAAATTCACATGATTGAGGACACAAAATGGAAAGTCTGTATTGACTATATGAATCTTAATACATCAACCAGTAAAGGCCATTTTCTAATTCCCTTACATGATCAAATTTATGAGAGGATTACTAGAAAATAATTATTTTGTTTTTGGGTTGGGTATTCTGGTCAGAACCAAATCCTTGTAACGTCAAAAGATTAGGAGAAAACTACCTTCAAATTCCCCTTTGAGATATTTTCATACCAGTGAATGCCCGTTGGATTTTTTTGTGCTCCATAATCCATTAAATGGCGTATGATGGATATATTTTATTAAATTATTGAGAGGATCATTGATGTTTTCATTGATGAATTATCCATTGATGGTATCACATTTAATACATTCATAAAAAAATTTTAATTTGTGTTTTATAGAATATTATAGATATACCTAGTTCTCAATAGGAAAACATTCAGTTCAGGGTCACATAGGGGATTGTGATAGGACATATAGTGTTAAATAGAGTTCTGGAGGTTGAACCCGCCATGATATAAGTTATTTAAAAATTCCCACCTCTTGAAAAAAATTTCGCTGAAAGAAGTATCTTAGGGAAAAACGGTTTCTACATGAGGATTACAAAATACTTCTCTAAAATAACAAATCCCTTGTGTTCATTAATTTCCAAGGACGCAAACATTTTTTTATGAAAACACTATGGATTCATTAATTCTTTTAAAATAAAAAATCATCTCATCACCTATTATTACATCACCTAATTCGAAATTACCATTAAAACTAATGTGTGATGGAAGGGGCATAGAGGTTGGAGATCTATTTGGATATAAGAGATACAAGAAGTTGCATGTGGTCTATTATGATAAAAGGGTTCTAGATAAGGGAAAAATATAATTATACCATTATAGAAAATGAGTTGTTAGTTGTGGAATTTTACCTGGAGAAATTTAGGCAGCATTTTCTTGGATATAACGTCATCATGTTCAATGATCTTTCTATATTAAATTACATGATGTATAAAAAATAAATCAAACCATGTATTATTACATGGATTTTTTTGTTTCAAGAGTTTTACATGGAAATTAGATATAAGCAATGAGATAAAAATTTAGTTTAAGATCACCTTTATATGCTTCCAAATACCCACTATAAGGATCCCAATAAGATTAATTTTTCCTCTCATAATGTGAAACTTCTCACTGACTCAATTATGATGACTTCTTGGTTTTCCAACATTGTCGAATTCCTAGCCACAAGTGTCATCCAAAGGTAAATTTCGAATAACCAATGAATAAAATTAATTTAGGAGCTTATCTACTATATTTGGGATGAACCCATTCTTTTTTAGGATATTTGATGAATGAATTCCTATAAGGATTGTCCAAAAAGTGGAAATACTTCTTATACTAGAGAGTCATCACTCCCCCTATGGGAGGACATCAAGGGGTAGAAAAGAAATCACTAAATTTCTATCAAGCATTTTTATATTTTCCCACATTATTCAATGATGCTAAGAGTATATTTTATATAGGATAGATTTCAGAGGCTGGGTAATGTTGGAAGGAATTAGGAGTGACCATACAAAGGTATTTTTGATATATAACTTTTTTATGTTTGGGGTGGAATTATGTGACCATTTTTATCATCTCATGGGAATGAGTATATCTATGTTGTTGTTGATTATGTCTCTATGTGGGTTGAGGTAGTAGAACTTCCAAAAAATCATTCTAGTAGTGTCATTATATTTGTTAAGAAAAAATCATTTCCTGATTTGTAGTGCCAAGAGCCTTCATCAGTAATAATTGAAATCACTTCGAAACTATAAATTTATGGATTTTATACTAAAATATTTGTGCACCCATTGGTCTATTACTACCTACCATCCACATACTAGTATACAGGTAGAAGTATCAAATTGGGTGTTGAAGTAGATTTTGGAGAAATTTTTTACAAATTCTAGGAAAGAATTTTGGTAGAAGTTAGATGAATCTTTATGGGCTTATAGAATAGATTTCAAAACCCCACAGGGTATGTCTCTATAAAGGATATTATATGTGAAATGATATGATTTTCCTATAGAGTGGCAACATAAGTCATATTGGGAATTTGGAACTTTAAATTTTGATTTTAAATCTACTAGATAGAGGATGATTATTGATTTGAGTGAGCTATTTGAGATTATGATATAATGTAATGATAACTCTAGGAATTTCAATTAGTGGCACCAAATTATTCAATATTCTTTCCTACAAATTTTTTAATTGAATCCTAGATAGATGGTCCTTCTCTTTAATTCTAGACATAAGACCATTCATGGTAAACTTAAATCTAAGTGGTCTAGAACTTTTAATATAGTTAGAGAATTATATAATTGATATGTAGATATTGTAGGAGATTAAGAAAAGACTATTATTTTTTATAGTCATAGAGTCGAACTATATATTGAATGGAAGATAATGGCATTGTCTTTTATCTATATGCTTGAGAGTTTATTTTGAATAAAATATAACTAAAGTCATAAAATTCAGTGCATCATGAGAGTCTAGTCACAGGTTATCTTATTTTAACATTTTTTTTCTTGTTATCATTTGAAAAAATTATAATTTCTATGACTTTCCCATCTCTATTCAGCTGGATACAGGTTCTTGTTCTTTCTTGTCTATGAATTAAAATTGATGTTACTCCTTCTATCTGTAGAGGTATAGAATTCCATTTAATTCTCTACTCACTAGTGGTTTCCAACTGAAACCATAAATGAAATAAAAACATTACATAGGAGGTCCATTATTCATATATCTTCATCAATATTCTTATATTCTTTATTAGTATCTGGATTTCTCATTGCTGTTGGAAATTTTGTAACATCTTCGAGTATGTTGATAACATTTATACATTGATTGTATAAAATTTAACTGACTGCTGAAAATAATGTGTGGGGGTAATTACCCCTAGATACTTATTCATTAAGTAGGTTGTTTAGCACATAATTCACCACACTGTTGAAAATTATATTTGAATAAAATTTATAAAATTACAGACACCCTTTTCGCTGAACTTTTATACTTTATATGTAACTTTTTTCCAAAAAAAAATCATTTCATTGGCCTTATGACAATGCGTGTGCATATTTTGAAAAATAGTTCTTGTGGAAAACATCATAATTTATGAAATGCAGTGTAACCCATGTACATGTCATTAATATACTGAATAGATAACATGTATTCATCATAAAAAGTTAAAAAAGCCCTGCAAATTAGTATTCAACATTAGGGACAAAGTTGTGTTTTATGTTTGGGGGAGATTATGTTCATTATCCGTGATAATACATGCATTAAATTAAGCACATTAAATACTCACCCATTTAAAAATAATCCACGTAAAATGGCCAATTTTTTGAAATTCTAATTATTTATTTTGTACCTAAATTTAGTCTTTATTAATGAATATTACCTTTTCATTGTTGAGGAATAATTTGAATCTGAAAATTTTGAGGATGAAATATTGATGAGTGTATATATATACTACATTTAAGAAAATTATATATAAAAACTAAGAATATGAGTGATATTGCATAGATTTTTTTGAATTGAGATCGTAACATTCAGAAACTAGAACGTTGAATTTGAACGTATGCAACTCACTTTTCATTTAATTAAAAAAGTAACCACCTTAGTAAAAAAAATGATTGTTATATAATTAATTTAAATATGGTGTAAAATGGGAAAATAGGAACCCATGGTGAATCTCAGAGACACTTGGTATAATGTGTGTGATTATGTCCTTTATACAAGTCAAAAAAGATCATATGAAAAGTGCATTGAAGAAGTTTCATGGCTGGGTAAAATTAAAAAAACAAGTTCCTAGTGGTCAAAAATGAGTACATTATGTCAAGGGGAATTTTTAACACTAGATAAATAAGGAGAAAATGAATTGTGGAAATAATTTAAATTGAATCAATAATGTGATTTCAAAAAAAATATACTTATTTTTTCATTGTATCTCCGGAGAATGTCTATATAGATGGTTTCCTTTTTTCGATATTATTTCCAATTTTATGTGTCATGTTATCCATATTATTTCATTTAATTTATGTTGAAGTGAGTTGAGTCTATAGGTTACATCCTACAATAGACATTAAATCCAAAACAATGAATGAATCTTTATTTCCTTAGTCACATAGTGATTAATTTAATTTTCTGAGGAATTATATTGAATTTTATTTTTCCGAATCCTAACTCTCAGTTAACGTTCCTCTATTTTTCAATACAAATACATGATTCATTTTGATCT
Source organism: Viscum album (assembly GCA_963277665.1). Classification (NCBI taxonomy): domain Eukaryota; kingdom Viridiplantae; phylum Streptophyta; class Magnoliopsida; order Santalales; family Viscaceae; genus Viscum; species Viscum album. The sequence continues at coordinate 953,291 of CAUJRU010000001.1, forward strand.
ATTTAAAAAATATGTTTCAATTTTTCAAAATAAAAAATTCACGCTTTTTATTGAGGAAAATCAATTACTATCTGTGAGGGAAATTTATGCAGCCTTAAAACCACATTATTTAGCACAAAATTTACTAATATTTTTAATAATTCAATTATTTATTTTTTGGTGTTTTTTCAAAAAATTAAAATTTTTAATTTTATAAAGTAATTTTTTGAATAACAATTTTTATAATTAATTTTCAATTATATGTTTTTAATGTTATTAAATGTGTCTTAGTTATTTTTCTTTCTTTTAATTCTCTAATTAATTTTTAAAATTCTATTCTTCATGTTCTTTTAATTTTATAGAATGCCTATTTTTAATAATTAAACAAATATTTATATTATTTAATTAACGAAATCTTTTTTTCTTATTTTTATACTCTCTTATTATTTACTATTTTTAAATAATTATTATTTTTATATTGATTATTTTAATTATTCACAAGAACCACCAATAATTTGTTTTTCAAAAATCCATAGTCCAGACACCAACACATATACCTTCGACCACATCCCATGACACACTGCTAAAACACACCACCAATATTTTCTTTTCTAAATTTTAATTCTCACACAATCAATTACAATGAGACACCCTGAGCATTTTATTAGGACACATCACCATAGCGTCACACAACCACCTGCAAATCCAACACACCAATAGGTAGACCCTTCTTCCTCTATAGTGACTCTCCATCAGTTATACCATGATACACTGCTATCCCTGGTTTTAGACATCACTAACAGAAAAAAAACACACTAGTACAAGGAGATATCACCAAGAGAACCTCTTCGACTAACCGTTCCTTCATCTAAAAAAACCAGCATTTTGCACTTCCACTAGGGATCTAATTGCTGTTTTTTTTTCAAAACAACCAGGTTCATGCCACCATAACCAAAAATGGAAATAAAAAGATTTACCATATCTACCCATTTCAATCTAAACCATCAACATGAATCCATTATTCAACCAATTTTTGGAGATTTTCTCACCAGATTAGATGTAATCCGAACCTTACTTTATAAGATCAAAAGGACACCGTCAGTCGATGATTGACCCACCGCTATATAAACTCGATCATAGATGAGTCAATTCCATTTTGTTAAGAAGGTAATTTCATCATAGGACTACTCTCACCACCATGTTAGATGCCGTCTTTCGGGGTGGAGCTGTTTAGGAGGAGTGAAGCATGCCACCAAGTGGTTCTGGGTGAAGAAGAAGACTCCCCATGGGTTGCGATTGGATGAAGTACATAGGAAAATAACAATAATAATAATAAAAGTAAAACTATAATTATTAAAATTAATACAACTATAATAATTATAAGTATAATTAATATACAGTGATAAATAATTAATGTAATTAATTATTAAAATGAAAAATAATATATTTGTATTAATAAATATAAATTAATAATATTAATAGATTATTAATCTGATAATAGAAATTTAAAATTAACTTTATAAATTAATTTATATAATAACATTAATAATAATACGTAAAGACCCGGAATTTTCATTGATTTTTTTAAATACATGTGAATTTTACGAGTCCGTAGTTTCTGACAACGCTTGATACTGAGGCCTGGTGTTCCCGGAATCAATTTCTAAAGTTTTTCCCTGGTATATTTAGTAAACGTACGAGTGGGATTTTATATATTTTGAACTGGTGCTTGTAATAGAAATTTATGGGCACCGTTGAACTCGTAGCATCAGTGATTTCTTAGTGAGACCTTCACTGAAGTTGTGATTTAATGAGAGTGGAAGATAGTTTTTGGGGTTTTTAAATAAAATTAAATAAAAATAACACTTAACTTATTCTTATTTTATGGTGGATAAAACCTCCAAGAGGAGTTTAGTGGTGGGGGCCACCCACACATAACCTCCCTTGAGAGGATTTTATTTAGTGGGGCCCACATGAGTTTCTTAACTCTTATAACTCCCCATTAATTTTGGAACACCTCTAACCCATCATTTAGATGGGTTAAACTCTCCACCGTCCCCCATTACATTAATGTGCCAACATTCTCATAATTAATTAATTAAACCCTTACAATTAATTACTTAGGTCCTTTTTAATTATATTGACTTCAAACCAATGATTAAATAATAGGCAAAGCTGTTATTTCATTTGGTTGGCAATTCATTTGGGTGGGACTTGAGAGAGAACCTCATCCTCTCAAGGAAGAAAGCGAAGAACACTCCATCCGCCCAAGAATGATGAGCACCGTCTTCTGCCTCTTCAATTAAAGCAAGTAGAGGAAACACCACCGCCCACGAAGAACGTCAACGCCATCCTCGACTTCTTCTTTCCCGACGTCAACAAAATGACACTGCCTTTTCTCGCGACTTCATCAACGATCGTCGTCAAGAATGGTAGGGGTTATTTTACGATTGAATATTACCCATTGTACCTCATAGTATGTTGTGTGATTTGAGAACCGTATGATATCACTGTAACAAGGAGGGTTTGGACCACATGAACACGGCCCGACCCTCCCCTTTTGTTGGTTTTTGTTTGATGATGATGAAGGTGGTACACGCAGAGAACGAAAATGAGCGGGCCGCGAAGAAAGCCGGTGGCTCAAGCCTGCCAGGTCGCTACAAGGGCGCGGCACTAGAGTACCGCATAGTAAACCGAGTCATGGCCAGGCAGGCCGTGGCGGTGCTGGAGGGGCGCGGTGCCATCGCACCATGATGGAAGAAAGGCCCGCATCGATTGGTTGGTGGTGCGGCGCCGTCACTCCCCACCGGTGGGGAAGGACCGCGACCTTAGGCCACGACGGACAGGAGAGAGCGGCCGGCTGAGCCGGCCGCCGGTGCACGCTACAGGCAGGACCCTTTGGGTCCGCGGTTACCAGGGTCGGCGCCTAGCGCCGGCCAGTTTGGACAAAGGGGGCGCCACACCCCCTCCCACACGTGGTCAACCAGGCCATGCGGGCAGGCCAGCTACGTCATGGGGGCCGGTTGGCCAGGCCATGCGGGCCGCCAGCTGGCTAGGCTACGCGGGCTGCCACCTGGCCCCGCAGGTCGCCCCCTGGCCACGCTCGCCGCCACCTGGCTACGCGGGCCACCATGCATGTCTACCACATCGACTCGGGCCACCCTTCTAGTTGGGCCGCTTCGGGTCGGGCCTCCATTTCGAGTTGGGCCGCCCCTTCGATCTGGGTCAGATTCATGGACCGGTTCGGGTCGGCCCAACTAGGTCAGACCAGACCTAAACCCATCAAACTCGTTTACGCCTTTTCTCCCATATCTTGGGCTACGAGAGTCCGTTTGACGAACCGTCAGCGGCACCGAATTTCATGGAATGAAATCGTCCCCTTCAGAATAACCCATGGGAGTTTGGGGTATATTTGAGATATTTTTAGGTTGGATTGTACACCAAACTAACAGTGACCCCGAGACTAAAAGGCTAATAACTCACAGACCAGGTGTCTAATTGACGTTTCATCTATTGCGTTGAGACACCTATGACATGGATGTCCTTTGAGATACTTCCAAATGAGACTTCGTGACAATGGTAGTATCGACCAGTAGCTTGTGGAACGTATCCACCCAGAGACGAGCAGTTAGTGTGCAGAGACATAGTAGCTAATAGACTTGATGACTGCTTCACAGTTTCGACTCGGAGTGATTCGAATGGCCTAGTTGGGAGTGGCTGGTATTTAGTGGCAGACCCATGGCAAACGGAGCACCTGGTAATTGGAAGCAGACATGAGGTACTCGACAGGAGGAGAACCTCTGTTGGCTATTAGGGTAAGCACTCGGTATTTGGCGCCAGACCCATGGTGGACGGAGCACCCAGTATTTGGCAGTAGACCCGCAGTACTCGACAAGAGGAGTACCACAATAGTACAAGGTTAATGAGAAGCATATTAGTGCCGCGACAGGCCCACTATTCAATATAGAGGAGGATTTCTCCAACAGTCATTGTTTCGATAATAAAAATCATGGTTTGAGATGAGTCAATGACCTTTTGGTTTTTTCCACGTGATTGAGATGGGTTACTTGATAACATAGGTATATGTATGGGAATATACCTATGTAATGGTTATCCATTGATTTCATACTTCTTGGTTTATCCTTGTTAGATTTTGTGAGAACATGAGGGTCTTGGGGTCCCTACTGTGTATCGTTATTCTCACCCATGCAGTGGCTATGCCCGAATCTCGTTTTGTTGGATGCAGATGACGGAAAACGCTGACCGAGGCAGAGTGTACAGGGACAATAAGGTACCTGGAGGTGGACATAACGACGAGTCGGTATCCAGAGGAGATGGACAGTCCTGGATCACTGAGGAGGCTATCTGTACCTACCCTTCAGGTAGGATCCGTGGTTGACGATCCAGGAGCTGCTAGACACCTTCCAACTTTATTCTTTTTAGTTTTACTTGTTTTTTCCTTTCATTGTACTTTACTATTGGACTTGTATTTCTGGCCCCATTACATTCATTACACTTTTTTATATAACTTTTACATAGTGTTTACTTACGCTTGTACTCTAGTTGTGTGTGTTTATGACTTATAAAGACAATTACTTCCCAGTTTTAAGGAATTACGCCTTTGGTGCTAGTCGCCAACCCTTGGCGTATTGAAGGTGGGCATGGGTAGTCACGATACAGGCCCCAAGGGACGGGTTATGGAAAATTGGTATCAGAGGAGTCGGTTCTACCGCAGAACTTAGGACTATGATATTTCTTTTCATTGAAGATATACTATTAATGGTACTGAGTGTTGTTTTCAGTTCAGGGAGTCCAGTGTTGGTGTGGTGGCCGGCGTATCCATATACCCAGACCATGACTACTGATTTCCGACATAGTAAACTAAAACACTGATTGCGTGTGTGTTTAAAAAAGATTTGATTAAGTCAACTCAAACCAGGTCAGCTCACCAGGTACAGTCCTTTGACCGTGTCACATCTGTTTCCTTTAAGATGCCACCTTGCGGATGACCAGCTAGAGCCTCGAGAGTTGCACGCACTGATAGCCTACCGAGTGACGAGGCCTCAGTACATGGCCCTTTTACAGTTGACGCACCAGTGGAGGCACCAGCGGTACTACTTCCCATTGGGCCACTGATTCCACCTGCCCTAGAAATAGAAGATGCACACTGCTTGAGCGTGTTGCACGAGTTCCAGTGCCAGAGGCCACCTAGGTTCAGGGGAGAGACGGACCCGCAAGTGGCTGAGGATTTGCTGGAGGCTGTGGTGAGAGTCTTCAGACTGGTAGGGACACTAGCCGACTTCTTGGTGATCTTTGTGGCCAGCCTCCTTCATGCAGCAGCAGGCTGATGGTGGAGCCTTATTCTCCAGATTCAAGATGAGGCGACACATCTTTGGGAAGACATCGAGAGCCTGTTCTGGGTGGAGTTTCTACCATCCACCCTTCGAGCGGTGTGGATACAGGAGCTACTTCCTCCACAGCAGGGCAGCATGAGTGTAGCTCATTACTCAGTGAGGTTCACCGACCTATCTCACTTCTCAACTAATATGGCACGATACTCGTTCCTCAGTGCCCATAGCTTGAACAAAGACTTGGGCGAGTGATGAGAGCTTTAGTTATCTCCCACAGTATCCTAATGCAGACGGGGGTGTCAGAGCGAGCCCTCCTAGTAGAGAGTTTCCTTGCTGAGCAGTCTCCAACAGCGATACCAACCACTAAACGACGTGCAAAGGAGTCTTGTGAAGCCGACAGTAGACAGATGACGTAGAAGTCCAAGAGGACGAGACCTACAGGTGGTCGACCACACGACTCAGGATTAGATGTGTTGGGCACCCATAGTGGAGACAGAGCCAGTCATGCCAGGAGCGGACAATGTTACTACTACAGTGGGCTTGGTCACCTGGCTCGTGACTATACATCCCGCTGCTCTGATGATCAACAGACAATTGACGGACCTCCCAGGAAGAGGCATAGGTTTGATCGAGGTGGTCTACAGGGCGCAGGTGGACATGGCAGAAGAGCTGGCCGTGCATCTAGCGGTGGGCGACGTTACTATGTGCTACCTGCACCACCACTATGAGGTATATCGCGACCACATGGAGCAGGGGGATAGAGAAGAGCATAGCTTCAGGAAGCTGAGGCCTATGATCACGGCGCTCCGGAGATGATTCCAGTTACTATCTGTGTCTACTCCACCATAGATGCATTTCCTATAGACACAGGTGCTACTCACTCTTTCATATCCATTTCCCTCGTTCAGAGCTCGGAGATTTCGACGGATTCGTTGGCTCGATCCTTACGGCTGGAGACCCCTACAGGAGCAGACTCGACGGTTACGCACTAGTTCTGGCAGTGTGAGCTTACTCTAGGAGGCAAGATCTTGGTCTAGGATATCCTCGTAGCGGCGTTGAGGCCTTACAACATCATCTTTGGTATGTAATAGTTATCTATATTCCATGATCAGATTGACTGTATTAGGCGCAATGTATGGTGTGTATGCACTAATGGGACCATGTTCACCTTCACCGGAAAGAATGGAAACATTGTAGCACATGACAGACTTATTTGGAGGAGGGTGCAGCCGATCACTCACCAGTCGGCCTGCCTTACACTCGGAGTAGATGATGTGGAGATTCTGAATTATCCTATAGTGGTGGACCAGTATGTGGATGTTTTCCCTGACAATGTTCCAGGACTACCTCCTCGCAGAGAGGTGGACTTCTACATTGACCTGTACCACGGGACAACACCGATATCTACACCAGCATGTCGGTTGGCTCATGCTTAGCTTCGTGAGTTGCGGGTACAGCTAGAGGACTTGCAAGGAATGGGATTCATCTGGCCCAGTGTTTCTCCATTGGCAGCCCCGATTCTGTTCTCCACGAAGGTGGATGGATGCTTGTAGCTTTGTGTTGACTACCATCACCTATACTAGGTGACCGTGAATAACACGTACACACTCTCGAGGATTGACGACCTCTTTGATCAGCTAAAGGGAGAATGATGGTTCTTGAAGATAGACCTTAGATCAGGCTATCACCAGCTCAGATTTCGAGAAGAGGATGTAAATAATATGACCTTTAGGTGTCGTTATGGTCACTATGAGTTCTTGGTTATGGCCTTCGGCGTAACCAAAGCTCCATCATTGTTCATGAGTCTCATGAACATGATCTTCCAGCGATACCTCGATCACATTGTCATGGTATTCATCGATGACATACTGAACTACTTGGCTACTGAGGAGGAGCATGCCTAACATTTTCAGGTAGTACTGGACATGCTCCGAGAGCCCCAGCTTTATGGTAAGATCTCAAAGTGCCAGTTTTGGATTCGTGAGGGTCACTTTTTGGGACACGTCATCTCGGAGGCTAGAGTGGAAGTAGATCCAACGAAGATTGAGGCGGTACTTTATTGGGAGCCTCAAAGGAGTGTGATGGAGGTTCAAAGTTTCCTAGTTTTGGCTGGATACTATCAGATATTCGATCCAGATTTATCCAAGGTTGCAGCACTACTATCATCTTTGACGAAGAAGGGGAAACCCTTCGTGTGGTCAGAGAGATTCTAGTAGAGCTTTCAGGAGCTGAGGCAGTGGATAATTATTGCACACATCTTGAATCTTCCAGAGGAAGGTGTAGGGTATATAGTCTACTACGATGCATCAGGGACCGGACTCGGGTGTGTCTTCATGCAGGAGCGAGTAGTGATCGCCTATGGTTTTCGGCAGTTTAGACAGCATGTGCAGAACTACACTACCCATGACCTGGAGTTATCAGCAGTGGTCTTTACTTTGAAGATGTGGTGATACAATCTGATGGGTGACCGTTTTACCTTGTACTCTAATCACAATATTCATGGGCATATCTTCTCTCATAAGGACCTAAACTAGAGACAAAGACGATGGATTGAGTTCCTCCAAGACTATGACTTCGAAGTATTCTATACTCCTTGGAAGGAGAACGTTGTTGCCAATGCACTCACCAAGAGGAATGGTATACAGCTTCTAGGAGAGGTGACAGAGCAGCTGGCTACCTTAAAAATATCCTTTCTGGATAGAGATGGAGCAGCCTAACTACAGTCTCTTACAGTCACTCCCCCACTTCATCAGCGATTTAAGGAGGTGCAACATGGGGACGCTGACTGCGATACGCGACGTGCTCAGTTATCCATAGGGCAGGCACCTGATTGATTTTCGGATGGTGGGGAGCATGTCTTCCTCTTCAGAGGATGTACCATGGTACAAGTTGCACTTCCGGAGGAAGTGTTTTGGGAGTTCCACACTTCCTCTCTAGCGGTACATCCAGGTGTGGTGATGATGTACTAGGACCATCATCGATAGAATTGGGGTCCAAGTATGAAGAAGGCGGTAGGATAGTTTTTCTCACGATGCCTCACTTGTCTGTAAGAGAAGGCATAGCAACAGGTACCCTCAGGCTTGGTTTAGCCCCTTGAGATCCCAGAGTGGAAGTGGGATGGGATATCCATGGATTTTGTTACTGGTCTTCCATGAACATCCAGGGGTCATGACTCGATTTGGGCGATTATCGACCGACTACCCAAGTCGGCCCACTTCCTACCAATCAGAGAGCATGGATCAGTTGAGATATTGGGATTCCTCAATGTGTAGGAGATGGTGCGTTTTCATGGAGTACCTTCATCTATTGTCTCCGACGGTGACACAAGGTTTACTTTCTGGCTATGGAAGGGGTTATAAGAAGCTTTCGAGACTTTTCTTCGCTTGAGCACCGCCTTCCATCCTCATAATGATGGTCAGACCGAGAGGACCATCCAGACCCTTGAGGAAATGCTTCGTTCTTGTTTCCTCAACTTCAATCGCAGTTGGGATGACGACATACCATTGGTAGAGTTTTCCTACAACAACAGTTATCACTCCACCATTGTAATGGAACCTTTTTAGGCCTTGTGTGGTCGGCCTTGTAGATCTCCACTATGTTGGACAGACCTAGGGGAGTCAGTACTAGTTGGACCAGAGAAGGTATATGCTATGATGGAGAAGGTACATATCATCCAAGAGCAGATGAAGACTGCACAGATTAGGTAGAATTCATATGGTGATAGGAGGGGGAGACCTCTTGAGTTCGAGGATAGTGACCACGTTTTTCTATGGGTCTCACCTTGACGAGGTCTGCAGAGATTTGGCCTAGGCCACAAGTTGTCTCCACAATTCATCAGACCTTTCCAAGCTCTCAGTAGAGTATGCGAGGTGGCTTACCGCTTAGCTCTTCCACATCAGTTGCACCGGGTACACGATGTCTTCCACGTATCTTAGATAAGGAGATATGTGCATCACCCCTCCCACATCATCGACCCCGGGGAGCTGTACATCGATGATGAGGCGACATTCACGGATGTTCTAGTGGAGATTGAGGATCGATAGGAGCAGGTCCTACGTGGATAGTCGATACCTCTGGTGTTCTATGTTGGCAGCACGAGATCCTCTAAGAGAGAACATGGGAGAGGGAGGATCAGTTGCGCACTCAGTACCATCATTTGTTTCCTTAGTGTGAGTTGTATCTAATGGGGACATAAAGCCCTGAGTTTGGGATATTGTAAACAACCAGAATTTCTTTGGAATTTTTTTTAAAATACATGGATATTTTACGAGTCCATAGTTTCTGAGGGCGCTTGATTCCAAGGCCAGGTGTCCCCAGAATAAATTTCTGAAGTTTTTTTCGGGTACATTCCGTAAACATACGAGCAGGATTTTATATCTTTTGAACCGGTGCTTGGAATTGAAATCTGAGGGCACCGCTGACTCACAACGTCAGTGATTGCTTAGTGAGACCTTCACCGCAGTTGCATTTTAACGAGAGTGAATGATTGTTTTTGGGGTTTTTAAATAAAATTAAAAATAAATACGACTTAACATATTTTTATTTTATGGTGGATAAAACCTCCAAGTGGAGGTTGGTGGTGGGGGCCACCGCACATTACCTTCCTTGTGAGTATTATATTTAGTTGGGCCCACAATAGTTTCATAACTCTTCTAATTCACCATAAATTTTGGAATTCCTCTATCCCCCCATTTCTGTTGGTTAAACTCTCCAGCTTCCCACATTAATTTAATGTGCCAACTCTATTGCAATTAATTAATTAATCCCATGCGATTAATTAATTAGTTAATTTTGAATTCTTTTGAATTCAAACCAACGATTAAATAATATACAATGCCATTATTTCTTTTGGTTGGAAATTTATTTGGGTGGGACTTGAGAGAGATCCTCATCCTCTCAATGAAGAATGCAAAGAACGCTCCTTCCACTAAAGAACGACGAGCATCGTCTTCTCCCTCTTCAACCTGAGCAAGTAGAGGAAACACTGCTACCCACGAAGAATGCCGATGCCATCCTGGACTTCTTCATTCCCAACGTCAACGGAATGATGCCTCCTTTTCCCATGACTTTGTCAACGATCTTCGTCAAGAAAGGTAGGGGTTATTTTACGATTGAATATTACCCTCCGTACCATGTTGTATGTTTTTTTCATTGATAACCGAATGATATCAACGTAACGAGCAGGGTTCAAACCACACGAACAGGGCCCAACCCTCCCCTTTTGTTGGTTTGTGTTTGATGACGATGGAGGCAGTACACGCGGCGACCGAAAATGAGCCGGTTGTAAAGAAAGCCAGCAGCGCAAGGCCGCCGGGTCGCCACAAGGGAACGACACAGTAGTGTCGCATAGTAAACCGAGCCATGGCCAGGCAGGCCATGGCGGTTCCGGAGAGGCACGATGCCATCTCACCACGATGGAAGAAAGTGTTGTGGCTAGGAGGTCTGTAGTGGTCAGATGGCGGCGCAACTCCGCCCCACCGCGCAGAGTAGTAGGGAGTCACGATTAGGGCAGGCCACGAAGAAGGGGCGTGATGTCGTCCCACCGTGCCGGTGGTGCCGGACCGCGTCCTTAGGTCGCGGTGGATAAGAGAGGGCAGCCGGCTCAGCCGGCCACCTGTGCACGCTACAGGCGAGACTCCCTACTGATGTGCGCGGGTCGGGACTCCCTGCTGCTCTGCCCATTCGGGCTGGGCCGCCCCTTCGGGCCAGGTCAGTTTGATGGACATGGTCGGGTCGGTCCACTAGGTCGGATCGGACCTGAACCCGTCATACCTGATTACACCTTCTCACCCATTATTTGGGCTATGGGCATCCATTAGATGAACTGTCAGCGGCACTGAATTTCTTGTAATGAATACATCCCTTTTAGAATACCCCATGGGAGTTTGGGGTATAGTTGATATATGGACAAGTTGGTTCGTACGCAAAACCAACTCGGCACCTGAACTAAAAGGATAATAACTCATAGACCAGGCGCCCGGTTGATGTTTCGTCTATTGAGTTGAGACCCCTATGATGTGGAGGTCCTTTGAGATACATCCACGCGAGAATCCATGACACTTGGAGTATTGACCAGTAGCTCATGGAGCGGATGCTCCCGCAGAAGAGAAATTAGATTGCGGAGACCTAGTAGCTGAAAGACTGGATGACTGTTTGGCCAATTCGACTCGGAGTGATTTGACTAGCCCAGTGGGGAGCGCCTGGTATTTGGTGGCAGACCCATGGTGGACAGAGTGCCTGTTAGTTGGAAGTAGACTCGTGGTACTCGACAGGAAGAGTACATCTGTAGGTTATTAGAGGGAGTGCTCTATATTTAGTGGAAGACTCACAGCTGACGGAGCGTCCGGTATTTGGCAGCAGACCTGCGGTACTCGACAAGAGGAGTAGCTCAACACTCCATGGTTAGTGAGAAGAACCTTAGTGTCATGAAAGGCCCACTGTTCTCGATAGAGGAGGAGTTCTCCTGCAGTCGTGGCTTCGATAATGAAAATTCGGGTTTGAGCCGAGTCAATGACCATTGTGATTTTTCTTTATGATTGAGATGTGTTATTTGATAACATAGGTATATGAATGGGAATAGACCTAATTAATGTATATCAATTTATTTCATACTTCATGGCTTATCCATGTTGGATTTTGTGCGACCTTGAGGGTATCAGGGTCCCTTCTAAGAATAGTTATACTCACCCCTGGATGGGGTATGCCCGCACCTCATTGTGTTGGATACAGATGACGGACATCGCTGACTAAGGTGGAGTGTACGAGGACTGCACGGTACCTGGAGGTGGACCTCACGAAGATTCGGTACCCAGAAGAGACAGACAGATGTGGAGCACTAAGGAGGCTATCTGTACCTACCCTTCAGGTAGGATCCTTCGTGGATGATCGAGGAGCTGGTAGACTCCTTCCATCTGTTTGTCATTTTAGTTGTCCATGATTGTCCTTTCCTTTTACTTTACTATTAGGCTTGTATTTTTGTCCCCTTTACTTTTTGTAGACTTGTAATACAACTTTTACTTAGTGTTTTCTCCCACTTGTACTCTGGTTGTGTGTGTTTACGATTTATAAAGGCAATGCCTTCGTAGTTTTATGGAATTACACCTTTGGTGATAGTCTCCATCCCATGGTCTATGGAAAGCGGGCTTCGGGTAGTCACGATACGGGCCCTAGGGGACGGGTCGAGACATAATATTTTCAAAAAATAAATGTTATAATAAATTATTTAATAAAATAATAACAAATAATAATCATTAAAAGTAATGAAATTATTATTAAATGTTTTAGAATAAAAATAATAGTTAATTAATATAATTATTAATAAATAAATATTAATTAATATTAATTAAATAATATAATAACATAATATTTACATTAATTTAATAAATTGTAATAATAATAAACTAAATAATTAAATATGTATAAATGTATTATTATAAGTCTAATGAAATATATTAACTTTTTTATGATTTTGTTGTGTAGATACAGAACATAGTTGGGTTCTCATACATGTTCATCCCAAGAGCCAGGTTATAGACAGTTACATGGGTATTTCTAACCTGAAAAGGATAGTAGTAAAGGAAGATAGATGTTGGATGACTTAGAAAAGAATATCTAAAGTTAGTGGAGGTTGGGGGTGGCCGACATAGAACACATAAAGGACATTAATAATTCAAAATTTATGGTAATTGAGACATATATCATTTTGAAGACTGATTATTCCATGAGAAATTCCTTATATATACCAGGAGACAAGAGACCAGAAGTAGATAGAAAACCAGAATGATCGGAGAGGAGAGCAACAACAAAAAATGGGAGAGGGTTATTTCTCTATCCATTTTGTGGAATTAATTTGATTTTAATTGAATTGTTTCTTCTTTTCATGAATATGAATTTTTCGTAGAATTTTAGATTGGGAATCTAAATTCTATAGGTTTATTTCTTAAAATTCATCAATACTTTTCATCTATGAATTCTTATTCAATAAGTGTGATTCACTCTAATTTTTATTTAAATTTTTATCACCACCTTTTATTGAAAATAAAATCATATTGATAAATCTGTTATATCGATCTTGAATGCTTTTAAAATCTCTAATTTCATAATTATTGATATTTTTTGGTGAGTTTTATTCCAATGGAATTTTCATTCAAATTCATCACAGTTTGATGAATCTTTGAGTGGAAAACTCCAAGATTCAATCATATGTTTGTTCAATATCCTGGTGAGGGAGATTTTACAATCATTTTTTGGGATGTGCTATCGTCAAATTTTGTGAAGGTTACATCATTTTAACTTGTAGTTTTAGAGGTCTTGAGAGTTTTTTCCTTGATCACATATCCTTACACTCTTTTATCACTGCCTTTTTATCATTTAGTTGGACATTCATTCAATTTTTTACATCCTATAAATAAAATAAATCACAATTTTATTACAATAACACCTAAAATAATAAATAACTAAATCATAATTTCACCCAATGTTTTCAAAAGTGGGACCTGTTTTAAAAAATTTAGGCAGCTCAAATTTCAATGTGGGTTCGATCGTGATTTCTGTTATGCAATAGTAAGTAGTCACTAAAAATTTTAATCCTTGGAATCAATATAACGATGATTGATTCAGGTTGTATTATTTCTAATCATGCATTATATATGAGGATTAGATGTATATTATATAGTGTTTATAGGTTTTTTGTCCCCGAACTTGTTCAAAATCTGAAGGAATTTATTTGTAACCTTTGGTGTCTTGTGGATGTCATCCCTTACCAGTGGCATGCCATAACTTTTCAAGACAATGAGGTGGGGTGGGATGATATACATATTATGGATGGTTCAATGTACAACATGGTTACAAGGTTACTAATATGGTGATCACATTGGGATAGTTTTGATGATCACTTATCATATATGATGAATATGTATCTAGTCACCAAATAAACTAACCATTTTTGGTCCTTGATAATATATAATTATAATATATATTGAATATTAATGAGTAATGATTTAATATTTATGATTTTAATGATGGTGTTTCAATATAAATGTTGAAGTTTATTAGCTAGAAATGTACATAATATGAAAAATCTATAGAGAATCAACATCCAAAATATGTTGGAACAATGTAAAAAACAAAAATAATAAATGAAAATGTCGATCAATCTTGGACTTGTCACTAGATCTAGCTTTCATCATAGTCCATAGGATTAGTGTTTTATCCCTACCTTAGGCCTTAGTTGTAATTCATCATTTCTTACCATTGAAATATAGTAAATGTATCCAGAAAAGGTTTTTAAGAAAGGAACTAAGACAATACGATATCCCGAGACTATGTGGTGTCAAAATTGGTATTTGAAAAAAAATATTAAATATTTTAATTTGAAAGGTGATTTTTTTGGAATTATAGGAATATCTATTAAACATATTATCTTATTTTAATTCTGATAGCTAATTTGAGTTCAAAATGTTATCATTACCCTAGATGACACATAATCTATGTACTCCTTGGGTGGATGTGAGTAATTCATCATGGGAATAAATGAATGAATGAATAAATAAATAAATAAATAATATTATTTAATGTTATCTAGAGACCTAGTAATCCACTAAATATTAAAGATTATGGAAAATTATTAGTGTTATATGAATAAACCAAAGACTATTGAAAGTGAAATATTAGAGGGCTAGGTGAATGATGATAATGGACCGAGGATCGTTCATGGAAAATAAAATAAAGGATCAGGAAAACAATAATGACACATATTCATTATTCATCATTGATCAAAACATATCAAGGTAAAATATTTTTTTATCTAGATTTATCCCAATTTTATTATCCTAAAATAAACACTAATCAATCAAATAATAGATTAATTCATGAATCAATCGTATTTGGGGTATGAGATTATTATTCATGGAATTCGGTGGTTTCATTTTTTGTTTTATTCTTATCTGTTAATTATTCATTATAATGAAAATGAATTGATGTTGAAATGGGAAGCATCAATGTTATATTAAGAATATTATTGTTTCAATCAATTATTCCCATTTTTATTATTTTTTCATCAATGGTGTAGGTTTTTTCATGATGATTATCCAAAACCCAATGATAAATCATTTCACACACATTTCATGGTACTAAAACTGATATCATAGATATGGTTTTGAAATGATGATAGGATTTAGCATGGATGATAAACTATGAATGGATTGAATTTCATTATATGTTTATTCATGTACATATACAGTATAAATGATACATTGTATCCCATGTGAATTATATGAGTAGAATCTGGCGTGCGGTGATGGAAAGGCTGAATGATTACCTATCTGAATAGAGGATATATGAGTGGAAACTGAGTCATGGATGATATATGTGGTTTTTAGAAAATATTTATATATAAGAAATGAAATTTGGGAATACAAGTCATGTGGGGGTTTCACTATGGTTCTAGAGTCTCAGGGGAAAATAATGTATCACACGGTATGTGACATGTGAAAAATGCCATGTGAGATTTATTTAGAAGCATGATATATTTCTTGGTGGACACGTAGATAGGAACATGACCATGTAAAATACACTAAAAGATTACATGGGATGATCCATATTGTGAGGCATGGTCTGGAACTCAACGATGGCTCTGTACATGGACATGGATAGGTGTACATGGGAACATACATAGGAACTACACCGGATACATGAGTTGAACTAGTACCATTGGGGAACACCATGTTCTAAATTTAAACATAGTATACACATTCAAAGTGTTCATAAAAACCCTATTCCACTCAATAAGGACTTGTTTCACTTAGTATGTGTTCCCTTGATCCATCCATATAAGGGTATAATATAGTGATTAATCCTGAAAAAAGGCTTGTGATATAATCTATGTGATTTTTTGATAGATTTGTATGAATCTATCCAAGATTCTAGGATGAGATCCTCTATAGTCATTTTCCTTATGTGGGGTTGTCGAAAATGACAGACCAACTATACAAGGGCTTCAATCCCCTACATAGTGGGTTACTAAATATTGGGCTTTTTGGTATTACCCTATGGCCATGGGGTTGATCCCCATCTATATATTGAGATTTTCATACATTGAACATATAATTTTTTATAGATCGGCCCAATGAAAATGACCTATCATTTGAATTCCATAAGTATAGTAAGACTAATGGAGTGACTTCTCCCAGGATAGTGTTTTTATATACTATTGATTAGAATCATTGGCTGTGAATTTAGATGTTTCCCTACATTGAGATTTTTTAATTACTACAAGAGTATGTAGATATTTTATTTTATATAAAATAATATTTTTGACATATAATATGATTAGATTAATATTCATGATGCTATATTTTAGGGATTTTGAGGTGTCCAACTGTGTACTATTATACTCACCCATTTATTGGTTTTGCATGCATGTGTGATATATTATGTTGATGACCATCCTTTCACCAGTGTGATCGATTGATCTGGAGTTGAAAAATATTATATTGGGTTAGACATCATTTGTATAGGACCCACCTTTTATTATAGAACCATATTACTTTTATGTTATAATTTATTACATTCTTTGTTGGTGTATGGACCGAGAGGTAATATTTACATATTCAATTTATTTTAAAACTATTAATAGGGTTATTTCACTAGGTATATTTTTTGGTTTAGAGTTTTATATAATTTGGAAAAAATATTATATTGTAAAACCTTATTAAAATTGGTTAATTATATGAAACATCAATGTTTTCCACCAAAGGAAACCATTGGAAAATATTTTTTTTCATCTCATGAAAAATATTTAAAACATTTAGCATGACATCCTCATCTCTCTACTCATCCATATATCATGTGACTTTTTTTATAAAAATCGGGATGATAAAAACAATCTCAGAAATGGACATTGAGAAATAAAATATTTACTCCAGTAAAAACATGAATTCAAATTAAATGTTCTTTGAGATAATTTTTTTTTATAATGAAATGTACACGCACTTTATGCTCAATGAAAATAATTAAAATACATAGAAATCATAATTATTAAAGGTATATTGTGCTTGATTTTCATATCACACTTACATATATTTTATCTATCTCTCATATAATGTAGCTCTCGTGGCTACATAGGGAGTAACCATCATAGTTTCACTTGGAATAAACACCGTAGTATATTCAAATAATATCTTTTGGGAAACCTAATTGGTTAAATCCTTTCCATTACCCAATACATTGGATTGCTTTAACGCAACAATTCACAATAATTTATAATGAAAAAACTCATCATCATAATCAATTCCCATGAACCATATCTGGAACATAAAAAATACATCTTTTATATAATAAAAATTCATGAGGAAAATTTATTTTTCATTTCGGAATCAATTTTCATTTAAAAAGTAGTGAACTCATAAATGAAAAAAATTGCAACTAAAATTGTGAAATTATAATTGAAGATTCAAAAAATTAAGGATTAATGAATGGTGTAAATTACTTTCATGATATATATGTTAAATATTAATTCATTATGGATTTTGTAAAAATATTAGAAAGAGTAACATTAAAAGATAGATTTCAATAGAAAGTTCCTTACCTTGAGTTTGAATTGTCATGTACAATATTTATCATCCTAAACAATAAAAATATGTTAGTTATTAAATTCCAGGATTACATTTTTATTGTTTATTGTTCTTTTTTAGAACATATTACCATGTTATAACAATTACTTAATTATTTATGTTTACACTAGAAGTTTTGATGATACATGGTACATTAGTCCAAAATGACTTGGTATGACATATATTGTCAATGTAGTCATTATTACCACATCTAAATAATAATATTAATTAATTAATAATAATAATTATCAATCAATAATTCTTTTAAATCCATCCATTAAATATGGATATAAAAAATTAACTTCTTTACAATCATTAAAATGGTAGGTCATACGTACGCATGAATAATGTTTCCATTTTTCAAATATCATTATAAAGAGAAGGTAAGTATTATTTTATAGTTATAGAATGATAATAATATCATTAAAATCGTGTTAATAACTAAATAATACTTATATATTTCATTCATGTGATGTGGTAAGAAAAAATCAATCACATATCTTCCTGGAGGTGATAATTCACTCATATGCATGGAAGATGTTATCATTTTTCTATGCAAGGAAATGTAATAATGTAAATGATATATTATAATTTAATTATGATTAATATAACATTATAATCATGTATATATATAAATTATATCATTATAAATTGTCTTGATATATGGTCATAGTAAATGTATTTGATCGATTCAAATGGCGGTAGTCTTCCACTCACACGAGTGACAAATTCATTTCCCATTCAATGGGAGTGGATATGGAATTATGTGATGATATTAAAATAATAACATCTCAGTATATGGCGTAAATTAGATTTATTATTTTATTATTGTTTAATAATAATCTATTGAGGTGGAAGAAGATATAAAACAGAAACAAATAATTAAAAATTATACATCTTCCTTAGAAATCAATCGTTGGTTAACACCTTAGGACAAATAGGGACAGTTTTCCTCTAAAAAATGACCTTTATGATTTGGAAATGGATTATAGGAATGTATTTAGGTAGTAATTGGCTGAAAAAATTGTTTTTCATGAGAGAGTAAATTAAATGAAATGTTACATTCTCTAAGAGAAGGGAGGAGCAGTCCTGGAATTCAAAAAAATACTAAATCAATATAAATATATATTAATTTTAAAACGTCTTCATACATATTTTTTTTTAAATGATAAGAAATTTTTTGGTTGAAATAACATCTTAATAGATTTTAAAAATGTTTTTAATAAATTTATACACTTATCTTTCGTTTTTAACTATTATTTAACTCAATTAATTCATACCATGATAACAAGGATATTAAATATTTTAGTGTTTATATATTAGCGATAAAATTACAAATGAACTATAAATATATCAAGGATGAAATTTTCATCCTCAGAAAATTATTTTATATAATTTATTATTTTTTAAGAATTTTATATCATTTAATAAAATATTATTTATTATAAAAATCATTAAAGTCAATTTTGACGATATTCATTACTTCGCTGATAACAAATATCAAGACAACAACATAAATACCAAAAAAATATTTTACTGTATCACAATAATTTCTTGGTTAATTTGAAAAATAATTGGTCATTTTATTTATCTCTAATTATATTTATATTAATATTTTTAGTAATAATTATTTGATATTTACATTAAAAAAATACTTACTGTATCAGCGTTGTTTGAGAATTTTGGAAACTTATTTATTTAAAAAATAATATAAAAGAACATAAATTGATGTTGATATATATATTATATATTTAAAATTAATATTTATATTGAATGTTATATTTTGGAAAACCTACATTAAAAATGATATAGTTATTAATAACATTAATGTGACATCATTGACTTTAATTAAATAAATTTCTATAAATAGAATATTCTCATCCATGTGGACCCAAAAGGAAAAAAATAAATTTATGTTAAAAAAATAAGTTTATTGAGATAAATATGGACACTTATATACATTCATAACCATCCTCTCTAACAATGTCGACAGATAAGAGATATTGAAGACAAAGAATGTGGCATTTTGTGACTTTCCTTGAATTAAATAATACATATGTCATCATTAGGGGAAAGTATCTATTTAAAAACTAAATTTCTAACCATAGGTGTTAATGGTCTAATTAATATCATCCAATTAAATTTTTTTAGGTGTTAGGGTCATTTTATTATCCTCATCATTTTTTAAAATAAATTACCAAATTTACTCTTTACCACAGAACCAAAAATCACTACAGTTACTAATCATTTTGGACAAAATTATATGGATTAATTTAAATAATTTTGACCTCTTGAATAAAAAATAAAAAACCATTTTTTGAAATTAAAAAATATCCTGATTTATTAAATCTAAATTTAAACTAAAAAATCACAAAAAATGGTTTTTTTATAAAAATGTAATATTTATATAATTTAAAATTATTTAATACTTAATTATTGTATAAAATATATTTAAAACCCCCTAATTTGAATATTATATATCAAAATTAACTAATTAAAAATTATTAACAATAAAAAAAATAAATTTAAATATTAAATATTAAAAAAAAGATTTTGAAAAAAATCGTCATATTTCAATGTTTATTGAAAAATTGAACTTTCCATAAAATTCAATAAAATATTCTATTTGAAAACATTGAAATGGTTATATCATAAATTAATTTCATATTATCATATATTTTTTCAAGAAAATATGAAAATTAATTATATAATTTTAACATAAGAATAAATAGAATATATTTTTGATGAAAATTTATTTTTTGAATAATTAAAAGACATTTCTAAAGATAAATAACTTATTTAAAAGGAATTAATTTATAAATAATACATGAGTAAGAATATTTAATATTTCTTAATTCTTTTTATACTATATATCTTCTATAATTTAATGGCTAGTTTATAATGGGAAAATTTAAATAATATGATTCCATTATTTGTTTATGCTTAAAGTCACATATCTTATACACTATCAAGCATAGTATAAATTTTTTAAAAACATGGGATGTCACATTCCACACCACCCCTTTTGAACTCACTTCCATATAATATTGAAATCAACATTGTGACTAGGGTTTGACTTTTCAAAATAAAAATAGTGAAATAACACATAGAATAAAGAATAATAAAACATACAAATAAAATGAAATAAAGGGTAGTACAACGGTCCAATATGATTCCATGTAGGAGTATATGGAAATTGAAAGAAAAAAACTAACTCTTAAAGACTATTAGAGAGAGAAAGTGAACATGATCTTGTGAAAGTAGACTATCACATGTTTGTAAATATGTGATGGGTTAAATGGTCATGGAAAAATGTTAACTAAGTACATTTTTTTCAAAATCATTTTCATAATGTTAAGGAAATAATATCATTCCTAAAATAAAAACATAAAGTAAAAAACTTAATTTAAATGTATAATTTCATCAATTAATCTATTTCAAACAAAAGCTCATCATTTTCTCCAAATGATGAGTATGGATATAATTTTTCATAACTTAATCACTAGAATTAATTTATAGAAAATTACATAGTCTCAAAAAGATTAAATATTTATTTCCCTATTCTTGAATCATTAATAAAAACCAAAATTGTTAGTATAATATAATATGATCCCCAAAAAATAAATTGTTAAATGAAGGAAAACTACTTTTAATCCATTAAATTCAACATTAATATCCAAACATCAAAATAAATCATTCAACTATCCTTAAAATTCCTCAAAAATAATCTAGAGTGTGATTGAACTCCAATATAATGAAGGATATGATCCTACAGTCTTCAATGATATATTTGAACATTTATCTATAAATAACATCAATTAATCATTAATTTTAAAAACAAAAAGTAATTTCTCTAATAATATTCAAGACACTATAACCATTTTTTAAATTACCATAAATCCAAAATAAAATCATATATTCTTCCAAAATAAAATTCATCCTTTATAACTTAAATTAAATCCTAATGTATTATGTTTACCCTGATCATATAGGGTACACAAATTTCATATGTCTTGTAAAGTAACATTAATCACTTAATCAAAAAATCATTTTCCATACCCATAGTAATTTATATAATAAATTTTATATTCAAAAAAATCAACTTATTCTTCTTAAATAAAATCATTTAGCAATAGAAAGGACATACTAATAGGGAATTAATTTAAGAATTTGTTGGTGATTTACCATTTTTTCCTTTGCTTGTGGGATTAATTCCTGAATCCTTTCTCGACACGATATGTTGACACACGGTCTGCAGGTATTCCTTTTTAGAAATTTATATAATTAGATTCATTATAGGAATCCATAGACATGAGTAAAAAATAAAAGTAATCATAACATGTTTTAACCTCAAATGTTTTTATAGCATTTATGCCCAACAAAATTTAATAACCCACACATACCACAAAAATGAATTTATTGAATATTATTAGTAATCAACATAAATTTTACCAATGCAAATCCTCAAAAGGGTCTTTCAAGAAACTGAACTTATGATCCACCTCAAAAATTGAAACCCATAATGAAATCAAAAACTCTTAAGTGAACTTACTAATATCCAAAGTTATATAAACACTTATATGGTACCTAATACTAGGGCCAAGCCTTAATCACTATATATTGTAGTTAATTTAAAAACTTAAATCACTTTTTTTCCATTGATATTTTTGTTTATAGAGTTTCAAATAGTTCTTTAAAACTCTTACGAAGTAAACCCATACATTAAAATTTGAAACAAATATAATCTATATTCAAATTTTCCACTAAATTAAATAGTTTTAAAATATAACATGATTCTTTTTAATGATAAAATTTTACATCTTTCAACCTGACATCCTATTTTCTCTTACCAAACCTCATAACCTAGATTTTTTTTTGAAACATTTGATGACAATAATAAAAATTAGTACGGTACGTAATAAAAAAACATGAGTACAGTGAAAAACATGAAATTCCATTTTTTATTCATTGTGCGAACAAGTAATTTTAACATGAAAGGCACACAATATTTTTTCTCAAAAAAAAAACCATTAAAATCCATAGATATTATAAGTCATAAATTTAACTAGTGGAATAATTTTCATATCACACATACATATATTATATCTCACTAGGTTACTATATTTTCCATGTGTATATAGGGACTTTCCATTATAGTTACATTTGGAAAAACCACTACATAATAGTTCTATAATCTCTATGGAGAAACCAAATCGGGTGACCCCTCCCCTTTACCCAATAAATTAGAGAGCTATAACCAGCTCACCTACCCTAAATTTATCATAGAACCTAAAATAATCATAAAAAATACCCAGTAGCCAGAACTTCATCATAAATTATAAATAGTCATTTGGAGAAACATTCTCAAGAAAAATAACTCTTCACATTGAAATCAAATTTCATTTTTAAAAAAATTCATGCACTCATAAATGAATTTTATTATCTTTATGTTAAAATTGTAAACATGTAATTAAATATTGAAAAAATAAACTATTCATGAAAGGGAGAAAATTATAGTTTAGTCCATATATGTTAAAACACTTTACATTTAAATTTTGTTAAAGTTGTTGAAATAGTAAATTAAAAAGAGGGATTTTAAATGAAATTCCCTTTCATTGAGTATGACTCATCATGTAAGATCATTATCATCCTCAATATTAATTTTATGTTAATTATTTATCTGATTAGGAACAATTTTCATATTTATTATTCCTTCAATACCACTTATTCCCATTTATTAACAATTACATGATTATTTATCTCTATGTCAGATGTGATGACAATATTCAGCACATTAGTAGAAAATTATTTGGTATGATTCATCTAGTCAAACTGGTCATTATTCCATTATCATCTGAATAAAATTAAGGAGATAATAACCATTTTAACACATAAATCATACAATAAAATCCATCCATTAAATATTGTTATATTAAATGAACTATGACACAATCATAGAGATGATAGGCCGTAGATATACATGAAGTAAAATTTCTATTTTAAATGTTGTTTATATAAGGAAGAGAAGTATTATATTATATTTAATGAATTATAATAATATTATTAATATCATATTAATGATTTACATGGAATGGTAATAATTTATAAGAAATATTTTATTTTAATAATGATAAATATTTCATGAATATCATATATAATCTTAAATTCTACAATTATAACTAGTCTCCAGACACAATGATGGAAAATTAAATTCATCAGTTTACATGTCAGTATCCCATTATACACACAAACAATAAATTATTTTCCACATTTATGTAAGTGATGATTGGTTTAGGTTATTATATTAATGTTACATCATCTCATTATTTGGATGATACTATAGTTATTATTTCATATTGAATGAAAAATATGTAATTTATTGGGAAGAAGAAACAGTGTAGAAACAATTAATTAACAACAATATAACCTATTTAGAAACACTTTGTTTCTAAACAACTTATGAACACTTTGTATGGTGTTATTATAAAAATATAGTCATTCTGCCGCCCCATAAAACCAATATCTACTGAATTATTTTATCTTGACATGATTAAAAAGAACCAAATCCCAAAGGACTGTTCAGTTTATAAATTTTCAAAAATAAGATTACATATATGATACCCATAATACACTGGTAAATATGTTATAGAAACATTATAAATAATAAAAATAATTAAAATGCATCCTTGTAAACTTATTCAAAGGATTTACTTAGTAATCTGGGAAAAGGAAACATAATAAGGCTAAGTTCAAAAGATCAATAAGGGACTGTAAACCGAAAGAAATAAATAATCAATGAGAATAAATTAACATGGAAAAGAAAATATCTTATAAACCATGCAATTATAATATCTAGATGAGGGAACATAAATATGTAAATGTGAGAATATGAAACACATTCCATTTAATCAATAAACAGATAAAAGAAAACATACATATATATAGGTATATGAAAAATCACATGGATAAATAAAAACTGAATAATATATAAAGTAAATTATTAATTTTTTGATTTCATGTCTATGGAACATCAAAACCTAAACCATCAAGTCATTTCACAAGATGGTTATAACTACGGACTGAAACCCGATTAATTTGGCCAACATATGTGTCTCATGAAAACTTGTCTATGCATCGAGGGGATATATAATGTCCAGGACCCACCCTTCAACACTAGTCCAATGTATTCCTCATATAAATTGATGAAAACATATAATATTACTTATAAAATATCTATATTGAATAAAGAATAAATATTTATCATTAATTCCCCAGTTAATCAAATTACTATAAAAGTGAACGCTATATGTTAAAATGATATAATGTTTTTGAAATACTAATATCCATGGTATGATAATATAGATATTCACATAAATTTCAAATGAAAAATGAATAAAATAATGTTATTTTTTCATGAAAAAGATAATAGTCACCAAAGGAAGTGAGATTTCCAAGATAATCAACAAGGAAATTCTTTAGGAGAATTTTATTTAAACATTACAAAGCATACCCTACCACAGTAAGACATTTATATCATAATCCCCATGAAATAATATTATTCAACAAGACATAAAATATCATTAAAGTAAATAGATTCATGATATAACATGTTAAAAGGAAGTATATACACCAAATAACAGTGAATTTCATTGTAATAAATATGTCTCAATAGAATGTAAATTGAAATTAAATTCCTTTACCTTAAACTTCATTAGGTTTTGTGGCATTTATAATCTTATATAGAATTATAAATTATGTTATAGACTTATAAAAAAACCATTATAAGTTTTATAATATCATATATCTTCCTCTAATAATGACTTCTATATTGTTTGTTAGTAACCATTAATTATTTTCACAATTTGATAGGTTAATTTCTTTGTTTTCTCATGTATACGTTGACATGTCATTTTTTGTTCCTACAGCATAGATCAGGATTTCCACATCTCCATAATTTATACCATTATTTAATTATAAAATATATTCAGTATATATGTATTTATAATTATACTAAATATTTTCAGAAAAGAAATGAATTGCATTGTTCATTGAGATGACATATTGTATGTACGCATGAACGTTACATCCATTTCTTTGTCGTATAAAAAGAATGAAAATTAGATAATACATTGATATATCATGTTTATATTATCATATATATTTCATATTTTTCATGTAGTTTTATTAAAATTATCCTTAATTTTTCCTACATAGAGTGTGTACAAATAACAACACATTGGGGAGGCATTAGTCGACACTTCCACTAACAATGTTATCATATTTACAAAAAATGGAATGTATATAGGAATGTGTTAGAAAATAATTAAATAATAATAATGAAATAATAATTATCATATATATAATATATAAACATAGTGTCTTTAGTAATTCTCTCTATGAGAGGCGGTAATGGAAGAATGAACAATAATCATTTCGTGAGGCAGTAGTTCCCCATACATGTAAATAGTATCTTAGTTACCCATTAGATGATAGTATGTATAAGTGAATATAGAAACCATATTATAAAAACAACCCAATATAATTGTGATAATTTTTTTATACAATTATGGAAGAATTATAATTGTGGGGTGGAGATTGGAAACAACACTAAAGCGCTTGAGAAGAGACGCTACCTCATAATCGGGTAACTCCATTTGGTTTGTACCGAAAGGCTTCCTTAGATTGCTTCATACACAAAGAATACAAAGAGGAATTTTGGTATGTTGGGAATTTAATTGGGATGTTATTGGCCTAGATTTAGTGGTTTGAGATGTGTTAGTAAGTGGGAGGTCTAGTGTCCTTTTATAAGGGAGGAAACAATTATCATTTTTGAAAAAATCTAACTGTAACCATGTTTTTAACAAAAAAAAAAGTTATCAAAAACCAAACAAACTAAATAATTTATGTTAAATTAAATATTATCGATATCCAATTGGGTTTGGGTAAGTGGATAGTTCATTTTGGCTCTTAAAATTATGGTTTAGTCAATTATTAAGATAAATTTCATATTAATAAATGTTATTAATTTTAATTACAATCCCTAATATTTGTGGTCAAAATATAAGTCTTGCTTAATTAAAATTAAAATTTATAATGATTAAAAATATGGAACCCATTTTTCTGAATTAAAAAAATATAAGTGGTAGATATTGATGAATATTTAATCCCACATATGGGGTAAGAATGGTAGGTTTTAAAGTAAAAACATCCTAATATCTACTGAGTGTTTATAACAAATTTAAAAGTGAAATTTATTAACATGACCTAATTTAGATTAAATTATAAATAATTTATATAATGTGTCTTGAAAACCAATTTAAATTATAATTTATCAATATAAATAAATTATATGGAAAAGAAGTTTTGAATTAAATTTCAGTATTTTTCATTATTCATTAAAAAGGAAATATCACAGATAAATACAAAAAAACCATAGTAAGGTAATTTTTATTATTATTTTGAAAATATGAGTTTTATATTTACATATTAAATTTATAAAAGGGTTAGAAATTTGATTTTAAAAAGGATTTCCATGAAACATAGAAAAAGTGACTTTATAAAAATATAGTATTTTATGTGTAATATTAGTTTTATTATTATATTGTACATATCAAAAAAATTGGATACGAGTAAAAGTATATGGGTGGATATTTAATATATAAAGTCACTATATATTTTCTCTATTAGTGTTAGAATTATATTGACTATTAAAAACGTGAATATATTATGATTTGATTAAATGTGTTGTTTTGTGTATTGTAAAGATATTAATAAAATTAAATTTACTCTAATTGGGAAATGTTGTAATGTCATGGGGTGATAAATTAATCCATCCAACAAAAATTTCAACCTCTAATGATCAGGGATATTACCGTAAAATGATTTGGGTAATTCTACTTCATAGAATCCTTTGGTTCCCAAGTTACATCTTCCATTTACTATTCTTTTCTATAGTTCATCAAATAATTTTTCTCATTACATTTTCTAGAAAAACATAACCCCTTCATATGTACGCTTAGATAAAGATTTGTCCATCAAGAATTTTTTTTAATGAATCACCGATAGGAACCTTCCAAAATGAAAATATGAACCATGGTTATGTTTATTGTTATAGGCCATTCAACGACTAATATTTTCAATACACAATAAATTTATATTCCATCCATGGAGACAATATGGCCAAGAAAATAAATATCTTTATTCTAGAAATCTCTTTTATTGAATTTCCCAGATAACACTTCACTTCTAATAGTATTAATATTAATCAAAATGTAATTCTCATGATTCTCATAGGTTTTCCAATACACAATAATATCATAAATTAATACATAAAAAATAAACATGATAGTCCTTTAATTCTATGTTCATTAATTATGTAAAAATGTAGGGAGCATTTGTCAAAAAATGGAAATAATGTAAACACATAATTTCAATTCTTTGTCTGAAAATTTTTGTTGAGAATATCTTCATTCTTCACATGCAGTTATTAACACCCATAATGAATATCAATCATTGAAAATTATTGGTCTTTATTTAGTTGATCAAAAAAAGTCATCAATATTACATAGAGGACACATGTTCCATTCTTAAATATCCTTGATTTCCCTATAATCAATGCACAACGTCATGGATCAATATTTACCCTTAATGAAGATAACGGGGGCTCCCCAAGGAGAAATAATAGTGTGTATAAATAAATTTTTATCAAAATAATCTAGGTTTTCTTTCAACTTCACTAATTCCACCATGTACATTATATAGTGTTATTGATATTAGAATTTAAAAAGGAATTAAAATAATGGAAAAATCTAATTCAGGATCTTGGGGATTATTGGGTAATGCATCAGGAAATAAATTAATTTATTGATGTACAATTGGTACATATTGAATTTCAAGATTAGCTCCTTCATCAATAAATAATGTTTAATCTTCTTCCACAACAATTTCATTCAGTAGAGCAACTGAGGGTGGATCTAAATAATAATTAGCTGAGGAAACTTCTGCTCTAAATATGATGGATGCTATATCTTCCACATAAATTCTGTTTTGGTCCACATGAAATAAATTTGGTCATTATATTCCAGGATCTAGTCCATACATAGGATAATGTCCCTTCCAACCATATTTATTATAACAATGTCAAAATATGAATCATGCTTATGTGTCATAATTTGGACAACCTGGCACATCATTATAGAAATGATAATTCCCTTAGTATATTAAACAAACAAATCTATTATAAAATCATAAAAAAATATAAAATTTTCATAGAAATATGGGTTGATATAAAAGAGTGTGATGATCCAGAATCAGACAACACATTACATAAATTTCAAGATAGAATTAATGTACCTACCACCATATCTTTTGGTACTTCTACCTCTGAAATACTAATCACATAATCTTGGAAATATCTCCTTATCCTTATTTATTGATGATTCCCATGTCACTTGGGGGAATCATTTGAATAATTTCCAATAAATTTATAATTATATCACTTGTCATATTTTAATAGATTCTTACCCATACATTCATGAGCCTGATGACCCTTATCGCTACATTTATTGCAATCTCCTTGACCATTTAAACATTTTTTCAGGCAATATTTCCCCCAGTTTTTACAATATTTAAATGTTTGAGATTTATTATTATAGGATGAATTCCATTTTTAATGATGCATAGATATCCTCTCCTTCTATTGGCATCCCTTGGGGGGGGGCGAAGTATAATTTTTATTATTAAAGAAAATACATCTTTTTATTTGGGTAGAGGGAGTCCCATTTCATAGCTCGAAGGTCCTATGCCAACTGGCCTGAATACATGGCTTGAAAGACTATTTTTTCCCCAAAGGACCATTTGGTGATCAATACTTATATAGTACTAGGGCAGCTATTGTCCCTACTATAGTACTGACGATGATACAGTGCCTCCTCCACTACAGTTCCACAATGGCTACAGTTCCACCCCTACTACAGTACTGCTACATTACCCTACTACAGTGCATATATAGTAACACATAACATATAATGATTTTCTTTGAATACTTCTGATCATGATAATTTGTTCTATAGATTTATGGCACTTATAACAATTTCATCATATGATGAAAAATTCTTAGAAACATGTACCCTTCAGAGATATTTATAAAGATATTAAAATAAGTGGTTTATCTTGCACTATGTATTTCATATATGATCAATTTATTATCTAGGTAACCTTGTTAAGGTAGCATCAAAATCATCAACAATTCTTTCTTCATTTTGATTTATTCCAATGAAATTATATTTCATCAAAAAAAATTTATCACAATGGTAGAATTATCAATGAATGTATTCTTTGAGGTTCTCCACTAAATTAGTTTTGTTTATTCTTCTTCTATAGTGTTTTGGATCATGGTCCACCACTGATCGTCATCACCTTGGAGACAATAAACTCTTAGTGTGACCTTTTCCTTTTCGTTGCATTCCATATTCATAAAAATAATCTCTAGAGATTTCCTCAATTATTCTGCTACAATTGGGTTAGCAGTACCACTAAAGGATGTTGGATTATATGAAATAATGTGATCCAGGAAAAGTGATTCTATGTGGATTATTCTTCCTTATTCATCATGGTTATTTTTCAAAAAAAGTTTCTGTTCCCCTAATATTACCATGATTTACTCCATTTTAATTCCAGTGATATTCGTTTCCACAATAGGGAAATATCTTCATTTTCCATGAGTATTTACACCATTCTTCCTTCTAGGATCAATTTCAAAATAATGTAATACACTGGTTTAGCTCAAAAAATCATAATCTATAATTCCAAATATGGTATACTGCATAACATAAATTTATGAATTGTGAGTCCTAGAATCATAAACATTGGTTATATTAGAGAAAGCATTTGTTTAAAATCCTTCATAGTTATAGGTAAGGAAAACGTGAACTATCCTAATCAAATCTCTTAGGAGTTTCAAAATCGGTGAGAATTAAGGTCTATTTTCTTGTTCCAGGTTACATAGAGTGAGGCCAACGAACCTTGTTGTAGTTTTTACTCCTACGTACATTTGTGCTGGAACCATATCAACTTTTAGTATCAATACATGGATGTATTTCTAAGAATACCAACATAATGTCTACATTAATAAAATTCTAGGATTTCATTTTATACTTTTCCAAAAAGGTCTATCATAGGGGTATTCTTCTTAATCAATGTTTTCTAGATCTAGTTTCCATGTTTAATGATATTCTTCCTTTCATAAAACTATAATACCCTGACACTAGAAACCCAGATCTAGTGCATTATCTTATTACATTGGAATGATTACAATGAATGAAATCTCGATGGAACGATTACTTTAACAACCTCAGAAAACTTGATTACATTCATGATACACATAATAAATTTTTAAATAGGCAATAAAAAAATGATACATAATAATAATAAATAAACTAATTCCTTGAAATCTTATTCAATGGATTCCTCTTCATAATCAGGGACAAGAAAACATATTAATGGTGAGCGCAAATGCTCAGGAAGGGCATGTAAAAATAGAAAATAGATTATTAATAGGAATAAATTAACATGTATATGTAAATAACTGAAAACAAATTCCATTCAAATAACTAGATAAGGAAAAATAAATATCGAAAGGTAAGAATATGAAACACCTTCCACCTAATTGAAAAACTGTGAATAGAATACATTCATAGATATATCGATGAAAAATATCAGGGATAAAAAAAAACTGAATCATCAATGAAGGAAATTATTTATTATTTGAATCCATTTATAAGGAACATGAGAACCTATAACGTTAATACCTTTCACAATATAGTTAAATCCATGGATATATACCCATTTAATTTGGAAAACATATTTTTCTCTTGATAACCTGTTGATGTACAAGGGGAAATACAATATCTGAGCCCCAAACATCATTATCATTAAAAATAATTCCTCATATTTGGTAATAAAAAATAAATAATTGGCCTTATCAAATATACATATTGAATAAAGAACACAGATTTATCAAAAATTCCCCAGTTAATCATATAATTGTCAAAGTGAACACAATATATGAAAAGGATATACTGTTTAGGAAATACTAATATCCATTGTTCGAGAATATATATATTCAAGTGAATTTTAAATTAAAAATGATTAAACTAAAGTTATTTTTTCAAGATACAATTAATAGTTAAAAAAGGATGTGAGATTTTAATTATAATCATTAAGAACATTATTTTGAAGAATAATCCTTAATCATTCTATTGTGTCACATACCACGTTGAAACATTTAAATCATGATCCCTATGATAGAATAAAATTAAATGAAACATATAACATCATCGGAGTAAATAGATTCAGTATATAACTAGTAAAAAGGTAGTATATACACCAAATAAATGGGAATTGGTTCATAATAATAATTAGGCCATATTTGAATGGAAATGGAGATGAAATTCCCTTACCTTACACTTCATTTTGTTGTGTGGTATTTATACTCATATATAGGGGCTTAAAATATGTTAACAAATTATACCAAAATCTCACTCATGTTTTAATATCTTATATTATATTTTTTTAATATCTTATTACCTATTTTTTAATAATATTTCATTATTTTCAATATATAGGGAATTAATTTCCTAGTTTTCTAATGTATGTTTTGACTTGTTATTTGTTGTTCCCTCTACATAGATCACGATTTCATCATTAGAAAAATGTAAACATAAATTTTATTATCATATATATTTATTATATATGTATTTATAATAATCCATTATATTTGGTGATAATAAATGAAGTGTACCATTCATGGAGACGGTAGGCCGTACGTACGCATGACCTCTACTTCCATTTTTTTCCTTATTAAAAGAATTAAATGTAAATGAGACAATTGTAAAATATAATTTCTATATAATATCTATTTCATATATTATAAATAGTTTTATTAATATTATCTTCAATATTTTCCACATATAGAGTAAAATAATCACATCGCTTTGGGGAGGCGGTATTCCACACATCTACAAATAATTTTTTCATATTTACACAAAAATAAAAAATATATAGGTATGTTTTAAAAAATATTTATAAAATAATAATGACATAATAATTATCATATATATAATATATTAACATATATTTCATAACAATTCCCATCATATTATTAGGTAAATTAAGGATGCGACCTCATCATGTTGTGCTGCGATAGTTCGTTGTACATGCACACAATATTTTTGCTAAACATTGGATGGAACTATGTGTATGTGTAGGTAGAACACATATCATAAAAAATATCATTATATTGAGGATACAGGTGTTGTTATATAATCATGGAATAAATATAATTTAGAGGGTGGTGAGTAGAAATAATCTAAATGTTCTTGAGAAAAGAAGCATCCTCTTAATTGGTAAACTCTATTTGTTTTGTACCAAAAGGCTTCCTTGGTTGATTCCTACACAAATGGATTATACAAGGTGGAAGTTTAGGATCTTGGGAAGATAATTGGGTAGATCTTGTCTAAAATTATATCTATTAATAGGTTTAAGGAAGTTGGAGGTGTGGTGGCTTTTTATAATGGAGGGAGGGGACACGCTGGCATTTTTGAAAACAAGATTTGTGTACACACATGTTTACTAAAAAAATCACAAAAAAACCATAATAAATAATGTATTTTTTATTTTAAAATTATTGACATCCAATGGGTGTTGGAAAATTGTATAGGTCATTTGGCCCCTTATGTTTAAGGTGTATTCAAATGTTAAGCTTAATATCATCTTAATCATTGTAATTTATTTTAATTAATTTCAATAATATTTTTTCTAAAAAAACTAATTTGACCATATTAGACATTATAAAGTATTATTATACCAAATATGGAATCAATTTTTCCATATTCCAATCACAAAAGTGGTAGAAATTATTTTAAATTTAATTCTGCAAATGGTATGACAATACGTGTTTAAAAGAATAAACGTTCTAAAGTTTCCTATGTTTTTATACCCAATTTCACAGTGAAAATGATTCCAATGAAATAAATTTTATTAAAAAGATTATTTTATATAATATTACATTTATAAAATAAAAAATAAAATTTATCTTTAAAATAAATAAGATCAAAAAGTTGTTTTGAATTGAATTTCAGTATTTTTCATTATTCTTATAAAATGAAACATGAAAGAAAAATACCAAAAAAATACCCCTAAGATAATTTTTTATTATTATTCCAAATATGAAAATTATTTTGACATATTAAAATTATATAAGGTTCAAATTTTTTGTTTAAAAATAGGTTATTATTTAAAATTTGGTAAAATTTCCTTTATAAAAATAAAGTATTTTATGTTTAATATTGGGGTTTTTTCATTTGTTGTGCCTATAAAATATATTGGTTGACTGTCAAAATATATTTTTGGACATATTTTATGTAAATTTACTATATAAAACTCTAAAAGGTTTAATTTTTAATTTAATATTCAAAACATGTCTAAATAGTGATTTGTTTAAATCGATTTGTTGTGTGTATTGTAAAGCTATCAATAAAATTAAATTTATTCTAAAAGAAAATAGGGTAAAGTCATGGGGTGATAGAAATATGACCTCTATATGGTGGTGAGGGATTCTAGGTGTAACAACCTGATATTTTATGATATGTATTCTTTTTAATTTATTTGATGTCATTTGTTTTATGCTAAAACAAGATTATCTTGTGCTATACGCCACACTGTAATAGCTTGAAGTATACACAACACTATTCTTATATTGTGTTACACACAATTTCAAGTTCGTTTTATAATAGTCATTCTACGCAAAATTATGTGTATATATATATATATATATTCAATTTATAAATGAAATATGTTTGAATTCTGTTATACGAAACAATGAAGGATTCTTTCACAACACGCAACCTGACTTGGCTTGCATTACACGCAATCACGACCTTCCTCGATAGCGTGTGTTGTACGCAATACCGAGATTTACTATACCACGATATATTATTATAATATTATTATGAACTAGCCTTTATGAATATTATTAACAAAATTTTGAATTTTATAACATTATTATTCATCTTACACATTTTCTAGAACATGGTATAAGAACAAAATAAATTTTTCGGGTAAAATAAGTATTTTAAAAAAAATGCAGTTTTGCCACCTTTTGATTGCGCACCCACTTTAAATATATTTTTTGACATGTTTATAAGTTCAATCTTACGAAATAAAATTATTATTTGGAATCAGGATATAAAATTTTACCTTGGATAATTTTTTCATATTATTCTGATAACTTTCATATTTTAGTGAATAGTTAAAACACGCTATATTTTAATTAAAAACAACTTTTTTCATCGTAATAACTTATGTGGTTAAATTAAAATATTTAATGGTTTTAAATAATAAATAGAATATATTTTTTCCATTTAATTTAATTTATGTTATTATCCATGATTTTACATTGAATTCGTAGGTAAAATAAATTCAATCTTTGGCAATGTTTTAACTTTTAAAACCCGTTTTCTTAACAACGGGATTAATTTTAAGTTAATTAATGCAACTTCTGTGTTTTGAATTTTGAAAAATGGATTCCATATTTGGAATCAGTGGGTCCAAATTATGTTAATAGGTTACTTTTAATTTTTTTGATATTATGAATAGTAACTACGATAATTTTTATTTACTACGGTTAAAGGTAAATAGGGTAATTCAAGGTTAAAAGAATATTATAATAATTCAAAAATACCCATAAACTTTCCCTAACCTTATTTTATGAGTAGTGGCCGACCATGGGCATCCTTGGGTCGATTTAGGGACCCCATGGAGCCACTTATGAAAGACAATGACACATTAGATTAATTAATTTAATGTAAAGACAAAATTGGAGTTAACAAAAATTGTTTAGTAATTAAATTTTATAAGGGGCTATATAAATTATATATTTGACTATAAATAATCATTGGAAATATAAAAATATTTCCTACATTTTTGTAGTTTTTTTATAATTTTTAGACATCAGATAAATTAAATTATTTATGACACAATAATGATGCAGTATTTACCTCATTAATAAATGATTTAAATAAATAAGATTAAAATGATTACAATATCATACAAAACCTGTCCAATTCCTATTGGATGATTTTATTTAGAATATTAGTCATCTTATCTTCGACATTAATGTGTTTTGGACCTCTTGAAACCGATGATAAGTTTGTAATAAAATAATGTTTTTACACTTTCCTAAAGAGCCCCTCCACTCCCTTATAAAAGGAAACAACTTCTATGAAATTCATCACACCTCTCAAGCCTTTTGGCTCGTCCAAACTCCGCCCAAATAATATCCCAACATCCCTCTCCTCCATATTAAAGCCTTACATTAGGAAGAAGACTCTCCAAGAAGTCCTTTTGGTTCAATCCAAAGGAAGTTACCAAAATTAAAGGTAATAGTTTCTCTTAAGTTGTTTTCTGTTATTCTACTTCTCCAACCCCTAAAATATTATTAATCCTTTCTTTTGTGACAAAACCAGTATCCTAAAAATACTAGTATGTTTTTATGAGAAGGATTATAACTACACTTACACACACCTCCATCTAATGGATGATGAACATAATGTTTCTGTTATGGCAAACTAACGCCTCATGAAACGATGATTGTTCTATTTTCTCCTACCCCCTCTCATGGTGGCCATTATGATGACATAGTATTTATATATAATATATATTATGTTTATGATTTCCTTATTCTTCTTTACTTCCCAATTATATCAAGACTTTACGGTTTCCATAGTCGTTAAATACGATAATCTCATTTGAGAAAGTGCGGACTGCCGCCCCCTCAAAGAGATGCGATTCGTTAATACCTTATGTGGGATGTATAAAGGATGTGGTTAATGATATTATATATGATATTATACAGGAATTATAATATACCTATGTATCATTATGTTTTAATTCAATTAAAATAATAAATAGGAATGATAGTAGCGTTCATGCGTACATACGGCTTACCGTCTCCATTAACGGTGTGTTTCATTTCTTACCTCCATATGTTATGTACTATTATAATTGATTGTATATTCTGGATATATAATGAATTTATATGATATTTAAATCATGATTTAAATTTTGGAAGTATTTAAATAATGATATAAGTAATAATAACATCAAGAACAAAAAGTCCAAACACGTACGATAAATAAGATGATTTTACCCAAAACGCTACTTTAACATTAATTTACAAAAGAATGGGTAATATAAAGTCATAAGTGAACCATATATGATATAATAACAATTAATATGATTCTGTAATAAGTCAATGACATTATTTAAATCATTATACAGGAGGTTCGGATACGTACGAAGCATATCAGACCTAAGGTAAGGGATAATTATTCCAATCTCATTCTTATCCGAGATTGTTTACTCGTAAGTATTTTCCGGGTGTTATGTTTATTATCCATGACCATATGCTCTCAAAATGTTTTAATAAAATGTTTAATTTCCTTCCATTTATGTTTAATACATTTTTACCCTTTTCTTACTTTTACTACATCGTATGGAAGGCATCTTTCTTTTGTTTACAATATGAGGTACTTTTTGACTTTTCCGAAAAAAGTACGAGAAGAATGTTTTTTTAACATATACGGCATGAATGGATTTTTACGGTTTTAAAAAGCCTTATTTTCATGATGCTTCCCCCAAAATATTTCATGATTATTTTCAACAAAATCATATTCTTTTAAAATTTCATGATATTTTGTGAAAAGAAATTGATTTTGAAGAAGAAAGTATATTTTCCTCAAGAATTCATTTCAAGTCTTTTATCAAAACCATTTTCTATCTAAGATGAAATTATTTCATATTTTTATGTTTCAAGTATAATGTCTCTATGATTTACATGGTTTAAATTTTCTTATGAGGAAAAATGCATTTGTTTTATATGGATAATATGATGATGGGATGATGTTTATGAAACCCATTTTATTCTTTGGGTTATGATGAATGTTTTAAGTTTATTTTGTGGCACAAGTAAGAATGATTTCACTATGAGATGGGTGGGACCTATATCTCCCTCCAATGCATTCGGTAAGATTTATATCTCATGTGATAGACATGGCTGGAATGACAAGTTAAACTGGTTCAGTAATACAGGACTGGAACGAGGAGTGAACTTGATTTAGAAAAGGACTTTGTCTACTAAGATGGTCTTGGCAGAAATGCCTTGGCTATTATGGAAATCATATCATGTGCTTAATGGTTTCCACAATTAAATGTTTTATTCCCATGCTATTTTATAATTCTTAATGTTTCTTTATGATCTATGCCTTATGTACTTCCATGTTTTATGACATTGCTCATGCTTTTGATGTTTAAACATTATGTTCATGTGTTTAAGTTCAAATGTATATGGAATGTTTTATTTTATCCGTGCTTACCCTTACTGAGCATTTGAGCTCACCCGTTTTATGCTTTCTTTTCCCCATGATATGAATAAATTTTTTAGGTAAGAAAAAAAGGGAAGATCTTAATGGGAGATGTTGAAGATCTTTCACCACGATTAGAAGATTACGTTCTGAGTTTCCAAAGACACTAAACTATTACGGTCCTTGTGTGTCTGTTTTTGTTATGTATTAAGTATTCCGCAAAAGTAATGTAATGTATAGGTACATCAAGCTTCAGGTCTCTACACTAGGAAGTGTTTTTGGCACATAATTGATGATAAATTTTTTTATGTGTGATGAAATGTGAGGAAGTTGTGTCCATTTACCAGAGAGAGGACATCCACTCATGGAATTCCTCAAAATATTAAATTTATATATATATTTTTCATATTTAAATGTATCAAAAATTATTAATTTGGAATAGAATATGAATTTGGGTCCAAATAACTTCACCTAATTGAATTTATATAATTTTTACTAACATTATAATCTTATGTTTTCATTTTGACCCCTGGTTAAGTACTTTAATTTTTATGGTGACAACATATATTTTTACCCTATAAGGGTTAATATAGTATTTAAAAAAACCCAAAAGTCCCATTAAAGTACCATTTCTGAAATTTTAACCCTTATACCAATCTATTATCCAAATTTAAGATTTTTTAAAAATTTATATACATTAAATAAATATAATTTAATTTCGAATATTATTCATTCTAATTTTGGAACTATTCATTTCATTCACAATTAGAATT
This sequence comes from Viscum album, assembly GCA_963277665.1. Lineage (NCBI taxonomy): Eukaryota > Viridiplantae > Streptophyta > Magnoliopsida > Santalales > Viscaceae > Viscum > Viscum album. The sequence goes on from CAUJRU010000001.1 coordinate 992,425, forward strand.
TTAAGGAAAACTAGATATATATAGAGAAAATATTTTATTATATCCATAAGATTTAAATTCAATATATAAAAATAATTTGACGCAATAATTATCTAAAAAAATATTTATATTAATATTTTTATTATCATTAATTTGATATTTCTGTTAATAAAATAATTATTGCATCAGCTTGGTGTGAGAAATTGAGGTAATTATTTACTTATTAAAAATAATAAATAAATGTCCATGATAAATATAATTATTTTATATTTTAAATGAATAAATATAGTAAAATTTATAGTTTATATATCCCTATATTAAACATGATATATTTAATAGTAAAATAAATGTCACATCACTTTTGTTTTAATTAAATAAAATATTATAAACCTTGTAATCTCATCCTAGAGGCCCCAAAAGTTATTAATTAAATGTTATCATGAAAATAAATTTATTATGTTTATAATAAAAACATATATTCATTTATAAAAAACCTTTTTTATTGTGTGGACACATAAGATATATTTAAGATAAAGAAAATGACATTTTGTGTCTTTCTTTGATTTAAATATTTTATATGCAATTTTCGTGGAAAATTGTCCATTAAACATAAAATTTTTTATCATTATGTTTTAATGATTTAATTAAATTCACCCAAGATAATTTTCCAAAAATAAAGGGTCTTTTTATAATTCTTATCATTTTATTTATATAATAAATTATGCAATTTATCCTTTACAATGGTAAAAAATTTATTATTATTACTATTTACAATAATAAAAAATGAAAGGAACCCACTTAAATATTTTGGACCTCCTGAATTAAAATATATAATCCATTATAAAAAATTATAAACAAAGAAGTTAATTAATTAAATATAAATTTTAATTAGAAAAATCTGGTGATAAACAATTTTTCAAGGAAATACAAACATTTTCAAAATATTTTTTATGCTAAATTATTACATAAAATACATTCATAAGACAATAATATTATTATTTTAAATAAAAATGAACTAAGAATATTTTCAAACTAATCCAAACCATGTTTTTACTGTTAAATTCATTGAAAATTATAATTTTGGATAAAAATCTGTATTTTTCACTACTCCTTGAAAAGTAAATCTATGTAGAAAACTATCAAAATTTTGACATCAGAAAATATTATTGTAATGATGTGAAGAATTAACATTATTATATAAAATAAATTTTTAAAAAAATTAGATAATTTAATTATGTTATTTATACATAAATATAAAAAATTCATTTTTTATGAAATTGATTTTTTTAAGAAAATATATTTTTGAACAATAAATAGGATTTTCTTAAATTGTATACTAATATAAGATAAATTAATTCCAACATCATACATCAGTGAGATCATTAAATATTTCATAATTTTTTTATTACTATAAATTCCAGACTCTTTTACTACAATGTTTTGATGGTGAAATTTAATTAATAAGATTCCATTATTTGTTTAAGATGCTACTTAACTTCAATGATTTCATACATAGTATTTAATTTTAAAAAACTATGGATTTTCCATGTGGTATTTTATTTTTTCCGTTTTGATACACATTATTTTTTTACTCTCATTGTGGAATCTATAGGTATTTATGAATTGTTTTTGAGTTTTATTTTATAGTTCAACATTTTATGTGATTAGAGAAACTTTTTATATATCGCCACATTGTGACAAGTCCTCCCAAGTGATTTTTATGAATACTAAGGTCTTCTCCCTCTCCCTTTTCCTATTTAAAGTATGCTTGGGTTAGTCAGAATCAGATTATCATTTTCTAGGTGGGGCCTAATGGGTTTTTTCACGATAGAGTGGTATCAGAGGTGTGTTTTGTCATACGATTAGAGTGTGGAGTATTTTATAGTTGTGATATTAGTTTGGTTTTTATTGAATCAATATCAAGTGTTTTTTTTTGATTTATGACTAGGGAATCCAATATTTTTGTGGCGTTTGAATAATCTGTACATAATTATTCTAATCACCTCCCTTGAACTCGGTACATTTAGAAATTGGTTATAGGGAAATGTATTAGTGCATGTATCATATAGTTATGAGTTATATTTACATTTCCTTGTTGAGTAATCTCTATAAATAAACTCATTTATCATGGTAAATTTTTGTATTTTGAGATGCCTTGATGATGGATTACATATATGATCCTCTTAGTAAATATGTTTCAATACATGGCCCTATTTAGGAGGTAGTTCCTCCCTGTGGGATTTTAGTCATTCCTGCACCCATCAAGGAGTAGATGGAACCAGTCATACTACTGGATTTTGTGCACTGGATGAGTTCACTAAATGAGTTTTAGTATAAGTGATCCATCTATTTTAATGGTGAGCCAAACCTTCAAGAATTTCTGTAATAGCTCGAGGCAATTGCATGAGTATTTCATCTTGTGAGGTCACTTACAGACCAAAAAATGGTCTTGGAGGTGCCCATATTCATGTTACCACACGATGTTGGTGATGTGTTTTTGTACTATAATACGATGAGGAAAATATTTCATGGGGAAACCATGAATGTTTCATCTGGGAGGAGTACACTCTAGCTATGATGTGAGAAGTTTTCATTTCGGTGATTATAAAACTACAGTATGTCATCATGTCTTTGGATGAGTATTCATCAAGCTATTCAAAACTTCAACGATACAAGATGGATATAGTTGAGTACTTTTTTATTTTGGGTGTGGACCATTTTTCGAGGTCTATGAAATTTCATTCTTCAAGTGTGATAACTCTATGAATTCCAACTTATTATAGGGTTCTAGAGAATACCATACTATTAGAGTTATTTTAGGCCAAGAGAACACTGATAGTGGGTGATAGAAATTAAACCATATTAATTCCAATAACTTGAATTTATAAAAAATAAAATTATTTTGATATATATTTTATTGAACTTAACACTATTTTAGTTTCCATTACACAGAACAATGACATTATTCGATAGCTTGTGTTACATGAATAATTGAGTTTTAGTGAATATGATTTATATTATTATTTAAAATTAAAATTTTATCGTAGAAAAAAAATTGTTGGTCATTATTAACATTATATGAATTAGGATAATATATTTTTTAAATCATCGGTTAACAAATTAATTATATTTTAAAATAAACCAACAAAATATAATGAAAATGTTTTTATTAAAATACACTTTTTGTTTTCCCAAAGATTTATTATAATAGTAAATAAAATTTATTTCCATCAATGAATAATCGTATTGAAAATTAAAAATGTTACATTTAATAAAATATATTGATTATCATCCACTAAATTTTATAGGCATAAAATATGAACAAATACATTTTTACTCCTAAGAATATGTAATTTTAAGGGGATTTTTGTAGCCTTTTCATAGTGAAATTGTTTTAAAACTAAAATTTCACAATTTTATAAATATTATTTGGGAAAATAATATTCATTTATGAATTTTTAATGTCAAATTTATCTTAGGGGAACTGTTGGCATTTCTTCCCAGAAGGATCATTTTTTGAGTAGTACTCAAAAATAAATTATTATAAATGAAAAATGAGATTAATTATATGTAATTTATAATTTTAAATTATATTTTAAATGATTTTTAATGTATTATAAGATAAAAAGTACATCTATAAAAACCAATTTAGTTCATTTATGTGTTTTTTATATTAAATTTATTTATAAAAATATTGTAAATGTTTAAACATTTTCACCATTGAAAACATGTATTCTTGATCGTTATATGTGATTAATTTTACATTAATTTTATCCAATTATATTAATTTAATTTTAAATTATTGATATAATACTTTTAATCTGAATAATTTATAGTTTTTTATAAGGATAACATTTTTTTTACTAATATGATTCATGAGAATAGTTAAAATTAATTATAGATTTAAAGAGAATGAAGACTTTACCAAGGGACTAAAGCTTACACATAAGGGAAAAAATGACCTTGAAAATTGTCCAAAACCATTTTTATTGAAATTAATAGCATTTATACTTTATATTAATGATAAGTTTTCTTTATAATATATTTATTAAATAGAAAATTTTTGGGGGAATTATCATTTTTTTTAAAAATTCACGGGTGCCACTCACCTCCCTTATAACAGTCCACCACTCACCCATATATTTACACCTTAAAAACAAAATGGTTCATCCAATACCAACATGAATCATTTATAAACATTCATAAAAAATTATAGAGTAATTTGTTTTGTGAAAAAATACATCTTAGAAAGGAACTAATGTTAACCTATGGTCCATTCCCAATGAAGCGGTATGGTTTTTCTGGAAAATTTTATATATTATTTACTACATCGCCTACATAATTTCTTAATATATATTTATTTTATAATAATAATATTATCTTAAATGTTCTGATGTATTTTTATTATATGTTTAATAACTGAAACAAAATATACTTCCACCAATTGAGATACGAAATCAACCCCCGTGTATACGATAGACTACCATCTCATGAACTAATGCCATTTGTTTTTCCATTACCACATATCAAGGATATGAATATTTATGTAAATACTATTTATATATGATATTAATTATATATATGAGATATTTATTATTATTTAATTAGTATATAACACATATCTTCATGATTTCAATTTTGTGGCAACACGATAACGTCGTTCATATGTTCAACGAGCTACAACCACTCGATGATATGTGACTATCTCAGGCTATAAATGGAATGTATTAACAGTGGATAATAAAAAAAATGATATATATTAAATATGAATTATATTAGAATGATAATATTAATATATATGTCAAATAACTGATAATTATTTTAATAAGACATGAAAATTGAAACAACATTAATGGGAATGCACGACGTACCGCCTCCATGAACGATGTCATTAATTTAATATCCAAGAAATTATAGATTAATATAAATACATAGAAAATGAATATATATGATATTAAAATAATATTTTAGATTTTTGATATGATATAATAAGTTCTGATGTAATAGGACCATAAAAATAACAAGTCAAAATATACTTGAATACAAGACAAATAATACACGAAATAACAAAAATAATTAATGATTATTAAAAAATGAGTGATATGATGTTATAAAAGTGTTATATAGGATAATATAAATATTAATATGGTTCTATTATAATTTATTATCATTATTAAAAACTTTATACAAGATGATAACGGGATTTTATCCAAAATGAAGTGTAAGGTACGTAATTTCATCTTAATTAACATTCAAATGAGAATTATTTATTATTATACAAAAATATATTTTTATGTTCTGTATATACGTACCCATTTACATGTAATATATTTATTCATATTTAATGGTATTTTTTGTTCCAATTTTATTTATTTCATCAAAGGGGATTTTTTCATGAAACTTACCATTTGGTAAAAGTAAACATGTATTGCCACATTCTTCAGAGATTGTCAACATTCCCTCAAAATAATTACTTCATTGTTACTATATTTCATTTGAAATTACATGTTTCTTGATTATAGGTATCATTTTGTAATTTATAAGATTATTTCATTTACCATATTCCATTTTTTATATGAATTTTACTTTGAACAAATATTGATTAATTTCGGAAATATTAGAAAATATCAATTATTTACTCAATAATGATATTTTATAAGAAAAAATTTTAATTAATTAAATTTATTATTCATTATATGAGGAATGATGTGTACTGGTGTGACATGGGCTGAGAACCATTTAATGAAATAATATCTATATATATGTAGTCTCATGAGGTGAATTTGTTAGCCAAATTAGATATGTTTTTATCACGAATCTTTTAAACTATCATGTGAAATATATTGATGATAAAGGTTAAATGTTCAATGGAAACATAGAATCCAATATTTGAGAATTTATTGGATTTTTAATTTAGCTATTAATATTATCCATGATTTTTTTCTATGAAATTATCTATGGATTCATTTCATTATCAATTCATTAAATAAATAGTTTGTGTTTTAGTTATTATCCATTGAATAATTTTTACTCGTTATATAGTAATATATGTGTCATGTTTGTTCAGGTATCTACCATTCCATTTTGATTATGAATATTTATTCATAATATCTTCTACCCTACATCACCCTTAATGAAAATTTGATCTCGCTATTATCTTATTTTCCATTCCCTATGATATGAATATGAATTGTGTGAATGAGGATTAACATGTATGAACTGTTAATTGTTTTTGCATTATTTTCTTTACCAAATGTAAAAATGGTATCATGTATATAGTATGGTTTTCTAAAGCTACTAATATATTTTTTTGGGGATTTTAATAATTTTTCTATGTAATTTTATTAATGTAAGGTGTTGCTCAAGGATACTAGGGTCATGGTGATTACATTATGTATCATGGAATGTTTATCCAAGGCTTTGAGAACTAGATTTGAGAAAACATAGTTTAGAGAAAATTAACCTATGATTGGATATGAGGATATTTAAAGAGGAATAACCTAAGTAATTGGTCAGGTATAGATGTTGTATTTCTTCCATGAAATGCATCCCTAACTAGATAATAAAATATTGCGTGAATCTAACAAAGATGTATCTATGGGTTATAAATATGAAAAATGACCGTCGAGCTTGACATGAGAATAATCTGGTAAATGGAAACGGGCCTTACTATGCACCAGCTTTGACACACCCTAGGGATATTTATAGGATAATTCAAATTTTATTTATAAACCATTAAGATGGATTAAAAATTAGATATGTCCCAAAAAAATGATTTCGATTTTGAGATTAAAAGGCATAAATTTTGAATTTATATTCAGATCCATATATGGAACTATAAATTAGGATAAAAATTAATAATCAAATTTGATAATCTAGTAAATTCCATTTTTTTGATATGGTTCCTTCTATATAGAGCGATATTAATACTAATTGTTAATTTTGAGATTTCACTACTAAGGAAGCCAATATAACTAATAATTGAATTTATAAAATTATGGCTATATTAGGGAAGCATAATCAGGTTATTATAAATATCCTTCCTCAGGGGGGGTCTTATTCATCATAGACATTCCCCAATTATTGATCACTTAATGAAAATGATGCATGCATCATTTATTGGGATTACTAATCTAATTAAACTTGAGAAATGCATTTTGTCTCAGGAGAAGAAATTTTTGGGCTTTGGATGTTGTGAAAAGTAAAAGGATACACCATCGATGTATTTTCTGAAAGGTGATATTTATAAATGGTATTCATTGATCTAGAATTCTAGGTATGATGAGGAAATAGAATTGATGTAATGTGAAAATTTGAGGGACATTCATTGATAAATATTTCCCTAATGAGAAACCAAATAGAATGAAAAAAATGTCCTTTTTCTACATAAAAAGGAAGAGTAAAGGGTCCTAGATTATGAATCTATATTCACATGGTTGGATAGCATTTCAAAGTATTTTCTCATTCAATGAAATTATTTTATGATCCATTAAAATATTTTTGGAATTATCTAGATTTTACATATCCAATGGAATCCAAGAGAATAATTGGTCCTCCAATGTCTATGAAAAATGGATTGTTTCATTGAAGAAATCAGGATGAAGAAATGCACACCGTTTGAAAACAATTAAGGAATATCATACAGAAATTCTTGAAGGGAATTGGTGTATGTTATAAGTGTGGGAAAAATTTTCATCATGTTATTTAATGAAAGGGGATGATGTAAAATATAGATATTATATGTCATAAGTGCATGTATATGAGGAACTATTAAAATAAATTCCCTAATAATCATGATTATCTACTATAGAAATAGCCAAGGGGGGTTGACCAAGATTAAGTTATCACTATAGTAGAGGTATATGTGCCTGATGATGTGGTAGTCATAACAACAATCATATATAAAAATTTATAATATAATTTATTAGATTTCAGATACGCACAATCATTTATATCAACCTGTTTTCAAAAGAGAGTTATACATTTCACTTCTGATTTAATAATGGGTTTGTTATTGAAAATTCATATGGGAAACATCATTACAAAATATATGTGTTGGGAAGTCCATATATGACACAGAAATGTGCCTTCTTTTCTGACCTTATTATCATATCTATGATTTAATTTGATATAATCATTAGTATAAATTAGATTTCAAAATATGATGCCAAAAATTAATTACATGGAAATGGAAATCACAATTTTTGAGGATGATGTATAATTTTGTATCTTTAGAGAAGAAAAATTATCATCTGAATCTTATCTATATCCACCACAAAATGAACTAGAAAATTAAATTATTGGTGAAGAACAGAATAAAACATCATGGGCTTATGATGTTAATCATCAAATTGGGGAATAAAAATTATATAGGATTACATTGATGTATTTATTAAGGAATTACCAAGACATACCCTAGAGATTGAAGTTAAAATATATAGTAATTTAATCCCATTTTCAATAATAAGTACATTTATATTTGAAAATGGGGAATTAGTGGAGTTGATGAAACAAATATGGTATTTGGGTAAAAAGGTATTTATTCCCCCCTAGTGTTTTTTGATGGGGAACCCATGTTCTATAGACTAAGATAAAATAGGGATTTATGTGATGTGGATTAACAATAAGAAACTAAATGATATTATGATAACGAATAATTATCCTATTACTCTAATTGATAACATATTTGATCAACATCATTGATCCGAATATGTTTAAATTATTTAACTTCTTTTTGGATATCACAAATTGTGAGTAATGAGGTAATACTTTCTGAAGACATCTTTTTAGAAGAGGTATCATCATTAAGAGTTAAAAGTAATTACATTTGGAATGACTAATACACACTTTATTTTTATGGATTTAATGCATACAATATTCAAATAATTTTTTGATTATTTATTGTGGTCATCATTGATGATATTATTATCTATTCTGAAAGTGATTAGGACAATGAAAATCACTTTCAGATAATTCTCAACACACGTAGAAGGAATGTGTTATATAGGCAGTTTATTTAGTGTGATTTTTGGTTTTAGGAAGTACTTTTTTCTGTTCATAATATCTCAAAAACTTTAATTTCAGTTGGCCCTTCATGGAAAAATATTTTCAGATAATGGCCAATGCCAATGAGTATTGCTGAGGTATGTTGTTTCGTTAGTTTACAGGTTACAATCAAAGATTATTTTTTAATTTTTCTTGATTGGAAACCCATTAACCAATAATAAACATAAATGAGTTATTTTTTATTGGATTAAGGTATGTGAAGAATTTTTTAACATAAAAATGAGTATATATATCAATTCGAAAATTTCGACTCTACCTTCTATAAGTGAAGGGTTTGTGAAATATATTAATTCATAAAAGAATGGACTTGAATTTTTTATAATGGAAAATGATAATGTTATTTCGTATGTATAATTTTAATTTAATATTCATGAAAAGAAATACCCAACCCAATATCATGAGTTGGAAGCTCTGATATTTTCTTTAAATCTATGGAGACATTATCAATATGCAGAATGATGTGAGATATACACTGATCAAAAAGGCTGAAAACATATCTTCATAGAAAGATCTCAATATGAGACAAAGGTGATGGAATTATCTACTCAGGGATTACTATGTGTGAATACATATCCTCTTATTGAAAAAATAGGGTAGAAGATTCATTCAGTTGGAAGGATCTTGGAGTTTTAATGCAAATGAGGATTTATATCGATCCTATGATCATCTGTCAAATAAGGATGCATATGTAATTTAATAATAAGGAGATAATTTTTATTCATTTTCCAAATGATTGTAACACCACAATTATTATGTAATTTAATGAATTCATCTTCTGATTATGGGATAATATAAAAGAAGTTTAATGTTTTTAATGATGGGAAATTTGAAAATATCATTTTTGATGGTGGTGTTCCAAAATTTTAAAATAGATTATTTCTTCCATCTATACCTGAGCTAAAAATGATTTTTTTTTTGTGATTATCATTTCTAAAAATTAACATACACCCAGGCATCATAAATATATATAGGGATTTTGAGGAACATTTTTGGTTGGATTACATAAATAGAGAAACTATTTACTATCTGTCTGTATGTTCGGTTAGTAAACATGTTAAAACTATGAGGGAGAATCCTAGAGGATTCGTGAAGCATATTCCAATTTATTTTTAGAAATTAGGGAACATTTATATAGACTTTTTCATAGGACTATCAAAGACTTATATAATTAATGGTGAAATATGGGTTATCATTCATTGCCTAAAAAATATTATCATTTCCATGCTATAAGAGAAGATTTACCTCTTGAGATCCTCATAAGGTTGTATATTAGTAATGTCATGAGACTTAATGGAATAACTCTATCAATTTTTTCTGATTGAGATCATCATTTTACATAAATACTTTGGATTATTATTTCGAAGTCTCTTGATTTTGAGCATCATTTGAGCATTGCAAACCATGAGCAAACTAATTGATAGTCTGAGCGATTGATTAAAGAAATGGAAGACATGTTGAGGTCACTCTCAATAAAATTTAAATGTATGTGGGATCAATATTTACTGTTGATAGAGTTTTCCAATAAAAATATATTACATTCATATATTCAAATGACATCATTTGAAGAATTATATAGTTATGGATTATATATAACAACTTGTTGGTATGCAGTTGGGGAAAGGAAACTCATAGGATAAGAAATATTTAATGTGACAACAACAATGTTAAAGTATAACCTTGCTCCTATTGAAGTATCTATATGTAGGGAAAATAAATTTGCTAATAATCAGAGGAATAATTTTATGTTACAAGTGCGAGGTCATGTTTTCCTGAAAGTCTTTCAATGGAAACGTGCTAAAAAGTTTGGTAAGAATGATAATCAAATCCCTATGTACAATAGAGCTGTTGATATTAATTACGTAATTGGGGTTATTTCTTATTGTATTTCAATGCCTCCAAGCCCATCAATAGTGAATTATATGTTCCATATATATTTTCTAAGGAATTACATGTCAGATCAAATGAATGTACCCACATACGAAGAAATAGAGTATAAGCCTGATCTATCATACTATGAAGAATACTTATAGATTCTTGATACCAAGGAGAATTTATTGAGGAATTGGATGACTCTTCCCGTGAAGTTATTATACTGGAATAACAAAACAGAGGATGTATCATGGAAACTAAATGATGTTATGCCAAAGAACAACCCTCATTGGTTTAGATAGTAATATCAATGAAATTTTAGGCAAGAACTATTTTTAGTAGGGAAGAAAGAAACAATCCTAGAATTTACAAAATAATATATATATATATATATATGTTGATATTTTTACGATGAACACAACACTGATATAGTTTGTATGACTCACAACAATGAATATCATTGATTTACTGTGTTACACATAAGATAGAGTGTTACTTAATACTACTAATATTTTTATTTAAAATGAAAACTATATCATATCCATTAATTTTTTTAAAAACATGATTATTTATCTTTTTAAAAATTTTAGTGAATTCATTGGTAACTAATTATTTATAATTAGAAATAAAAATAATTGGACATGATGGAAATGTTTTAAAAAAACTATTTATATCCTCCCAATGGTGTTTAATGTTAATAAATTAATTTTATTAATATTATAGATTTATATTAATAACATATAAAAATTATATATTCAATAGTGTCTTCTGACATTCGTACAATATATTTTATAGGCATATTATAAGATCAAATCAAATTTTAAACATAAAAAACAATATTTTCTTCAAGGTAGTTTTTTGGTAGTTTAACGGAGTGCTTATTTTAATACATAGTTTTGGAAGTTTAAATTTTTTTATATGAATAAAAAAGATAAATTTTTATTGAATAATTTCAAAATTATATCAAGGTGTGCTTTTTTTATTTTCGGAGAATATTATTTTTTTGATGAATAGTTAAAAATACTGAAATTTATTTGAAAACTAGATTTTCATCTAAATAATTTATAATGATAAATTAAATAATAAATTTTTTATAAAATAAATTATACCAATTAAAAATCTATTAATCCAATTTATGTAATTATAATCATTATTATGTTGAATTGAGATATTAATGCGCATTATTCTTTTGATCCTTTTCAAATTAAAACAACTTTTTTTCATTCCATATACTAGATGAATATTAAATTAATTATTTCAACATTTGAGAATTTAATTTAAAAAAACGGAACCCTTATATGGAATTCCTCATAATTAATAATTTATAATAAGGAAAAATAAATTTTTTTATCAATGTGAATTGTGAAAATAGTTAATATTAATTAATGCGATTAAGAGAATGATGAGTTTACCAAGGGCCTAAAATTTATTCATATTTGAAAAAATGACATAAATTTTATCCAAAAAATATATTATTCCAATATTTCAGACTTATAACTCCTAGGATATGTATTTTTCCATTATTGGAATAAATGTTCTTAGAAGAAACAGGGGTGTAATTCTCTCATTTTGGAAAATATCAACGGTGCCACTCATATTCCTTATAAAAGGACACCCCTCTCCCCTATCTTCCCTCCTTAAAAACCAATTTTTTTCCACTCCTTACGAAAATATTTCTGATCATCCTTCCTCTAATATTATAATCCTTTTATATGGGATAATTATATAATATGTTGGCATTATTTCAACCCTATGAAGGATACCCGAATTAGAGGTAAGGTTTTTCTAAAATCGTTTTGAATTTATTTCATTCTCAACATCCATCAATTTTTCTAATATAAATATTATATAATGTCCTATGTATAATAAATACAATGATATGTTGTTATGATTGGTTTTATATCCAAAATAATAGACACTTCCATCAAATGGGTTATGAAATCATCATTCTTATGTATGGAGGACTATCACCTCTCAAACAGATGTCCTTTATTTCCCTATTAACACCTATCTTAGTTGGGAATAAAGATGGAACTATAGTTTAGACATGATATTTATTATATTAATTCAATTTATGATTTATTAATTATTGTTTTAATTATTATATGATACATACCTTAAAGTTTCAATTTTTTGTGAATATGATAATGTCGATCATGTGTATAACGAACCACAACCTCACAAAATAAAGTGATTCTTTCAAACATTACATCTAATATATTAATGAATTTTTGATAATCATATATTATATATATTCTATATAAAGGATACATGAATTTATAATAAACATATATCTCATTTAATTTTCAATATTTTAATACAAAAATTAAAATGAAATAGTTTATGAGTGTGTACGACCTACAGTATCCAGGATCCATGCCCTTCACTTCATAACACCTAGTTTTATCAATTACAGTAAATTCATATATAATAAAAATATATTATCTTTAAATAATTTATTACATTATTTATATGATGAAAAAATTATATATGTTAGTAGAATAAAAAATAACAATTGAAAACATACTTGAAAAACAAGGAAATTAACACCCGAAACAACAAAAATCACGAATGATTATTTAAAACAATGTCATTATATGTTATTAAAGGAAAGTATATGGTTTTAAAAATAATCATATGGTTATACTACAGCTTAATAACATGATTATAACCATTATATAAGGGGATTAGGATCGTTCAACCAAAAGCAAATATTACGAAAGAGATATCATCTAAATTAACATTCAATTGATACTTTTTTGTTATTACAAACCAATTCACATTTATGTGGTTTATATACATCCCCATATACATTTACTATCATTAATAATACATAATTTTATTTTAGGATCTATTTTTAATTAATTCATCCAAGCGAATTTTCTTGAAAATTACTAAGAGGTAAATGTTATTAAGTAATATACATTATTTTGTTATTTTAAACATTTTCTTAAAAAAATAACTATAATGTAATAATTATTCAATGTACATTAAATTTCTCTTAAATACCTATATTATTGTGTAATTGATATGATTATATCTTAATTTTTACCCAATTTTTACTACCATTTCACAGTTTTAATGATATTGATTAATTGGGGAAGTATTCAAAATATGTATCCCTTACTCAAGAAATATATTATATATGACACATTTTTCCATAATTAAATCTATTATTATATATATGAGGAATGTATTAGCCATTATTACATGTTTTGGGGACATTTAAAAGTAATCCCATTGATGCTTCAGTAGTTTCATGAGACAAATTTGTGGGAAAAATCAGATGGCTTTTTATCTAGTATGTTTTAAACAACCTTGTAAATTGTATTGTAAAAATGATTCCATGTTACTAAGAATCATGGAATAAAATATTTAACCAATTCCTTCATTTAGAATTTAGTTTTTATTTTTATCGTTGAAATGTTTTTCTGAAATTATATATGGGTACATTAAATTCTGAATTCTATGATTAAATGTTATGTGTTTATGCTATTTACCTTTCCACATTGGTTATGTATTATCTAGATATTTATTATGAATTTGCTTTTAGTTATCTTCATGTGAATGTCTATTATGATTATTCATTCCTGGTATACTCCACTATACTAATCCATCACAATGAATTTGATCTCACCCTATTTTTTTCAATTCAACACAACATGATGATGAATTCTGTGAATCGGTTTCAAGGATGGTGAGATTTAACTTTTCTTTTGGTTTATTTTATTTTTCAATTTTAATATTGGTATCATGTGTATAATATAGTAATTCAAAAATATAAAAATGTTCAGACCATTGAGATTTAAATCTTGTATCAATCAAAATGTTACTACGTAAGGCACAATCTTCAGGATATTGGGGTCTTGTTCATTACACCAGTATTGGGAAAATAGGGGTAAAGACATCAAAAATATGAAGCTGATGAAATATTTTGGGATACAAATATATAATCAAGATGTGATCTCAAGATTTAGGGATTTCAGAATAGGTCCTTATGGATTGTTCTAGTCAGTGTATGGAGAGTTGGTGTTACTCGCAGGATGGCATGTGACATCTTGCGTGAGAATTTCCAACCATATAACTAATAGATAAATAGTATATAGGACACATACGTAGTGGAAGAGGTTGGATACAGGAGGTACACATGGGGGAGAGTGTGAAAGATGAGTCTGGAGATAAGTGGGAGGTGATGGATGGTTTTTACTATATGCACCACCATCCCATGGGTGTCCCCCCATAATTAGAGAGCTACTAGACGGGGTGAGGATAACAAAAGGCCATAAAGGCATGTGATCCAGTGTCTTTGGGATGGTTAGATGTATAATAAATATATTATATACCTTAGATTTAATATTTTTTTGAAATGGAATTGAGCCACACTTTTCATACACATCTATAGTTCAAGACCTGGATATTTAGGTTGAGTTCCTAGCTCAACCCTCAGGCTTGAAGAATCCTACTAGAGATTTCATAGTGATCGCACACTTTTTCGGATAGTGTAATTTGAATCTTGTAGGATATATATTCTCTTGGGAGCTCCTTGTGGTAGAAATTGTGTCATATTATATAATATTTGTCATGGATTAGGTATACAATGTTCATAAAAAATCATTATTTATGGTGGTGGATATAATTTTTACATATTGATGGGAAATTTGATTTCCTTCATAGAAAATAAAGAGGCATACATGTTAAAAGATGGAATTATATGTATGAAATTATAGCTTATTACTCTACAATTATCTAGCATGTATCTTGAATATGTGGATTCCTTTTTCTATTAGTTTCTTTCTATGGTGGATGTTTATAATGATATATTACAAAAGGACATCTCAGGAATACCTCCCCAATGTGATGTGTACATATACATTAACATATGCATTAGTATGGAATGGGTATCTATTCCATAATATTGTATTGATCCCATAGTACTTCATGAGATAAGGATGTTGTTGACAGATTTGTTGAGGAATAGCATTGGGAGATGTAGTGTTTCTCCCAAGGTCACCCAATGTTGTTTTACATGAAGGATAGTAGGATATTGAGGTTATGTGTTGATTATTTTCACCAGGTGATGATGAATAAAAAATAAACATTACTGATTAATGGGGACCCCATAGATCAGTTGAGAGGGGTGTACGAACAAAATGGATATAGACACACCTTAAAGCCACTAGCTTAATTGGATGATATTGAAGTGACAATTATAGATTTAGGAGGTCCACTTCCTGTGAAAATTTATATTAGTTAATGGTTTAGTAGTTGACCTAACAATGGTTGAGGTTTTGATAGCTTGGGATCCACCCTTTCATGTGGAGGATGTGTCTAGATTCCTTGTGTTTGAAGGATTTTACATGGTATTTGTTCTTGATTTATCTAGGATATTATCACAATTTAATTTTTTTCACCGGAAATGGGAATCTATTAAAGTGGATGGAGAGGTTCCATCTAGACTTTTAGGTGTTAAGGCAGAGGTTAAAAAACCCCTCCAATTTTAATATATCCAAAGGAGGGAGTCGATTAGGTAGTTTTTAGTGATACTTATTTGACATGAAATGGTTTTGTGTTGATCTAGAGGAAGAATGAGATTTCCAATCAGTCTTGGAAGTAGAGAGAACATGAGTAGAACTCCAATACCCATTAACGCGAGTTGGAAGCTATAGTCTTTTACACGAATTTGTGGCGACACTGCCTTATGGGAGATAAATTTATCTTCAATATTGGAAAAAATATTATCATGTATACCATATCTATGATGTATCATAACCTTAAATAGAGGCCGTTGATAGAATTATCTATAAATATTACATTGAGATATTCTACACTCACTGGAAGGGGAAATTGGTCGCTTCCACTCTAAACATGGGATCTTGTTATCATTTATTTACATAGGAATAAAAACAAATAGTCTCATTGCATTTTTACTTTGTGGAAAATGATCATTCATCATATCTTTATTCAATGGTTGTCACCACACTACTTTTATAGAATTTTTGCGATGATCAACATGGAGATACCGATAGTGATACCTTATATAATATGGTATTGACTGGACATGCTACAGATAGATTTTAAGAAGGATTAGAGCATGGTATAAATTTTATAGAATGGACCATCATAACCATAACTTTGTGGTATGGGTGATGAGAGTGTTTCATGTATCCCATTTAGTTAGGAAGGAGTTTCATGAATACCATTTTGTTGTACATCCCATTTGATGGTTCTAGGGCCTCTGATGTTAGTTTTTGTGGTCATGCATAATGATGGGTGTAGGGGTTTTTTTATCTTGATTCATCACATGTCAGTGGGGGAAGGATGTTACCTATGTTCTGGTGGGATTATTTCAACCACCTGGGGATCCAAAGTAGAAGAGGAATGGAATATCTATTTACGTTATTTTTGGGTTACCACTTATCTCCAGAGGACATGATTCCATCTAGGCAATCATATACTCACTCACCAATTACCCCACATCCTAACTTCTGGGGAGGTGAGTTCTATAGAAGGCATGTGAAACCATTATATTAAAGTGAAATTAAGACTCCACATAGTTCACTAGATGATAATCTTATATAATTATTTTCACATTACTTCACAATTATAGGGAGAATTTTAGCAGGCCATTGGTTCTCATTTTCTTTTGAGTATGGGTTTTCACACCCAGACTGATGACTAGACTAAATAGACTATCCATGTTATGGAGTACATGAAATGGTCTTTCATGTTATACATCAAATATACCTGGTAGAATCATATATCCTTAGTGTAGTTTTCAAAAAATAAAACATACCATTCCACATTATTTATGGAACCATTTGTGTTATTGTATTGGAAAACCTGGAGATGACCACCTATTTGGACTAATACAGGTGAGTAAGCACACATGGGATAAGAGTTGGTGAATGATATGATATAAAAGGTCAAGATCATATATGAACATATGGGGACTACCCGAAAATACCAAAAACCATATTTTGGAAGATAATGGTGACCTTTAGAGTTTGAGTAGGGGGACCCTGTGTTATTGAAGGTCTCCCATTCAGAAGGATTACTGATATTTTAATGGGGAGGAAAGTTATCTGTGAAATTCATTGAACTATTCCATATATACATCACAAACATAGGGAGGTGGAATACTTCTTTGTTGTACCATCTTAGTTAGACCATGTATATGATATCATCCATGTGTCATAGCTAAAGAGATTTGTGCATGAACCACCCCAGGTTATGGATTCGTTTGAAATGGATATTGAGGATGGAGATTGCATTGTAGAGTACCATTGTATATTGTGATTTGGTGGGTGAAGATCCTCAGTAGAAGAGACATTCCATTTGTGATTTTATAGGGGTAGCATGAGAATCTTCAGAAGATCACCCGATAGAGGGATGACATAATTAAATCTCGGTACCCATATATTTTCAAGTAGTCATTTTTTCTATTCGTGGAGAAAATCCATAAGGTGGGGAAGAAATTATTTCATTGTTTTGAAAGGAAAAGATCTAAAATATATCTAGTTTTATTTTTAGAGCGAGACATTAAGATGATGTGAGATTCCTAGGTTTAGTGATCCAAAAATTAATATTTAAATAAATACTAAACATATTGATATCATATATGATCATTTTTTATGAAAAAATGTAATAAATCTTAAAGAGAGCCTCTGATCAGAAATATAGATCAATATTGATTTTATAACGTAGTTTTTACACTATGTAGGACATAATATTTTTGGAGTCATATGTTTTTTAAAAAGTTAGTATGTATATAAATAATGTATCAATTAATTAATTAATTACTTTTATTTAATGTGACATAGTGACATACTTTTTCAGTAGATAGGAACACTCGTGGCTTATTAATAGGGTTATATGAATAACCCCATGAATTGATATAGATTGGTAGTGAAAATATTTTATAATGACCATTATAGATCAAGGATTCTTCACTCCAATAGAAATTGGGGATTTTTCTAACAAAATGATGGGGATTAGTTCATCATCAGAAGACAATCAATCACAAGGTTCAATTTTTTTTGAATTATCTCTATTTTATAATCATATGATTAACATGAATAAATCATCTAATGGATTAATTTACAGTTCAACCATATTGAGTTTATAGGAATATTATGATAGGAATTTGGGGGGTTTGTCTTGTTGTTTTATTTATCTCTTTCTTCATTATTGTATTAGAAATGAATCATGGCAAAAAATAACATCATAAATGGTCCATTCAACATGTATTGGTTTTTAATATTGTTACCCAGTTCATCTTTCTTCCATCTCAAACCTTCATATAACCCGTAGTTTGACAAAAACCTAGTTATCAATCATTTCACACCCGTATTAGGGTGAAATAGATTGATACTAAAAATCCATTATTTTATTGAAAATTGTATTGACAAAAGATTATCAATCAAAAAATTATCGATGATCATCATGTGGTTCTTTATTTGAGGAGATCAGGGACTACACATATTATTTCCCGTGAAAAAATGGATGTCTTGATTCTAGCAAGCGATTACGGTAAGGCTTGGCCAAAATAAACCATTTGTACAAATGTGATTCTTAGAAGTATATGAGGCTGGAGGGGTGTATGAAACTGTGTTAATCATGTCTACGGGTTCCAGAAAATATCAATATACATGGAGTGTGATATGGAAATACATGTTGTGTGGGTCCTTGTCTATGGCGCTAGGCTTTCCCCAGATAAGAAAACTATCACGTGTTGTGTGAAACATGTCCCACAATGTCTAAACCATAATTAGAGGCTTATAATGTTCCTCATATTGTATATAGACATAGACACATCTAGGTACTTGACCCAAAAAGTGTATGTTGGTTGATTTGTGTACTCATACATGACTTGGTATACAAACACCCCTTGGTACATGGTCATGGAATTGTGTAAATAGGCATAGACAATGAAATTGGTCATGATACACGTTTATACCTAGTTCCATAGGGGTACACCAAGTACTCCATTGATGATAACATGGAGACGGTATTCCCCTCAACATGGACTTGTTTCTTTTGGGGTGATTTCTCATAATGAATAATTGTGATGGTTTAGAATGGAATTAAATCCTAAATATTTGATTATGATCTACTCTAGGGGATTATTTTTAGACAGTGTTGAAGAAAACTCCTCTATATGATGGGATGAGATCCTCTCTAGTCATTTTACCAAGAGTATGTTTCAAGAATTGGTGTAACCCACTGTACATGGTCACCAATCTCCTGCATATCAAGTAAATCCAGATTGGGTTGGTCGATACTTCACTACATACCTTGGTATATTTATCTCTTATGTTATTTATCATGTATATCATTATGGAAAGACCTAACATTCCTAAAATCTTGGATAGACGTTGTATGCACTATTTGACTCATGATGCGAGTTATCTAAATGAGTGTGGATATACAATCTTGACAAGAATATTAAATTGTGAATGATGTTGTCACTTTATGTTGAGACATACTGTTGACAATGAGTATATATGGGGTTTTTATATTATTTATCATAATATTTTTGAAAAATACTAGGATGATATGACTACACTTTATGCTTCATGATTAGTGATTTGGACTTTTCATTTTGGGTATTGTTAATGTCATCCCTCCATGGGATGTACATGCATGTGTTGTGTCTTCTCTTGATAGTTATCCATTCGACTGGGTACTCTGTAGACTAAGAGCAGAAACAAAATAGAATAGTTCTAGAATGACTGTAATTGTTTTTTAATGAGTCACATTTTACTGGAAACCCCTCTAACTTCAAGGTTATAATTATTTAGAATTTTTAGCCAGCTTGAATTTTTACCTTTTTCTACCTAGTATTTTTCTTCACAATGATTGTGAGATTTAGAGATATGCTTTCATTTTATACCCATTTCATTTTAAATTTCAGAATTATATGGTATTGGAAATGTTTATGTGTTTGTGTGTGTGTGTATAGGAACCTTAGGATAAGTAATCCCATGTGAGTTTTATGTCTGCTCAATTCTGGTCACCATCCCCAATTATATTTGAGGCTCGAATGTGGAAGTCACAGTCGACATATTTCTATCCAGGTGGGTCGTAGAGGGTTTGTTTTTGTCATATATCTCTTCTAATATATCCTTTTATGAATATATAATACATACACAAATACATTTTCTAGTCTTTAAAAAATTATATCACGTACCAAATCCCAGCTAAAGCATACATACAAAACCAAATGTATTAAATAACTGATATCTACATGGACATTATACCTATTCATCATCGTGTATATGTTACATGAGAGAAACTAATCTAACGTAATTCACACCTCCCATGTTATATTTGATACATCAGTATGAATTTAATAATTGGATACATTTACAGGATCAATTCATTCTTATTTTCATCCTTAGCCTTCAGGGAAGGATTTATTGAACTATTTATGAAGCTCAGTTCAATATCTCCATATCCTCAATATAGTTTTTATATTTTAGGGAAACAAAATGAAATAAACTATTTTTAAATACCATTACATTACTATTTTCGTGATGCAGTCACCCGTAAATAATATTATAGCCATAGTGGTAGCCTTATTCAATTAAGGATTAATCATGATGTGGGTTCCACGTTACCAGTAACATGAATCATTTAACATGATGTATACTTCATAAGCATAGTATTACCTCTACACATGTTTATATAAATTTTATGTGAGATAATGTGACAACATGATATTCTTCTACATATCATAACTTTTTTATATCCATGATGTATCATGTTTAGAGTTATATGGACCCATACATTGTAACATCCTAGGTAAATAATGAATATGAAATATACATATATATTAATATTTTTGAACAAAATATTAATATTACTTCGAAGGGAATGCTATGTTCGATGGCAATCCCAATACACAACAACGAGTTTCTTTGAAATCTTACGTTGTACACTAATAATATAATATTATTATTTTAAATGTTAGTTAATGCCTAGTTGTTGTAATGGCGGGAATGAACCGAACTAAATAAAAAATGATTATATATGTTTGTTAAATATTTTAACGATTACCCAATAAATGATAGAGGCTTAAACTGTGAATGAATCCTATTTTAAGAATAAATAATGTAATATTCATTAAAAGGTCGATTAACCGCATTTTGATGGAGAACCCGTTTTAAAACAACTTTTTGTCAATTTTATAAGTTATATTTGAAAAAATAAAATCCTTCTTTAGAATCGGGACATCAAAATTTACATTTTGTAATTTTTTTTTTATTTTTCCGATAAAGTTCAGTTTTTTATTAATAGTGAAAAATTCCTTTTTAATTCAAAACCACATTTTAATATAATTTATTTATTTGGTTATTTTATATCTTTAATTGTATTAAAAGTTTAATTAGAATATATTTTCACCATTTAATTCAATGTTGGTCATTGGAATTAATTTCACTTTGAAATTGGACATAAACAAGTGTCAATCTTTTGATAGATATTGTTTCTAAAAAACACGCTATTTGTTTTTACAGTGGAAATTAATTATAAAATTAATTTATAAAAAATCTATGTTTAAATTTTGGTAAAATGAAAATAATTTCGTAATTTTTAATATCAAATTTACTTTGGATAAATTTTTGGTATTTTTCTGACAAATGTTCATTTTTAATGAATAGGAAAAAATACTTCATTTTACATCAAATTTACTTTTTCATAAAATTTAATAAATATTACTTCTTAAAACCTTGTCTTTTGTTGTGTCAACATGAATTATTTTTAAAATAGTTACGGAAATTTATGTGTTTTTAATTTAGTAAAATAGATTTCATATTTGGAATCAGAAGGCCCAAATTATGTAATTAAGACAATTTTGTTTTTGAACATTATGAAAAGTAACAACGGTAATTATCTTTAATTATCGTGATTAATTAGTAATCGGGTAGTTAAGGGTAATAAAATAATATCATAATAATATAAAATGACCCCAACATGTGTCCACATCCTCTTGTTTGTGTCATGGCCGACCATGGGATGTTTTTACCTAACATGAGGGCCCATGGGGTCACATGGGTGTAATAGTGACATTTATGACTTTATTTTTAAAAAAGAAGACAAATATACAATGGTTTGTATATCCTATGTAAACAATTTTAATATTGTTTACATAAATGATCTCTTAGAATATATATAGAAATTGGAAAGCTAAAAAATATTCCCTACATCATGGTATTTTTTTATAATTTTTACACATTAAATAAATAAATTTATTTATGAAACCACGATGATGCAGTGATTACCTCATTAATGAACGATTTAAAAAATGAAATGACAAGGTTAAATCTAAGACATAAACTAGTAAAAACCCTATTTTATGGGTGAATTTATAACCCTTATCACCTTATCCTAGAAATATATCATTGTGGGGGATTTAAAATACGAAAACCATTTTATAATAAAGTAACCTTTCGAGAGTTTCCAAAAGTGACCCTCCTCCCTATTTTAAAAGGCCCCCACCTATACCACCATACCCACACCACTCAAGACCATGGTTCATCCAAAATCTGCTCATATTATCTTTCTAAATCCCTCTCTCCCTTCTAGATTCCTCACTTTGTGCATAAGTATTTCCAAAGAAACCTTTGGCTCAAATCAAAAAGAGTAACCCGATTTAGAGGTATTGTCTTCTCTTATGTTCTTTTGTGTTATTTTGCTTTTCCAACCACTTAAAAGATTTTTATTCCGTTATTTTGTAACAAAACCAGCATATTCAATATACTAGGATGTTATTATGGGGTGTATTAGAGTTACACTTACACACACCTCCATCAAATGGGTGAAGAACATACTGTTTCTGTGGACGGCGAACTACTGCCTCACGAAATGATGATTGTTCAATTATCTCCTACCACCTATCATGGTGGTAATTAAGATGTAACTGTATATATATGATATATGTTATGTTTATGTTTTCCTTATGACTCTTTGTTTTTCATTTAGCTCATACCATTATGGTTTCCATAATGGGTAAACATGATAATTTCATTTTACAAAGTGCAGACTGCCTCCCCCTCTAAGTGATTTGAATCGTTAATGCCACATGTGGGATTTATAACGAATGTAGTTAAAGATATTATATATGACATTATACTATAATTATAATATACCTTTATATCATAATTTTTTTATTCCATTAAATGTGAAATAGAAATGAATGTAGCGTTCATGCGTATGAACGACTTACTGTCTCCATGAACAGTGCATTTCATTTCTTACCTTAAAATGTTATGAACTGGTATAAATACATATATATACTAGATATATATGATATATATTTTAACTACATCATGAATATAATTCTAGATATAATGGATATTTTACTACATGAACAACTTGTAAATATAAGAAGTTCACTTTTGACTCAAGTACCAAATATCGACTAAACAACCATTATTAACTTAAATGATTACATAATGTTTATAACATGGTAATAAGTGATATAAAAGAAATAAAAAACTTGAAAAAGGTTCTTAAAAATTATAAATTAACTAATGTTTATCATTCAGGAAGAACAAGTAACATACGAGTGAGTCAAGTCGGACACGTGGTAAGAGATTTTTTATCTGGCATTTAATTCCGTGAGATATCCATTGTTCGCCACTTATTTATTTCATGTGGTGTATTGTGTACTGGAATTTGATATATATTATCATGATTATATTTATATTCATTGTATTTTATGATTTATTTGGTTCTTATTATCTTTGGGACATATGAATCGATTTATTACAACGAGGTAAGGGTTTTTTTATCTCTCTATTTATTCCCGTGAGATTCATGCTCTATTGGTCACTATCACCTTTTAGTGGTGTATTTACTGCGGATTATTCTACACATTGTGTAATATACTTTCATTTATGGGTATTTACATCAAAATTGTATAGTCCTTCTTTCATGGGGTATACGTTTCGAAACTTACCCAAATTTGTTAGGGAACCTTTGACCCTCCTCTTTTTAAAAGACTACTTTTTTCTAGGTCTTTTAATTTACATCTTCTTAATGTTGGGATATGTTCTTATATATCCTTATTGATGTAAATTTTTTTTCCAAGTGATGAGATACCCTTTTTATCTCTCATCAACTCATTTTTTGTATTTTAATGTGACGCCGTTAGGCTGTCAAATTTCTGTAAGGGAACTTCTTAACACAATTTCAATTCTTTGGGTTAAACCTCTACTTCTTGATTATCTCGTTCTATGAATATGTGTGGATGACCTCTAATTTTTTTACACTTAATATCCACAAATATTGATTGTATTTATATTTTTCACACATAATTATGTAATTTATTTATCCATAATCTAAGGATACCGTCTTTCTATGGGACTTCGTCTCAATCTCCTTTCAATGAGGCATCTTTTTATTTTTACATGAAACTATTTTATACGGTGTATAAAACCCTTTTGAATTTTCATTTCATTCAAAAGGAATATTTTTACCCGAATCCTTTTACTAAACTACAAAAGGAATGTTTTTGTCTTACGTATGCGGTGACAACGACTTCTCCACCGTTGTGACCATTATTTGAGTTTTAGCTTCCGCTAAAAGCCATAAATTTTTTAAATGAAAAATAAATTCCATGTTTTAATTTTATTTTATTTTAGTATTGAAAATGGTTCTGATAATGTTTTGATTATATCAATGTGTTTTGTTGATATCTTGTGATTGGAATGTGGAAATGTTATGTTTCCTTTATGCATGTTTTATGTGATACGATTATGTTATGGTTCATGGGCATTGTTTATGAGGTCGGGTGGTTCCGTGATAAAATAATGGCGGGTGGGCCAATGATAGATCTCCAATACATTGGGTAATGTGAAGGAGTTAAACGCTATGGTTTCTATGAAGAGATTTAGGGAATATACTACAATGGGTATTCCAAACGTAACCATGAGGGTTACTCCCTACGTAAGAATGTTATGAATGCCTCAAGTTAACTTTGTGTCTTGTGATTTCTATTAGTTATTAATAAATCTTATGATTTCATGAGGTATGTTAAAGTGATTATGTTTTATGAGTAAGGTATGATTTAATTGATTCTTATGTATACATGGTCTAATGTTTTCTTTCCATATTTTTATATCCCTTACCGAGATTTTTATGCTCATCCCAAGTTTTTTAATGTTATTCACGGAACATAAAGGGGAATAGGGTCAAGGATGGGATCAAGGAAATTTCATGTTGTCTAAAACATGGAACTATAGATTACTATTTTGTTCCAGAGTTTTTCTTTTTGAAAAAATGGAAACTGAGTAGATGTGTCTGCATTATCATCATTGAGATGTAATAAGTATGTCATAATTCTCTAAAACTATAAACCTGAAAAGATCCTCAATGTGAATTATTCATTTAATTCATGATTATGTAATGTTATAAGGAAGGGTCCTTATAGTAGGTATCAAAGGTCGGTTTAGATAACTTTAGAGGTTAGGGTATTCTTTAAGCTTAAGTGACATTACCATAATGGTTAGGATTTCAGAAAGAGTCATAGATAAAGTGAATGATTTTAAAATATCATGAATAATTATATATTTGAATTATATTATGATTTTACTGATATACCCACAATGACCTTTTTGGTTTTAGTAAATGGCTAGATCTAGCATGAACAAAAGTAACAGTGGATGTAAAGAAAATTGAGACAGTTTTCTGAACAACCAACTGAATGATATGGGAGCTGCAATGAGAACTCTTATGGTTATTCACAACCATCTATCTGGAGTCATTATTTACCACCTAAACCATAGTGATTTTTATAAGGCATCATATATGGGAGAAAAAAATCCATACAGATTTTCATGTAATAATATTAAATTTAAGTGTTTTCAAAAACCTATGTGTCGAAGTTGTTGAATGAAACACCTAGGAAAATTATTCAAAGGAAAAAAAAGATTCTATAGATGTGGAACTGAAGGTCATAAAGAAAAAACCTACCATGGAAAAAGGAAGCATCTAGTTGACTCTAGGAATGGGAAAGATGTTCTTTCTGAAATATCAACTGAATGTTTTAACTGTGGTGTGCATGGTCATTATACAAACACAAGTCCTACGAAGATGTTTCGGGAATTGGATCAACAGAATCGTATAAATATTTGTTTACCAATACCTAATTCCATTCCGATTGAGGATGAAGAATCCGACAATGACTAATGATAGTTATGTATTATTTCTTAACATATTTTCCCTATAATTGAATCTTAGGATATGATTCATGATTTTGTTAGTGGGAAAGAAGTATTTCAGAAAATGTTGGAAAGGAATGGTTAATATATCATGAAGAATGATTAATGAGAAAGAAGTCAACATATAAGAGAATCAAGAGTTATGGTAGATTTTAGGATGGTGAAATGCATAAAAGTATTAAGTCTCTTTTGATGAAGGTATTACATTATAATACTTCTTATAGTATGTGTAACCCGGATGTTTGATATATGAAAATTTTATTCAAGGAATAATTATCTTTTCTTTTGTGGATATATTTATAAAGAACCATATGAGTTTATATGATCCTTGAATTTGGGAAAATTATTGGTTAATACATTTTGGGATAAAAATTAATGTTATTAAATAACCTTTGCGGTGAAAATATGTTATGGTTATTTTTGATGAATTTACCTTATTTTGGAAAAGTTAAAAAATTATGTATTTTTTTGAAAAGGGACAACACGCAAACCCTGTGACAACCTGTCGCATCGGACAAAGCTGTGGGAATCAAACCCACAATCAAAGTGCGACTGGTATTTATCACCTACCACTGGGCTACGTGAAGTCCAAGGTTAGTATGACTTATTCTTTTTAATTAGACGATTTTATGAATCAAGAATATATTGATTTTGGGTTGTCTATAGAAATTATTAACCTATCATGAAGGATGTGTGATTATGTTAATGAATTTTCAATATGAGACTTTAAGAGTAACTGATGTTATTTGGAGATAAATATTAAGATTTATCTTGGAATACTATGTGATTAAATCCTTCATAGATTTGGGTTAAAATAAAAGTTTGAATTACATAGAATAATTTTTTGGATATTTTTTTATTGAATGTTCTTTGATGAACATCGGGTTTTGTTGGAAAAATTTGTGAGATTAAGAGTAGTTTTTCTTTTTGTGAAAGATTATCATTTTTGGGGATTATCTAATCTTGTACTAACAATTTTGGTTTTGGTTAATTCTAAAGATATGGGAAATATATAGTTCATTTTTTTTGATTAGGTGACTCTCTAGAAGTTGATTATAGCGCTCTTAATGTGAACAAGTCATTCTGAATACACATCGTTTGGAGAAAAAATATGAGTTTGTGTTACATATCTAGTAAAAGATGAAAGTATACACGATAAGTAAGTATGTTTCCTTATGTTTTAGTTAAAATGATAAATAAAATTTTCAATGAATAGTAACTTAAAACAAAAATGTTTTCTGTTAAATTTTCTTACTAGGGAATCAAATACCGTTTACACACATCATAAGTTTGTGATTTTCTTGTGGTTAACATTCTCCTAATCTTGTTTTCTATCACTCTCCATCAGAACATGACCCTTTATATTCTCTTCCATATCCATGTTTTCTTACATAGAATCCTAGTAATGGGTTAAATCGGGTGACCTTTTTACTTTTATTTATTTCTTTTAAAGCGATAGTTTAATTTACTCATTTTCTAATGTGGGGGTTTCAATAAAGATTCCAACCCCAATTTTAAAAATTGCGAGGACACAATTCCCAAACGGGGGAAGGATGTAACATCACAGGTAAATAATGAATATGAAATGTTAATATATATTATTATTTGTTAATATAATGTTATTATTACATTAAAGGTAATTCTATGTTCGATGGCGTACCCAATATGCAACAATGAGTTCCTTTGAAATCTTAGGTTTCATACTAATAATATAATAAAATTAACTTAAATAGTATTTAATTCCTAGCCAATGTAATTGTGGTAATGAACCGAACCAACTAAAAAATGATTATATATATTTGTCAAATATTTTAACCATTACCCAATAAATGATAGAGGCTTAAAATGTGAATGAATCCAATTTTAAGAATAAATATACTAATATTTTTTAAAAGGTTGAGTAATTTCCTTTGGATGGAGAACCCTTTTTAAAAATACATTTTGTCGATTTTAAATGTTATATTTGACAAAATAAAATCCTTTTTATAATTGGGACATAAAAATGTAATTTTTGTAAATTTTTGTTATTTTTCCAATAAAGATCATTTTTTATGAATAGTAAAAATGTTGTATTTTAATTCAAAACCTTATTTTATTTTAATTTATTTATATGGTCAGATTATTCTTTTAATTTTTTTAAGTGAACTTAAAAATTATTTTTACCATTTAATTCAATGGTTGTCATTGGAATTACTTTCACATTGAAATTGGACATAAACAATTGTCAATCTTTTGATAGATATTGTTTCTTAAAGACACGCTATTTGTTTTGTCAGTGGAAATTAATTATAAAATTAATTAATGAAACTAATATGTTTTGAATTTGGTAAAATGGAAATCATTTTTGAATTTTGAATATCAAATTTAATGTGGATAAATTTTTGGTATTTTTCTGACAAATGTTCATTTTTCATGAATAGTGAAAAATACTGCATTTTACTCCAAACTGTTTTTTAATTTAATTTAATTATAATGTTATATTGTACTTTTAATTGGTTTTAAAGTTTAATTGAATTATATTTTTATCACTTAATACAATGTTTTTCATTAGAAGTAATTTCAATTTTTAATTGGATGTAAAAACAAGTCAATCTTTTGATAATGTTTACTTCTTAAAAACTCGACATTGGTTGTGAAAACGAGAATTATTTTTAAATTAATTACTCAAATTTCTGTGTTTGAAATTTAGTAAAATGGATTTCGTATTTTTAATCAGAAGGTCCAAATTATTTAATTAAGACTCTTGTTTTTTGACAATACGAATAGTAACGACGGTAATTATCTTTAATTATCGTGATTAATTAGTAATCAGGTAGTTAAGGGAAATAAAATAAAATAATAATAATATAAAATGACTCCAAAAAGTTTCCAAATCCTCTTATTTGAGTCATGTCTGACCATGGGATGGTTTTTACCGAACTTGAGGGCCCATGGAATCACATGAGTTTAATAGCGACATTTATCACTATATTTTTAAAAAACAAGAGAAATATGTCCAAGTTCTGTATATCATAAGTTACACAATTTTTATTTTGTTTACTTAAATTATATCTTAGACTATAAATATTCATTGGAAATATAAAAAATATTTCCTACATCACAGATTTTTTTATAATATTTAGAAATTAAATAAATAAATTTATTTATGACACCATGATGATGCAGTGATTACCTCATTAGTGAACGATTTAAATAAAATGAACAGATAAGGAAAATTCTAAGAGTTACACTTTTCGAAATCATATTCTATGGGTGGATTTAGAACACTTATCACCTTATCCTCAAAATATATCATCGTGGGACCTTTAAAATCGGAAAACCATTTTATAATAAAGTAACATTTCAAGACTTTCCAAAAGTGACCCTTCTCTCTCTTATAAAATTCCCACACCTCTCAAGCCCTAGGCCAGCCCAAACTCTACTCATATAATCTCTACACATCCCAATCTCACTCCTAGAAGCCACACTATGGGCATAAGTCTTTCCAAGGAAGCCTTTGGCTCATATCAATAAGAGTTACCTGATTTAGAGGTAAGGTCTTTTCTTATGTTCTTTTGTTTTATTTTGCTTCTAAAACGCCTTAAAATCTTTTTATTACATTATTTTGTAACAAAAACAGAATCTTAAATATAAAAGTATGTTTTATGAGATTTATTAGAGCTACTATTACACACACCTCCATCTAATGGGTGAATACTATACTATTTCTGTGGGCGGTGAACTACTGCCTCACGAAACGATGATCGTTCAATTATCTCCGACCACCTCTCATGGTGGCCATTAATATTTCACTGTATTTATATATGATATATATAATGTTTATATCTTCCTTATGATTCTGTTTTTTTCATTTATTCTATCCCTTTATGGTGTCCATAATGGGTAAACGTGATAATTTCATTTTAGGATGTCCAGACTATCTTCCCCTCAAATAGATTTGAATAGTTAATTCCATATGTGGGAGGTATAAAGGATGTAGTTAAATATAATAAATATGATATTATACTAGAATTATAATATACCTTTATATCATAATTATTTCATTCCATTAAATGCGAAATAGAAATGAAAGTAGCGTTCATGCGTACGTACAACTTACCATCTCCATGAACGGTGCATTTCGTTTCTTACCTTCAAATGCAATGTACTAGTATAAATACATATATATACTGGATATATATGATATATATGATATTTTCATCATGAATATAATTCTAGAGATAATGGATATTATAATACATGAACAACTTGTAAATATAAGAAGATCACTTTTGACTCATGTACCAAATATCGACAAAATGACCGTAATTAACTTAAATGATTACATAATGATTATAAAATGGTAATAAGTGATATTATAGAAATAAAAAACTTCAAAAACGTTCTTAATAATGTATAAATATACTTAATTTTATCATTATGTAAGAACAAAGAACATACTAGCATGTCAAGTCGAACTCGTGGTATGTGATTTCTTATCTCACTTTTAATTTCATGAGATTTCCATTGTTCGCCACTTATTTATTGCATGTGGTGTATTGTGTACTTAAATTTGATATATATTATCATGATTATATTTATATTCATGGTATTCTATTATTTATTTGGTGCTTATTATCTTTTGGTCATACAACACGATTTATTACAACGAGGTAAGGGTTTTTTATCTCACTATTTATTCCCGTGAGATCCATGATATATATGTCACTATCGCCTTTGAGTGGTGTATGTACTTCCCATTATTCTAATATTTGTGTAATATAATTTCATTTATTGGTATTTACATCACCATTGTATAGTCTTTCTTTCATGGGGTGTATGTTTTGAAAGATACCTAAATCGGTAAGGGAACTTTTCACCCTCCTCTTTTTAAAAGACTTCTTTTTGGTATGTCTTTTAATTTACATCTTCTTAATGCTGGAATATGTTCTTATATATCCTTATTACTATAAATTTTATGTCCAATTAATGATATACCGTTTTTATCTCTTATCATCTCATTTTATGATTTTTAATGTGACGCTGTTAGGCTGTCGAATTTCTGTAATGGAACTTCTTAACTCGGTTTCCATTCTTCGAGTTAAAACTCTAATTCTTGATTATGTCGTGCTATGAATATTTGTGGATGACCTATGATTTTTTACACTTAATACCCACTTATATTGAGTGTATTTATATTTTTATAACATAATTATGTAATTGATTTGTCCTTAATTTAAGGATACCGTTTTTTGTACGGGACGTCATCTCAATCTCCTTTCATTGAGGAATCTTTTGATTTCTACACGACATTATTTTATTCGGTGTATAAAACCCTTTTGACTTTTAATTTCATTCCAAAGGAATCTATTTTACAAGAAGTGTTTTACTAAAAGACAAAAGGAATGTTTTTGTCTTATGTATGCGGTGACAATGACTTCTCTGCCGCCATGACCATTATTTTAGTTTCAGCTTCCTCTACGAGCCATAATTTTTTTAGATGAAAAATAAATACCATGTTTTACTCTTATTTTATTTTGGTATTCAAAATGGTTCTGATAATGTTTTGATTATATCAATGTGTAGTATTGATATCATGTGATTGAAATGTGGAAATGTTATATTTTCATTATGCATGTTTTATGTGGTACGATTATGTTATGGTTCTTGGGAATTGTTTATGAGGTCGGGTGGTTTCATGATAAACTAAGGGCGGGTGAGCCTGAGATAGATCACCAATGCATTGTGAAAAGTGAAGGAGTTAAACGCTAAGGTTTCTCCGAAGAGATTTAGGGAATAAACTACGATGGGTATTCCAAACGTAACCATGAGGGTTACACCCTACATAAGAATGTTATGAATTCCTCAAGTTAGCTTTATGTCTTATGATTTCTATGAGTTAATCATAAATCTTATGATTTCATGAGGTAAGTTAAATTCCTTATGTTTTATGAGTAATGCATGATTTCATTGATTCTTATGTATACATGGACTAATGTTTTATTTCCGTATTTTTATATCCCTTACTGAACAATTTATGCTCATCCCATGTTTTTGGAATATTTTTCACAAGACATAAAGTGGAATAGGGTAATGGATGGGATCAAGGAAATGTCATGCTATCTAAAAAATAGAACTAGACATGACTCTTTTGTTCAAGAGTTTTTTTTTGAAAAAAATTGAAACTGAGTAGATGTGTCTACTTTGTAATCATTGAGATATAATAGTTATGTCCTAATTCTATAAAACTCTAACCCTGAAAAGATCCTCAATGTGAAATATTCATTTAATTCAAGATTATGTGATTTTAAAAGGCTGATAACTTATATACATAGTGCACGTATAACCATTATATAACCTCTCTTAATCAATGTTTATCATTATACAGGTATATGGATGTGAAGAAGTTCTTACACAAGACTATTGAAGGGAACAACTACCCTTATGCATGTTTTTATGCCGAACAATTACCATTATTTATCCTTTGTATTTCAATGATACCCCAACATAGTTCTTCATTTACAATAATTTAATTACTAAAAACATGGTTTTACCATTATTAAAGAACCATTCACCAGTTATTCAAGTTCTAGAACACTGAAATTAAAATTATAAAACTCTTTTCTAAATATAATGAAATTCATTATAGAAATTAATGAAATAAAAATGAAAATAAAACAACAAAATAAAATGAAATTAAAAAACAGTTATTATAAAGTTATTAAAAGATATTAAAAACTATTGTTTAATATAATATAATTTCAAATTGTGAGATAATTATTAAAAAAATAAAGAACATTTTAATATAACATCAAAATAAAACACTCATTTTATGTTGCAATAATATAATAGAATGTATTTTTTAATAAATTATATGGGAATGAAAATATGAAAAAATTAATATATTAAGAATCAACAAAACACATTTTAAACCAAAAATAATATGGATCACTTGTTTAACTAAAATTGGTCCAAATTCATTTGTTAAGTATGTTGAATAATTTTTGGTATAATTTTACTCAAATTAAATAAATATAATGTTAAAAATTGTATAAAAACATTTCAAATCAAACCCCCTCACATAGTTCATCTCTTACTCACAAGTAATCATTTTAATGGGTTTAATTGATTTAAATTAATCTCAGAATGTATTTATTATCATTAAAGCCACATAGTGATTTTCATTCAAAATAATTCCACCAAGGAACTATATCAATTTTGTAAATATAATGTCTCTATTCAAACTAATTTGTTTTTAAATAATTTGATTCAGTTTTGAAAATATTTTTGATTTTGAAAATTTCATAAATATTTAAACAGAAACTACTTTCATCAAAATGACCTTGAAAACACATTTTTTTGTCCCTCATAAACAATCATAGATAATTATTCAAATATAATAATTAGACTAAACATATATATTAGAAGTATATAAATTAAATGAGTCTTCACTAACTCAGCGAGCAGATTTAGATTAATGAATAATCATGTCATGTGGGTTTGGAGTTCATTTCATATATCATTTAATGAAAAACATATGAGTTTAAAGACCAAATAAAATGTTCAAAACTAACATGGTTTTTAAATGATTCAGAAAATTTTTGGTCAAATGAAATCATATAAAAAATTGAAATTGAAATTATATTATAATATAGTATCCATTAGAGAATGAAAAAGATTAGTCACTCAAAGTATAATTCCAGTCCTCAAATACAAAAGCATTTACGTCCACCAAATATGATAATTAAATAATGGAATAATTTTTTTAAAATAATAACACATAAATGATATGTTCTCAATGATGTATAGATAAAAAAATTTAGAACCATCTCTAACAAATAATAAAAAGAAATTTCCACAGTTTTTGTTCTCAATGTGGGAGAAAATTATATATGGTTTGGATCAAATATAATTTAAATTTTTACAATACAAAATAATGTACTATTTTTATAACAATGTGTAAATAGTATGTCTCCAAAATATCAATCAACAATAATAAAATTTACTTAAAAATTATCATATGTTTTTAAAAAATAAAATAAAATATAATTTTTTTCAAAGAGACTCATAAAATTGAATAATTAAAAAAGTAATCTGGTATATAAAATTATATATATGGAACATAAAAAAAGTGAAATAGAATAGATGGTTTTATTGTTTCTATATATATTTTCAATTATGCTCTAAAATATAATTCCAAAAAATGATACGATAAAAACTATCATATTTATAAAAAAAGAAGATTGAAATCAATTGTAGCATTAAGGACTTTCAAGTATAATTAGTTTTAGACAAAAATAGAATTTTCACCAATATTACACATTTAAAATTTACATTGAAGGTTTCATTAAAAAATTTCATACAATATTTATTCATAAAAAACTAAAAAGTTAAATCTCTTAAAATTTGCTTCATTTATTCATCAGGTCCATCATGGCTCTCAATTTCCATTATGTCTCTTTGAAACTCATTTTATCCACTTCCCTTAATGAACCAAAAATATAGAACTAATAATTCAAAATTTACAAATATTCATGATGAAATAAATTGGACCAAGGGAAAATGTGAGAGGATGTGGTAGTGAATATTCCACAATATTATTTAATTATTGGGTTATTTATATGGAAATAATTAAATAAATTAATGTAGGCTAGATATTTATCAACAGGTTAGATTGTAACAAACAAATAAAGGAAATTTATTTTTCATTTGAAACAGGAGAAAAATAAAATAAAAACTAGAATTTATCTATCATATAGCATTATTTTTATGTTCCCCAATTGAACATTCTATGAAAAATGAACAAAGTCAAAATGAGTATTTTGTTTCCAAACATGAAACCAAAAAAAGTTGATATCCCTAATTTTTTCAAAAGATGAATTAATTTTAAATGTTTCCAAAACTAAAAAAACAATTAAATCCCAAAAAATATGAATAATACCATTGAAGGATCCCCTTAATAGTTATGGAAAATCTGTTGGCCTACTATAGAATTTAATTAGATTTTGAATCATTTCATGTTCTATGTTTGATGGAATTTTCCATCATGTGTTCCTAAAGTTGTATCACTATACTCATATACATACAATTTATATGTAAAATGTTCATAAAATATTATTGTGGTAATGATTGAGTTTTGAAAATCATATTTAGAATGATTTTTTATAGTTTATAACAATTTCTGAATATTTAAAATATATCCTATATATGAATTTCCCTTTATCTAATCATCCTGATGAAATTTAGTCACCCCTGTTTCATTTTTATAATGTAATGATGTGATGTTATTTTCAGAAGAAGAAAATATATTCACCTAGAGATATGTAAAAAACATTTAAAACATTCAATTCTGTTGTTATAATTTCAGGAAGTGTGGGTTCTTCCTCAACCTCAATGTGACTGAAATTAATTATAAAAATTCTAATTGACTTGTAAATTTCACTTATTTTTTATTCAATTGTACTAAACTACTGTAGTAAACTTTTTTAGTGTAAACTAATAAATAGAATACGAGTACTAGTATAATGTTCACTAATGTTAAAATGTTTTTCTAGAAACACATACCTTGAAATTACACATTTCCCATTCCTTTAAATAAATATCTTAAATCATATTTACAATAAATATAATAATTATTGAATAAATTTAAACCCTAAAACTAAACCATAATACTCTGTGTCTTCAAAAAAATCCTTTTAAAATGAATCTTTCATTATCATTATTTTGAGTTTCTTTTCTAATTTTATATATTTTACGTTTTCATTCAAAAATGTGTCTCCCCCAAAAATAGTGGTATGTTTTGATCACTCTATTGGAAATTTTTTTGAAAATATATTATTCATATATTTCATAATAAGTAATTGATGAGTAGGGTTGAACCAATAGATTTTTGGCATAATGTAAAATCATATCAAGAAAAAATAAACACTAGTCACAAAAAGGAAATAAAAAACATATTAATGATGATAACGTTTTAAATTTAAATGGTCTTAAATTCAAATGAATGAAAAATTAATTGTGGTTGAAATGTATTAATATAAATGATAATGGAGTAACAGTGGTGAAAAAATTATCTTAATATATAAATTGTATTGATATCAATTAATAAAAGGCTTTTGTTCCTACAATATGTTTTAAAAAAAAATCAAGGTTGCGAAAAATGGGAATTGACTCATTTAAAAGTATCTTATATATCAAATCAGTTCGATTCACTCAATTCATAAATGTTTTTGAACCATATTTAGAGAATAATAATGATATTACCCTACAAAATAGAATTATTTTTCTTTTTAACTTAGTTAATCGATTATTAATTGATGGAATTATGGTCAATTATTTATCACCCATTAGTATTTGGAATATAAAAAAATAAACTAACACAATGTATGAGGATGAGAAAAATGTACTACAGGATCACATTTTCATTACCATAATTATTACAATATTAATATCAAAATTTATTGGTTATGTAGGAATTAAATAATAACTACTAAATATAGGGTTCTTACCTTAATTATTCTATTGAATTATTATGAATAATTTTGAAATGTTATGTATCATGGAAGAAAAAGATAAAGGAATAAATTTATTAAAAAAACCAAGAAATAAATATAATATAATTCAAACCATTAAAACATGAACTTCATAAATAACTAATCTATATATATATTTTTTTTAAAAAATATATATGAATTCCACAATTGGATAATGTGAAAAAATAATAAGGAAACAAATAGGAAACTCAAAGTTAGTCTTGGTCCTCTTTATTGATCCAATTCACATTGTAGACCAGGTCATCTGTGTAGATCCCCTTACTCTAGACCAGATCTCATCTCCATTATCCATGAATCAACATTCCCAAATTAATATGAATTATGTTATATATTGATGAATATTGATTTTTATTAAAAATCTATTCCAAAGACCAAAAACAATACCATTGTGGCCGAATCACTGATCTTTATATGGTAAACATCACTAATAAATTTATTTTTTATGCGACTCATGAAAAATACCACTAAATGAATGCACTCATCCCATTTGAGGTTCTCTTTATCACATATAAATGTGTACAAGGATAAATCTCATAAAATTGTGGTATTATAATTTCCTCAAAAAAATTCTTTAAAGGCTTTGATGAACTCTTTTTTGATATCAACTCAAAATCCCTTTCTTTTGAATATAGATATGGGAATTTGGGGAAAATGTCTTAATTAAACTGAATAATATTAAATTTATGTTCTTATTTTTATGATGGCGTCGCCCTTTTAGGAGTTGAAATCCTATTTGATACCCATAAATAAGGTAATATTCACCTTAATTCCCAATCATTGATATAGATATCGGGACATAATTCAAATGATGTTACCTTTGTAAGGACTGCATTAAATATAAATGGTTATGTGTTATGTATATATGAGTTCATGATACCCTTCATCACTATTTAGTTATTTTGGACACTGAATTTTTTTTTATTCCTCCAATGTACACTTATAATGTACAATAATGGCCTTTATATAACCACTTTTAACAAGGATGGACACTTATATAGGCCACCATCAAAACATAAAACTATAAACACGATTTGAGATGTTCACAAATAACCTAACACGATTTTTAAGTGAAAAAATTACCTTTATGTAGAACTAGTAGCATGTTAGTAACCTCTTTTGTTACATTTATGTGAGAAATTGAAACACTTCATAAACATTATGGAAAGACACAATGACCATTATGAAAATATTAAAACTCCAAAAGTATATTAACATAATTTGTAAATAAAAAACATAATTTGTGAAAATTAGTCATTTAATAAAATAAAATAAATAATAAAACATATAATTTAAACTAATAATCCAATAATTATAAAATAATTGAAATATATTACAATAAAAGAAAACGATGTTTAATAAGAAAAATTAAGAATTTTTAAAAAAAAATAATTCAAAGATCAAAGATTATTTTAAAATATCATAGCAATGAAAATTACACTATAACAAATAAATTTAATTTTCATAAAATATAGAGAAATTTAAATTCTAGATAGATAACTAGTTTAGGATGAAATGTTTTTTATGAAAATTAAATTATTAATTATTTAATGAATTTTTTATACATAATAATTAAACTTACATAAGAAATATGTAACTAAAAGTTAGTGGAAATAATCCACACCTGTAGATAAGGAAATTTCCATATAATAACAATAAAAATGAAAAAATGTATTAAATGATGATGACATAAAGCACGCATCATTATTTTGTTGATGTCACATGACAATGAGTAAATATGACATAGAACGTGTTCATAAGATATTTTCAAATAAATAATTTACCCATGTCACTATTTGGGCTATATAATTTACCATATACCACTCATGATCTACGATTAATACTCAATGCTATGGAGAAAAAGGACAATAGTGTCACAGAAAATGTGGATCTAAAAGATCCATTAATTTGAATGAATTTGAGTTTAGGAAATAGTGGGCCCTATATATATAAGATGGGGAGTTAATGAGGGTGAAATTTCTTATGTAAATTAACAAAATTATATTATTAAACTGTTGAATACTAATAATTCAATTTATATTCCATGGTATTAATTAATTTATCTATGTAAAAAATAAATGATTGTGTTTTTTTAAAGTATATATTTTTATTCATGTTTTAGTAATCAAATATCCAAGGAATATCCTATGTTATTGGATAATATAATATCAAGGGGAATTTTAGAGTGTTATGTGTGAATTATTAAATTATACATACTTTTAAATAAATACAAATACACTAATTGTGGTAGTTTTGTAATCTTTTTCCAAGATCACTATTATGGGGAACAAAATGAATATTATGAATCTTTAAACCTAGGGTTAAAGGTAATATTATAAAAAATGTTCTTATATGATAGTCAATGTGTGAATTTCAGTTTCCAAAACTACTCTCTTTTTTCCTATGGAATGAAACAGAAGGAAAATTGAATTTCATTGACCCAAAATTCATTGATTGAATTTACATTAATTAGAATATCAAATGAGCATCATAGGTCACATCTACTTTCACAATAAAATCCAATATATCATATATCATCACTACAGGGGTCATTGTGAAAATGTTCATGATATAGAGAGATTTTATGTTGGAAACATCAAGCTATAATGACCCTGATATGTGAAAATTGCACTAGGATAATTCTATCCCACTATCCAAGTATTTAAATTTCAATATAATTTACATCAAGGATAACTGTTTTTAATGATGATCCATGGATGATCTTAAAAAAATAATTTCTTATCTCGTGTTAGAAAAATTATCGATTGAAGGAAAATATACTAATAGCTCATAATCATATTACACACCTCTTTCACATTAATTCATGTTAGAGTATTGAGGATTTTCTTCTCTAACTATCGAGTATGTTTTCTATAATTTAGATACAAGACTTTGATGCTCTCTAAACAAAAATGACATAAAATTGATCATAATTCAAACATCCACTAAATAACTATAAAAATATTTATTTGTCATTGGAAAATATTATATACACACATATATATATCATAATTATTTAGAGGAATGGTGGATTTTTTTCCAGAAGTAGAAAAAGTCATCCAAGATGTAGGTAGTATGTTCATCCAACATAGAAAAAAATATTTTAAAAAATTCTCCAAATCAATATATCACATAGTATGATTGAAAACAATGTGGACCAATTTTAATTTAAAACCCTTGATAGGGTCATTGAAATAGGTTAGACAGTATTCAAAAAAATATTTTTTTAGTCCCATCAGTTTTTATATATCTTGTACATTTCATCGAAGGAAGATATTCAATATCTGGTTATCTAATAATGATTATAAAGATGAATAATTTAAGATAAACAATTTATATCTCAAAAAGAACATAGTTATTTTATTTGGTTTCCACTAAGGGATAATATAAGGTGATGAAATCTGGTGATGTACCGATGTACTAGAGTCCCCAATACTAACATTT
Source organism: Viscum album (assembly GCA_963277665.1). Classification (NCBI taxonomy): domain Eukaryota; kingdom Viridiplantae; phylum Streptophyta; class Magnoliopsida; order Santalales; family Viscaceae; genus Viscum; species Viscum album. The sequence continues at coordinate 1,033,535 of CAUJRU010000001.1, forward strand.
TGTAGATTTTTGCATTTAGGTCATGATCCCTCTATACTAAGAAGTGCCTCCATCACAAGGTTCTCGAATGTATCATTTCGTATCTAAGATACACTCCTATATATATTTTCAACTAAATGTTTTTTTGAAGGATTGATCAGTTTATATATATGTGGGGTCCAATAATATTGTATAGGCATGATGTTCTATCCTTTTGAATCATGAGACCCTACATGTATCATAGATCCAGGTATGGAACTCATTGAATAATTAATTGGAGTGGCCTTCTTCTTCAGGGAATGATGATTTCATATTGTTGAATTAATAGTAGAGTATATGTATTGAATAAAATATTTTCGATTCCACTCTTCTCAAAATCGTTATAACATAAATATAGAATAATATCATTTCAATTCATTAGTGGAAAAATGTTGCAGTGCAATTCATTATTCTTCTTATTTTGAAACTCCTCTCTCAAATGCACCAAATATATCAATGGAATTTTATTTTTGTTACCATTTATTCCTTTTCCATTAAGATAATTATTTTACTATGAATAGATTTTCAATTAATCCAATAATGATTATCAAACATTAAATAATATCATATTTATGTTCCATAAATACTACAATAAGATTGTATAAGATTAAATGAATCACCACAGTAATTTGAGTATTGAGATAAACATTTATAACCATCAATTGATATAACTCAATATTTACCAATAAATTATTGTGATCAGGATTAATCACTAATATTCAAGTCGTTTTAAAGAAATATTATACAAAATATTCCTTCCTTTAATTTCCAACTCATAATACCAAATAAAACTGAAAGAATTTATTCATAGAATGGATTCCTCTACCACATATTTGTTTTCAAATAACATATCCTACTCGTGGTGTGTTAAAAATTTTCTTTGAACGTTTCTATGATAATAATAAAAGTCCATAAAATACTTTAAAAATATATTTTACTCATTGAATATCACAATATGAGACAAAAAATTTCATCAAACCTAAAACATGTTGTACTTTTTTCGGCTGCTTTACTATGAATACATGATTTTTAGTTAAAAATATCATGGGTATAAACAATCATGAAATAACTCCTTCCATCATGGATTGATATTATGGTGTGGAACCCATTAATAATATTTTTAGGATTACAATAATTATATCATCTTTAGCATAATCTATGAGTCATAGTGTTGATACATTCATGTTTTCAGGGCCCCGAAAACATCACTATGTCATTTCAAAAAATGATACACGTCTCAAACAACATCGATGAATCATTTGAATTGACATCGTATCATTGTTGTTCAATTTTTAGTGTGGTTGATTATTCCCTTCCCACAATTACTTTTTCTCTTCCCATCCTTTTCAATTATATAGAGAAATAAAAAATATTATGAAATAACCACAAATATTTTTGGTACTATGTGTATCATTTTTCCATTACCATATTTTTATACCATATTTTAGAATAAAAACCTATGTATTTATGATAATTGTTTCAGGAAATTGTCACATTTCCACTTCGCTGAATTTTTTATACATGCTGGTCATAGTTTTTTCCCTTCCATGAAAAGTTGACATATATAAATACTTTTATTCATATTGGGTTGGTTCATCCATTCAGGTTAGAACCACGTTTCTTATCTATGATTTATACATAAATATGTTTCTTCTCATACTCCAACAAAACATCCCGAAAATATATTTTTTACCCTCAAATAAGATATTATGTATCACCCGAATGATCCTCCTACGCCTTTCTAAAAAAAATTCAAATTCAATTTCATAAATTCTACAATAATGAAGTATTTTGATCCTAATTTTGGATATCTAAATTATTCTAAATAACCTTAAAAATATAGATTCTATTTTCATGAAGACTCCACTATTAGAATAACATAAATAACAAATTATTCATTCATTATACACCAACTCCATACCACATATTCTATGATAGTTACTTCTAATGAGTAACATCTAGATCTTCTATGAAAAAACTTCCTGATAATCTATTGAAATGATTATGTACTACTAATTTCGAACCTCCATCTTACTCCTTATCTATCTTCAATACTCAACCATCATCCCAATAAATATTTACAAGATTTCCAATAAAATAACACCTTAATGAAATATGAAATATTATGAATTTTTTAACAATATTATCATAAATACTATATTATTATTACAATATATTTCGTCAAAAAATATATGAATTGTGATTTATTCTGTTAACTCCCCATATTTTATTAAAATAATAAGGGTTTACCATTTTTTGGTAAAAAATTTATAGTACTACTCCACCTATTAGGTTTTGAAAATTTTATTAATTGTTACTCACTCTCTATAACTCAATAAAAAATGGGATAAATTTTCTGATATACTTTCTATTTGTCAATAAAATTCATGGTCCATAAAATAAATAATATTAATGATATTAATTTTAGGTCAATCCTAATTTATAGAGAATCCGAAATAAAATAGGGATATTTCTATCCCTACTGAAAATCATTGTCTCATATCATTATATACCCATTGTTCTATTCAAAATATTTTTAGATATATCAAATATTTTATTATAAACATGAAATTATTGGGTTGTTATTAAAATATATATTGTTGTATACTTTTCTAAATTCATCAGCATTATACCTTTAGTCTTTTTCTCGAACAATTTTTTATTGAACTTATTTATCTTTTATCAACTAGTGAAACTCTATATATTTCATATCAAATTTATTCTTCCTTCTTAATAATCGACCATTCATATTTTCATTTTTTCAAAAACCTTAAACAATTTCCTCTTTCTAGATATATTATGGTAAAGGTTTTTAATTGGTTCATTTTTTACATGAAAACTAATCATCGAAAAAATATACAATAAAAATGAGGCTAAACTAATTATATGGGGAAATATTTTAAGTTATAATCCTAATGATTATCAATGTGTCAAAATTTTGTAAATTAACATTGAAAACATGACATTATACTCCTTCCAAAAAACCATTATTTTTTCTCAATCACACATTCATAAATAATTAAATTAATGTATAAGAATGAATATATTTGTTGTGAGATTCATTAAACATATTGTTCCAAACATAAAAATATTTTTGGGTATATATCATATACTTATTTATATCTATTAATCTTTATTTTTTATAGGGATACATTAATTTATTTGATTACGAAAAACATTTGAGTTCTCATCACCAACTCCCCCATAAAACAAATATTTTATCACTCCTTTTATAGAGAAAATACTCATAATATGGAAATTATTGTATTTTTATGGAAAATTTATCCCTTAATATTTTTTTTAATTTAAAATAAATAGTGTATATAATATTTATTATTACCCAACCAAATTAACATAAATTCCATGAAAATTTTTTAGTCACTAATTTATATTCATTCTCTAATTGGTGGTATATTACCACTTGAGATATGGCATTCTTTAACATAATTTTCACCATGTATAAAATGAACCCATTGGATATTTTATATATACAATTAACAATACACAAATTATATACAACTACCTTCATCATTTTTACTTCATCTCCAAAGAGTGAGATTTTATATTCCGCTTTGAAATTCAATAGGAATTCATAGAACCACATGTTATGTAAAATCAGGAACTTAAAATAAACAATTCATTTTTTAATTCTAGATACCAATTTTGAATTTAAATAAATATCTTCCCACTTTTTATTCATCTCTTTTCGTATAATACACAATTTTTCATTCAGAAAAACCATCCTAAGGATCTTTTCATCCCAGGAAGCCCCCACAAAAATAAATATAGTTAAAAATTATTGGACACTTTTGGAGAGTTGTATATTAATACATAATATAGTTAATTATTTTGGTAGCTATAATGAAATAAAATTTTATAATAAAAATTATTTTTGTGATAGAAATATATTCCAGATTATATAATTTGTTTATAAAATTAAATTTCTCTACAGTAGTTATATTGGGATATTATAATTTATATAAAATCCATTTCAAAACATGATTATAATTCATTTCCATTGATCGTCTACTTGATGACTACTGATCATATGATTAGTATATATTAAGGGTCGTGATAAATTTCTATTGACACATACCAAATAATCAGTGGCATCATACAACAAGATCATACCATATGAAGCACATTTATCAGATAATTTGAGAGAGACAATGTCTCTAGGATTTACCCTCAACCAAAAAAATATAACATCCAATAAGTAATTCATAAAAAAAACTATTTATGGGACATATTTAGGATCATCGTGGTCATGACTCAAACCATGTTCCTTGCCCCACAAAGAATGTATGGTCATCACACACCTTACCCAAAATGTATATGATGATATATTAAATGGATATGCGTATAATTGTTAACAATATGAAGAAATATACATTTTATTTTCAATTAAATACAGTTATAATTTCTTATTATTTATTTTTACCTTAAAAGTAAATAAATAAATAATTTTGATAAAAAGTATTGTTTGTGACTATAAAACCAAAAAAAAATTATGGTAATATGAAATTTAAATGAGAATATTATTTTTGAGATATTAATATAATTTTTAAATAAATGATATTTCATTGAAATGTTATTAAAAAATATTATATTTTAAATAAAAATGGTGATTTAATTTTATGATGTTAAAATGTAATTTTAAATTTGGTTGGGAGACTGTTATTGTCAAAAAAACATTTATTTTTCAATAAATAGGGATTTTAATTTAAAAAATTTATTTATATTAATTATAAAATTAATTTCATAAAATAAACTGTATTTTTGTAATCCTTACATCAAAATTATCTAATGTTTATGTTTTCATATTTTTTGGATAGTTGAATTTTTAAGAAAAAAATAAATACAACAAAAATATATCTTATATATTATAACATCATATGGACCAAAAAGTGAAATTATATTCTTCATAAATAATAATAATTCTAAAATATATATTTAATATTTAATATTTTTTTTAATTTATTGGATTGAATTTTATATCCATTTATGATTCCTAAAAAAACAAATATTTTATTTTATGATTTTATGAAAACAAATATTTTTAAACCAACCTCAGTTCCACATCACCATCCGTATTATATTAATTGTATATATTCACGGATTTATATAATAACTAAATATAATCATCTTTATAAAATAATATGGTAATAAATTGTGGAGGTTTTTTTATTAACATATTTTATAGGGTCTGAATCCCAAATTTGGTATATAATAATGAACCCCCCGCCTATTTCATATATCAACCGACAAAATCTACCATTTAACTTCTCTAAAAAACATTCTAAATTTATTATAAACATAAACATACTCTATATATCCTTTCCACGGTTCCCCCATTCCCTCAAGAAACTAATCCCTAGATTTTTGAGACACCCTCTAAATGTAGGGGAACATATCATTCTTCACTTTATTCAAACACCGCCATTTTGTTATGCCTTAATTCCATTTCATCATGTTTCATTATTTTATAAAACATCCATATTATTTATATTAGTATTTACAAGTGATTTGAAATCCATTTAATTCTCATTAAGTTCTATGATGATTCCATATGTACCCCCGTTTTTCGAGTGAAATTATTCTATAAATTTCCCTACTAAACATTTATTCAAGCATAAATTTTATCTTATACAATTTAATTTCACGTTTTAATGTTTTATTATGTTATTAAATATACCTATTACTAACCATATTATTTATAATTTATGATATACACATTTCACTCCAATTAATTTTAATAACCCATGTAATTATTAAATAATTTGTTTCCATTGTGGAATTAAAAAGTTATATTCATTATAAATGTTTAATAAAATAAGTAGTATTTATTGAAATTATGGAATATATAATGATTTAGTATTAATATAATATATGAGAGTATAAGTAATATTTATGTATATTATATGTCAAAATATGATATATTTATAGCATAGATTATATAAATAAAGGGGATGAAAATGAAAAATTAAATGTTGGTATTTATTTTACACATAAATTTTTTTAAAATATTATATTTACTATATTTATTTAAAAGAAAAGTTATATTCATAAAGAATATTAATAAATTAATATTTTTCATTATTATGATTAGAAAATAATTTTATCAGAACTCGACTAATTTTTCAAAATGTTGAAAAATTATGTATAATTATAAATTTGGTATTTTTTTAATAAATAATGATTTTAATCTAAAATTAAATTTATCAAATTTAGATAATTAAATTGGTAAAATATAGGTCAGTTTTTTATTCTAATGATCTAAAAAATTTTGTGTTTGTGTTTTCGAATTTTTCTAAATTACGTGATTTTTTTGTGAAAATGAAGTAAAGCAATTTACGGTATTCCACAAATTCATGAATTATTGGGTCATAGATGATGTAAGACTGATATAATCAGAAAATAACAAAATATAATTAATTATTTTTAATATATTTAGTGATAACACTCAATATATTAATAGTCTAAAGCCCAAATAATAAAATAATTAACATTATAATAAAAAAACCCTCTCCTCAAATATAAATACCACCCCTCAACACCTCTTTTCGTCACACATCAAATACCTATAGAATGTTTCATTTATAACCAATTACCTTATTAATCCTATTACCAACATCCAATACCGGTTGGTATTACCAAAATTCCAAAACAATGTACCTTAAAAAGGATCTCAAGGAGAATAAATCAAGAGAAACATTCTCTTTCATTTTGTTTCATTTTTATATTCAATTTCTTTTTATTTTCTTATTCCCTACTAAAAATCCCAATACAATGTTATATGATAACTGAAGTGTCTTAAATATAATATTATTTATTTTATTAATTTAATATCCATCATCAAACCTCTTCTTTTATCCACTGATTCCGGAAAATTAATTCATCGTCTATGACTTGTTGATTCTCCGCCTTCACAGACATTGAATTTATTATTTTATTTTACTATTTTTTTGGATGGCCATTAAACCAATATTATGGTCATGTAATATTTTAAAATATATATTATAAGTTATATAATGTTTGGTACCCTATATATAGATATGATATTGAATAAAAATATATAAGTTCATGATGGCTGTAAAAACCACCAAAATAAATTAAATCATTTTCATTACTGTTTTATCAAATGATTCTTCCTCATATGAGAAACAAATGACATATGGTATCAATTAAAATTACGGAAACATATTAATACCAATTCATTCTACTTATGGATTATTTCATCCCTTAGATAAGAAACCCTATAATGAGGTTACTATGGAAATCATGAAATAAATTCACGCAAAACAATGAAAGTAACAAAACATAATTAAGAAAATGGGTGGAATGATGTTATAAAGATATAAAATAACTAATTAAAATTATAAAAATGGTTCTTTAATATATGAAAACCCTTTTGAACCATTACACATGAATATTGAACACATTCTAAAAAAGACGAACACGAGGTAACAAACTTGCCTTTAAAAAGCTTTATAAATTTATATTTTTTTACAATATTTTAAAAGATTGTTTTTATGATGAAATTATTTATGTTTTAATATTTTTTTATTGGTTATTATTCATTTTTATGATGATGGGTGGGACCAATATCTCTATCCTATGCTTTTAGTATGTTTTTATGGATGTTTACTGTAATGGTTATTCTAATTGCAACTGGGAGGGTTACTCTATAAAGTAGTCATGAGGGGTACATTGTAAGGTAGATGAGAGGGTTACAAATAAAATGGTGGATGTGATGGTTATAATATTATGTACATAATTACACAATTTACCTATATGGTTTTATTGTTTTATGTTAAACAGAAATATCTTAATTTCACAAATCGGTATCCAATACTCAATGGGTGAGATGTATTTTTTTAAATGATTTATTATATTTATAAGTATTTATTGATTAACAAGTTCCTTTCCCTTATGTCCCTTACTATGTTTTATTTTTATCGTCACATTTTTTTAAAAAAAATCACAGGGTTTATGGATTGGTAAGAGAAAAGTAGAAGCGTTGTTGAATATTGTGAAGATTTTTCATGAAAAATTTTCGTGTTTCAATAAAAACAATTGTATTATTAATGAAATTGGAACTGTTTTAGTAGTACATATTGTGTGTTATTGTGGGTTGATATGTATTAATTATGTCATAATTCTCTAATATTGTGAACATAAAGGATATATGGGAATGTAATAAAGTTAATTCTAAAATAATTTAATTGATTAATTAAGGTTTATGGCTAGGATCATATAGTTCATATCAAATCATGGTTTAGATAAATTTAGGGGTTAGGATGTTGTAAATAGAATACAAGTAATTATTTATACATTATGTTTATGACATAGAATTTAAAATTTAACATGTTTCTTAGTTTAAGATATGTCTATTCATAAAGGTTTTCCATTGAAGAAAAAAGGAAGCAGAAGTATGAAGGCACTGATTGGATGGTATCATTATAAATATGTATTCTAAAATGGTGGGTACTATAAACAAAAAAGTTTTTGATAGTAATGGTTCAACTGAAACAAGCTATAAATTGTCGTTGAATCTATTCTGGAGAACTACTAAAGGTAGGGCAAAGGAAGCCGATGATAAGGGAACAATTTATAAGGCATCAACCTCTAGTTTTTAGTGAATTTTTATAACTATTGGTAGATTATATGTGGATTAAATCCCTTGGAAATTTATTTTATGTCATGGGGTGTTCAAAAAAAAAATATTTTGTCTTTCTAATTAATTTTTTTGAAGGTGATTCTTATTAGTGGTGGTCAATGTTCAATAATATTTGGGATAGTAAAGAGATTTTTTCCATTGAATGGGATGAATTCAAAAATAATTTCCTAAGGTGGTTATACTTAGATGGAACAGAAATTTCTTGAATTGAAAAAATGGAAGAAGATTCAGTGGCTGTTTATGACGAAAAATTCACTTTATTGGCAAGGTATTCTGCAAATCATATTTAGGATCTTAATAGTAAAATCAATTAATTTTACTCAGTATTCAATACATGATATTTAAGGGAATGGGAATCCTAGGAATTTAAAAAGATATGAACAACTTTTTCGATGTGATTAGATGGTATTAATGGAATTTTCCAATGATCTCATGTACTTTTAAAAAGAGTAGATGAAAATTTCAATATGGAAAGAAATTAATAATAAATAATCATATAAATATAGATGTTACAATGTTAAATTTATATTTTATGGATTTTTTGGTAAAAATAACCCATAATAATGCCTTAACAACACAAGGAAATATTTTAGATGTGGTTTTTTGGACATATGGATTAATATTTCAATAAAAAGGATCATAATGTTGCTACATTTACTTATGATAAAAACTATAGAGTGTTTCAAATGTGGTGATATGGTGCATTATAAATACACCTTCCAAAAGAAATATCTGAATGATGGAAATACACCAAATTATAAGAATAATGGTCTAGTGAACTCCATTATGACTACATCGGTTGATGTTTGGCCATCAAATTAAATTTTATCAAAAAAATTATTTGTTTGATCAGAGTTTTCTAATGCCATTTTTTATATTGGGTCTACACATTACATTTTTTTGAAATTTTTTATGTTAAATTGGTAATTTAACCTCATTAAATGAAATCATAATTTATGGTAAAACAACATGGGAAATTTTAAGAAAAAAGGACAATATAATAATCATTTAGTCATTGCCTATGGAAGGAAATTTCCTATAATCCTTTTTGTTCAACCCCTAGTAAAATTTGATATTATTTTTGGTATGGAATGAATTTCCCATTATCATGATACCATTGATTAAAGTGATAATGATTTTTTTTCATAGAGTTTTATTTTTTATAATACATTGAATACATACCATTGATAACATATAAATAATCTGAGAAGAAATGAAAAGATGTAAATTATTGTTATCTTGAAAATATTGTTGAATACAAGGGAACTATTTCGATTAATGATGTGCCATTGGTAAATGAATACTTGGATTTTTTTCACTTGAGTTTACAAATATTATATTTGATCAAGAAGTTGAATTGACTATTTATATAGATCGTAATGCTAAAAAAATCTCAAAATACCGTTATCAAATAGATCACGTTAAACTTTTAGAATTTAAAAATTTTGTTGTAGGAGTATCCTAATAAAGGTTTCATTAATCTTAGTACTTCACTATGAGTTTCTCTTTTTTTCCTTAAAATGAAAGATGGTTCTATGTGACTTTTCATTTATTAAATATATTTGAATAAAATTAAAATTAATATTATGTGTAAATTTCCTCTTATTTATGACTTGTTTGATCTTTTCTAGAGAACTTTTTATTTATCCACGATTGACATGTGATCTAGGTACCATTAGTTGAAGGTGAATGAGGTTGGAATTTTAAAAAAAAATGTTTTGTAGTAGATTTAGGTATTATTTGTTTGATTTTATCCACTTTAGATTAAAAAATTCCCATGTTGTATTTATGGGTCTTATGAATATAATCATCCATTAATATTCGGATATGTTTTTTATTGTTTTTAATAGTGATATTTTGTTTTATTTAAAAATAGTTGAGGAATATGAAAATCATCCAATGATTTTTTTTCATACACTGAAAGATAATAAGTTATACGGTAAAATAATGAAATGTGATTTTTGGTTGTAATTGATTTATTTTCATAGAATAATTGAAAATAATTATGGAGTAATATTTTATATAAAAAAAAGTCGTTAATGAATGGAAAAGAGCATCCAATGTTACTATGATTCATAGTTTTCTTGATTATAAGGTTATTACCACTGGTTTGCTAAGAAATTTTCATGGTTATATAAACCCACTAACTAAAATATAAGTAAAAGGGATTAAATTTATTTGGACAGATGAGTGTGATGGTTCTTTATAAACTAAAATGAATATTGGTAAATTCTCTAGTTTTATCACTAAATTCCATAAATAGTTATTTTTTCATATACATCAATGTTTAATTGAAGTTTTATTGATGGATTCTGATGAAGAATCGTTATTAAATTACTTATAATTCATGAAAATAGAAACATGATGAGTTAAATAATCCGAAACATGACTAGAAATAGAATATATGAGTTTTTCTTTAAAAATTTATATAAATCATTTATATAGAACCAACGCATTAATATTTACTATCCATAAATAACTGATTTATATATTCAATGATAAATAATTTAACATGTGGAAACGAATATGGACTTAACTAATAAAAAGTTATTATTTCATGATCAATTACCATCCTAGAAAAGAAAAAGAAGTCATAGATGTCTTGATTCAAATACATAATTCTACTTTAACCATGTTATGTTTGGAAGATGAACCATTGATTAATAATGTGATAAATGATGGATCAGAATTTGTTTTGTGTAGGAAATTCCTCTATATAATTTTTATTGGTGGTGAAATTTTCTATATTAGATAGAATTAACCAATAACAGAAGGATTTCCATGAATTACAGAAAATATAGAATTGGTTAAAAGGGGTGATTTTCCAGAATTTATAATTGAAAAAGGCTGTATTTTAATATTTCTAAAGTGATAATCTGTGCCTTGTGACTCATTGTGGATGAATTAATTATTAATTTAAGTTAATATTTCTATGTTTCCATATCATGTTGGAAGTTCTGAGATTTATAGTGATCTTTGGGAGTATTACTAGTGGAATGGAATGAAAATAAATATTGATAATTTTTCCATGAAATGTTACACTTTTTAATTGGTTAAAGCAGAGCGAAAAAAACAAAAGGGGATTATTCATCCATTGTTAGTGCCACATTGGAAAGGGGAAACTATATCACTGGACTTTATGGGGGGACTACCAATGACTTCTTGTGGTAACAATACGAATTTGGTTATTATTTATCAACTGACTAAATATGTACAATTTCTTCCTATTAGATATATCTCTCGTTAGATAAATTTCTCCGATGTACCTCAAATATATTTTTAGGTTACATGGGTTTCCTCTCTTAATTTTATCTAATAGTGAATTTTAGGTATACTTATAAATTTTGGAAAGGCATTTTGATGTTGTTTAAAACTAAATTAAATTTTTGCACTACTTTTCATCCACAATATGATGGAAAATCTGAGTGAAGAATTAAAAAAATTGAAGATATGATACAATCTTGTTTAATGGATTACCAGAAGTTTGGATCAAAAAATTTCTTTAGTTTAGATTTATTATAATAATAGTTTTCATTCCAGTATACAGATGGATCATTTTGAGGCATTATATGGGAAACAGTGTTGGACTGCAGCATTTTTTGATGATGTTTGGGAAATGATGATAATGGGACCATAATTAGTAAAGTATGTGGTTGAGAAATTGAAGATGATGTAGTAACACATGAGGATAGCTCAGAGTAGATAGAAAATTTATACATATAACTGGAGGTAAGACAATTATTTCAGGGAAGGTGATCATATTTTCCTTGAAATACTTCATTGGAAAAGTTTAATGTGTTTGGATATGAAATGAAATCTATGTCCATGGTTCATTGGACCTTATGAAATCCAAGAGAATGTTGGAAAAGTTTCATTTTGAGTATATTTTCCTCCGACTTTATCATAGGTACACAATGTTGTTTATGTTTCAATTTTGATAATGTATATGCTTGATTAATCTCATATTTTGAGACCATACATAGTTCATATAGAAGATATTCTTTCTTATAATGAGAAACTGGTTCATATTTTTGATCATAGAGAACAAGAATTGTGGAATAATGTATCTCACAAGCTTAAGGTTTCGTGGAGAAACCACATGGTTGATAATGCAACATGAAAATATGAAATTCTGTGGGGGAAAGGAATCATCATTTTTTAATAACTGAATAAAAACTCCGATGATTAAATTTACAAAAGTATGGAAGAATGTTACAACCTTGTTACTTATAAAATAATTTGTTTCAATTCAAGAATTAAAATTATACCTTCATTATAAATTTATTATGAACTATGTAGTAATTATAGGAATATATAAATGTATTCGAAGATAAAAATATCATCATCTATGAGAGTGTAAATAAAATTTACGAAACATTTTTGTGAAAATATGATATATTTGTACCATAGATTATGTAAATAAATGGTTTGAGAATGATTAAATTAGTGTTGGTATTTTTTGACACAAAACATTTTATTTAAATTTTTTTAATTTATATAAATATTTATTAGAAAAATTATCTTTATAAAATTGATTTATAAATTAATATTTTGGTGTATTAACAATACAATATAATTTTATGATAGCAAAATTATTTTTTCAATGTCATATAAAATTAGTTATAAATTTAAAATTGGTATTTTTGAAATGAATAATGATTTTAATTAAAAATAAAATTTCCCATATATATAAAATTATTTTCATAAAATGGTTTTTGTTTTTGAATTCTAAACAGAAAAATATTTTTCAAGTGAATTTTTCTAATTTTTCTAAATTTCATGAATTTTAATTGAATAGTGAAATATGCTAATTTATGGTATTTAATCAATTCAAGAATTATTGAGTCATAGATGATGTAAGGATAATGTAAGACCAGAATCATGATGCCCACTTAATTATTTTAATATATTTATTAATAATTCAAAAAACTATCCATAGTCTCGAGACAAAATAGAAAACTAGAAGATGAAATAGTCAAAAAACACCCCTCTCATCCTAAATAAATATCACCCATCACCACCTCTTCTCCTCAAACGTCAAATATTTTTAAATTTTTTAATACCATCCAAATTACCTTACCACACCTCTTCCCTAGGTCCATGTCCTACTGGTCTCACAAAAAGGCCAAATCCAAATGCCTTAGGAGGTTCTCAAAGAGAAGATTTCAAGAGGTAAAATCATCTTTCATTTTCTTTTATTTTCATTTTAATTTCTTTTCAATTACTATTCTCTCAACACATCTACTATCCAAAGAAGAATGATAACTCTATTATATCAAAAACTCAATAATATTATTTCTTTAATGTTGTATCCATCATCAAATCACTTCTCGTATCCTCTTACTCAATAAAATGGATGCATCGTCCATGACGTGTCGATTCACCGCCTTTGTGGATGCTATATTATTCATTTTCTATTACCAACATCATGTCTACTCATAAAAACATTATTATTATTTAATAATATTCTTTTGTACATATTATAATTTATTTAATTTTTTGTAACTTATATTGAATAGTGATTTTTAATAAAATGATAATGCTCGTGACAACCATTAAAACTACTATAATAAATTAAATCATTTTAATTAATATTTTATCTAATGATTCATCCTAAAATCAAACAAAAATCATCTATCATATCATTTAATAATTATGAAACTTATTAATACAATTTCATTCAAATTTTTTATATTTTTCTTCCATTCAAAAAAAATCCATAATAAACCAGCCATCAAAACCATGAAATAAATGTACCCAATATAACGAAAATAACAAAATATAATTAAAAATGGATTAAAAAGTTGTTATAAGAAGACCATATGAGTAATTATAAATGTTATTATTGTTCTATTATATATTAATAACAATCTTTAAGAAAATATACCATGGGATTGAACATGTTTGAAAAAAATGAACTCGAGGTAATAAACATTCCATTAAATTCCCTCTTTTAAATTTCTATTTTATTCAAATTTCATAAGGAAAGATTTTATATGGAAAATATTCATGTTTTATGATTACTATAATATTCTTATTAAATTATTATGATAATGGTTGGAACGAATATATCACTCTAATGAATTGGGTATTTTTATGTTTGAATTTGACTGTAAGGGTTATTATAAGTGTAACTGTGATGGTTAAACCAAAAGGTACCCATAAAGGTATCATTGTAAGGTTTTCATGAGGGTTAAAAATCATATAGAATCTAGGAGGGTTACAATATTAATTATGTTATACCCAAACATATATATATATATGTATTTTTTTAATGTTTTATGAAAATATCATATTTTTAGAAGTTATGTATATGCTACTTTATGGGTGATAAGTTTGTATTTTAGAAAATGTTTTCTTATGATTATAAGTATTCAAGGATCAGAGTTTTTTTTCTTTTATGTACCACACTAATTTTTTTCTAATACCATGTTTTAAAATTTTTCCCATAGGGTTTATGTATGGGTAAGAGAAATGAAGAATCCCATATGAATGTTGTAAAGATTTTTTATGATAACATTTCATGTTTCATTAAAAACTTTTCAATTATTAAGGAATGGTATATTGTTTTAGTAGTACCCAATTTATCTGCGTTCTGGTTGGAATGTATTGGTTATGCCACAATTATCTGAAACACTAAATTTAATGTGTCTTTAATAATGTAAGAAATTAAATTATAAAATAATATACTATATTATGTAATGTTTAAGGCGGGGTCCATATATTAATCCTTACTATGATTAATTTTAAACCCCTATTATACCACAAAAATTAAAATTAAAATTTTACATTCCAAGAAATTGTTTTTTCAATTCCATTTCCATTTCATCTCATGGGTATTCACCTAGATATTCCTACTCATCATTGATTGTGGACTCCAAGGAATGTATTTCCCACTCCATAACTATGGGATTAATTTTTTTGATAATTGAACCTATGTTGAATAATATATGTAGAATTAGTATATGACATGAATGTGATGGGTGAGGCTAGAAATATATATATTCATAATTAAAAGTGTAATATTTTAGTATTATGAGATGTCATTTCAGGAATTATTGACTAATAATAATCCATTATACTTCACTTTCCACCATTTGATGATGTATTTGTGGATTGTTTTGACCTCATTTTATGATGTCATGAAAATGTTTTTATCACATCCCCATGCCGCCTCTATGATATCAAGTGGTATCATGCCTCATTGTTCAATATTTCAATTCTAACCCCTTTTATTTCCCATTGAAATTACTATTGACTAATGTGTAGTATATTTATCATGTTATTATTTACCAATTACCTTATAGGAAATTATTTATCACCCTTTTCTTATGTATATCCCCATGTTATCTCAAAATGTTTTAAGAGAAATTGAATTATAGTGGGATGTTAATTGTTTTTTTAAAATATTTTGTGTACCCATGCATCATGTTTATGATCATTGTACCTAGTTCACGGTGATAATAGTCTTTACCATAATTTTATACTGTTTTTTGGGATCATTAATGTATTAAATCATTAAAATAAGAATATTAAATATTTTATTCTTTATAGGTGGTTTTAAAGTTAATATTTTGTATTTCTGGAATTAGGATTTGAAGAAACTTGAGATTGTCATAGGGATAATATTGAACATATTAAAATTCCACAAATAATTGAAATTTATATTTTATGTCTTTCCTTAGGAATACAACCATTTATTGATACTATAAGTGGATGTGGCTATGAAAAAGAAACAACTAGGTGTAAATTTTTTGATAACACCATATTGAGCTTTACTCAATCGTGATGTAGTGCACAAAAATGATTCTAATTTCACACCCATACTGAATGACATAAGGGAAACTATTTGGTAAATTCACAATCTCATTATGAACAATTATTATGTGAAAAAATTCCCACAAATATTTTTTAAATGGATCTTGTTTAATATAGATTAAATCCATGAAATTAAGAAGTTGTGTAATATATATTATTTATGACATATCCCTTTAATATTAACGACATCATGTTTTTGTGTATAATAAATTAAGAATTATAAACAATAATTTTCCATTAATTCTATTCAGTTGATGGAAATAAGAAAAACTGTGTTAAAATTCAATATGAGGTGAAATGTGATGGGTTCCCAAAATAGATGCCTAAGTCGATGGGAGTATGAATCTAGAACATTGTGACTATACAGTTTCGATTATAAATATTTTTAATCTAATACCTAAATAGAGAGGAATTAAAAAATCCCCATAGAAATAGAATGTTTCATTTTTTTAACATTATGAAAAATTGGACATTGAATTTATGTGTATATTGTGATCCCAAAATTATGGAATAATGTATATGATATGTTGAAATTATATTCTCAATCAATCTATACACTTTCTAAGAGAATGTCATATCGAATGTTTATCATGTTGAAGGACATGTTAATCAATGGTGGATAGTTATTGAGAATAAAATATATTTGGAAGATGTAGAAGTGATGTAGTTGAGGGAATTGCACGAAATGTTTTTCAATAAATATATTCATCAAAATATCTAATTGAACATATTGAGGTACTTACACATCCTCCAGAAAATTAATGATTAATCTATCAGGTTTTATAAGGTGATATTAAAAATAATTACACAATATACCTTTGCATTTTTCACTTCCCCTGAATTTAATGATCAACACTTCAATGGTGGACTAAATTTATGTCTAAAAATTCCATAACAAGTCATGACATTAAGATCTATAAGAAATTTTTTCGATTTTCCCTTAAATTTGAAATGGAGATAAAAAATTCTCAACGGGATCATATGGACAAGATGTGGGAAGTGTGTTTAATTATGAGTGTTTGATGGAGATAACTAATAGTTGTATGAAATATCAACATCCCACTCGTAAGAGTTTTGAGAATAATCACCCCAGAAATTGCCTTAAATAGAGAGGAACGGATTTAGTTGTGGTAAATAAGGGCACCATGTTAGATATTATGGATAGGAGAAATCCACAAATGTGGTAGAATAATAAATGATCTGTCAAACCCTCATCCCTTGGTCCAATGTTTCAACTTCATGGAAAATGAAAATATTTGTTTCAATGCACTACTTCTTGGATTTTTTATGACAAATAATGTCGGTAACCGCTATGGCTAGTAGAGAAAGGGTGATCTTTTTCCATTATAATTATGGTGGTGTATCCTAACAATGATGTCATGAAATATATAATAGTTAACCATATTGAATAGTATATTTATTATTCGAGTTAAATGTAAAATTTCAAATCCCTCAGGTTTAGTAGAACTATTCAAACTCTACTAGAAAGGATGGAAGGAGAACATTCGGTGAAAACAATAACTGGGGAAATTACTACATCCAATGTATATAACTCCTCCCTTATTGAAATATATGGTTTGAACATCCTGGGGAAACATATAATACTACCTTTAGCTGAATTTGATTAAAATATTGGTATATGTTTCCCTTCCATATATATATTAACCATTAATTTAAGAGATATTTTAATTACTATATATTTTTAGAATAACCATCTGATTCTATATGATTTCATGTAGGAGGATAAATCGTACCTATCATCATCATCCCAGATCATGATATTAATGTATTTGACCAATCATATCTAGAAAATAAATTATTGATAATATGGAGAATATCATCCTTGAATATATGAACATTTTGAGGGAATAAAATAATTTGTTTCCCAATATATTCCATAGACTTACTCCATGTTGAGAGGATTCATTTTCAATATATCTTATGCCTAGTGAATTTCCATTATCGAATAATATGTATAGATAAGTCATTGATTAATAAAAGGAGGTGAATAAAAAACTATAGTATAATATTGAAAAAGGATTTATATTACCAATTACATCAGTGTGGGGAACACTTGTCCTCCTTAGTAATAAGAAGGATGGGTCAATGTAGATCTATATTGATTATTGTGGGCTCATCAAGATCGTAATAATGAAAAAGTATCATATTTAATGAACTAATGACCTATTGGATGAAATTTGTGGAGTTACGACTTCTCTAAGATAGATCATTGGTAAGGATATTAAATTATAGAGGTATAATTGGAATATATATCTAAGATATATTTTGATAAATTTTTTGAAAACTATGAATTCATATTGACGAAATTTAGAAAAACTAATTATCTAGAAATCTCCATTGATTTGATGTGTATTGTTTTTAGGGATTAAAAAAATAAATGTATAATTAATTAATTATATTCTTATATAATCTAATATAATGGAGGAAAATGAAGATAATCTGAATACATTAGAGAGAAAATTTATTAAATAAAATATTTATGAAAAATAAAGTAAATGAATGTTCTATTATGATATTATAACATTCATGGAGAATTTCCTCAAAAAAATGTCGATATTTGTGGATCCTTAAAAAATGGAAACAATTGAATGTTGGACTGGACCGACCATTTTAATAAAAATTAAATATTTCACTGGTTTATTTGTGTATTATCAATGATTTTCGAGACAAATCTCACTATTATTATTCCACCTAGACAAAATAACATTGTAATGAGTCTTATTTTTCTATATTGATGAATGTGATTAATTCATTTTAAAGAGATATAGAAGGCGCTAATCACTGAACTTGTGATCACCTTACCCTTTAGTGGAAAATGATATACAGTTTCATGTGATATATCTAAAATGTTATTGGTTTTTTTACTCATGAAATATGATAATGTGATATCCTATGCCTCCCACCAACAAGATATTGATTAGAGGAACTACACAAATCCTAATATAGAATTGTCTATATTGATCATCATGTAAATGATATACAAAAATTACCTATACTAGGAGAAGTATGATATGTATACGGGCTATAAAATACTCAATTATATATTCACATAAAATGAGATTAATATGATCCAATGAACTAGTTAGGATTTTCAATTATTTTGACTGTCCAGTCTATTACCAAAGGGGGAATGAAAAAAATGAGGGATATTTTGAGTATAACGTATCCTTCAACTCTATCCATGATGAAGATTTCATGTGATCTAGTGTTCATGGACCTGAAAAGGATAGAAATGGCTATAAAAAATTTATCCACATGGTATATTTCTTAAATATATTCTCAACCATATGTTCTCAAGAAAATCGAGAAGAATCAAAACGATGAGGTCATACTATATAATATGGTAGAAAATATTAAGCATTTTAACATTGATGAAGTTGGATTTATAACGTTTTGAACATTGATATGGATACCATCAATACTAGAACTATAGGGGGAGCTTGTGGATGATTCACATAGTGCATCCTTCTCCATACATTTTTGAAGGACTAAGATGTATGGATAATTGAGGAATAAATTCTTTTTGGATAATATAAAGATGGATATTTTTCTGTTTATATCTCGATGCATGGTCTTCCAACATGTCAAGGAGGGATGATAGAAGTAAAATGGTATAATGAAAACACTTCCAATACTAGTATTGAAATGGGAAAACATTACCATTGATTTCTTATATAGAGACCCCAAGACACATAAAGGAAATAACACTATTTGTGTTTTAGTTGATCTCTATACCATTTTAGTGCATTTCCTTATAATTAAAAATGATTTCTCTCTTAAATAAATCTAATATTATATACCTATGATAAGTTTTAATACTATTTATCGTTCCAATATCTATTGTATATAATAAATTTCCATGGTTTAACTTAAGCATTTGGGTAATTCTAAAAAAATATTTCGATACAGAACTAAGCATAAAAATTTCTTCTCACCGTTAGATGAATTATTATTCTTAAAGGCCAATTTAAACTCAAGAGGATATTTGGAGGCCATGTTCTATAGATTTCCATGGATATTGGTATCATCACATTCCCCATAGTGTAGTTCTCATATGAAATTTAATTCCATTCTAGAATGAAATTTGATTATTATGAGGTTCTGTATAAGAAGTGGTGTTGGAATAAAAAATTATAGGGTGAACATGGAGGAAATATAATTATGGAACCATATATCATCAAATATATTAAAAATGGTTCAAATCAATCAAAAAAAATATGACTGAAAATCTATACAAACAATCATCAATGAGTCATTTATTTTTGGGTTTTTGTAAATATATCCATCAAATAACACCATGTAATAAATTTATTATGTTTTTAAATAATGTAAAACTTTTTCCAAGATGCATTATCCCCTCTGATATCCTTGAATCTATTGGAGTGATGTATTATCAACTCTAACTCCCACATAAGAGAACTGCAGTACATGAAATGTTCTATGTATCCCTCTTGAAAATGTACAAACCAGACCCATCATATGTACTAAATATAAATGTGGTACCATTAGAGAGTGATATTTTTGTACAATATGACACAAGATAGGATCTCATATCAATGATAAAAGGTTTTACGAAACAAGAAAAATGAACTACTAAAAGTGTTTTGGGGAAACCCTGAGATTGATGAATAAACATGGGTACTAGAAGAGATATTGAAATATATGTATCCTTGTCTATTTTAGTATATGAAATGAAAATATCGGGTGTGAAATTTCTTAATATTGAATTATTTAATGTCCCAATGTTTTATAAAACAATATAATTTTTATTCAATTAAGTTCCCTATTATTTAATATTATTACAGAAAAAATACACTACAATGAATATATTGGAACAATAATGGTTATATCCTATCAGATTCATAAGACTATTTAGTTTCATGACCATTGAAGTTATATGTATTGAAAAGTAATCTTATGATAATTATATTTTAACGGTTACAGTAAAGTCGTATTAATAAGAATAATGTAGTGCTGAACTCAACCAGAAGGATCATACCCTACCATGAACTTTTATCCAAACATTCTATGGAGATAGACACTTTGGTATTTTACTTAACTATATCCAAGAAGATATCTGACAACTAATGAATAGGTAAAACAATTTATGGTGGATTCTCATACTCATCGAGAGTATGGCCCAAACCAATTTCTTCATAATCCGCATTGAAAATCACATTATCGAACAACATATAATTAGGCTGTTCGTCGGTGTAATAAAGGGAAATGTTACTTGACCCTAAAATTATTAATTTTTATATTTTAATTTCAATAATATAATTATTATATATATTCCTTATTTTTTTACATTATAAATTATTAAATAAAAAATTTTGAAAAAAATTATATATTGACACAATATAAATTTGCATTCTTGTAAAATATTTAATTTCAATTAGTATATTCCTTTTGATAAAAGAAATTATTTTATAAATAAATTATCTTTTTTAAAAATATTTTAATTAGCTACTATATATTTTACACATATGGCAAAATAATTTTACATTATTAAAATTTTATTTATTATAATGTTTGGAAAAGTATTATTGTTAAAAAATTTGTCTTTTTTTAATAAATGGGGATCGTAGTGTAAAAGAATAATTTCTCTTATATTTAGAATTATTTTGATAAAAAAATTGGAATCATCATATCAATATTATCTAATGGTTATTTTTTCATAATAATTTGATACAATAAATTTTTCGGGTTAAAATTAAATATTTAAAAAATACACAAAATGAATTTTGCAATCATAATGACCAAAAAGTGATGTAATATGTTCCATAAAAAGAATCCATGAAAATTTATATATTTAAACAAATTAAAATAATGTTTTTTTGAGTAAATTTTTTTAATTTTTTAATCCCATTATGTATCCTCAAAGACCTGCATTATATTTTAGGATTTTAAAATCAATTTGTTGTAAACAGGACTGATTTCCAAATCACCAATGGTATAATGTTAATGTAATCATATAATTTACTTATATAATTAATAAACAAATATTTCTATTATAATCCATGGGAAAAATAAATCGGATGATTTGTGGTTTTAATTAAAATATTTTAGAGTCCAAAACCTAAATATGGAAAATAATAACAAACTCCCCTCTCTATTCTTATATAGACCAACCCATGAGCACATTTCTCTTCACTCAAAATACTAGGAAAATGGATATAATATTTAATTTACAATCTAGATACAAAAAAATGTGACCCACTGACCCCAAGAATATCCTCCCAACCAATTGGTAAGAACCTCTCTAGTTAAGGGATCCTCTCCTTGATCAATATATTAATGCACACCAATTATTTTATGATTTTTTTTCCATTAATTGTTATTGGGGTATTTTATAATAAATACAAATTACATTTATTATTATATCCAAGTGATGATAGTACCATATAACTCTCATTAATCCCTCTCGTAATTTATTATATACCCCTGTTATAGTGTGAAACAATCCAGTTGTGTTTCCATTCCACACATTCAATAAAGAATTATTTTTATTATATACCTTTTAACTAAAATTTTTTCATGTTGGATTGAATTATTACACATCTCTATTAAATAACTAATGATGTTCAAGTGGTGAGAGACCTTATTTGCTCTCATTAAGCCCTATAATGATTAATTATGTACCCCTGTTATTATGAAAAAAAATCCTATGTTTTTTCTTTCCAAACCTATGTATTACAAATTCAATTTCTATTTAAGAGGAGGGGTGTCCACTTAGACAAACATTTAATTACATAATTGGTGATTTATATTAATAAATTACACACTCTATAATCTTGATATTAAATTTGATGGAATATGATCATATATTGAATAATCTATCAGGATAAGTTATGCATGTACCTGATATAAAAGTGATGAGTGTTCCCATAATTGTATAGAATTCCAACGAATTTGGTAATATTATAGTATCATGAGATGTAATGTATTGGATTATGAAGTAAAAATAATACATTATAGGAAATTTTCCACGATTTTATTATTCCTTGGTTGTTATCCTTGACTTATGTTTATGGTTTCATGTTTAATGTTGTATCAATATTCACATGTTGCAATTTTACTATAATGTTTAATCATGACTCATTGATCAAGAATATTATTCCAACCCATTTTATTTTCTATGTAAATTTCTATTTAATTTCATGTAATTCAGTCATCATTCTATGAAATTTTAATTCCCTTAATGGATTTCTATCACACCACATTCTTATGTTTGTCCCCAAGAAATCCCATTTAGTTTTAAGAGAAATGGAATTTTTGGAGCATGTTAATGAAGTCATAAATTATATTTTTGTACCCCTGTTTAATATTGAAATTATTTGTACTGATTTCCCTAATCCCCCAAAATTCACAATATTTTAGGACTACTTTATATTTAAATTTATATATTAAATCCTAAAATAAATATTATTGATGATATGTGTTTTCATATATGGTCTTGTTAAACAAACCCTTGGCTACCAACTACCATCCACGCATTTCTATTGGATTTTATTGAAATTATACTTGTATAAATTTTAATTAGGGTTGTATCCATGGGATTGAGTATATTTAATTTCATGATATCTATTTCCATTATAAATCTATCCCATGTTTTTATTATTTATTCTTTTCATTCACCACTTTGTTATCTAAATTTAAACATTTATATAGGAGGTATATTCTACTAACCAAAACATCATTCCACGTGGAATGGTATGTAAAAGTACTATTTCATGCCAGTTTTCAATAAATATTAATGACTATTATTGTCAACTCTTCTCTAATATTCTTTAAGGGCACCCCTTTGACATTCTCACCCATGATTATTAGAGTTATAGTATATTTCTTCATTCTAATATATTTATTTCATTTATCTCTTTAATTGATTCAATAAGTATACCTTTATTTAGGTATACAAGAACCATTTTACTGATCCAATATTTTCCAATAATATAGTATACCATTTTTTACTTAATTGGTTCCCTTTTGAAATTACATCCCTTTTATGTTTTCAAAGGAGCATATCTATTTATTATGACTGTTTTTTCTAATTTATTGGTAAAATTTCTATTCATATTTCTATATATATAATATATATGTCATTTTATACTCTAATTATTCTATATATAGTAATTTCATTATTTGGATTTTGTTTTAGTAGAAATTATCCAACCATGGACCCCTTGGGATTCTAAAAAACAATTTTGGAGTAAAGCAATATCCAATAACAATTTAAAATAAATGATATATTCATATATGAATTTTTTTCATCTTAATATGCCTTGATTCCCTAACATATTCATGGATTCAATATATTCTTCTCTATTCAATCCACATCTTGAGGATGTTATGGGAGGAATATTTTTCATTTCAATTGGAGTTTTAAACAATACCTAACGAAATATGAACTTTATTACCTTTTAATTTAATTAGGAACCATTTCATTCACCCTTTAGGTGGATATATTTTTTATGATTTCATATCCTCATGAATTTTTAAAAAGGGATAATTCAAATATTTATATCATTCTCATTGTCTAAATTTTTTCCTGCTTCTTATTCAATTTCTTCAAGTATTTTTCAATTTCCCTTCAGCTTTTCAGCTGTCATTATTATTTCCAAATTATAGAACACATCTACTATTTTTCTTTATTTATACTCCATGTAATAATATTATATTCATGAAAGTTTCACTTCATACACGTTCCCCCCTAATCAACTATTTATAAAAATAATTGATTCACAAAATTTTTCAAAAAATATATCACCATCAAACAAAATCTTGGTATTATTTTTGTGAAATCATTGGAATCTACACTTTAATAAATCTATGGGGAAGCTATGAATTATCAATAATTAATGAATATTCCAATGAAAATATAATTTAATTTTATGATTGAATGAAACATTATCACATTGTATAAAGAGTCCATCATCTCAAGAGTCATATTTTATTTTCTTTTCCACATTCCATTGATTATAAGGTAGTCCACACCAGATTTATTAAATGATTACCATATCAAAATTATAGTCATCATTATCTAGTGAAATATATATATATTCCCACACATTTAATAATGGTTCATACTAAAATATGTTCATGTATACCTTGTTAGAGATGAATTTATTATCAATAATCCCTTTTATTTGATAAATAATTCTTTAAATATAAATGGAAAAATTAAAAAAATTAAGAAATACATCAAAATCCTCCTCAAAACATGCTTGAAAGAGAAGAATAATTATTTTTTTCAATCATTAAATGTTAGTTCCTCTAGGGATAACATGCCCAATAAGTGAATCCATTTTGACATTAAATAAAAAATTTATTATAGGTTCAACTTTAAATAAGTATGATACAACTTATTAGAACCAATTTTACAAAAATAACCATGAGTTCGGTAGTGAATTATGAATATTTGAAAATAAATATTTTCATTTAATTATATTCCTCATAAGTATATAGATCTTATTTTATTGTTTGATGAAAACAAATAAATCACTAGCTATATCACTTGGATGAAACAGAAGAAAAAAAATAAATAAATTAATTAAATAATGAACAAAACACACATATTTTTCATGGTTTTCCACTATATTCTAATACATGGAGAATAGACACAAAGATGTTTCTGTGTACTAAAATCATGTATACTCGAATTTTGGGGATTTTTTTAGGATACTTGATCTATTTTATAAGTCACAGTCAACTTAAAAGGATTATAAAATTACATCTACTGATCTAATGGTCTCTCTCTATCGTTTTCTACCATGTACTAATTTGGGGAAGGCCTCATAAGTTTATAGATTTTAGGGTATCATAAATATTTTATAAAACTAAATGAATTTATGTGAATAGCAAGGAACACATCTTACATTATAAAAACATGTTTTATTCTACATTTAAAGACAATTTTCTTCATATTCCATATTTAACTATAGATAACAACAACTTCTCTATTTCAAGTGTCTACCTATGAGATAATCATAATATATCATAAGAAGATCGTATTTATATAAAGTAAATTCAAAATAGAAATTAATTTGTTCAATATCATCAGTAACACGATGTTGGAGTTTGTTCAATTATTCTAACATTTGAAAGAACTCTATGTTGAATGTACAAGTTATATATATGGTATTCTTATATGTATAACCACTATATTATATTATAAAAAATAAATATGTCAACATTCTCTGCATCCCCCTTCTTTCTCAATGAAAAATAAAATATTATATATTTTCCTATCAACATTCAAGATATACTACAAGAAGACAAAAGTTTCATCCATAGAACTAACCCCATGATATGAATATTGGGATAAAAAATTAATAATTGATCTTTTTAGAAAAGGATATATGCTCTACCCAATTATCTAGGCAATAATAATTATAATCCATTTATTATTATTAAATCATGATTCAAATCGTATACAAATTAATTCCTATTTGAAATACGAAAATAATCATAGAATGATTTTTTCATAATGGGGATTCCTCCATAATATTGTGGCTTTTATATTCCTTTTCATGATCATTTTTTTATATTATTGATATGTTTATTCTTCAATCAATAATTCTGATCTATAAAATCTTTTAAATAGCATCAATTTTACATAATAAATATCACAACATGCAACCTCATCATTTTTCAAAAAATATATATATAATTTGTTATGTTATATTATATAATGAAATATATTTCATTGATATTTCTATATAGTACATAGATTAACATTCAAGGACCTAGTGCTTTATTTATTGCATATAATTTATATTCATATCATTTTAATAATATTTTCTTATTTATTCTAATTATATCTTCTATACGATGACCAAAGTATGATGGGATAAACACATTCTGTTTCCAAATCCACTTATCTATTCCCATGTCACATACCTGCAATACATAATATGGAAAAATAATCCTTCACATTTATAATTTCCTAATTATTTTTTCATTCTATTTTCTATATAAATAAAATATATTATAGGGAAACATAGAATATTACATACAGGAGGAGAAGAATTTTAATTACTAAATTTCAATTAATCCACCCAAAATTAAAAACCATAAATATTTAGAGATGTTTCTGTAGTAAATTAGTGTATTTACACTACATATAATTCATTATTTAGTATTTTCATGATGTGATCTATTCTACCATGATATTATGTCTTTGAAATATACTCATATGCATACTAGGTTGGGTTATCCATTAAAAATATGACCCATATGCTCCCACTATAATTTCATAATGAATTACATATGATTCTTTATCTATAAATCATCACATCTTATATATTATATATCCTTATAAATGATATTATGTATCACATAAAACCCCATAAGTATATATTAAAATACTAGGTCCTGTGAAAATTCTAGTCATCTGCATTAAATATAATTTTTTCTCTAGATTCAAGATGTATATTAATTTAACCACTTATGATATTTTTTTAATTCATTTCACACTAAACTCGACATATATAATTAAAAAAATATATTATGATTCATATAGGAAAGAAATACTATATCTTATATCATCCCTTATAATAACTATATAATTCAAACCTTTGATATAATCCATAGAATAGTTCTAGGTTCGTCAAAGGAGAAGTATTAATAATATTGATTTTGACCCATTAGAATTCATGTACTAAACAACCAAGACTCAATAAGTCTTCCAACACCTACTATCAAAAAAAATTAATGCACTGTCTCATTTTTAAATATAAAATATTAACTTATATTGGAGAAAAAGGACACCAGTATGACTCTCCTACAACCCCATTCAATTGGGGTAGGGTCACATGAATTACCCACACCAATGAAAGGGGTAATTACATTCCAAAATAAAATTATAATTTATTCTAAATTATAACATGGTCTTAATGTGAAAAATGAAGTTATAAGGGTACACAATGTTTATCCTTCCTTATGGATAATATTGTTTTCTCACCCAACCAAAATTGATTTAGTGTTGTGTTAATGTAAAAAATTTGAAATAGATTTTTATTCCATCTTTTCTCATATATGAGATGTTTGTTTTGGGAATGTAAAATAATAAATAAATGAAATAATAATTACATTGAATATGTGTAATATGAAAGATAAAATCCATTTAATTCAGCTAATACTGAAGATAATATAGCTCATTGACGAACTGGAAGAGTAGCGATTAAATATGATTTCTTATCTTCCAATACATCTTCCCATGTCATAAATATCATCTAATCACTCATGTATCATGGAAATTTATAATATTAATAATTTTGAGAAATCACAACACCATAACTGGATACAATTTTATTTAAATACATGCACATAAATAATGATAAATATTAATTTATTATGATGAAAAAATGAATGAGAATTATATATGGAAAATAATAAGTTTATATCCATTGGAACCCAGAAAACATTCTAATAATAAATTACTGTTTATAATAGAGATTGAGAATCAAACATGAGGATATTCTCATTATAAGGGGAATGAGAGATCACTGGTGTATAAATTTAAATAAATGAAATAAGATTTATTTAAATCATTTTTTACCAGTTATTTTAATCATTTAATGAAAAATTTCATTTTTTATATTTGGAATTATATTCAAAATGAAAATTACATTGTTTGATATAAATATTGGAAACAAGGAAGGTAACAATTTTATATGAAGGATTTTAATAATAATGTTGTTGAATGAGCTTATCTCCTCCATCAGTAAGAGAATAAAAAAAAATCAAATTCCCAAGTGAATTATTCTTGAATTTAATAAATATTGTTATATATTACATGTTATAAATTATGCAATATAATTACATAGATGAGATATAATTATATTTAATTTCAAATTTATAAAAATGTTGTCATGGTAAACCATACATAATTTATTGTGTAATTATATTTCAATAATAATTTGTTTGTAGATGAGTAATGTATATAAAATGAAAGACAAAAATAATACCTAGTTGTGGAATGTTAAATACTAGTCAACTATAACCAAGAGAGAAATTAAAATGATATAATGAGTACGGTGTTTATATAATTTTTAGTTAAATGTCTCATGGTATTTGAATTGATTTCTTATAATATATAGTGACCTAGACACAATAGTTGTTAATGGTAATAATTCCACAATGTGTTTAAAAATTATCAATGCATTTTATTTTTAAATTTTCATGTACTTGTTAGAGTTAAATTATTGTACATCATTAGATTTATATAGTAGTTTTAAGTCATGTAATAATAAGGGAAAATCATCTTTTTATGAAGGAAAAATATACTTCAAGTGGATGCTCTAAATAAAATGTTATTCCAATGTTCAACAAAAATTAAATTATAGAGTATAATTATTACAAAACTAAAATTTTCTTACTTACATAAAATCTATGTTGTTATCAAAATGTTGATCGATAATATGAAAAATCTGTTTTTAAAAGACCTTAGATAAAATTTTATGAAATTATTAACAAATATTGGAATTAACATTAAAACATTTTCTAACCAAAATTAAAAATGGATTTTATACGATTTATAATATATATGAAATCAATTATGTCATAATACTCTTGTATTTATGTGAAAATATTTTTATAAAGCTATGTTAGTGAACATATGTGAATAAAGAAAAAAATATTAATCATCATTCTTAATTAAAATAAATTTTCAAAGAATATTACAAAAGTAGGTAACATAAAGATGTTATAGCCTAGTATATGAATATATTTTTTATAAGTGGGTGCACATATCTATTTGAAAAAGTGGAAGAGATAAATATTGGGATAAAGTCAATTATTGATATGTATAACTAGTTTGAAAATGAACATGTTCTACAAGATATAATAGAAATTTATTTTTCTAGAGACACAAATCTTATAGCAAGGATAAAGTAAAAGAAATTTCTTTTTTACAAAAAAAATTATGATGTATATTTTTTATTAATAATAATGAATCCTTGCACATCTATTATACCATAAAATTCAAATATGTTGACATTTTTTGGGTGAGTAAGAATTTATAAATTGGTTTTCTGTTCCACGATGACATTTGATATATAATAATTTCCTAATACAATGACATAACAGTTCGATCAGAATTGGTAAGAAATAGATAAATGGAAAATGGATAGTAATGTGATTACCTACAAAAAATGTTTATTTTTTAGAGATTTAATATTAGTCTATAAATTGGACATGATGAATGTTTTTTAACCTTTACTCTTATTGGAATACATTATGTTTGAATTTATATATCATCATAACATAGGGAAAATAGTTTTTAGTCCTATAGTTAGTATCTAATAGAAAAAAGAATCATTACATAGATTTAATTAAATTAGAAACATATTTTTTAGTGAAAAATAACTATATGAAGTAATTTACATACTTTATGGGCTATAACAGTGTATGTATATTGCAAGATATTAAATATACCACCATGAATGAATCAACATCAAATCATTTCTTATAAAAAATCAAACAAAATCACCTAATGAAGGAATTTAAAAAAATTATAAGACATTAAATTGATGAATATAACACTATTTACCTCATTAATGTTATATATTTAATTTCCAGTGGTATTTATTATATTTTTCATTTCAAATTAATACAATACGGTGGAAATGTGTCAAATTATCCTTTGATAATTATATAGGGAAGTAGTCATAACTATCCAATTGTTCGTTAAGAAGTACTAGGGATATGTTACTAGTACATATGGAAGTTAAAATAGTTGATATTAATATATGACACTAAACTATTCATTCAATAGGTAACTATGATTTAATATTGATATTTATTTAAAATCTTATTAATGATGAGATTTTAAATTCCAGAGGTATCCATATCTAAATATAGAGATAATGTGTATATTTCTTTTGAAAATAAAAAAAATAGAAAATATATGTAATAACTTGTTCTTTGTATTTGTGTTGTTGTGAATAGTGATGTATTTTTATAACACAATATTATATAATTTTAAAATATTGGTACTATCCAAGATATCAAGGTTATTATATAAGACTCATGCTATACACATAGGGAAATTATCCCATAATTTATTATACTAAAGAAAATAGAAGTCCCAGAGAATTGATTATCCATGTAGTAAACACATGCAATATGATTCCCTTTGGGTTACATTTTCGCCTTAGTTTATCCTTATTCATTCTTTTTTGAGGTCTGGAAAGAATCATACTATCAAAGGTTGAAAATGGGGTTTTGGTAGAAAATTGGCTGGTAACATATTTAAATAGAAAAGATTGTTTCAAAATGTTATAATAGTGTGGTATTCTACTGGGAATATCAAATTGTATTTTACATGGTTTGAGCATAGTTAGTTAAACCATAAGACATTTCATTTATACTATGCACGGATTTTGATAGTTATCTCGAGGATTCAAATGGTTTAAGGCTGGTTTACCAAATCTATGCGGCCTTTACTGTATACCATTTATCCTAAGGTAATATGGATATTAGGTGTTCATGTTAAAGATGGAATGATATTTCAACTGCAATGGATACCACATAAAATCATGAGACCTCTTATGAACTGTTAAAAATTGTTACTTTACCCTTTCCCCCTTTTACTGATTAAGATATAATCACATGATTTTCTCATTTTTTTTCTCCTCCACACCCTTCCCTAGTGTTTTGGATTCCTCTACCATTGGATTCTAGGTGGGTTTTCTTTTTTGTTGATGGACCTCATCACAGTTTGTTTTGATTTTATCATGTTTCCCCTCTTCATATTAGATTAGATATATATATATATGTTTCTCTAATAATGGATGAAAGTAATTGTGTATGATGTAAAATATAATTGGTTTTATTGAGGATTAAAATTGTTTCTTCTGTATATAGGATTGTGAGGTCCAAATCTACTCTTCTCTAGTCTCCGTTTATAAAGTTGATTTGTTCTACCGTTATTTTGAGGATTGTGTTTCAATAAAATATGTTAATTCAATTAAATTAATAACACTATTGTAAAAATACCATAGGTTATTCATTGAATTAATGATATTTTTTGTTTCTTGTATTTTATTGGAAATATGTATGTTTTAATTTGAATTTTTCTTCAAAAATGTGTTTTTAAACACCAAGTGTCTGAATAAATTCATAAATAGTGGTTTTGTTTCATTAAAACCTTTTCAAAAATAGAATTCCATTGGACTGTCATTGAAAATATTTTTTAAATTTTGATCATTCATTTCAGATTTAATTTGACCAAAATGACACATTAGGAACGTAGTTTGCATCTCGAAAGAGACATAGGTGGCCCAAGTGTGTGTGAAAAAACTAAGGGTTACATTCTGATATTTATGGACTATGTTTGGAGTCGATATTGTTTGGTACCAACATATTCTTTGAATATGGTCATCTATGTCTACTACATAATACCAAGGGTTGGGTCCCAACCCAAAGTGATTTGTTTTTATAGGATATTAAAATCATGATTGATTTAGTCATGTATTATTGATCACATTTTTTACATGAGATTTTATCCCTTGGATTTTCATGATATATTATGTCGTGGGTATTTTTTTACATTATTTACTCATAGTGTCCAGATATGATTTCTTATTTTACTATATATAATTTTCATATTCATGTTTTTTGGAATATGAATGTTTTATTATGAATAAAATAGGTGAAACTATTTACAAATGGGATTGGATATATGAAAATTATTTGTAAATATATTTATGTTTAAAAATATAGAACAGACACATTCTTGTTACTCTACCATGTTGAGAATATATGGTGGTATCCTATTGGGTTTTTTTCTCAAACCCTACATTTTGTTGGTAGTTGTAGAATTTTTTTTGAATGACTCAAATAACCATTTGGGAAATATGTATCATGTTATATTTTATTTTCATCATATCCTTCATTTCATGATTGTTTGGAGGTGGTGGTTTTTCACATGGGTAATCATTATACTTTTTTTCTATAATTTCATCTATATCTATTTATTCTTAGGATGTATGGATATTAGTTATATCATTATTTATTTCTTCCTTATTGTACACATTTTTTGTTTCTGGTTTTGATTATTTTGAAGAAATTTTTTGTTATATTTTTTATTCCACACTATTTGACGACCATCTCGAGTGGATGGTGTTGATGATTTGTGATGGTCTATTTAAATTTGGAATCATAGGGTTTCTTGGCATAACATATTTTAACACATACTGAGTTTGGTTCTAACTCTTTGGTAGATAGGAGTTAGGTCCATTGGAATTTGTTTTAAAATGTGAGAGCATTCCTAAAAAACTCACAATTATGTTAGAACATAAGTAACCATTGGTGTTCACTTTTTTTAGTAGGCTTGAGACATGTTATTTGATTTCATTTTAATTTTCTATATAATAATATTATTTAAATTTACTTATTCCTTCAAAAAGTTTCATCTTTCCTTTTTTGAGAAAATAATTCCTTTCAAATTTTGATGTTTTAAAGCATATATGTCAATTATTTAAGATGGTCCTGAGACTATAGTTTATTCTCTAATATTTAATTTTATTTTTATTTTTCTTAAAAAAAATTATAAATGGAAAGTGAACATCCAAATATGAGAGAGTAAGCATACATATAGGTGATGTGAGATGCACGGGGTGGCCCGATCTTCATGGTGTAGGTCAGTGGATGAAGGATGTAGTTTGGGGCTATGTGGTGGATGATGGGTATGGATAGCAGATTTAAATAGTCAATCAACAATATAAAGAGTGCGACCTACTACTTCGACAACACACTCAGGGGAGGGATGCGATAGCCAATCCACACAACAATGCACTTGGGTTGAGGCACGAAATTGGAGGCTTTGTGATCTTGGATCACCAATCTAACTTGTCAATTGACAAGGAAAGAATGAACAAGAGCAAGGGGGATATTCAGAATAATTCTCACACAATGGGGAGAAACAAGCAGAAGCTCTCAATTAAGTCTTGAATGAAAATTCAATTCCATGGGGTGGCTATTTATAGCCAAAGAGGTGACACAATGGTCAAGGGTCTAATACCCTAATGTCATAATGGATAAACCTACCTTTTCCCCTTAAAAGTCAAAAAGATAAAGTCCAACAAAGGCTTTTGGAAATGTAGCACACAACTTTCCAACATAGCCCACCAGACTTGACTTTGAGTGCATAGCCCATCGGATTTGACTTTGGTGTCCAAAGATGCAACTTCTAAAATCCTCCATGTGGGGAAGGCATCCAAATTCGTGCAACCATGTGGGCCAAGCTTTAAACATCATGTTTTGTCTTGAATAAGTGAGATAATAGGGCCATTTTCTCCATCCATGAAAGGAAAGATCCATTGGGCCATCAATGAAGCATGATGGGCACCCATTGTTGCATTCAGCCTCTTTAATCTCTCATGTGTCATCGGGCCTAGCAAAACCAACTCCTCCACTCAGGTAATCGGCTCGGTGCCTTCAACATGGTTCGCATCATCCTCCACCTCTTGAAAAAGAATCATCATCGACTCTTCATCCTCTACACCCAAAAATGGAGAAAGATCAGAATCATTTAAAGTGGCACATACACCATACTCAACTGGAAAAGATATCTTGTAAGCATTGTTGTTGACCTTCTCAAGCACTCGGAAAGGTCCATCGCCTCGTGGCATGAGTTTTAATTTCCTCTTGTCAGTAAATCTTTCCTACCACATATGAATCCAAACCATGTCATCGGGCTCAAACAACATTTTCTTGTGATCCTTGTTTCCACGATAAATATATTTCTTGGTCATCTGCTTGATATTAATCCTTTCCTTTTCATGGATTTTCGTGATGAATTCTGCACGCCCTTTCGCATCCATATTAACTGCTTCCTGCAAAGGCAAAGGATCTAGATCAATAGGGCATGAGGGTTAAAGCTGTAAACAATTTAAAATGGAGAATATTGAGTAGTGGAATGCTTGGACCTGTTATATGTGAATTCCACATGTGGCAGACACTCCTCCTAGTTCATTATGTTCTTCTTCACAATGGCTCGGAGAAGGGATGATAGTGTCTGATTCAGCACCTCAGTTGGACCATCGGTTTACGGATGACATGTAGTGTAAAATAGTAATTTCGTTCCTTATTTGATCTATAATGTCTTCCAAAAGTAGCTGAGAAATTTTGTGTCTCGATCCGACACAATCGTCCTTGGAATACCATGAAGTTTGAATACTTCCTGAAGGTAAAGTATTTCAATGTTAGTGGCATCATCAGTTTTGTGACATGGAATAAAATGTTCCATTTTCGAAAATCGATCCACCAAAACAAAAATTGAATCTCTCCCCCTCTTGGTCCATGGTAACCCCAACAATAAAGTCCATTGATATGTCCTCCCAAGGGGTGTTGGGAATTGGGAGAGGAAGATATACTCTGTGTGGGTTTATCTTCAATTTGGCTTTATTGAAGACAATGCACTTTCCCACAAATTTCTCAACATCTCTAGATATCCTACGCCAATAAAAATGCTCGTTAAGAACACATAGATTTTCTGCAACACCAAAATGACCCATTAACCCACCCAAATGGGACTCCTTCATTAAAAGTAAACGGATTGAGAAATTGGGAATGAAAAACTTTTTAATCTGAAATAAGAGTCCATCATGTAAATAGAACTTTTCCTAACTAAATCTAGGTTTACAATGTTCATAAGGTTCTCTAAAATCACTTTCAGTGGCATATAAATCCTTAATGTATTCAAAACTATGAAGTTTGGAATCCAACAAGGATAAAAGAGAATATTTATGTGAAAGTGCATCGACCACAGTATTTTCTTTAACCTTTTTATGCTTGATTTCATATGGAAATGATTCAATAAATTCCAGCTATCTAGTATGTCTCATGTTTAGTTTATGTTGGATCCTAAGGTATTTAAGAGCCTCATGATCAGAATGGATCACAAATTCATTAAGCAAAAGATAGTGCTTCCATGTCTCTAGTACTCTAATCAATGCATACAACTCTTTATCATAAGTATCATAGTTTAGAGTTGGGCCATTTAACTTCTCACTAATGAAAGCAATAAGCTTAATTTCTTGCATGAGTACTTCTCCTATGACAATTCCTCTTGCATCACATTCACTTTCAAAGGACTTACTGAAGTCTGGATGTGCCAGTAGAGGGGTGCGGGTGTGTCTCTCCATAAGAGCATGGGTGGAATTCTCTTGAGTTGTCCCCCATTTGAAAGGAACATTCTTCTTTTTCAACTCATTCAATTGTGCTGCTAGTGTGCTGAAGTCTTTCCCAAATCTTCTTTAAAAACTAGAAATCCCATGAAAACTTCTTAACTATCCAACGGAGGTTGGAGTTGGACATTCTTGTATTACTTTTATCTTCTCAGTATCCACTTCAACTCGATTTCTTCTCACAAAAAATCCACGGAAAACAATATTATCAAGACAAAATTAACACTTTTATATGTTTCAAAACTGGTTTTATTTCCTTAATACCTCTAGGAAATTTCTTAAGTGATCCACATGTTCATGCAAAGTCCTACTATACACTAAAATATCATCAAAGTAAACTACCACAAATGTTCCAATATATGCATGTAAGACATGATTCATTAACATCATTAATTATCTAGGAGAATTGGTGAGACCAAACCACATGATTAACCATTTATAATGTCCATGTTTTTTCTTAAATGTAGTTTTCCACTCATCTCCTTCTTTCATCCTAATTTTATGGTAGCCACTTTTTAAATCAATTTTTTAGAAAATAGTTGAACTATTTAATTCATCTAGCATATCATCTCACCTAGGGATAAGATAATGATCCCTAATTGTGATTTTATTGATGGTTCTCCAGTCAAAGCACATTCTCCATGTTCCATCCTTCTTTGGTACTAGAAGCACCGGTACCGCACAAGGGATACAACTCTCTCTAACATACCACACATCCAACAGTTCTTGAACTTGCCTTTGAATCTCTTTTGTCTCTTCCGGGTTGGTGCGATATGCCAGGCAGTTTGGTAGTAATTCTCCAGGTATGAGTTCAATTTGATGCTCAATATCTCTAATGGGTGGAAAACCAGGTGGCACCTCTTCAGGAAGGACAACTTCAAATTCCTGCAACAAAGACTCAACAACATGTGGCAAAGGAGATTTTAAGTCGATAGTGTTCAACATCCCCTCTTTTTACATAAGTACTAATAGATTTTCTTGAGAAATCAAATCTTCTTTAACCCCACTCTTTTTTCCATCATCACACATTTATCTCTTCTCTAATCTTTTTCCCCTATTAATTTTTCTTTGCTCTCCATTTCTTTTCTTCTCTCATTCTCTATTTTTCCCTCATTCACTTCTTTTTCATTTTATCTATTTTTTTCCTCATCACTCATTTTTATCTTTTATCTCAGAATGTGATCTTCCAGAATTTGTTTCGGGGGCATGGGATTGAGGGTCATAGGTTCCCCACATAGTACAAAAGAATAATGATTCAAGAAACCATCATGGGTAACACGCCGATTATACTACCACTGTCATCCCAACAACAAATGGAAAGCCTTCATAAGAACAACATTGAACAAGACCTCATCTTTGTACATCCCGATGGTGAACAGTGCTTTTGCTTTTTTGGTGACCTTCAGCTCCCCACAATCATTCAACCACTAAAGCCGATATGGATGTTGATGCTTCAAAGTATGAAGTACCAACTTCTTTACTAACTCGATGCTTGCAACATTACTACTACTTCCTCCATCAATAATAACAATAAATACCTTCCTGTGGATATTACACCGTGTATGGAAAAGGTTCTCCCACTGCTCCTTCTCTCCCATAGTCATTTGTGCGTTTAGAACTCTCCTAGTGACAAGAATCTCACCGTCTTCTGCAAATTCTCCATTATCAATTTCTGTAGATTCTTCTTCCTCTTCCTAGATCACTCCATCAGTCTCCAATTCCCCATACTTGTTGATGGTCATGGTACGCTAGTTTGGGCACTCACTAGCAATGTGACCCCTTCCATGACATTTGAAAAAACCAATATCCTGATTCCTGGTTTGGTTATCCTAAAAAGTAGGTTTCTTAGGGGGAAGAATTACCTTGTCACTATTGAGATCAACAACTTTTTTTCCTTTGATAGTTCTCCAATCTACTTCCTTGTATTTCTACATGGTGTGAAATAAGTAGCGGTTTTCCTCATGTTTCTACTCCATTTGATTTGTTGCTCGATCATGGTGTCTTGGTGGATCATATCTTGTATCTCTACATGGTGTTACATCTCCACCTGATCTGCAATCTCCCGATTGAGCCCAAGTAAAAACCATGCCATGGTTGCCTCCGGATCCTACTCTACCTTTTCCCGAATCATGGAAATTTTCATCTCCTTGTGGTATTCATCTACACTCTTACTTCCTTAGGTGAGGCATTGATGTTTGTTGTGGAGATCTATATGGAAATGTGTGGGAGCAAATCACTTATTCATGGAGAACTTCATGTCTTCCCATGTGTTGATGGGACATCCTCCATATCTAGAACTCTCTTTTTAAACATGATCCCACCATATTAATGCATAATCATTAAATTGAAGGGCTGAAAGTTTGACCTTTTTCTCCTCGGAATACACATGGCCTGAAAATACTTGCTCGATCCACATCTACCACACCAAGTATGCTTTAAGGTCTCTTTTCCATTAAAATGAAGGGACCTTCACCTTGTTCCCACCAAGTAGGTCATCATTATGTTGTCTCCTTTGTCCTACTATATATTATTCGTACAACCTTCTCCTTTGTGGGACATTCTCAAAATACCCTTCCTAGTTTTCCATCTCCTCCTCCATGATGTGGGGGTGACGGTGTGTCAGAACACGTCGTGGGTTATCATGGACCACCCTTTGGCTTGATTGATTCTCCAGGTTATCCATCCTCTCTTGCAGCACCTCCAACTTCCAATCAAGTAGCTTCTCGAAGTGGATCCCCAAAGGTTTCATTTGGAATTGCGTAGCATCAGGTGCGAGAGATCTACTTCTACTTCCTTCATCGCTAACATGAGCAATTTTCTTCCCACGATCTTCTACCATGATATTTTACACAAATGAAAACACACACCATGGGGGACACACACAATGATACACACTCACTCACACATGTGAGATGTACACACACACACACAAGATGTATGCACACACACACACACAACATGATGCACACACTCACACACACAATATATTTTTTTTGCTTATTTCTCTCCACTCTCAACACTCAATTCAAATTCCACGCTCTTGTGAAATATAATACCTTGTGTGGGATGATCAAGCGCCACCAATCCTTCCCCAATCAAGATTATGATGGGGGGTGGTTTAACACAATGCGCTTGAGTAGTAAAGGGTAAATGGTGAAAAGAGGGTAGAAAATTGATAATGGGTTGGTGGAAAAGGGGGTAGAAAGTTAGTATTTGAGTTTTTTCTAGATTGTGCAAGATATGATAAATGAATAAAAATATGAGCCAAATAAAAAATGGGGATGAACTAAAATGATGGATAACGTGATATATGGAAATGGAAAGTGCTAATAAGGGTAAGCACAAAGGAGTAATTGTATTCGTTTTTTGGTCAATTCTCCCCAAAAAGCGTTGTGCTTAGGGTTTTAAAGCACAAGATGATTGAACAGAGAGTAAGACAAAGTATTTCAAAATCTCTCAAATAAACATTGTGCTCGATTTTGAAAAGCGCAAATTGATGAGTTGAGATAATTTGATTTTTTTTGTTGGATACAAATAACATATAGATAATTAAATGCCGAAAGAATATGAATTCAAATTTTCCTCAATTTATAATAATCCAAGATTGCACAAACTAGGCCAATTCGGGAGGTTTTCAAGAAAAGGGATTTTTTTGTTGAATGGCTGAATAATATGGACGGATAAGGAGGGTAATGGACAGAATTAAAGTAAATTAATGGATAGTTTCCTACCGTGTCAACCGGAGCTCTGATACCCACTGATGTGAGACGCACGGGGTGGCCCGATCATCACGACGTAGGTCGGGAGATGAAGGATGTGGTTCAAGGCTATGTGGTGGATGATGGGTATGGATAGCAGATGCATGTAGTCAATCAACACTATAAAGAGTGCGACCTACTACTTAGAAAACACACTCAAGGGAGGGATGTGATAGCCAATCCACACAAAATCGAACATGGTTTGAGGAACGAAATTGGAGGCTTTGTGATCTTGGATCACCAATCTAACTTGTAGATTGACAAGGCAAGAATTCACAAGAGCAAGGGGGAAAATCAAAAAAATTCTCACACAATGGGGAGAAACATGCATAAGCTCTCAATTAAGTCTTGAATGAAAATATAATTCAATGGGGTGGATATTTATAGCCAAAGAGGTGATATAATGGTTAGGGGTCTAATACCATAAAGTCATAAAGGCCAAACCTAAATTGTCCCTTTAAAAGTAAAAAAGATAAAGTCCAACAAAGACTTTTCGAACAGTATCACACAACTATCCAACATATCCCACCAGACTTGACTTTGAGTGCATAGCACACCAGATGTGACATTGGTGTCCAAAGATGCCATTTCTAGAATCCTCCATGTGGGCAAGGCATCCAAATTCGTGCAACCATGTGGGCCAAGATTTAAACATCATTTTTTGTCTTGACTAAGTGAGATAATAGTCCCATTTTCTCCATCCATTAATGGAATGATCCATTGGGCCTTTATTGAAGTGAGATGGGTGCCCATTGTTGTATTCAACCTCTTTAATATCTCACGCATCATCAGGCCTTGCAAATCCAACTCCTCCACTCGGGTAATCGGCTCAGTGCCTTCAACATGGATCTCATCAATAGGATACATAGTAGAATCTTTTATTGAATCCCAATTTAGTGGAATTTCTAATACATACAATTCAAACGCTAGGTCATGTATGTGTCTGGATCCATAGACTTGTGGGGATCATAG
Organism: Viscum album; assembly: GCA_963277665.1. Taxonomy (NCBI): domain Eukaryota; kingdom Viridiplantae; phylum Streptophyta; class Magnoliopsida; order Santalales; family Viscaceae; genus Viscum; species Viscum album. The sequence continues at coordinate 1,074,994 of CAUJRU010000001.1, forward strand.
CTCTGAGTACACTAAAAGAATCCACCCAAATTCCTTGGTGATAATGGACCCCATGAATCTATGAAGCAGCTTTATCGGATAGAGAGGATCTTTGTATTTGTAAAAGATACCTAAGAATAGTAAGGCTGATTTTTCCAAGTACAAGCTCAACGGATTGGAAATGAGACTGATATACTATATTGTAAAGGATATGTTTCATGAGTATAATAACTAGAATAGTTTTAAGAAAATATTTAATATGATTTTTTAACATAATACATTATTATTGGAAAATAAATGGGAGTTTTTGACCATTGAGTTAGTGGAGTGTAATGTTCTAGAATATTCCACCCTCTTTGCAGAGTTGTTGCATCTAGGACGAGAACTTTTCATCAATTAGCACCTAATGTATTGGAGGTCTATGTTTGATTTGAGGATGATTATTTTATCAATTTTGATTCTCATAAGACTTTTATCCTTTTTGGAGGTAGTGGAGAATGAATATATGCATGAGGCAGTCATATCTAGAAGGACTATTTTTGGTGGAGCACCCATTGGTGTAGTTGTAATAATGGGTGTGTTTTCTATCTAGAAAGTGAAACACATTGTTTGTTATATTTCTTCATGACTATTTTCAGATGATTTGTCTAGGAAATAGTTGTTTTTATGATATTATTATTTAATATGTGTACATACAAAGGAAAAAGTTTCTAAGGATCAAATACCTTTCATCATTAATTATTATTGGGCCCTATGATGTATTTTTTAAAAATAATATATCAGATAGTAAGGAAGTATATATTCATAACACATTTATTCATATTCATACTAATTCATCCAAGGGAGGTGGGTGTAATAATTATTCCAAGGGGGATACTCATGTGTTCATGAATAGTTGAGTTTATGTGACTATGTATGCTCTAGATGAATTAGAATGGGTCTAGCTACTATTTCAGTTTTGGGGTTATTTTATTCCTCTATTGTTCTAGATTTTATTAATACATGTAATTATAATTATTATACATCATCTATATTAGTTGACATGTAGGGATTACTACTAAAACCTATTAATTGATTTTTTCGATATTTCCATGACTTCATGAAAGAGGGCTGAAGAAGGTTTCATGTTTCCCATGTGTTGAATTGTGATAGAGAATTATGAGGTGATATGGGGAATTTAATTTTTTCATATTAAAATATTCCACATGATTAATATAATGTATTAGTTTTTTAGAATTATGGACAATATAAATTTTATTCACAATTGGGTTCAATTTTAATCTACATTGGTCAAAAAAATATAGGTGAGTGGGACTCTACATTTAGATTTGGGGGGTCTTGTTGTACCTCATGTCAGGGTAATATCATAACATTTTTTACAGATCTTTTTTGATGTCACTATCCCTTGTTTGGTTTTTCCTCATATTGTAGTGGTGTGTTCATACTGTGAGATCATTCTACATGATTTCCTTGGTATAAAACCATAGAAAGGGATCATGTTTACTATTTAACTTTTCCTTGGAACAATTCTCAGGTCACTAAAAAATTATGAAATAGAACATGCTAACATGGTGTATCAAAAATTTCTTCTAAGAAACTAGAGTCTATGGGATTTATTCATCATAGTGTGCAACTATGGGTTTGTCCTATCCAATTTCCTAAGAAGGAATACATGAGTCTCATAATTTTTTTTGATTTCAAATGTTAAATTGGGTGACTGTAAAAAAAAATGTCTTTCCTTGGATTGTTGATATTTTTGAAAATCGTAATGGGGAATGTTATTTTTCAAATATAGATCATTTTTCAGGGTTCCAATAATGAGATTCTAAGAAAATGACATAGGTTTGAAAACTTTTAGGAGATGATTAATGTATTTTTGGTTCCACATTGGGTAATTTGGTCCCACCAATGCTCATGTGGTATTTATTACATTTATATATAGAGTTAATCATATGTTCCTGTAATTTTTTTTGTGTTTTTTGATTATATTTTTGTGCACTCCAATATGGGAGAGGATAATGTATAACTTTTTTATATAATTTGATGAACATTAATGGAACATCGTCTATACAGTAAGATTTTAAGTGAGGCTATTGGATCTAGGGACTAAATTTTTTTGGGAAAGTCATATCTAACAGGGGCATCTTTGTGGATCCTGAAATGATAGATCATTTTTTTCCTTAGATAAACCTATAAATGTGATTAATATATAAATATTATTGTGTTAATCATTATTATTATTGATTCTTTATTCCCTATTTCTCCATGAACATGTCTTTGATGATAGCTTTATAACATAATGGTTTAAACTATTAATGGAATGAATAATTTTACAATTAATTTGAGGCACTGAATGTGAGGATTACTTCAAAAAGTTATTAATTCTTATAGAACAATGTTCAGGTTATGGAGTTTATTTCAATGATTTTGGTATGGTTTTTGGATGTTTATTGATGTTACAGATATATTTATTGAACTATGTCTCTCTCTAGTTATTCCATCCAGAGGAGAGATAAGTTACAGATGATCATGAGTTGGTAGAGGATATTATTGCACTCAGAAAATGGTTTCAATATTTCATTGAGGATCAATTTAACAGTTCATATGATCATAAGTGTATGAAATGTCTTTTTACTCATAGGTATTAGAGCCTATGATAGATAAACTGGGTGGAGTAACATTAGAATTTTTATTTTGGCATTACACGAACTCTTGGGAAATGAAATATGGTTTACATTGCATTGAATTGAATATTACTTGAACAATTTTTTATGCAATCAGTTTAGGAGTTTCCATTTATGGGTTTGAATGTTTAGATGATCTAGGGAGTGGAAGAGGCTATTGAAATTTTGTTCATGGATTCATTGTACGGTGATTCACCTTTTGATTAGTGGGTCTGAATCATGAATATGATAGACACTGTGTGATAATGATTTGATAAAATACTTTTTGTTGGGGAGACCTTGAGTTGGTGGTCTTGATATACTAGTTAAACTGTGTGCTTCTATTAAAGGTTGGTTGATTGTATTTTGATGGAATAATAGTTCATGGAAAGTCAATCGAAGTCATATTAGTCAACACACCATAGGCCTACCATGATGTATCGCTACATGAGATGTTGGAATTAGTATCATGGATGATGTGGTTTATTGTATATTTTTTTAATGGTACTTCACTTTTCATAAAATTATGTCATAACTCTAAAAACTCATAGGCTTGTTGCAACCATTACCCTTTACACTATGTATAAGGGATTATATTTCCATGGACTCCATAATTAGTTATCCATAGAACAATTGTAGGTAATATGAGATTTTTGTGATCATTGATCACATTATACAATTGGATCATTTATTACTTATTAAGTTAATTATGAATGAATAATAGAGTATAAACTTATACACATGAGATATTGTGAGATTTTAGGGAGTTCTATATGTGGATGATTCTGAAAGGGATATGACATTCACATATATGTTGTTGAGAGGATTGTATAAGTTTATCAGTTCCCAATTGAAATTGAGCATGAATTATTATCCACATACAGATGGGAAGATGGAGATATGTATACATACACTTGAGGAATTCATTGATTTTTCATGATTTATTTGGGTGGATTTTGGAAAATTGTTTTCCTCTTATCAAATTTTCATATAAAAATATTTATCCTTTTTTGATAAATATGGTTCCCTTTGAATTGTGGTAGGGGTGGTCATGTAGATCTCCCTTGTACACAGAGGCGGTGAGAGAGAGTCTTTATTTGTTTCGAGTCTCATGCATGAGACATTAGAAAAGGTATGGAATGAACCTAAAAGGGATGGTGAAATCATAGGTCCATCAGAAATTATATGTGGACCATCTCCATTAGCCACTTGTGTTTGATGTTGGTGATTTTGGTTTTCCAAGAGGTTTACCTCACAGGGTACATCATCAGTTGGGTAACCACGGTAAGATGGATTCATGGTTTTTTGCCTCTTTGAGAACATGGAGTGACTCAAAAATGTGAAATGTCAATTTTCATTACAATCCTTATATAAATAGATCCACAACATGTTTCATGTTTCCTAGTTGAGGAGGAATCAACAAGATCATTCTCATATAATTGAATGCGAAGTTATTGATATTGATCTCGATACCATTGTTGTTGATATTCCAGGACATGTTATCGATTTCCAGGATATGGTATTTTATGGTAAAATTATTCCCATAGTTTGGGTACTATGGTAGAGAAGATGGGATTGCTATAGGGTGGGGGACTGAGAATCATTGAGGAGGTAGTATTAATAATTTCTTTTCAAGGTTCCGGAATCATGAGGAAATTTTGTTGATATAAATAGAATATGGTGGGGATAATTAAAATTCTCTATGGGTCGCTGCTAAGCCTTAGTTGAGATTGGAATTTCTTTATTGAGTTCTATAAAGAATCAGGGGATCAATGGTGACAATAATGTTTTTTAGAAAATATCCAATGAACAATGTTATGATGCATAATTATTTAAAATCTATTGTAACCATTTTTATTACTATTTTAGGTTCTAGTGGTTTTTGTGATGTACTGATCATGGTTAGTCTAACTATACGACATGCCTTGTGAATAATGTGGAGTTTACGGTGCTTTTTTCATAGTTTTTCATGGCTCATGATTAGTTTTCTATACCATGTTTTCCCCTATGAAAATATTAAACCCACAAACAAAATTCAAGATAGAGGTGAATGATTAAGGTGAATAGTTTGATAAATCATGCATCTTCCCTAGGAAACAATGTGACCCTCTTTTTTACTATAGAAAAGATAGATTTTACCTTTTTTTAATAGTATTGTTTATGTATAATCACTCCTAATAATGGTTTAGAGAATCCTAAATCTTCATCAATTCATTGTAGGTGCCTCCCCTTGGATTATTGGTAGTCTTCCTTCATTCTTGATAAATCAAATAAAGGTGTGTTACGTTTTTATTCAGTTCCCCTTATTCTTTGTAGATCTATGATAGTTATCTTCCCTTATCATATATTTGGAACCCAATTGGTATACGATTCCATATTTAATTTGTTTTATGGGTGATTTATATTTATTTTTATGGATCTAGTATTGTGAGGAGCCAATTTACACTTCCCTAAATCTCAATTTTCGATTTTTTTTATTTAACCTACATTATGAGGTATGTGTTACAAAAAAATGGAATAGTTCTTTGAATTGATAATTTTTCATGTAGAATTTTCATGGTTCAATGAAGGAATAGATGTTATTTTTTTGTTTCATTGTATTTCATGGAATGATATATGATTTTGAAAGTATTTTTATTTAGAACCCTATTTTTGAACATCAATTGTTTGGATAAATGGATGAATTGGGGTTTTGATTTTGAAATGGGTATTCAAGCACAAAAGTATATTTTATTGGATTTTATAATGTTTTACAAGTTTTTAGAATGGTTTTAAAATGGATTTTGAAAATCATGCTACATTGGGAACCTATGGTGCATCAAGAAAGAGAAACTGGCGACCCACTAATTATTAGAACCACTTGGGGTTACATTGTGATATGGATGGACAACGAAATTACTAAATATCAGTTGGAACCAATATATTAATGGGTTAAGATATTATATTCATATTAAATATTCCCATATTATAGGTCACAATATGTAGTGATTTTTCATTTATGATTTAATTATTTAGATTATTGATGTAGTCATGGATTGTAGAGCACATGATTTTCAATAGAGGTTATATCACATGACTTAATATTATAGACTATGTCATTAAAATGTTTTTCTTAATTTTTTTGTTGGGGTACGGAATTTCATTCCTATTTTACCACTTTGAAATGTCATCTTTTTTTATTTTTGAATATAAATTTTTTTTATGTAATGAGAAATGATAATGATTTAAAATTATGTTTTTATTTTTGAAAATTCATTGGAACATTATTATTATTTTTAAATAAAAAAAATTTAATTCCTTTTATTAGACCATATATATACTCTATGGTTGTATCAAAAATGGATTTTTACTCGCATCCTACTTTTTCCTTTTGAGGCCGTAGACGTTCATATACAGGACTTGCGAAAGGGATGTGAATTATATAGCTTTATTGACTCACTTTTCATCTTTGTCTTCATAGAAGGACGGATTGGACATGAAAATTTTTCGCATCGGGGATTTTTAGTCTTTTCTTTTTTTACTTTCTGGCTTAGCTTATTTAGTTATCATTATATGAATTATTGACTAATCTTTTTTTATTATTATTATTCCATATTGTACTTTTCTCTGTCTATATTATTTTGGTTATATACATAAGTCATTTTACTTTATCATCTTTATACCTCACCATGTGAATTTTCACTCAGGTGGATGGTCCAGTTGAATTGGTTTGGTCAATTACATATACGACGTAGTGACTAAATCCATATAAATATAAAAACATTTATTGAGTCATGTTATATATAATATATTAATGGTCTGTATGTTTTCTCTTTTGAGTGTGGGAGATTTATAAATTTTGGTTATATAAATCAATCATGAGTAGTACTTTTAAATTACATCACCAGGTATATATAATTTTATCATGATTTTCCATAAAATTATAGTGTGATTAATTCTTTGTATAATATTTACATGGTGAACTACATAGATTACATATATTTCTAAATGGTTATAATATATCACTACTATAATAAGAACTTCAATACCCTATTTTATTTATCCTAAAAATATCACCTATTGTTTAGTTACATCTTTCCAACAAGACACATATTAATAATGAATATAAAGTGTTGGGGATCATAATCATTTAGATTTTGTTATTATGTTTTTAGGAAATATTTTTCTAATGTAGAGGAGATCATGAGGACTAGACATCCAATAGGAACACTAAATGATTTTTGGTTCATTATATTTTCATATATGAGGACATTTTTATTGGCCTCCCAATAAGATATTCATATCCTTGTAGATTATATGGTAATTTGTATTTTTGAAAAGAAAACTATGATGTTAATATCATTGTCGAGGTGTAGAAAATCAGGTGTATCCTTGGTGGTATGGCTTTTAATAAAAGACCTAATTAGGATTTTTCACTTCTAATGGTAGGAATATTAATTTAGAGACATTAATGAGATAATGGTAATTGTATTATTTCCATGGTCATTTATGTTGAACCAAATTGCATTTAATATAGTCAATAAAAAAATAAATAACTATTAGATGTTGAAACAATGTACACATCCTAATTTATGAGATATCAAATGGAAAAGCAATTATATTAGCCAAAATGTGTTTTAGGTGGTTTTTTTGTTATGAAATATCCTTATTTCATTAGGGACTAACATGTATTTATAGATTCCAATATTTAGGTGTTATTTATACTATTTATTATAAAAATAATTTCTTATATAGTCATATAGAAATTATATCCACAAGTTCATCCAATTAAGATAAATAAGATTTTAGGATAAAGGAGGTTATATGTTCAGGGGTTGATGAACATTGAGTTTGAATTAATTGGATTAAATTAATTGAATTACATTATTTGATTAAAAATATTAATAACATAAGATATTTCTCATGATATTCGTTAATTAATTATGTTAAAATAATATTATATGATAAAAATAGTTTTCTAGAAGATTATATATATTCATGATTTTATAGTTGATTAACTTGTGTTAGTTTTTTATATTATATTTACCTATGTTACAGAGTTACTTGAATGTGCATAAATTCTCATGAAATTCATGGAAATGAAAATAATCCAATGGTAATGGATTTAGTATTGTTTTATAGGATAACATTTATTGATCCACTAAGGGGTTGTATTGAATTTTTTAAATATATGTTATGATCACACATGTTGTATAATTACTAATATATGAAATGGAATTGGAATGTGTGAGTTGACATAGGATGTCATTCGTTATAATGCAGTGGATAATGAATGTGTTTATTATTGGTGGATTGATATGGATTCAATAATTTTAATTAACATGATTTATTATATTACATCCATGAAGAGTAACTCAGGATAAATTGGTTCTTGTTTCTATCCTAGAAGATATATATATATATATGACTTTATTTTAGTTGTTACATATATAAATAAATATATGTATGTATATGGAAAATGGAAAATTTTTATTGTCCAGATGGAGATAGTGATAAAAAGGTTTTAGTCTAAAAGGCTTCCATCATTAAAGCAAACATCTACTAGAGGATATGGTGAAGTATCATAAGGGAACTAGATAGAATCATTTAGTGAATTTGTGTAATAGATTTTTTATTAATGGATAATGTGAAGGAAATGTTATTATCCTAGGGAATCGAAGCACAGTGACCCCTTATATAGGGTAGTTCTTAAGGATCTTTTATTTAGTGTCTGAGGTGTGTTTTTTACATGGAAGTAGTCACCTAAATTAAAATTAAATGTGGCATGATATCTTACATAGAATTTACTATTTAATTAAATAATTCTGTAAATTAGTTGAATGATTTCGTATCAAATAATATTTTATATACATTTTGAGTATTTATAATGGGAAAATCATAAACTGTTTCAAGTTCCTCTAACCATAATTGTGAAAATCCATGTAACTCAATTGGATTCCTTTATATACTCACTACATTAGAAACTATCGTCATGATTTTAATGAATATATTATTGTTTTAAAATTAATGAAATGATTCCTTATGGTAAATATAGGTCAAAAAGAAGAGGTTTTGTGAAATTTAGAAGTTTTAAAAAATTATGGAAAATTGTTCCTTAGAGAAATCATCTGTTGAATACTATCATGTTCAAAGCGAGGAAACAATTATCATTTTACATAGAACTATAAGGGATGGTGATTTTAAGATTAGTATATAGTATTATATGTTTAAGTGTAGTGTGGTTTTGTATTTTAATATATATTTTTAAGGCTAGTGTGAAATCATCAATGGTTTGATACACATAAGGTTAGGAAAATAATGTTGTAAATATCACTAAAAATAATTATAAGGGTTACATCATATGAGAAGGTTAGTCGATGATGCGCTTTATATTTTGTCTATTTTTTTTAAAATTTACTATAGATATTAATGAAGCATGAATACAAAAAAACAATTCAATCTGAATATTAATGTAATCTATACATAATGTATTTGAATACACTCACATATGAGTTATCAATACATAATGAATCAATGTGTAACCATTTTGGAGTTATTGGGTGTAATTTATATATAGTAATTTATTTATAAGGACCAATTAAATTTATATATTTCATACATAGTTAGGATATTTTTATTTGGCTAGTAATAATACTCCCTCTCAACATAAAAATGAATAATAAAAGAATGATGATTCTATATACATAAATGATGTAAGTTTTTATGAACACAATTTTCAATTATTGAATATTTTTTAATATTTAAATATTTAATGTAGTAATTTACATGGTAAATAGACTGAGAATTATGGAAAATTTAAGATTGGTATTTTATTCTTAACATGGGTGAAATATTATATTAAGGTGCATAGTGTAGACCACTATAAGTACCCGGCCATTTTCATTTCATAACATAGTAAATTCAATTTAAAATTCACTTTCATACATTCAAAAAAATATTTTATGTTTAGTGTTTTAGAGAATAAGTCCACAATTATTAAATAAAAAAACGAAATATTATAAGGAAGACACTTCTAATCACTACCCAATTTTTGAAAAAAAATCTATTGAAATTTAACATGGTTTCTTTTCATGTTAAATAATCACAAACTATTCCCTTGATTCCTAACTTGTCTCTATTGACCCTTAAATCATGTGAAAAACATTTCAAAACATGGGATAAGCATAAAAGTCTCAGTAAGGGATACATAAATAAAGAAATACTATTAGTCTTATTGTCACACCCTGACCTCAGAAGCACCTTATTTTTTCCCTTCTATTTGTCTTGGATATTTGGGTCAAGGATTTGGTTGGTATCCTAATTAAACTATTGAGTTTTTGGAGATTTTGGAAATTATTCTAGGGTAAGCACAATTTCTTCATGGTTGGTAGTAACTATGCATACACTATGTAGAAGGTTCATTTAAGGAATAACATACTATATGGGTAAAAATGGTCATGTTTTCATTCCTATGTATGTGTGTGGTAGTTCCTTCTTAGATAGAGGAGACCGCACGGTATAGGAAAGTGTACTGTCATGACAGGTCATTAAAAATAATTTTTCTTCTCTCTTATCTCTCCATCCCCACCCTATTTTTATGCTTATCCCCTCCCTCTCATTTCCTCAGACTAGATGGTTTCAAAACCCTCCAACACATGTCCTCCCCTACTTCGAGGTGGATCCTCCTTGGGTTCTGAGGTATGATCTTAGTGATTTCGGGTGTTTTTCATCATCTTCCTCTTACCCTCTCCCTTTTTATGATTTATTTGGGTGGGACCAATTTTGATAAAACCTAGGGTAAGGTATGGTTATTTTTTTTATTTTCTTATGGATAGGGTGTTTGGAACATCCACTAGGCTCAAATCTCCTTTTTCCCTAAGAGTTATCCCTTTCGCAATTGATTTGAGGTAGGAGAGTTCAATTTTTCCTTCCTGAATTTTCCTTTAGCACCTACATGTTTTCATTTTCTTCATAAATGTTTTTAGATCCTCTATTATACCCATGTCTATATCAAAATGATGATTTGATATTGATTGATTTTTCTTAAATAGTTTCCTAATGATATTTGTGTGAAATATTTAGGTATAAGGAAAAGATGGTTCTTGTTTTTAAATGCATTATTCTATTATAGTGGAATTATGTGTTTCATGACATCCATAACTATTATTTTTTGTGATGGTTCTTAATTGGGTGTGAACATGGTTTTTTGTTTGTAATTTGGCTATGATTTGTCTTTAAAGGTGGGTTGAAAGGTCTTTGAAAGGAGTTTTTTTCTCAAAAAATGGGTTGGTTTTGTTCTTTTTAATAATGAATGGTAATATTTTATTTTTAAATGGTTTCTTGGATTAATGGGCTGACTTTGGATGTTGGAACATCCATGTGTGTGAAGGTTCCGAGGGCAGCAGAATCACATGGGTGGATGTGCCCACTTGGCTTTTGGTCATTAACAACGATCAATCCGGGATCAATACAACAATAAACGCCAATCTCCACGGATTGAATCATAGAAATAGACAATGAAAATGAATGTCCCAGAACCACAAAGTAGGATCATTACAATTTGAATATAATTAATTTAATTAATTGAAAAAAATATACCTTTTGGGTGTTCATCCTCAGTTGATGCTCTTGATCACATTCTTATGTGATTCATCGTTGCATCGTAGAATCCAAGTATAGGCTTCCTCAAGCGGTGATCCACACGTGCACCTCGTATCTCTGGACATTGCCAAAGGAGTTTCTGGTGCTAGCATGGAGAAACCTTTTCTTGTGTTGTATGCCTTAGATCATCTTGATCTGATGGAAGAGGACCTCTCTTGGTCTTGACAGCGTTCTGGGAGGAATAGGATCTTTCAGCCTTGAATGAATTCTACATAATTTTTATGCACAATGATTCTCTTGTCTTGGGAAAATAGTTGGGGTTGTGAGGATATTTATAAATGGGATTGAGGTTGTAGAGTTATGATAATAAATAAACGCGTTACGCGGTTTATTTATTTCATTAACTCCCTTTTGTATACCCCATTTCGAGTCATCAATTCCTTGACATGCACCAACACTGATTATAATAAATATCATTTAATTAAACGATATTTTCTCAAAATCCCGATTGCAAAAAATACACGATGTGTATTAATAAATAAACGGCATGTACTTCTTTTTCATTGAAAACTACATAGCGTGTACATTCAATTTACACGGCGTGTATATATTGTTTTTATTTATTCATTTCTTTTCCAAAATGAAAATAACACCACGTGTAAATTTAAGAATACACGGCGTGTACTTGATTTCAAAATAAAACTACATGGTGTGTAATCATTGATACACGCCATGTACTTATTCTATTTTATTCTTCCTCCAACATTAAAACGATTTAGGCTTCCTTGAATAATTATTAAACCACACACGAGAATAATCTTTATTCTACTTCAGATACTTGAATGCACTTAGTGTGTGACCCTCTAGGCCCACTTCTCGTTGGCATTAGGCGGCCTTGTCTAAACTCCAACATTACTGTCTAGCAACAGGTAAAGGCGCCCTAGAGAATGAAGTTGACGTCGGATTGCCGTATCAGCTCATATGAATGCTTACTGTGTAATTTAAGCCCTTTTTCTCAGTATCTCATCATGAAGGTTTCATGGTAGTGTCATAAACCTATATGCATGATCTGTCATTCTTTGACTGCCTGAAATAAACTCGTCGCTTACACCCTGGCCATGGAATTTCATGCGATAGTTCTATTTCAATAAAAGGTCCAAGATATCAACTTCCATAAATGGAAGGGAAAAATCCTTCTTTGACTTATCCATTAATAACATGTCACTCGTGACGCACCCAACGTACCCTACTTCCTGTCAATCATCTGTGTGATAGTTTTCATCAGTAAATCTAAGTGTGCGAGTCATGACATGAGTTAATGATAATCTTCTAGTCTACGGACCGTAACACATGCTCGCAGATAGTAATATCTTATGACACCAAGACATGGAAAATTACTATTGGAAGGTCTGCTCTCATAATATCCCATCATGGATATTACCGAGTCTGAACTCCATGAGAGAGATTCTCATCTTCTTACGAGTACTCACACATGACGGTCTGTATACTATGTGTCCTATTATAGTATGCCATCCAACCACAGAACTTTATTTAAAAATATTATTATATAATTTCAAGGTTCCCATCATAGCGAGTATCTTCCATGACCTTATTAATGCAAAAAATATTCTAGGACATTGTTATATTATAGTAATGAAGAACAATGAACAATATATAACATGTGAACATTCATGTAATCAAAGTAAAAAATATTTGGTTCTCAGGACACCAACCCTTACAAACTCCCACTTGGACTAGAGCCCACTTCCTACGACTTTTAGTCTTCTAGAACTCACATGATGATCATGTTTCTGCTGATTCAAAGCTTTAGTCAAGGGTTCCGCCACATTGTCTTACGTGAAAATACTGCTTACTGCTACTTCACCTCTCTGAGAAAAATACCTCAAGATATGATACTTCCGAAGTATGTGCTTTGCCCGCTGATGTGACCTTGGATCTTTTTCAAGTTCCACCACTTCAGTATTATCACAATAGAGTGTGATTGGATCTTTACTACGCGGTACTACATCCAGCCCTTGGAAGATGCTTCGCATCCATACCGCTTCATTAGCTACCTCAGAAGCTGCGATATACTCATACTCCGCTGTAGAATCTACCCCAACACTTTTCTTTGAGCTCTTCCATCTCAATGCACCTCCATTCAAACTGAAGATGTATCCAGTCTAAAACATCATGTCATCTTGATCTGTCTAGAAACTAGCATTTACAGTTCCTCTGATGACTAGTTCCTCATCTACTCCATAAACCAGAAACATATCCTTAGTACGCCTCAGATACTTAAGGATAGTCTTGACTGCCATCCAATGGTGGTCTCTTGGATCATCTTGATATATGCCAACCGTACATATGATGTGTGCAACATCTAGCCTCATACATAGCATAACATACATTACTTACCCAATCGCAAATGTGTAAGGGATTCTCCCATTCTATTTCTTTCCTCATGTTATTGAGGACACATTTTCTTGGAAAGATGAATGCCATGTGACACTGGAATCAATCCCTTCTTGGATTGTTCCATACAGAATCTCTTCAGTATATGTTCAATGTATGTACTTTGACTCCGGCCCAAAATTCTCTTGGATCTATCTCGATGGATCTTGATCCCATGATTAAATGCTATCACACCTGAGTCTTTAATAGAGAAGCATTTATGCAACCATTCCTTAAATGAATGTAAGACAGGTACTTCGTTTCCAATTATTAATATGTCATCAACATATACAATTAGGAAAACGACCGCACTTCAACTAAAACTTTTGTAGACACAAGGCTCACATTCATTCTTAACAAAGCCAAATTCTGGTACAGCTTCATCAAAACGAATGTTCCATGACCTTGATGCTTTATTTAATCCATAAATGGATTTCTGAAACTTTCATTCCTTGTTGACATCCTTTGGAGTCACAAACCCTTCAGGTTGTGTCATGTAGACATCTTCCTAGTGGTTCCCATTAAGTAATGCTGTTTTGACATCCATTTTCCAAATTTCATAGTCATGGTAAGCGAAAATGGCCAATAGGATTCTGATGGAATTTAACATCGCAACTGGTGAAAATGTTTCATTATAGTCAATTATGTGACACTGTCTAAAACCTTTTGCAACCAGTCATTCCTTATAGGTGCTAATTTGCCCCTCCTTGTCCAGTTTCTTCTTGAATACCAATTTATTACCAATAGGCTTTACATCAACTGGAGGATCTACAAAAATCAGGACTAGGTGTTGGTACATGGAATCCATTTCAGAATTCATGGATTCTTTCCACTTGGAAGTGTCTGTGTCTTCATCTTCTTCCTTGTAGGTTAGAGGATCATCATTTTCAACCTATAATTAGTCACCATCCTCGGTGACAAGAAAACCATATTGTTCTGGTTCTCTCACCTCTCTAGTTCTCCTACGCATTTCTTGTGTCTCTAGAAGAGATTGTTCCTCCACAGGGCTTTGTGGAATCTGTTCTTGTACCAACTCCCATCTATCTTGAGCCTCGACTTCATCAAAGTCTATCTCACTCCCACTATCTCTTTTGGAGATGTGCTCTCATTCAAGGAATATGGCATGTCATTCCACTGTAACCTTTTTGTCTGAGGGGTTGTATAGGTTGTATCCACTCGTTTCCTTGGGATATCCTAAAAAGATGCACATTTTGCCTCAGGGTGGAAGTGTTTTACCTGAAAAGGCCTTAACCAATACTTCACTACCCCACACATGTAAATTCTATAACATGTCTTTGCGTCCACTCCATAACTCGTATGGACTACCATTTATCGATTTAGTTGCTACTTGTTTAGTATGTGTGATGCTGTTTGTAATGCATATCCCCCAAAGGATAATGGATGACTCACATGACTCATCATTGATCTTACCATGTCCAACAGGGTGCGGTTCCACCTTTCACTTACATCATTCCACTGAGGTGTGTAAGGAGGAGTGAGTTGAGATAGAATCCCAAAATCCCGTATGAAATCAATGAAATCCTGATTAAGATATTCTACTCCTTTATCTAAGCATAGTTTCTTAATCTTCTTAACAATATTGTTCTCAACTTCATTCTTGTATTCTTTGAACCGATCAAAATAATCCGACTTATACCTCGTTATGTAAATATATCCATATCTACTAAAATCATCTGTAAAAGTTAGGAAGTATGAGAACCAACCACTTACATCAACTAGAAATGGTCCACAGACATCTGTGTGAACTAATTAAAGAAGCTCTTTAGCCATTTCACCTTTTCCACTAAATGGGGATTTGGTCATTTTTCCTTGTAGACATGCATGACATACACCAAGTGGTTTTTGTTCTAGAGAATCTAAATACCCATCTTGATGTAATTTTTTCAAATGTTTCTCATTTACATGACCTTGCCGGTGATTCCAAAGTTGGGTGTGGTATGAGTCATGTGAATTGACTTTGTCATCAATTTACATTACTTTGTTTTTGTAGTCTAACACATAAAGGATGTTATATAAATGTTCCCTACCAAGACAAATGCAATCTTTATAAAAGTAGACACATTCGTTTCCAAACATGAACATGAATCCATCAGTATCTAATATGGATACTGAAATAATGCATTTAGTAACAAAAGGTACATAATAACAAACCTTTAACAACAAGATCATTATAGTTGGAAATGTTAGGAGGTAGTCCCAGACAGTTACAGTAGCAAGTCTGGCTCCGTTGGCTGCTTGTAGACCTACCTCTCCTTGATCAATCATTTCGAATCAACTTGGTTCTTGTATTTGGATACAGATGTGAGAACCACAAGTAGTATATAATACCAAATTCGTAGAAATAGATAGATTGAATTCGATAACAAACACACCTGAAGCATCCCCTTGCTTCCTTCACTGGGTGCGGTTTTTCTTCCATTGGCCCATCTTACGACATGCGAAACAAACAACATCATGTTCCCTTGCCCCCCCTTTGAACTTCCTTTTCTTGGAAGGCCATGAAGAAGCTTTGGGATTAAATATATTCTCCTTCCATTTTCTATTATTCAACATGAGGAAAAAAGGCTTTTCATGCTTCATTTCATTGACCACATGGGGAATGAGGATAAGAAGATCTGACAGAAACATCTCAATGTTGTTCATGTTGAAGTTCACAATAATGTTTGAGAAGCTCCGGGGGAGTGATGCAAGAATGATTTTGGTACCCATTTCTTTAGAGAGTTTAAACCCTAGAACCTCCAAGCACTCAATGTAGTCAATGATCTTGATTACATGAGCCCCGGCTGAGGCACCCTCTCCAAGCTTGCTCTAAAATAATGCCTTGGAGATCTCAAACCTTTCCTGTCTTGCTCTCTCCTGGTATAGACCAAGGAGGTGCTCGAGCATGCTGTAGGATTCCATGTCTTCATGAGACTTCATGAGCTCACTAGTCATTGATGATAGAATAAAACATTGAACATCAAGTGCATCGCTCTAATTTTGATCATAGACCAAGAAATCTTCATCACTCACCCATGGGGCAGGCAGATAAATAAGTTAGAACTGCAGCACGTAAAACATTCTTTCATGGAGTTGGATAACCTGAAGGCACCTAAACTATTCCTGAATGTTACTGTCGGTGAGGATATTTTCTTTATCTAGAATTGATCGCGGAGAAAATTTGGTTGATGAGTTTGTCATTTTGATTATATAAATTAAAAGAGCATATTTATCAGTACCATTTGATTACATTTTATGAAAAATAATAAATAAATTTATTATTTCTCCCACTATTTTATCAAGTCCTGATGTCCCTCACCATTGAACTCAGAATGTCCAGTTTCGTTAACATTCTAGTGGAAAGGATCCATATTCCCCTTCACATAACCACAACAAGGGTTGGTCAAGCTATTTGAAGGTGTTTTGGTAGGAAGGTCTTTCCCAACTGTGAGCATAAACTTCCTTGATCTGTTGAGTTGACTCCCCAGTCCGAAAATCCTGACTTGGATTTCTTCAACTCTTGCCTCCAATATTACATCAAGTCTAGAAAGGGCTATTCCTCCTTATATAATATGGTTAAGTCAACCCGAAACCTTTCATAAGGGCTTCCATTATAATATTAAGTGTCCCAACAAGGGTATAGTTTTATTGAATTTTTCCCTTAATCATATAACAGAAGGCTTGGTCTGACATAATATTGTATTGAGTGATTTTAATCCATTACGAGTAGTTTTGAATTATCACATGCCTGTTAATATTATTTGATTATTTCTTAAGTGATTAACCAAGTTCTGATAATGTTTACGCATAGTTCGGTTTTTATTTTATTCCATATTTGCATTATTGTTTATTAATTATGTAATCGCAACAATACATACATAATGAATAAACCAAGCAATCAGACATAATTAAAATAAGATGGCATGATCATGAGCTTCTATTGGATAAATTTTCTAGTGGTCTTGATAAGATAACCATGTCCTAGGGAAAATACCTTGAACCTGATTGTTCGTGTTTTGTAGTTCCCACCTATCCACCTTTGTATCTTCATGGGTTGGTTTTGCCCCAGCTTCGACCGTCTCCTATGGCTTGGGAGATACTTCATTATATGGGGTTTACCTTATAGAATCCATGGGTATGAATGCCCTACATTTTATTTGAAGAAGGCTCACATGCCAATGAATTTAAATTAATCGAATTTAAATGAAACTATACACACATATAAAGGGTCTTTGGTCTATATCATGATCATCCATAGCATGCAATAACATTTTCTCATATTTAGATTTCAAATTATTTTCTTCATTCTATTATTCAAGATATGTTGCACTTGAATTAAATTAATTACGACCTTATAAATAATCAATTCTCTATCTTAAATTCCTTTCAAAATTTCTGTGAGATTCTTCTCATCCATATCCCTTGTATAGGTCTTTGTTCTTTTGGAGGAAACCTGCTGAAATTTCAGGATAGTACATGGCGTGTAGTTTATATTTACATGGCTTGTATTTATTTTCACCTTTTATTCAAAGTACACACTCGGGGATATGGCGTGTTTTATGTACTTTAGAAATTTTGGAGTACACGGTGTGTACTTCCATGTTACGCGGGAATCGGCATGGAAATCCCGTGTACGTGGTACGTGGCTTCTCCATTGTACACAATTTAACTTGGGATGGATCAGACTACACGGTGTGTTCTTCCAACATACAGGCTGTGTATTCCGGTTCCCACGCGCCGTTTAATTCTGGTCAACCCGGGGTGTTAAATGCTTAGGTGTAATCAATTCACACGACGTGGTTTGGCAGACCAGTATCGGTTCGTTGAAACTAAGTACACGGCGTGTAGTTTTCATTACACATTATGTATTCCTGTGTTGTACAGATAGAAAGAGCAGCACCTCTGAATGAGTTCCTTGTTTTTATTTTAATCAAAATTAAAATTAAAAGGCCTTTTCTATTATATAAATTGAGAAATGAAGGAGGAAGAACATATCTCATTCATTCAGATTTATAGAACGATTTATTTCAAATTGAATAAAATATAAATGTGTAAATTATCAACAAAAATTAAATAACAATAATCAACGATGTAGCCTCCCTCTAATACCATTTGAAGGTTCTGGGCGCAGCGGAAGCACGTGGGTGGATGTGCCCACTTGGCTTTTTGTCATTAACAATGATCAATCCGGGAACAATACGACGATAAACACCAGTCTCCACAGATAAAATCATAGAAATATACAAAGAAAAAAAGTCCCTGAACCACAAAGCAAGATCATTACAAGTTGATTATAATTAATTTAATTAATTGAAAAGAAGTACCTTTTGGGTGTTCTTTCTTCATTGATGTTCTTGATCACGTTCCGATGTGATTCGTCGTTGTGTCGTAGAATCAAAGTGTAGACTTCCTCTAGAGGTGATCCACATTGCACCTCGTATCTCTGGACGTCGCCAGATGAGTCTCTGGGTGCTAGCATATAGAATACTTTGCTTGCATTGTCTGCCTTAGATCTTCTTGATCCGATGGAAGAGGATCTCTCTCGGTCTTGAGAGTGTTCTTGGAGGAAGAGGTTTTTTCCACCTTGAAATAATTCTTCATAATTGTTGTGCACAACGATTCCCTTTTCTTGGGAAAAGAGTAGGGGTTGTGAGGATATTTATAATTGGGGTTGAGGTTGTAGAGTTATGATAATAAATAAATGCATTACGCGTTTTATTTATTTCATTAACTCCCTTTTGTAAACCCCATGTCGAGTCATTAATTCCATGATATGCACCCACCTTGATTATAATAAATATCATTTAATAAAACAATATTTTCTCAAAATCCCAAATGGGAAAACTATACGGCGTGAATTAATAAATACACGGGGTGTACTTGTTTTTCATTGAAAACTACATGACATATACATTCAATGTACACGGCATGTATTTCTTGCTTTCATTTATTCATTTCCTTTCCAAAAAGAAAACTACACGGTGTGTACATTTAACAGTGTGGAGTAGGTGCACAAATGGATGTTCCCTCAAAGTAATATGGAACATGTAAAATGGTAATCCCTTTAAAAACCCTAGTTTCATAGGTGGATTTCAGCTTTCAATGCAAGTTTTCCCCTTAAGGGGTTACTAGAGAATATTTTAAATGAAATTATATAAGCTGTTTCTTAATTGTTTTGGAAAACATGTTTTTTTGGATCTTTTATGGTTTGTCCATTTGGCTTGAAACATGTTATGGTGTTAGTTGAAAAATAGTAAATGAAATTTTAATATTTGTGAAGTGATTGAATGTTTTTTTCGAACGTAAGTACCCATATAGATTTGTAAACACAAAATTGCTGTTTTCAAGATGTTTTGGATAAATGTATATGCCCATTTTGAATCATTAAGTGTTTTTATGAAATGTTTTAATGTTTATATGTTATATTGTCCTGGTTAGAACCTTGTTTTATTAAATTCATATGTGTATATATGTATATCCTTTATAGGAGTTGTTTCCCTTAGGGGTTATGATATATTTATGTCCATGATTGGGGAAGGAAAGGTCATCGGTGACACCTGATATGAGTCACGCGTGTGTTCACCTCCTACTTATACAATAATGATATTACCA
The DNA here is from genome assembly GCA_963277665.1 of Viscum album. Classification (NCBI taxonomy): domain Eukaryota; kingdom Viridiplantae; phylum Streptophyta; class Magnoliopsida; order Santalales; family Viscaceae; genus Viscum; species Viscum album. The sequence goes on from CAUJRU010000001.1 coordinate 1,095,282, forward strand.
CCATGGGTTCTTTGTAATCTTTTAGATAATTGAGAAACAATATCTTACCAGCCGTGATAAGATGGGTTGTCACCCACTGCTAGATATAGAGGCCATATGGGGAGTGCCGCTGGTTTTTTTGCAAGGGCGATCAGTTGGTTATAGACTATGGGGAATCACCAAATGCCGATATGTGTTTCTAAACCATGTACATCCAGGTGTTGGCCAAGGATGTTTAGGATCAATCATATTTACTAATGTATTAGTTTTTAATGTTCTTCTAGTCAGAAATATTTCCTTCTTGTAGTGTTCACCTATTTCTTTTAGCACTTACCTGGTTTTCCTTATTTTTGAATCTATTAAAAAAAAATTAATTGGTTTTAGAAAATGAATATGGTGTGTGTTTGGTTCGGGAGAGGGAAAATGTTTTTTATTAAAATGTGAAAAACATACTTTATAATTGTATTTAAAAATAGTTTATATGGATTATTTTGTGAATGGAATCATGCATTTAGTGGTTTATCTTGGAACCCCTACTGAGCATCTTGGTTCTCATACCTATTTTATCATTTTAGGTGTAGGATCAACTTTTGATCAGGCATCCCAGTAGGTGCTCGTTTGTGGAGCATGTTCTATTTAGTAGAATTGAGGTTTCCAGGAGGGCACATGTATATAATAGTAGTCCGTCTTCGTTATTAGTTTTTTTCTCTTTTTTCCACTTGTTTAGATATATCATGTATTTTGACCAACGGTTTATTTATCTATGTTATGTTTTTAGTTCGCAGGGATTGTTTGATTAATTTTAATATTTTGGTCTTTGTTGGTCTCATTCCGAATTAAATCATTCCCAATTTTATGTCTTGATTCCCGACACTGGTATCCATCCTGGGGAGATATGGAATGCCCCTCAGGACATGCCGCAAACTAGCTTGGGTGACCAATTCAGGGTCAAAAAAGGTTGGTTTGTGACAAAATGGTATCATAGGAATGTTCTTGATCATTATGGTGTCTAATAGTTAGATAATAGGGTTTCTGGGGCTTAAGAGTCAGGTTATGGGTCATTTCATGATCACCACTTCTTAGGACGAGACCTGAGTTACCAGGGGTAGTCTATGAGTGTGTCTTCCATTTAGGATTTTTTTTAGATTGAAGAATGAATATAGAGTTGGCACGGTGTTATGTTGTGACCTCATAAGGAGTGGTGGTGCATTTGGAGTACAAGCCCCCAGAACAATGTCCTCTTTGTGTTATTCCTTACATGGGGCATACCCCCCACCATGTCCCCAGGTAATGCATAAGCACTAGTTCCTCATTCCAGTAGTTTATCGCTGGTTCTGTTTCATGTTGGACTTTTCTATTTCAAGTGTGTGTTGATGTTGAAAATGGATTTTGTGTGCAACCCTTGGGTTTCCTCATGGAAATTTATATGAGTTTGGGAATGTGTGTAATGTGCGTGTGGGAACACAAGGATGGAAATGTGGATAACACACAAGTAGCGGTTCAAAGGATACCTCAGGTGAGTTTTTTAAATAGAAAGTTTTTGGAAATTAAATTTAGGTTTATGGAGGGTTTCATTACTTTGAAAGTAGTTGGAACTTTGGAAGCTTGGAAATTTAAATGGAGAATTTAGATTTTTTATAAAGAATATTTTGGTTGTGTTTAATATTTTTTTTGGGTTTTTTGGCTGGTAGTTTCGTCTCGAGGTGTTCATTTTGATTGAATTTTGGAATGATGATGGTTTCGTTTTTGTTTTTTTTATTTTTTGGAATATTCCACCCAAAAATGTCTCTTGGGGGTGTTAATGAGTCATGCCCAATTCTAGTTTGTGGCTTGAAGAGGTAATGTTTGTCTTTGGGTTGATGGGAAGTATTTAGTTTGTAATAGTTCGAATTGTGTAGGGTTTGGAGGAAGGTCTGGCCATGGACTAGTAGAGGTCGGTTGTCCCTAGTTTTTGGACTTTGGGGTGATATTAAAGGGTGGCTAGATTCAATTATGTTTTCCCACCTATTGAGTGGGGTTTACTAGAGGAACCTATTTCTAAGCAATCTTGTTCGTCAATAATGACTTATAGTTTTTCATACTATTCTCTTTGGTTCAGTTAGTATTTCCAGTACCAAATATCCAAGCCATTTTTTCACATCCCTATGAATTCTTATACTCATTGTGAAAGTTTAGATCACATAGGAAATTTATATAGGATTCACCCTTTGATGAATGGGTTCTATTCTATGGATTCTCATTCAATACTACGAGGGAGAAGATTATTCATCAATCATACCCTTGTCTTTAGGTCATTGATTGAATATCGCACAAAATAAAGAGTTTTTGAGGGCTTGTGGAACCTCAGCCTGATGTTTTTTGTGTTGGGATGGAAACACCTGATGTTTCCTATCATTTGTTTCTCAGTGAGGGAAGGTTCATTAGTCCACTATAAGTCCTTTAAGGACATGTTTTTTCATGATGGAAATACTTCATATATTTTGTAAGTGGCACTTTATGTCATTGATTCTACTTAATTGTTGTTTGGATTTCACAAGAGAGGTGTTGGTTCTAATTCAGTGCTGCCTGTTTGCGGATTTTTGAGTTCTATGGGTGAGTGGATAGTGTTTTGGATCCACAATATTAATAGAGTTCTAATCAGAGTTTCTCATAGTGTGGTATGTTTAGGATGGTGTGGCGGACATAAAATTGCATCAAAAATATATTTTCCCCTAATTGGATGGTCGTAGGTTCTTGTGGGATGTGTTTCTGTTCCAGAATACTCGTATGTCATGTCTCTGTATAGCATGTTATCTATTCGGGACCTTGTGGCAAAATTGATGTTCTCATGTTGAGTGATCTGGTTTAGTTTGAGATTAAAAATTCTATAGTCTTTATTTGTTGTAAGGTCGTTGTTCGTTCAGTGTGAATATTTTTTATAGGTTCAGGTTTGGGGTTCCCACACTACCCCCAAAGAATATCTTTGGGTTTTGATTTTTTTAGGTTGGTGGGATTCTTGTTGTGGAGATAACCCTATTGTGTTATCCCATTTCTTTATGTGGTCTCTTTTGGGATCGGTCTAGTGTGACTTGTGGAGAGTAAGGTCATCCCAGTTTTCATGCTTTTCTGTTGGTTAGTTTGGGCTTGGGCTCGAGTTTGGTTTTTGATTGGCTTAATGACATTATGGGGGTATAAAGTGAATGTGGTGGGGATAATTGTAACACCCAACCTCAAATACACTTTATTTTTTCATTTTAATTATCTTTGATCATTGGGTTGAGGTTCAGGTTGGATTCCCAGTCAAAATATTCTGTTTTTTGAGCTATTTGAACATTTTCCAAGGGGGGCACGGTTTCCGCACAGTTCGTAGTAATCATTTGAATAGCATGTGGTAGGTGCTGGTCAAAAAAACCTGACCAATTGGTCTATGAATGGCCATTTGGTTAATCCCATGAAAGTGTGAGATTGTTTCTAATTAGGTATAGGAGACCGCATGGTTACTACACAGCTTGGAAAACCATGTGGCCAAACTATGCAGTCATTCCAGGATATTAAAAATCATTTTTCCACTATCCTCTATCTGGACTTTTCATTCCATTTTCTGGAGTCTTCCCTCCCTATCTTTTTGGAAAACCAGAGGGTTTCAATACCCTCCCAACTATAGCCATCCCTCCTTTATGGTGGATCGTGCTTGGATTCTGAGGTATGATCATCGGGTTTTCAGGTGGGTTTTTCTCCTATTCCTCTACCCTTTCATGGATATATTTTGGGTGTTCTCATGGGAAAACCATAGGGTTAGGTATGGATAATTTGTTGTCATATTTTCTTATGGATAAGGTGTGTGGAACATACACATGGATGAAATATCATCTTCCTTGAAGTTGTATCACTTTTTCACTTGATTTGAGGTAGGTGAATTTATCTTTTTCTTTTCCAAATTAATCCTTTGGAAGTTTCATGTTTTCATTTTCATCATAATTAATATTTACACAACTATTATAACCATTTATAAATATAAATGATAATTAATTTTTCATTATTTTACTAAATCTAGTTTTCAAACGGTATTTCTGTGAAATGTTTAGGTTTATGGAACATATGGTTCTTGTTTTGAGATGAATTGTTCTATTAATGTGTAATAAGGTCATTTATGAAATTCTTAACCCTTATGTGGTGTGATGGTTCTTATTTGGTTCTGAATATAGATTTCTGTGTATAATTTGGTGTTGGTGTGGCTTGATATGTGGGTTTAAAGGACATTGAATGGGGGTTTTTTGAAACAAATTGGGTTGTTGTGTTCTTTGAAATAATTATTGGTTGGATTTGGTTTCCAAATGGTTTCTTGGATGAAAGGGGTTCCATTGGATGTTGGAACACCCATGACTACACTACTTTCACATATGATTGTTCCCTCAAATGAATATGGTACATGTAAAATTGTAATCTCTCTAAAACCCTGGTTTCATAAGTTCATATTAGCTTTTATTTCAAGTTGGTCCCTTTGACGGGTTTATAAAGAATGTTTTAAATGGAATTTTATAATGTGTTTATCATTTGTTTTGGAAAACATTATTTTTGATGGTTCATTTATTTTTACACCATTTGGCATGAAAAATGATTTTGTGTGAGTTGAAAAAGGGTAAAGGTTTGTTTGGTAATTGTGAAGTGTTTGAATTTGTGGTTGGATCTTAAGTGATCTTTTGGATTTTTAAATGTAAATGTAGTGTTTTCTAGATTTTTTGGATTAATGTATGTTCCTGTTTGGAAACCTTATGTATTTTTACAAACGGTTTCAATGTTTATATGTTATAGCAGCCCGATTGGCACCTTGTTTTACGAAATGCATATGTATGTTTATGGGGAACCTTTATAGGAGGTATTTCTCTTAGTGGGTATCGTAAATTGGTTTCCATGATTTGGGTAGGCAAGGGTGGTGGAAACATATAGGATGAGTCACATGTATGTAGGCCTCCTACTTACAAAGTATTGATATTACCACCTCGTGTTCCTTGGAATTTATAGATAATAGAGTGATAGTAGCATAACAACACCGATTAGATTGGTTGGTACGCATGGGTAGATAAAGAGGACATATAGGGAGTACCACTAGTTTTTTATCATGAGGGAGATCAGTTGGTGATAGACTATGGGGCTTTACCATACACCGACAGGTCGTTCCGAACTGAGTACATTCAGGGGTTGTCTAGGGATGTATTTGATCACTCATGGTTATTATTGTATTTCGTGTTTATATTTTACTACACTTTTTTTCCTTCTACTATTGAAATTTTTCATGTAGCACTACCCTAGATTTCTATGTATTAGATTATATTAAAAAAATGGTAATTGGTTTTAGAAATGGAATGTGCTGTGCGTTGCGTTTTGGAAAGGGAAAATGATATTGTTCTATTAAAATGTAAGAAACCTACTTTTATAATTGTATTTCAAATTAGTTTCCTTGGACTATTTTGGGAAGTGAGTCTTGGACCTAGTGGTTTATCTTGGCACCCATACTATGTATATTGGTTCTCATGCCAATTTTATCATTTCAGTTGTAGGTTCATTTTTTGTTCAGGCTCCCCGGTAGGTTCTCATTATGGAGCATGTTTTGTTTAGTGTTTAGAGGTGACCAAGAGGTCACATTGAGATTTTAGTATCTAGGTTTCATTTTCATTATGTTCCCCTTTGTTTCTTCTTGTTCAGTTGAATCATGTTTTTGAACCAACTGTTTATTTATCTATGTTTAGTTGTTGGTTCTCAGGGCTTGTTTGATTCAGCTAATTATTTTGGTCCTCGTTAGTTTCATTTGAGCATAAATCAATCCCTAATGAATTAATTGATGCCACACACAAGTTTTCATCCTTGGGGGATCAAGAACGCCCCTTGGTACATGCATTTGACCGGCTCGAGTGACTAGTCCAGGGTCAACCCGTGTTGGTTCATGAAACTTCTGAAAACATATAAACAATGAATACATTATCATAATGTAATACCTTCCACCTTTAAGAAGTAATAAATACATTATATTAATTATGAGCTCATTAAATACCCTTTTTGTAAAAAAAATATTACCATAGAACCCATAGAAAGAAAATATAACATATAAAGGTAACTTGGGACATAAACGTTCTTAAATAGAATAATCATGCAGTTGACTTCAATACATGTCACTCTTATAAGTAGAATATCCATACGACTGACTTCAATACCCAATGCACTAGAGGTTATAACAAAACCACCCATACATAGTTTATAATTGAATAACCTACCTTTGTTTTATCACATAACCATATGTTAAATGTCCAAGTACGATTACATAATTATAACACATAAAGGATTGCAATTAATAACAATTCACTCAAAAAATTTTGTTTCAAATCACCATAAATAATTTCAAGATATTTAAATAGTCATTATATTTCCAAAACCATGTTCAATACCAAAATACCATTAAATGAATCAGGTATTTTTTTCTTATTTAAAAACATTATGACTTATAGAAAAATCCAAATATCAAATAATGGTTATGACGGTGGAGAAGTTGTTGTCGATATATAAGTTAAAAAACATTCATTTTGACATTTTGTAAAGATGATAAATACTTCATATCGAGATATTATTTTTCATATACATTTAATCTAATAAATTGTCAAATGTTTTGATGTTAATCCTTATAAAATAAGGTTGTTTTTAACATGATAATATACCATAATGAAAGGTGATTGAGATGAAATCCCATACCTCGAGTCTAATTATTCATGAATTTTCATTATACTGAAAAATAATAAACATTGGATAATTATTAACATGATTCAGAACCATTTTATAGTTTATTAATCCTTTTTTTCATAACTTATTAAAATTTCAAAGCAATTACGTATTTATTTATTTTTATGTCTAACTTTTGGTCGATATTTGGTACATGAGTTGAAATGTACTTGGTAAGATGTCAATAGTACATGTGGTAGTACTTCCATCATCTCGAGAATAATATTAATGCGATTATTTTCATATTTATACATCTATTATACTTTTAAATCAAACAATTATGTGTTTTAATGAAAACTGAACAACATTAAAATCATGGAGAGGGGAAGTTATATGTATGCATGTGTAACGTTTCACATTTTTCATTGATAATTTAGGAAATAAGGTTATTACCATTTAATCTTTATTGAAATATCATAACATCATTAATATCATATTAATCATTCAAATATACTTATATATACCATACACGTTATGTAGTGAATGAAAATGAATCACATCGCTTCGTGGAGGCCCTAGTTCTCATGTACGCACGAACGCCGTTTTAATTTTTATGTGCATGGAATATTAGTCAATAATTGATATATTATAAACATATAATAATTAATATGACATGAATATCATATACAAACATTAATTCCACCATTACAACCATTCACTAAGTATGGTGATGGAAACAAACTATATCCGCTCGAGAGGCAGTAATCTTTGTTACACAAGAATGAAATTTTCATTTCACATTTGATGAAATTTGGGAAGGATTCCTGTAATTATATTAAAATAATAAGATCTAAGTATAGTGTGTATACTTTATTTATTTTTTCATTATGGGTTAAATAAATTTGAAAATTTTTAAGAAGTACAAATATAGAAATACATAATGAAAACCGTACCTCTTCTTCAGTTGATCACCATTGAAGAACACATTAACACCTATATGGAGGTATTTAAGCCTAAAAAAAGGCCTTAGAAATGTATGGATATATTCTATTAAGTGTTTTTGGAAGTTATTTTTTGATCTATAAGCATTCATAAGTGTAGGTAATAGCCAATAATTAGTACCTTTTTTATAGGAGAGGGAAGCATCCTTAGAAACTCTAAAAATATTAATTTAATATAAATTAATTTTCAACTATAAATATATTCAAATTGATTTATGTATAATATCATATGAGTATTTTTAGAAATCATATCAACGAATAATTGTTTTTACGTGTTTTTATTTCATTTTAATCCTTATCATTTCGTTTTACCCTTCCATTATTCTATTTTAATTTTAAATGTTGTTAACTTTTTTTAAATATTTAGAAGATATAAATTTAACATATATGAGATGAAGTTCTCATAAGTGGACTATTTTAGAACCATTAGACATTATAATATCCAAATTTTATATACAAATGTTAGTTATAATGTTTAAAAATTTTATTAAAATATTGTTTTTTGTTAAAGATCAATTGTGTCAATTTAGACTCTATTAATTTCATAGAATATATTAAATCCAAATAAAGATATAACTTCAAAAAAACTTTTTAATATAATTATAATATTCCATAGTCACCAATTATATTCATGTAGTACCCTAATTATTCAAAGTATATTTATTTCAATATTTGATTCATATATTTAATTTTTTATTTCTAATAAAAAAATAAATTTTTGTATCACTATTGTGTCATCATTTATGGTGATTATTTAATATATACAAATAATAAATAATACCTCTTGATATAATAATTTCATTATATTATTAGAGACTATTTATAATAATGGTTTTATAATTTCTATCTCTGTATTAAATATATTAAACTTATAATAAATAATAGGGTGACATTTTTGAACTTTCTATTGTTTTAATATTATTTATATCATTCTCATGGAAAAATGTCCATTAAATGAGTCAATTCCGAAACTTATGTATTAAAGGATGAATTTTATTAATCCAGTATGATTTTCTCATGTGTTAGGGTAACATTATTTTCCATCTAGTATTATTTTTTACACTAATTTTCTTGACTTACCTTCAACGAAATTAAATAAAAAATTATAAAAATTACAAATCATATTATCCAAAAAAAGGAACATTTTAACCTAATTTGGACCCCTTGATTGGTAATATGAAATTAATTTTTTAAAATTTATAGAAAATATGTTATAGTATTTAATTTAAAATGAATCGTTTTGAAAAATCAAGAAAACATGTTTTTGAATGAAAAAACAATCAAAAGATTAACATGTGTATATATCCAATATTCAGTTATAAATTACATTAAATGAAATAAAAATGATTAAATTATATAAAATTAATATAATTATAGTTTAAAACAAATTAAATTTATAAGATATAATGTTAAATAGACTAGAAAAAAAATAAATTTTGAATTAAAATTATATATTATTAATATTTTTTAAATTTTGAAATTTGTCAGAAAAAATAGATATAATTTTGATATACCTATTCTAATAAATATGTTAATTGATTTCAAAAATAAACAATAAATGTGACAAAACTAGATTGAAATTTTGCGTGCCGTCAAAATGCGGAAAAACTATTTTTTAAAAAATTACTCGTTTTATCCCAAAAAAAGTATTTGTTATCATATCATGTACATTAAAAAATAAGATGAATTTTATATAATATATTTAATATAATTCATTAAAAACCATATAATGATTGATTTCATTATTTTATGAAAACTCTTATTTATAAAAAAATCATAAATACATTTCCTTTTATTTTTGAATGCTTTTCCATTCATTTTTAGTTAATTCTTCCCCATTGAATTAATTATATACATGTGTAAACCATATATTAATAATTCCATTAATATAGTTCATCTCAATTATATTTACATATAGGTTATAAATTATCATTTAGAAAATATTTTTTGGTTCTTTGGTTAAATTGGATGAGGTATATCATGTACTCTATCGAACATAGTGTCTCTTGTTTTAAAACTCAAGATGTTACGTGCTTCCCCCATTTAAATAATTGCGTTATCACAATTTGAATTCTGGGTCAGTAAATAAGGTATTATTTTCAAAATACCACAATTTAAATCCCACATCGGAAAAATGATAAATAAAACTACCACATTAAAAGAAAAAAAGTGAAGTATGAAGATAACCTACGAAAAAAATTAATATGGTTCCATGTAGGAGAACATGGATATGGAATACAAAAATAAACATAATGTTATGATGGAAAGTGTTAGAAAACGTTTTCAAGATAAATTTAACAATCTCAAAACCATGAATTTATGATGGGCTAAATTTCCTTTAATATCATAGTAGGAAAATTAAACAAAAAATGTTTTTGTTTAAAGATACATTTCAGAGAGTTGAAGAATTATATTTCTACCTCGACTAAGATCACAAGTAATTATACATAATAGGAACGTATAGTTTCATCCTTGAATAAATTCCAACCATAAAATAATCTTATTCTCCAAATGAGTAGTATTTATGATGAATTTTTCATGCTTGAAGCACTATAATCAACTTCTAGATAATCACATAATCCACAAAAGATGAACTATATATTTCTCCTATCATTATACATTAACCCAAACCATATAGGTTAATATAATAGAATTTAACTCAAAAAAATAATATACGATTGTATAATGAAAAAAATACTTTTAATCTCTAAAATTAATCATTAATAGACATGTTCTACATAGATAATTCAATAAATAATTCTCCTTAAAATTCATCAAAATAATCCAAATTAATATTAAATAAAAAAATCAGAAATATTTTATAACATAGTATTCAAAGATAAATAATATCATTTATAACCAAATATCATCCATTAATATTTAATTCACACACTAATAAGGAATTTTCTTAGTAATCTTCAAGATACTCTGAGTGTTTTTATAAATTAATCGAATCACCGCAAGTCCATCATAGATTACTCCACAATATAATTCTACCTTCATGACAGAATTAAAATTCCATTTTATTCTATTTACATATATTATATAGGCTCCAAAAATAGTGAATGTCTTCCAAAATAACATTATTGACTTAATCACTAAATCATTTTACAATACCAAGGATATCAAGTTGATAAAATATAAGTTCCCAATATCAACATATTCTTATTCCATCAACATATTTTGATGTGATGGGTTGTCACCCTTCATGTTGGTTATCCTTTTTTATAAAACTATATAATTATAATAACATTATTGAAATAATTTAATGTCCTGAAAAATAACCATAACATGTATTATCCTCAATGTTTATAGCATATCATTCATTCTGAATCCCAAAATGCAGTAACCCATAATTACCTCAAAATCATATGAACATTAATGGTTATCCAAAACATTATAATTATGTCCATAAGATAGAATTCCTCCTCAAATATCCATTTCACATAAAAACATTTGGGTTATATATAACAAAACTAAAAGTGTATTAAAAACTACACCATCATCAACATAGTGTTAATACTTTCAAAAATTTCATCATCGTTAAGTATATCATTACTATTAGATCTGTTATATGTAGACATCTTAATATTTCAATGGAATTCATTCTCCATTAATTATTCATTTCCCCCTATTTTCTTAATAATTCATTCATGATAATCAAACATACAAATTATATCTACATGATTCATAAATGTCAATTTGATCATGTTTAATACATTATGGATAAGTTGATAATCCATACCTTAGATCCAAATTTCTTGAACTTCTTGATGTTCCATTTCACTTTCTGTATGTTGTTAGAGATTCATAATGGAAACATTCATACCACTTCTATTGGTTCTCCTTTTGAAAAATTTAGTGATGTTTATATCAGTAGATCATTTCAAAAAGTTACCATGACCCAGAAAATTGTTTTAAATGAGTACATCTTGGAGAAATGAAATTATTTCTGGTAGGTGATTAGAAAACTCGAGAAGCTATCAAAATCATTTGAACATGATTGTGCAATAATAATGATGATCAAATTATTAAGGAGGGATAAGAATGCTATTAAAGATATCTTACCTTCCATCTTTAAAAATGACCGTTAATCTGGTGAAAAAAACATCACATAATCCTAAAGATAATTATTAAAATAATAATAATCGATAAGGAAATTATAACAATATAATATTTTTATAACAATAAATTGGATCAACCTCCTTATAACTGATTTTTTTTAGGTTTTTATTTAATCTACCTAAATAAATATAATCCTCCAAAATTTTAATAATCCACGTAGTTATAAATGATCATTAACCTACACCCAGATGACATTCTAACCTCAAAATATATCAAAACATTATATTGATAACAACTCTATGGACCCTAACACATTCATTACATAAAATAGAAAATTCAATTTAGAATTCACTTTATTAAATTCAAAAAAACATTTTGGTTTATAGTTTTAGATAATTATAACATAATTATTAGATAAAAAATGAAATATTACATGGTAGACAATTCTTCCCACGATGCATTTTTTCACAAAACAAAAACTATTAAAATGAAACATGGTATCTTATCAAGTTAAATCCTTAAACACACTTCACTCGACCCATTCCTTATATCTATTCTCCCTTTAATCCTTCTAAAAACATTTTAAATCTTTGATGAGCATAACATGCTCATTGTGGGATACATGAAAAAGGAAACAAGTTAGTATTGTGAAAACAGATAAACCTTGAATACATTATAATAATGTAATAGTTTTAACCTTTAAGAAGTTTTAAATACATTAATTTGACTATATTCTCATTTAGTCACCTTTGTAAATAAATATATTAAAATAAATCCATTATAAATAACATCTGACATATAAAGGTAACTTGAGACGTAATCATAGAAAAATGGAATAGACATACTATTGTCTTCCGTGCATATCACTCTTACAAAAGGAATAGTCATACAATCGACTCCCAAACCCAGTGCCTTTGATGTTATAGTGTAACCACCCATACATGGATTTCCACTAAAATAATCATATTCTGTTTGTCACATAACAACCAGTAAAACGTCCATGTACCATTACGTAATCATAACTTAAAAATGATTGTATTTATCAAGATTTCAAGCCGTAAAATTTCATTTGAAATAACAAGAAATAATTTCATGTTTTTTTAATAGTCAACAAATTTTAAAAATCATTTTCAATAAAAAAATAAAAAAAATGGAAAAACAGATATATTTACCTTTTAAAATAATTAAGGCTTGTATAGGAAGACAAATATCAAATAATGGTTACGACGACAGAGAAGTCGTTTGCGCCGTATAAGGTAAAAATCATTCCCTTTGTTATTTTGTAAATACTGAAAAATCATTCATATTAAAAGATTAATTTTACTTTCATTTTAATGAAATTAAAAGAAAAATTGATTGATAATAAACCTTATAAAGTAAGATGGGGTATAACATCAAAATATGACTCAGTGAATGGAGATTGAGATAAGGTCCCTTAACTTGAGTCTGATTCATCACCTATATTTATTCACATCCTAAATTTTAAACAAAGGTTAATTGTTCATTTTTTGGAGAAAGGTTTTATTTTATATTAATATTTTTTATATAACTTGTTACCATTTTATAATAATTACAGAATTATTTAAGTTCATGTCGGACGTTTTGTTGTTATTCGGCACATGGGTTGAAAATGAACTTAATAGGAAGTCAATAGACCATGTGGTCATATTTCCATCGTCTCTAGAATAATATTCATGAAATTATTATCATTTTTCTAAATCCACTGTACATTTAAATTAAACCATTATGTATTTTTATGAAAAATGGACAATGATATAATCATGGAGATGGTAGGTCATACATACTTATTAGTAGCATTTTTCATTTTTCATTGATCATTATGGAAAGAATGTAAGTATTATTTCATCATTAATAATGATCAAAAGATAATTAATATTAATTAAATATTTCAAATATACTTATATATATCATACAAGGGTTTTAGTAAATAAAAATGAATCACATCGCTTCGTGGAGGTGATAGTTCACAAATACGGACGAAGAAATTTATCCTTTTTCAATGAAAAGTAATAACAGAATAGATATATTATCATCAATGATAAATATTCCATGAATAACACATATTAAGATTTATTCTACCATTATAACAAGTCTTTAATGATATTGGTGAAAAAATAATCTATATCAGTTACCGAGGCAGTAGTCCACAATACACACGAATGAAAAGTTCATTTCCCATTTGATGAAATTAAAGATGGATCTAGGTGTTGATATTAAGATATCAATATCTAATTATATTTAGGATAAATTAAGTTTTATTTCATCATATTTGAAGGATATATGATGAAGTTGAAGAAGGAATAATATATAAATCCTTATATAAAATAATAACTCTTCTTTGGTTGATCACCTTTGAAGAAAACCTTAATACCTCTAAAGTGGGTGTTCTGCCAAAAATACGGCCAGAAGAATTTGGGTAGGTATTCTAGAAATGTTCTGGGAAGGTCATTGATGAATCAAATGGTTTCCAAAATGCAGGTAATAGGAATGAATGGGTACCCTTTATAGGTGAGGGTAGGGGGTCCTTGAAAACTCTTAAAATATTAAAATAAATATAAATTTTCTTTTAACTTCAAATGACTCCAAATTTAATTATGTACATGATAATACGAGGATGCTTCAGAATCCTAGAAACCATTAATTTTTTGACATGATCTGATTTCTATTTAACCCTTATCATTTTGTTTTAACCATAATTATTATATTTAATATTTAATTGTGGTAACAACATTTTTAATATCCATAGGTTATAAATTTTACTTAAATGTTCTCAATTTCTCATAAATGAACTATTTATGAAACTTTTGACCTTATAAAATACAATTTTTAATTTTTAATGATTATTATGTTGTTTAAATAGTTTAATAAAATATTTTTCTTCATAAAACATCAATATTGTAAATTTTGACACTATTCATTTCATTGAAATTAAACATAATCCAAATAGAGAGATAACATAAAAAAAATAATTTAAAAGACTTATAATATGTCATAGTCACCTAGTAATTTTTTGAGTACCCTAATTAATTATTATTATATTTATTTTAATATTTTTTCATATCATTTATTTGATATTTCAATAAATAAAATAATTACGGTATCACTATTGTGTGAGCATTTAAGGAAAATATTAAATATCTAAAAATTATGATTAAAATTTCATAATGTATATAATGTTTTTATATTTATGTAAAATATTTATGATATATGTTATATCATGTTTTTCACTTTATTAAAATATTTATACATAAAATAAAAAATAGGGTGACATTTTTTTCACTTTCTATTGTTTTAATAATATTTATATCATTTTTATGGACAAAATCCGATTAAATGAGTCAATTCAAATAGTTCTCTATTAAGGATATATTTTTATTCATCTAGTAGTATTTTAGAATCTGTTTTGGTAATTTTATTTTCCTTATCATATTATTTGTTACCCTAATTTACCCAATTGACCTTTAACTGTATTAAATAAAAAATTACAAAAGTTACTATTCATAAAATCCAAAAAAATTAAAGGAACATATTTACAAAATTTTAAACCAAAAATTAAAAATATAAAATTAGATATTTAAAAATTTAAAACATAAATTTTTTAGTAATTAATATAAAATTAATTGCATTAACAAAAATAGAAAAAGGGTTTTTAATTGTAAAACCCATTAAAAGTTTGACATGTGTTTATATCTAATTTTCACTGTGAAATGACATCCAATAACAAAAATTTGATTAATTGAACACAAAATTCTTTAAAACCAATTAATAGGATAATAAATAAATATAAATAAATATAAATAAATTAGACAAAATCACACTTTTGAATTTAAATGCAGTATTTTTTACTATTCATTAAAATATTAAATTTTTTAGAAAAATACCTAAAAATCAATAAAACTAAATTTTTATGCCCCAATTAAAAACAAGATGATTATTTTGTCAAATATGTACTATAAAATTTTCATAAAATATAATTCAAATGGGTGGTCCATCAAAAGGAGGCAGAATTGTTTTTTAAATACTCTTTCTATCAGAAAAAAATGAATTTGTTCTCATATCATATATATAAAACATATAAGATGAATTTTAAAAATTATATTGAATATATAAATTTTATATTTTAGTAATAAAAATCAAAAGGATATTTTATTATTTTATAGACACACTTATTTTTCAATAGTTTGTCTTTTGGGAAAAAAAATTCTTTTATTTAAAAAGGAGATAACATGAATTAATAATTAATTTTTCACCATTGAATTATTTGAATATTTGTAAACCATATTTTAATTTTTCAATTAATTCTTCCCATTCATGTAAATTTAATTTTTAGGTTATAATGTAACATTTAAATACTAATATTTAGCTTTTCCCTTATGTTCATGTGGCATATCATGTACGATATGGAACATTGTGTCTATTTTTTAAAAACATGTGATGTTACAAAAAAATTAATTTCTCATAGAGGTTTTTAGGTGAGAAAATATAAATATTTCTAATTTAGATTGACAAAAAGTGAGAAAATCAGCTAATATTGATCTCATCTCTTTTAAAATAGGTGATATTTTAAAAAAATAGATATGAGATGATATACAAAACCTTCATATCATAGAATAAGATAGATTTATATGAAGAAGAAAATGGGAGAGTATTCTAGTTTCATTACAAGAAACAATGTTCTAATTAATATTGGAAGGAGAGGATGCGAAACATCTTAAAGAATGTATGAATTTAGAAGAGGAATAATTTCTAGGATATATAATGGAAATCAAAAACTATTCATGAGGGATTCATTATATACCTCTGAATGAGCAGTCTGAAGGTCAAAGGAACATTTATAAACATGGGGAAATTAAAAACAATATATAAAATTATTCTCAGCCTGACCAAATAATTATATAAAATAATATTACATAATTTTAAACAAACAGTCAAAACGTCTCATAATAATATAATATCTATAATCATAATGGATTGGTGTTTATAGAGAATAGTCACATAATCATCTTAATTTTTAAATCATCTTCAACACATCTCGTAATGTTCTTCTCAGATATAACCATTATTACACATAAAATAATTTTAACCATTCATAATAAAATAGGATTGTGAAAACATAATACTGTATAGGATATGGTTTTCAACAAGGGTAAATTAAATTAGATTTAAATCCCTGAATGTATGTTGGAAGACTATAATTATAATTGTGGGAGGTTATGATAATAAATGGTCAAATTATTACCCAATTAGTCAATGATTATTAACCATGATTCCTTATATAAGGATTTAATATAAAATAATATATTTTCTGTAACAATGTTGAATAATTAATAAATAATTATCATCTTTGAGAAAATATTATAATCCAAAGATATTACCATTTGTATTACACACACACACATATATATATATAATTTCCTTAGTCAAGGCTCAGTAAAAAGATAATCTTAGTGTAATGATTACCATAGTAGATTATATACCCACCTAAACCAATTTCTCTTTCTTTGAGTGTGTTACCTCCCCTTAAAATATAAACTATTATAACAAGGACACTCTCTATTATCTATTCATTCTTGGATTGGTTTAAATCCAAATTTTTTCATCTACTTTGCAATGTTTTACTCCCATGAATCTCACAGTGAACATAGTCCCTTACTAAAAGGGATTAATTCCCAATTCCTAATTAATTATTTCAAGATATATCAAATAACATCTTCTACATTACATGAATTTTAAATACATTCGATTCACGTTATAAAATATATACATTTATGTACCTTCATATCAAAAAACCACCCATTATTCCATCGTATAGTTACCCATGGAAAATTAATGAGTTTTTAAAATAATTTCTCATAACAAAACATAATGAATATATAAAAAAACTGGGTGAGTTTATTAGAACATTTCATAGTTGATGTGTAAGAAAATTCGAAGGACGATAAGATATATTAAAATTTCTATTGAAATATCTTTTGAACATTTCCTTGAAAACATTGAAAATATAATTTATTTCAGTATCATTAAAATTTTCATCCACAATACTGATAAAATCCTATTAATTATAAATAATCAAGGAAAATAATAAAGGATTCATAAATTAATATAACGGTAATTATGGTGGGAAATTCCATTTTCCTGAATGTTGAAACAGAAATTCAATTCAAACTTTTATTAAAAGTTAAAAAAGTACCTCATATAGAAGACAATGAAAAGATCAATTTAAAGAAATGAAAATAAATTAAAATATGGTTGATAATGACTTTAAATAATCAATTAATCCTTAAGATGAATTTATTTAAAATCATTCTTCAAAACATGGACAGAGAATAAAATGTTATTCGACCAAAGAGGAAAGTTGGTGGGATTTCCCAAAAAAACTCTTTTTATCCTTTAATATTCCATAGATATGAGATGTAAAAGATGTAAATAAATCAATATAAATAAATATATGAGTGTAATATATATGGATTTATGATATAATTATTATATAACTCTATCAAATTATATTAAGTCATAAACAATCCTAATAAAAATGATATTGCGACATAATCCTTTATGCCTTTGGTATCTTTTAATTTATTGTACCTTTAATTAAATATAAATAAAATCTTTAAATTTCATGAATATAATGAGATTCATTGTATAACGTATCATGTTATAATAAAACACCGTGTAGACAAAAATATGTTCATTACATGAAATATATCTGAATTAAAAAATATTTAGATGAATATCCCTTATAGTTTTGGTAGTCATTGAATCAAAACGTATTTGAAGAGAGAAAATTAGATACAATTTCAAATTTTAACACCCCAAATACTTGTACCTCTTGTATTGATAATTTTATGTTTTATTTTTGTTTCATTTTCATAACAACAACAAAAAACATGTTTCTCATGAGAATGTAATAATATGGTTTCAATTTATGTTAGAATGCAACTGATTAAAACACCCAAATAGACACAAGGATTATCATAATAAAAAGAACACCATAGTGATGACAATATGTCAAGATCATAAGGAAACATTCTACCAAAAAATGTCTATTAAAAACCCTATGAGAACTACGGGAAGGCCCCCTATAAAGACAACAAGACACGGTAAACAAAGTAGATCCTTCGGGTTAGTGAAAATGAAGAACAACCCCAGCATGATCATGAAGACCATTCTCAACATCATGGGTATAACAAGAACCATCCTCATCACTTTCTTTATGCTTATGACACCCCAGGAAAGGGTTTTATAGGGAATCAACTGACCGTTGCTCGGGTGACTGTTGAAATCGAACGACTATAATACTAGCTGTTGGAATTTTATATGAGAATTAAAAATATTTAAGTATTAATCAGATTCCAAATATTTATATTATAATTATAATTATAATATAACCACCATTTATGAACTCTAAAAGGTTATGGTTTAATACTACGATATAAAATTGATTGATTTTGAAAATTATTAAGGGTCCCAAAACACATTGCAAATATTTCAAATAAAATGTAATGATTTTCTTTCTTAAAGAGTGTTATAAACTATGTTAAATTTTTTTCGAACGAAATTATGTTTTTGATTAAACTATTTTTTATATAATACCAGTACAAGAATTATCATGTAGGTTTATTAAATATCATTTTATTACATTTATGTTAAACATTTGGTGCTTATAATTTTGGAGATACTTTTAACTAAGATAGAGTATAATCAACAACCTTTTTTTAATAAAAGCCATGTTTATGAAGATAATATATTGATAGTTATAATAAATGTATTATTTCACTTCAATTAAGTCTTTATAAATTTTTTTTGTTGGATTTTATAATAAAAATAGGCCCGCTAGGGCCAGCCCATTATAGTTGGGTCAATGGAGGCTTCTCACACTATGTGGCTAAGCCTAGCCCACACCCGAAGCCAAGGCCGGCCCGAGGATGGGCATAGGTTCTCTGAAGGGCGCACAAGATCTGGTGCACACAGGCCCACCACCGTGGGGGCGAGGCCGCAGTGGGGCATGGGTAGGCCAAGGCTTGTAGGGTCAGGGCGGGAGACCGTGTATAGGGCCCCATTTTTGTGTGAAATGTGTTATTAAGAGCTCTCGATGTGAGGGTTGGTCTTATAATGTAGGTGAAATCAACTCTCTATTTCGATGTAAGACGTGTTTTTTCTGGAGAAATGCAATCTAGTCCATTGGATCGCATCACGAGTGATCTGGACTGCCAATCCTGATCCCACTTTCGACCTTCAGAAAACTCAGATTTCCATCACGTTTTTGTACGCTATTCGATCTGCCATAGATCTAATCTCAGCCGTCTGTGTGTTTTAAAATGTCGCGTCGAACCGAGACCGTCCGATCATACTCAGAGTTAATCTGAGATGCCCGATTAATTTTAAAACTGTGGAGACACTCTAACCCAAGGATGAAGGACTGACTCGATCTGTAATGTTCATTTTTTCTCCGGTTTTCCCTCTTGTTGCATCGCCTTCCTCTTCTTTGTGTGGGTTTACACCAGTAACCCTACACCTATGGAACCATATCGTTTTCTTAACCATTGACCACCGAGGACCCTCCTTATTTCCTACTTTCACCAAGCATGAAACCATCCATTTAATTCACCGTGAGGGGGGTGGGAACGTTTTTCATTAAATGCATGTGTTTTTTTAGTATTTAATTAACTCGTTGCACCCAAAGAACTCTCGGTTCTTCTCCCTGCTCAAGTCTCCTGCAAGTCCCAGCCAACCTTCCTCGAGTTCTCCTCCCCCTCGTTATAAGGTAAGGGTTATATTTTTCCTAATCATGTTTTTTTGATCGTATCTATATATATATATATATATATATGTATGTATGTATATATCCACTTATAAATAATATATTAAAAATAACACCTACGGGTTAGTTTAAATTCTTCCCTAAGACCGAACCTAAGTCCCATATTTTTTGTACTTTTATTGTTTTTAAATTTGAAAGTTATTTAAGGTTTACAAATCTTGAGATGTGCTATATACATATAGGCATATATATGGAATATGTACTTCGGTTTATATATACATAGGTATTGACGTGGTCACTTGGTTTCATGTAGAGACCCAATTTTCCCAATCCACCACGTTCTAAAAAGATTACAAGATAATAATTTCAAAATGCAAGTGTGGTATTTTAATGTAAAATTTTTTTATAAGCGATTATATACTTTGTACATATGTATACATAAATTCACATTTATATGGGTAGTGACATATATGTTTAGTATTACACTCAGTTCTTGAGGTCTTTGTAACATGAGTCTGGATGTGTTAGTAGAGATTTAAATCATAAGAAATGTGGTGTTATTCAAAACTTATATCCACGTTAATGAGTCACATATTTTCTTATATTTTAAATGATATTTTTTATGGTAATGTTTCATTATTTCTACTGCGAACATTATTTTATGGTATAAAAAGGATTATCAGCATTGAATGATTTAGCATCTGCAAGCTTAAAACCCTACATTAATTTTTTTGATCTACCTTTTTAACTAATTGGTTAATAAGGATTTATAAATATAATTATAACATGTATGTGACAAATTATGTTTTGTTTTCTTTTAGTACTTTGTATGTCAATGTATGTGCCATAATATGCCTTTCTTCTTATCATTTAATGACAGTCATATAATTGTTAGCATGGTTTTTATGCAACTAGATGAATGTCTCATATTATTAATATGTAAATATTTGAAGATGAAATTCCACTACTATGACCAATTAGGTATGAAATTATACAATTTGGTATGTGACACTTTGAATAATTAGAAATGAGTAATTTAATATTCAAAATGGTATGGGACATTTTGAATATACATCCCTTCTTGGCATATGAGGAGTGCATTAGACTAGTATGTTCCAGGATTGGGACCAGTAAAAGTAAGCCCTCTAGGTTGGAGACTAGTTACAGATACTCTCTAGTATGGAGTTTGGTTAAAGATGCTCTCCGGGATGGGGTACGGTTACAGTTATCCCTAGGTCTTGGCTCGATGCCTTGACACAAAAGTCTGACATTATACATCCCCTCATTATGTGTATGATAATTAACTAACTAATTGGATATTTGACTAGTATAATATCCACGGTTAAGAGCCAGTACTTATGAGTATTAGCAATGTAATAGATTTTGGCATGACTTGTGTTAAACACTAAGTGAATTAGTATCCAATATAAGAAATAGAAGTTGTTTTTCCTTCAAGGGCAACCCTGATTAATCATTACTCATAGCTGTTCAATTTATACATAAAGGCCCATATGCCTTATATGTTTAGAATGTCTTTGAGCATGCCTTTAATTGGATCACATATCCTTGTAATTATTTTGGTATATTCTTAACTGAACACTCTTATGATATGTTACATGTATTTCTGTTTTCATTAAGAGAAATGTTCTCTGGAATATTTTAAAAATGTTTTCAAAATTTACATTGGTCTATCTTAAAACCCCTTACTGGGAATTCTTATGCTCACCCTATGTTTTGATTTTATTATTTTTTTAGATAACAACTTTTTGTAGATGAAATAGTTCAGAAGTAGCTGGTTTCTTAAAGCCTGATCCGAATTCGATCCTCTGTATGGGACATGATGTGTAGTTTATCAGTATATGATTTGTTTAAAATGACACATCATGTTCTGAAGGCACTGCCTCCTAGTTTTCTTGGGTCGGGTCCTCACACAATGTAACTCAATTTCCATGAGATTTATCATAAAATACATTTAATGGCCCTATATATACAACATAATAGAAACAATATGTGAATATAAAATATGTCTCACATAATTTAAAGTGAGATAAGAAACCCATACATTAGGTCATTCTATTATTACTACACATAAAAACCAAAAATATATTAAATATAGAATTATTATACATATATTAAAAAATAATATTCCCATAAATATGATATTATATAATTCACCAATAATTTATAATTGAAAATGTATTAATAACATTTCATTAAAATTATTGTTTTATGAATAATTGGTCTTCATTATATTCATATTTTTGTTTGATGGTTTTGGTATGTAGACCTTGTTTATGGATTTATAATATAATCTACATCAATAATGTCATAATTATGATATTTTTTCCTTATATTTTATTTTCTAACAATTAATATAATGTGGTGATGAATTATTAATTACATAACTTCATGGAGATGGTAGTCCATATGTAACACCCCAAGATTTTATGAGAAGTATTTGTTTTTTAATTTATTTGATGTATTGGATTCTACACCAAGATTATGATGCGCTATATGCAACACCGTATTAGCTTGCGGTATACGCAACACTATTCTTTGATCGTGTTACACACAAATTCATGTTTGTTTGATAGATGTTATTTTATGCAACATTGAGCATATATATATATATGTATTCAATGTATAAATGAAATAGGTCTGGATTCTGTTATATGCAACAACAATTTAATCTTGCACTACACACAACTCTGACTTGGCCTGCATTACACGCAATCACGACCTTCCTCGATAGTGTGTGTTGTACGCAATTCTGGGTTTCACTAAACAACGATATATTGTTATAATATTATTATGGACTAGATGTTATGAATATTATTACCTAAATTTTGAATTTTTAACTTTATTATTCATCTTACACTTTTTCTAAAACATGGTATGTGAACAAAATAAATTTTTCGAGTCAAATAAGTATTTTTCAAAAAATGCAGTTTTTTCGCCTTTTAATGGCGCACCCTCATAAAATATAGTTTTTGACTGGTTTATAAGTTCAATTTGACATAATAAAATTCTTCTTTTGAATTAGGATATAAAAATTTACTTTGGATAAAATTTTCATATTATTCTGACAACTTTTATATTTTAATGAATAGTAAAAACACGCAATATTTCAATTAAAAAAAATTTTTTCATCGCAATAATTTATATGCGTAAATTATAACATTGAATGGTTTTAATGTATAAATATAATATATTTTAACATTTAATATAATGTATTTCATTATCATTAATTTTACATTGAATTCATAGGTAAAAAAATTTTAATCTTTGGAAATGTTTTAACTTTTAAACCCCTTTTCTTAACCACGGGATTAATTTTAAATTATTTACTACAAATTATGTGTTTTGAATTTTGAAAAATGGATTCCATATTTGAATTCATTGGGTCAAAATTATGTTAATAGGTTACTTTTTTTGATATTATGAATAGTAACTACGGTAATTTATATTTACTACAATTAAAGGTAAATCGAGTAATTAAGGGTAAAAATAAGATTATAAAATTGCCCTAACACCTGAAAAATTCTATTGGATGACTAAAATCCGAACCATATCACCTATGGGTCGGAATATATTAATTTTATTTAATTTTTACAATGAAGACAATTTAATTATTATTAAAACCAAAGAAAGTGACAACATGTCACTATGTTAAATCTTATAAGTATAATAATTTTAATTTAGTGATAAACTTAATGAAAATTCTAACATGAGTAGTCTACAGAATTATAATAAAATTATATACATCATGTAAATTTATTTATAATTTTTAGGGATTAAATAATTATCATTGAAGGTGAAACTATAGTGATGTTGAAATTACTTAATTGATTGAAATATCAAATAAATGGTTTCAAAAATATTAAAATAAATATTATATGAACTATTTAATCTCTCCACTAATGTTTTAGATACATATGCCATGTTATGAATCTATTAATGATTTTATTTCGAATATATCCTCTTTTTAGATTTTATTTAAATTTAAATAAATGAATAGTATCAAAATTGACACTATTGTTATTTTATAAAAATAACATATTATAAAATTCTTTAAATATCACAAAAATACTTAAAAATTATAAATTTAAAATTATATGGTCTAAAATGTCATAAAGTATCAAATTATAGATAATTAACACCACATAAGTAATTATTTATATCAATTTAGTATTTGTAATATTATTACCACAAATAAAATTAAATAGATTAAATAAGGATAAATCAATTTGATAAGGTTTAAAAAAAATCACAACATGTCTTACATTTATTGGTTGAGGGTATTACAACCCTATCACCTCTCATATATGAATTGAGTAATTTTTGTAGGTTTTTATGTGGGGTTGTAATTTATTATAAGTTAATATTTCTTATAATTCCAAAGGTGCCCCTCTCCTCCCAAATAAAAGGGCATCTCATCCCTCTCCTCTTCACACCACATTTATCCACCAGGATCGGACAACCCCTGACAATTCCTCTTATCCATATCCCTATAAACTTACTAGAAGTCTTGGTATTCTTCAAAGACCAACGATAGTGCCCTACGAGGTGGTTAGGAAGAGACGCGTCAAAGAAGAGGTAATATCCTTTACCGATTCTTTCAAATTTATTTCTTCTTCTACTTCTTCTGCATTATTTTTTTCATCATAAATTAATAACATCAGTATCACTCATATACTGATATGTTATTATAAATATGAAACAACCCTATTTCTCCTTCTATCCATCCTATGGAAAATGAAATAATCGTGCGTGCGTACGTACGGAATAACGTCTCCACGCCGTGGTGTAATATGTTTTTCCACCACCACATTACATGGATGGGTATAATGGTGTAAATAATAACTATATATAGTTATTATAAGAATATAGTTATTCTGAGACATTATATCATCCACTCCAATTCAATTAAATAATTATGGGAATGATATCATTGCTCGTGCGTACGTACGGATTACCGTCTCCACGAAGCGATGAGATTCATTCTCCATGTTAACCACTCAAGAATGATTATAAATACATATAACGAATAATAATTAAATATATGACATGATAAATTTAATGGATATATATATATATATATATATTTCATCTACTTACTTCCATTCAAGTCAATAAGTAATGGAAAACAGCGTTCATGCATACGCACGGCCTACCGTCTCCATGAACGGTGTATTTCATTTCATTTATCTATCTATTATGTATATATATATATATACTGAATATATAAGATATATAAATAATTATTTAAATTATAGAATTAAGTAAATCATGAAATAAGTAATAATAATATCATGAACAACAAGTCCAAACACGTACGATAAATAAAATGATTTTACCCAAAACGCTACTTTAACATGGAATTTACAAAAGAACGGGTAATATAAAGTCATAATTGAACCATATATGATATCATAACAATAAATATGATTCCTTAATAAGCCAATGAAATTATTTAAATCATTATACATGAGTTTTGGATACGTACGAAGCATATCGGACCTATGGTAAGGGATAATTTTGCAATCTCATTTTTATACGAGATTGCTTATACGTAAGAATTTACTAGGGTTATATTTTTCATCCGTGTACATAAAATGTTTTTAATAGTGTTTAATATTCTTATATGTATTTTTAAAGTCATGTTTACCCATATTTGAATTTACTTTGTGTTATGGAAGGAATATTTATTTTGTTTATCATACGTGGTACTTTTTGACTTTTCCATTAAAAGTACGAGGAGAATGTTTTTTAACTTATACAGAATGAAAGGATTTTTATGGTTTCATAACGCCTTATTTTTATGAAGAGTACTCTATAATACATCATTATTATTTTCAAAAAATTCATTTTCTTTTAAAATTTCATGGAATTTTATGAAAATAAAATGATTTTGATGAAGAAAAGATATTTTCCCAAAGAATTCATCTCAAGGGTTTTATCAAAACCATTTTCCATCTAAGATGATATTATTTCATATGTGTATGTTTCAAGTATAATGTATTTATGATTTACGTGGTTTCACTTTTCCTATGATGAAATGATATCCATTTGTTTTATATGGATTATGTTATGATGGGATGATGTTTATGAAACCCATTTTATTCTTGGGTTATGATGAATGATTTATGTTTATGATGTGGATTACGTAAGAATGATTTAATTATGAGATGGGTGGGAAATATATCTCCCTCCAATGCATTTGGTAAATATTTATATCTCATGATATAGACATGGCTGGAAAGGTAAGTTAATTCGGTTCAGTGATACAAAACTGGAACGAGGAGTTAACTCGATTAAAATCTGACTTTGTCCAGTAAGATGGTCTTGTAAGTAATGCCTTGGATACTATTGAAATCATATCATGTGTTTAATGTTTTTCCAAAATTAAATGTTTTATTACCATGATATTTTATCATGATTTATGTTCCTTTATGATCTATTATTTACGTACTGCCAAGATTTATTTCACAACTCAATATTTTGATGTGTAAAAAATATGTTCATGTTTTGAAGTTCAAATGTATATGGTTTGTTTTATTTTCTCCATGCTTAACCTTATTGAGAATTTGAGATCACCCTTTATATTTTTTTCCCCCGGGATATAAAGAATGTTTTTAGGTATGAAATAAAAGGGGAAGATCATTATGGAAGATGTTGAAGGTCTTTCACCAAGATTAGAATATTATGTTCAGTGTTTCCAAAGACACTAAAATACTACGGTCCATTGGTGTCTGTTTATGTTATGTATTAGGTATTCCGAAAAATTAAAGTAATGTCCATGTATGTCAAGTTTGGGTTTCTACAATTGGTATCAGAGGAAAGGTTAAGTTAACATTTAGAGAGTAGGATTTGAAAAGTTTAGTGAGATCACTTGAAGATATTTCTAAGATATGTCTAGGGATGTCCCTAAGGTTACGTATATGTATAGGTTATAGTATTAGAATTATGGTAACGATCATATAATTTTACCTAAGATGTTAGATATTGAAGTTACTCCCCTTGGATGATGATTTTTTCCTCCCACAATATTCTTTTTCGGTTTTAGAAAATGGCTGGAAACTGGAAGATTCATGATTATGGAGGATATGATGGACAATGGAATGATTTTATTCATGAGAAACCAAATGAAATTGGATATGGAAGTCCATATATCGTTACTATTCATAATCAAAAATCTCATAATATGATCAATAATCTCAACTTTGGAATGTTTCCCGACATAGCTAATAAGAGAATGATAGAGTTTCATGATGATCATAGTGGAATGAAAGTTCAATTTCCCTCATGGAAATCATATGGGAATAGGCATCAGGGAAAATGTTTCAAAGGAACTGGAAGATGCTTTGGGTGTGGAAAAGGACACAAAGCCAGTAATTGAAAAGAAAAAGGATCAGTTAATACGAAGGACATGGATAATGGTATTTCTAAGACATCAACAATGGATAAATGTTTTAAATGTGGAATGTATAGGCATTATGAAAACCAATTCCATAAGGGATAATTTCATGAGGAGAATCAGCATGGTCATATGGGTAGTATTTATGTTGATGATGATGAAGAGACTACAAAGGATATATTAATTGAAATAAGTGTTGTGGAATAAAATGATGAGTCTCGGTCAATGGTTTAGGAAGGTTGTGGAATGATTTTATGTTCATCAGTAGTTATGTTTTATAGTTAATTCAATGGTACTAAGGAATAAAGAAACATATATGGATTGTTACAATTTTTTTTCTTAAAGTATTTGAAAGTATAGGTTGAATGGTACCTGTAACCATGAAAGGTTATTCAAATATTTTAGGAATGTATATGATATGTGCATAATGAAAGGACAAGGAGATAATGAGATGTTTGATAGTATTAATGATTTCATGACTGGTATAAGGAAAAAGTGATATCGTGGTTTGAGTATACATAATTTTGGGATTTTGGTATGTGGAAAGAGTTAACTTTTGACAACATTCATGTTTTCACTAAGGTTAATGCGTATTCATTTTTGAAGAGAATACATGATTAAGGCATTCACATGTTTGGAATGTGACCAACAAGATATATCGTATGATATATGGGGGATAAAGGATGGTATTCACATGCTCGGTAGATGAAATTTCTAGTAATTGTTTCCTTTATACTATGAGCTTAGACATAAGTATTTTGGATAAGTCTAAATATTGGAATGGATTATGTTGGACATAAGTTAGTATTGATTAAGGATAGAATTTTTTTTCATATTATTGATTGAATGTTATAATAGTGTAGTTTAAGAAAAGGGACAACATGCAGAATGGGAGACAACGCATCAGGTCGGACGAGGCTGCGGGAATCGAACCCACAACTGAAGTGTGATAGGCCTTTATCGCCTACCACTGGCCTACAGGAAGTCCCTAGTTAGTAGAAACTACTTTTATTTTGTAATGACGTATGATAGATTTAGTATAAGTCTATTTTTGGACCATATATGATTAATCTCACCATAAGATGGACTTATGTATATAACTATTGCTAACCTTTTGTTTGAGATAGATGGAATGACCTATAATTCTATCACATGATCTTCGAACACTTCACGAATAACAAATTCAACTTCATTTCATTAAGATATGAAGTGGAAATTGTTCAAGTCACGAACAATAGTGACATTGTACCAAAATCATGTAACTATTTCTTTTAATTAATCAACATAAGGGAAATGATCTTGAAAACCAAAAATTTTGTCCTAGTGCCCTCATATCCGATTAATTAGATGGTACCTTAGATCATCACAAATCTATTGATTTTTGATTGTTGGATTTTTCATAGCCATGTCCTCTACCACTCTATATCAGAACATGATGGTTAGATTTTTCTTCTGTATCCATATTTTCACCTATGTTCTCCTATGTTGAAATCCAGATATTAGTTAATTTGGGTTACCATTACGTTACATAATTTAGTTTTTAGAGTTATTTTTTTGTATTCCTTTTTAAGATATGGGTTTCTACTAAAGAAACATTCAAGTAGAAAACCATTTATAATCCTGACGAATTTCGAGGGAGAAATTCATTTTTATGGGGGGTAGAATGTAACACCCCAACATTTTATGAGAAGTATTCTGTTTAATTAATTTGATGTATTGGATGATACACCATGATTATCTTGCGCTCTACGCAACGCCGTATTAGCTGGCAGTATACGCAACAATATTCTTTGATCGTGTTATAAACAATTTCATGTTCATTTGATAGAAGTTATTCTACACAACATTGAGTGTATATATATATATTCAATATATAAATGAAATATGGATGGTTTCTGTTATATGCAACAAAAAAGGAATCATGCATATAGCATCCCGCCATTTTATAACATAAACTTTCATTACATTACACAAAACTAAGTATCGTTAGGGTTTAGTGTCTTGGAAACAAGGATCATAATACATAAAAACACATAAAAACACACTTCTTAAACACTTGAAAGGCTTCTCCTTTAGTTCATCCTATGTTCATTATGCATCTCATAACCTGGGGACATACATCAAAAGAAAGGGTGAGCAGAAGGCCCAGTAAGGGAAACAAGAGGAACATTTTACATGTGAACTTGAGATACTTCAATAAGGACATGAAAAGAACTTTAAGGCATGAGAAAGAAATCATGAGGCATTTCATAATAAAAATAACATTTTTCATAACTTGAAGATGTGGCTACATCATTTAACATAGACAATCATGAACATATCACCAAGGTCCATCCCCAAGGTGTCATTTGAAAATTACCAAGGTTATTCACCAAGGTATCATGAAAATTGTAATCTCTAGTGGTTACATCATTACCCAATGCATTGGAGCGCTATCAAGGCGCACCCTTAAATTTGCCTTTATTATCATGTGAGCCACATATATCATCATCAAACATTTCATAAATAACCCACATAGCATAAAATAAATGGGTTTCATTTCATAATCATAACGTTTTAAAAACTGCTTTAAAGACATGATCTTTACGTCACTTTAAACCCACGGAAAGGTGAAGTGGGTCTCATGTATGTAAATCCCAGAATTTAAAATGGAACATTTTGATATATATGTGAATACCCTTGTAGAAATAAGAGCTTTGAGTATTAACTTTATAACATAAAATAATATTTGAGAAAAGAGAGAGGCGTTTTGAGGGGAAAATTCTACAGCATAACGGCTAAGTTTCGGGGTTTTAGAAAACATTGAAATGAGAGGGGACATGGGTCACCCACTCATAAATGATCCATAAAACAGTAGGGTGAAAGAATAAGAAGGACATATGGACATGGTAATGAAATTTTAGGGACATACCATTTGAAATGAAAAACATGGAAGGAAAAAAGATTAGATTTCTCTTATGAAAATTCGGCAGCCTTACGGCGTCACTTAACTTCAAAAGAAAATGATTTGACAAGATCAAATAGGGTCCCTCATCATATGATCATAAGAGATAAGTATGATAGATATAGAGATCATACCCCAACATAATAAAAAGGAACTTGAAAGACTTGACATGAAAATCGAACTTGAAAAATGAGAAGGGTGAAAGAATCCCTTAAAAATTCGACAGCCTAACGGCGTCACTTAAACATTCATAAAACGAAATGATGAGAGTAATAGGGGATATATCATAATATAAACATGAAAAGGGCAGTAAGAGGAATATAAAAGAACATCCTCTCACATAATAACATGGAGCATAAAAGGAATGACATAAAAAGGATTACATGAAAAGAAAGAGAGAGGTCGGATCCCTTACCTTAAAATGTGACTCTTGAAACTCAAAGGATTGGACCTTGAGGGCTTGGGGGCACCTTGGGAGGACTCCTTGGGAGGTAAGAAGACCATAACTTCGTTGGGGGAGAGTTGGGAGTGAAAACTAAATGAGGAAAGGGTGGGTATTTATAGGGAAAGTGAGGGGACAAAGCATTAATGGCCAAGGGACACCTCACATTTTCTTTTCTCAAACCCATGTGCTCTCCCTTGGAATTTATCATGGAGTTAGGCCACATGGGGCCCCCAAAACAATAATTCATCACCCTTGGACGGCCAACCCTCAAAAGATCTCATGACATCATCATGACACCATTATGATGTCATTAAACATACCGAAACCCTAAAACTGTATTTTTACTATTCACTGAAAATTCAACTTCCTCAGAAAAATCCCAAAATTTCACATTAACCAAATATCAATGCTATGATTTCAAAAATGAACTCCATTTTATAAAAATAATTTTCTAAATATCTTTAATTTTATTTTTAAATAAATACACTATTCACCGAAAATTCATTTTTTCAGAAAAATCCCCAAAAATTACCATAACATAATATCGATGCTCTGAGTTCAAAAATGAAGTCATTTTTATAAAAATAATTTTCTAATTATTTTTAATTCAATTCTTAATTAAAAAAACACTATTCATTCGAAAAAACTAATACTTGAATAATAATTTATGAAACTGTTATTTAACCATTTTATTGAATTACATTACTTAATCAAGGTGCCTAGATTATTTTAAAACTTTCTTTAAGTGAGATTACTAATCCATTTGGTCACATTACTAATCCTAAGTGTAAAATCACTATTCATAATTTACTATTCATCAAAAATTAAGTTGATCTTATTAGACTCCAAATTCCTTAATGAACACTTTTGTAGAAGACCATTTTTTGAAAATCATTACACATCATTAGTTATTTAGGGTTTACATAAATATTTCAAAATATCCCTTTTTCAAAATTCATCAATAAAATACATTCTAAAATTATCTAGACATTTGAAATTTCACAAACATCACTAAAGGAAGAAATCTCAATTTATTCACCCGAGAGAATTACACAAGGAAACTAGGGTCTCATCACATAGCCCCTTATAACACTGGCATAAGACCTAAGTGTAAGGTGTGATATGGTGAGAGAATCTGAGGGAGGCTCGGATAACATTGCCCTAGTAGCAACCTCCACTAACTTGAACTTCTCCTGCAAGCGTTTCCGTTCAAGCTTGACACGCTGGAGTTCGTCTTGGGCTTGGTCCAGAGCGAAGCCCACAGATGCTACCTCCTTCCCAAGCTCTGATAAGTGGGCTTCATAAGGGTTGAGTCTACTGGATGAAGCCATCGACTCCTCTTTCTGCATTAACCATTAACATCTTATTAAATCATTAAGAGTAAGTTAATATAATACTCAAAAAGATTGGGTCGTTACATTCTTCCCCCCTTAAGAAATTTCGTCCCCGAAATTTATACTTGAGGCCTATCCGAAAAGGTGAGGGTACTTTTGCTTCATCGTTTCCTCGGGCTCCCAAGTCGCTTCTTCGTACTTATGATTCCTCAACAACACTTTCACAAGGTGGGTAGTCTTGTTTCGTAGAACCTTGTCTCTACGGTCTAAGATCTCCACTGGATGCTCTTCATAAGAGAGGTCATGTTCAAGTTGTACCACTTCTGGGTTCAGTACATGCGAAGGGTCGGGTATGTACTTCCTCAAGAGAGATACATGGAAGACATCATGAACTTGAGCTAGGTTCGGTGGAAGTGCTAGACGATAGGCCACTGCTCCTATGCGATCAAGGATTTCATAGGGGCCAACGTACCTAGGGCTGAGCTTCCCTTTCTTCCCAAACCGCATGACTCTCTTCCATGGAGAGATTCGAAGGAAGACTTTGTCACCAACCCCAAACTCCAAGTCTCTTCGTCGATTGTCAGCATAGCTCTTCTGCCGACTCTGAGCAGCTTTTATGTGTTGTTGGATGGCATGAACCTGTTCTGTCATTTCTTGCACAATATCAGGCCCAAGAAGCTTCCTCTCACCAGTTTCATCCCAACAAGTAGGAGTTCTACACTGCTTTCCATACAGAGCTTCATAGGGTGCCATCTGAATACTCGCATGGAAGCTGTTGTTATAGGAGAACTCAACTAATGGGAGGTGTTGATCCCATCCACCTTTAAATTCCATTGAGCATAATCTCAACATGTCTTCGAGTGTCTGAATAGTCCTTTCAGATTGGCCATCAGTTTGAGGATGATAGGCCGTACTAAAATTCAATTCAGTGTTCAGAGCATGCTGAAGACTTCTCCAGAATTTTGATGTGAATCTTGGGTCACGATCAGATACGATGGATAGTGGTACCCCATGCAGCCTTACCACTTCCTTCACGTATATCTTGTCATGCTGATCCAGAGAGAAATCTTCCCGAATAGAGATAAAATGGGATGTCTTGGTGAGACGGTCCACAATAACCCATATCGCATTGTTTCCTTTGGATGTTTTTGGGAGACCAGTTACAAAGTCCATGGTGATATTATCCCACTTCCATACTGGTATGGGTAGCGGTTGTAATACCCCCTTAGGAAGTTGTCTTTCTGCCTTTACTTGCTGATACACCAGGCACCTTGTAGTGTAATCGGTAATCTCCCTCTTCATGTTATCCCACCAATAATGATCACGAAGGTCTCTATAAATCTTAGTGCTTCCCGGATGTATAGAGAATGTAGAGCTATGAGCTTCATCCATCAGTTCTTTCTTTATCTCCGGAATAGATGGCACACATAGTCTTGTACGAAATTTCAATACACCTTCTTGATCAATATTGAAATCAGGGAACTTCCCATCCTTCACAGCCTCGAACTTCTCCTGCAGTAAAGGATCTTCTTTTTGAGCCTTCTTGATCTTCTCTAGTAATGAAGGTTGAGAAATCATTTGGGATAGGGTTGATGATGTCCCTTTCCTTATAATTCCCATGTCCAGTTTTACTAGATCTTTAATCAAGGGATCTCCCAGGATCCTCATTGTTGCCAGAACAGCAGGATCTTTCCTGCTTAATGCATCTGCGACTTTGTTTGCTCTTCCAGGGTGATAATGAATTGAACAATCATAGTCTTTAATAAGCTCCAACCATCTCCTTTGCCTCATGTTCAATACTTTCTGAGTGAAAATATACTTTAGACTTTGGTGGTCAGTGTATATATCACATTTCTCCCCATAAAGATAGTGCCCCGATATCTTTAGAGCAAAAACAACTGCCGCCAGCTCTAGATCATGCGTAGGATAATTCTGCTCATGAATCTTCAACTATCGAGATGCATAAGTAATTACTTTGTCATTTTGCATGAGGACGCACCCAAGCCATTTCAGAGATGCATCGCTAAAAATAACGAATCCTTCTCCGATAGAGGGTAGTGTCAACACAGGTGCAGTAACCAATCTCTTCTTCAGCTCTTGGAAACATTCCTC
This sequence comes from Viscum album, assembly GCA_963277665.1. Classification (NCBI taxonomy): domain Eukaryota; kingdom Viridiplantae; phylum Streptophyta; class Magnoliopsida; order Santalales; family Viscaceae; genus Viscum; species Viscum album. The sequence continues at coordinate 1,130,048 of CAUJRU010000001.1, forward strand.
ACATTCCTTTGTCCAGATGAACTTAACCCCTTTTCGAGTCAACTTGGTTAGTGGATTAGAAAGCCGTGAAAAGTTTTTCACAAACCTCCTATAATATCCCGCTAAACCAAGGAAACTACGAATCTCAGTTACTGTTGTGGGTTGAGGCCACTCCTCCACAACCATTGTCTTTGCAGGGTCAACCGAGATTCCTTCATTGGTTACGATGTGCCCCAAGAGAGCCACTTGTTGTAACCAAAACTCACACTTGCTGAACTTCCCAAAGAGCCTCTCCTTCCGTAGAGTTTTCAAAATAACCCTCAGATGATCTTCATGCTCCTCACGACTTTTTGAATATATCAAAATATCATCAATAAAAACTACCACAAAGTTATCAAGGTAGTCCTTAAAGACTCTATTCATCAAATCCATGAAAATAGCAGGAGCATTAGTCAAGCCGAAGGGCATAACAGTAAACTCATAATGCCCATATCTTGATCGGAAGGCAGTCTTTGGAATATCTTCCTTCTTCACCCTCAGTTATAACCAGATCGAAGGTCAATCTTAGAGAAGAATTGAGCCCCACGAAGTTGGTCAAATAAATCATCAATTCTTGGAAGAGGGTATCTGTTCTTCACTGTGATCCCGTTCAGTTCTCTATAATCAATGCATAGCCGCATTGATCCATCCTTCTTCTTCACAAAGAGAACTGGTGCTCCCCAAGGAGACACACTCGGTCGGATAAACCCCTTCTCCAACAAGTCTTGGATTTGTTTCTTTAACTCTTCTACCTCCACATTTGTCATTCTATACGGAGTCTTTGATATCGGTTGAGACCCAGGTACGAGTTCAATGGAGAACTGTACCTCTCTTTCTGGGGGAGGTCCAGGTAACTCCTCAGGAAATACATCCATGTATTCCTGAACAATCGGAACATCTTCAATTTGTATGCTCCCTTTCCCTTCTTCCTCATCACCGATTAACTCCATAAAGAAAGATATAGGAGGTGCTTCTAGATAGGGATCAGTTCGGGATATCTCTCCTCGGAAGATAACTGTAGTTCGTTCATTCAAGACTACTGAGATTTCCTTACTTCTGCATTTGATCTTAGCATTATACTTTGAGAGCCATTCCATCCCTAGTATAACGTCGAATTCCATCACGGGAATGACTACTAGATTTGCAATAAGATTGTGCTCACCAAAGTAAACACTAGAGTCTCTAAACACTGTTGATGCATGGATAATCCCACTTGGAGTCTTGACTGACAACTCTACCTCAAGCAATTCGGGGATTGATTCTATATTCTTTGCAAACATGGAAGAAATAAAGGAATGCGTAGAACCAGAATCAAATAAAGCACTTGCTAGTTTTGAGAGGACAACAAGAGTACCTGCTACCACATCGTTCGGAACTTCAACTTCAGTTGTTGTGATAGCGAAAGCACGACCTTGCTCCCTTGGCCTCTGCTGAGGTTGATGGTGATTCCCCTCCACCGCCCTCGGATTTGGACATTGATTAGCAAAGTGCCCAAGCTGTCCACACTTGAAGCATGTGACTTCGGGTATGGCCAGATCCATCTTTCCTCTGTCGTTAGTGTTGGGAAGTTGAGGCTTCACATCACCACGACAATTCCGAGAAATATGGCCTTCTTTTCCACACCTATAGCACTTGCCACTTCCGATCAAGCAGTTCCCCGGATGCTTCTTCCCACATTTATTGCATGTGGCATGTTGCATATGCTTTCCACCTCTTTCCTGATCAAAACTTCTTCCCAGGCTTGGTTCTAGAGTTCTCTTCTTCTCATTAGATATGTGGGACTATTGTGTCTCCCCAAACTCTAGTTCAACTTTCATAGCACATCGAACTATTTCTTCATAGCTATCGTAGTCCTTGTTGGCTAGATTCTTCCGCAGATGGGGTCGTAGTCCGCCAAAGAATCTATCAACCTTCCCATTAGGGTCCATGACAAAGCTTGAGGTATAACGGGAAAGCCTTGTGAAGTTCATCTCATAGCTTCCGACAGATTCGTTCTCCTTCTGCTTCAGCTCGAGAAACTCTTTCTCCATTTTCGTTCTCATGGAACGAGGGAAATACTTGTTAAAGAAAATCCCTCGAAATTCTTCCCACTCCATAGCTTCCATCTCTCCTCGTGGCTTCGTGTTTTTGATCAGTGACCACCACTGATCAGCTTCTCCCTCTAGGCGGTAAACAGCAAGGGTGACTTTTTCTTGTTCCGAACAATGAAGTACAGAAAAGATCTTTTCAATGGAGCTTATCCATTGTTCCGCAACCAATGGGTCAGTATATCCACTGAATGTTGGCGGTCGTTGACGCATGAAGGACTCAACAGAAAGTTGTTCCCTTCGTGGTGAGGTCGGCCTCTCAGCTTGATTCAAGTTATTACTCATAACTTGAGTCAGTTGGTTCATCATTCGCATGAATGTTTCCATTCCGGCTTCCATCGGAGGGCCGTCAGCACACGGTGCATTGCGGTCACCATCGGCGCGGTTTCTCCTATTGCCCGCCATTTTCTAAAAGAATAAAACCTTAGTGAGAAACTTATTTCATTTATGAATCTTTTAACTAAGACTTCGTGCTTAGACAATTATAGTTCTCTATAATTCCTTCATAATGATTCATAAAAATCATGTGATTAACCAAACATATCCCCCGGGAGTGTCGTAACCAAGAGTGCAGCAAGGCCCGTTATCGTGCACCAGTTCCCATTCGAGTCTAGCTCAAAGCGGTGTTTTCGGGTTTTACCCCTATGTACATCTGTGCCAGAGCCGCCTCTACCTGCTCGTATCCAGACAGGGATGTATTTGTTTGATAGACCGCTTACTCAATACTTACCAAAATACCAGGAAGTTTTCCTATATTTAAACTTTTCTATAGGGTTCTTCCTAAAGTTTTTATATCCTAATTTCCACAAATAACTAAACCATCCTTTGATACCAACTATAGAATCCCGCCATTTTATAACATAAACTTTCATTACATTACACAAAACTGAGGATCGTTAGGGTTTAGTGTCTTGGAAACAAGGATCATAATACATAAAAAAACATAAAAACACACTTCTTAAACACTTGAAAGGCTTCTCCTTTAGTTCATCCTATGTTCATTATGCATCTCATAACCTGGGGACATACATCAAAAGAAAGGGTGAGCAGAAGGCCCAGTAAGGGAAACAAGAGGAACATTTTACATGTGAACTTGAGATACTTCAATAAGGACATGAAAAGAACTTTAAGGCATGAGAAAGAAATCATGAGGAATTTCATAATAAAAATAACATTTTTCATAACTTGAAGATGTGGCTACATCATTTAACATAGACAATCATGAACATATCACCAAGGTCCATCCCCAAGGTGTCATTTGAAAATTACCAAGGTTATTCACCAAGGTATCATGAAAATTGTAATCTCTAGTGGTTACATCATTACCCAATGCATTGGAGCGCTATCAGGGCGCACCCTTAAATTTTCCTTTATTATCATGTGAGCCACATATATAATCATCAAACATTTCATAAATAACCCACATAGCATAAAATAAATGGGTTTCATTTCATAATCATAACGTTTTAAAAACTGCTTTAAAGACATGATCTTTACGTCACTTTAAACCCACGGAAAGGGGAAGCGGGTCTCATGTATGTAAATCCCAGAATTTAAAATGGAACATTTTGATATATATGTGAATACCCTTGTAGAAATAAGAGCTTTGAGTATTCACTTTATAACATAAAATAATTTTTGAGAAAAGAGAGAGGCGTTTTGAGGGGAAAATTCTACAGCATAAAAGCTAAGTTTCGGGGTTTTAGAAAACATTAAAATGAGAGGGGACATGGGTCACCCACTCATAAATGATCCATAAAACAGTAGGGTGAAAGAATAAGAAGGACATATGGACATGGTAATGAAATTTTAGGGACATACCATTTGAAATGAAAAACATGGAAGGAAAAAAGATTAGATTTCTCTTATGAAAATTCGGCAGCCTTACGGCGTCACTTAACTTCAAAAGAAAATGATTTGACAAGATAAAATAGGGTCCCTCATCATATGATCATAAGAGATCAGTATGATAGATATAGAGATCATACCCCAACATAATAAAAAGGAACTTGAAATACTTGACATGAAAATCGAACTTGAAAAATGAGAAGGGTGAAAGAATCCCTTAAAAATTCGGCAGCCTAACGGCGTCACTTAAACATTCATAAAACGAAATGATGAGAGTAAGAGGGGATCTCTCATCATATAAACATGAAAAGGGCAGTAAGAGGAATATAAAAGAACATCATCTCACATAAGAACATGGAGAATAAAAGGAATGACATAAAAAGGATTACATGAAAAGAAAGAGAGAGGTCGGATCCCTTACCTTAAAACGTGACTCTTGAAACTCAAAGGATTGGACCTTGAGGGCTTGGGGGCACCTTGGGAGGACTCCTTGGGAGGTAAGAAGACCAGAACTTCGTTGGGGGAGAGTTGGGAGTGAAAACTAAAGGAGGAAAGGGTGGGTATTTATAGGAAAAGTGAGGGGACAAAGCATTAATGGCCAAGGGACACCTCACATTTTCTTTTCTCAAACCCATGTGCTCTCCCTTGGCATTTATCATGGAGTTAGGCCACATGGGGCCCCCAAAACAATAATTCATCACCCTTGGCCGGCCAACCCTCAAAAGATCTCATGACATCATCATGACACCATTATGATGTCATTAAACATACCGAAACCCTAAAACTGTATGTTTACTATTCACTGAAAATTCAACTTCCTCAGAAAAATCCCAAAATTTCACATTAACCAAATATCAATGCTATGATTTCAAAAATGAACTCCATTTTATAAAAATAATTTTCTAAATATTTTTAATTTTATTTTTAAATAAATACACTATTCACCGAAATTTCATTTTTTCAGAAAAATCCCCAAAAATTACCATAACATAATATCGATGCTCTGAGTTCAAAAATGAAGTAATTTTTATAAAAATAATTATCTAATTATTTTTAATTAAATTCTTAATTAAAAAAACACTATTCATTCGAAAAAACTAATACTTGAATAATAATTTATGAAACCGTTAATTAACCATTTTATTGAATCACATTACTTAATCAAGGTGCCTAGATTATTTTAAAACTTTCTTTATGTGAGATTACTAATCCATTTGGTCACATTACTAATCCTAAGCGTAAAATCACTATTCATAATTTACTATTCATCAAAAATTAAGTTGATCTTATTAGACTCCAAATTCCTTAATGAACACTTTTGTAGAAGACCATTTTTTGAAAATCATTACACATCATTAGTTATTTAGGGTTTACATAAATATTTCAAAATATCCCTTTTTCAAAATTCATCAATAAAATACATTCTAAAATTATCTAGACATTTGAAATTTCACAAACATCACTAAAGGAAGAAATCTCAATTTATTCACCCGAGAGAATTACACAAGGAAACTAGGGTCTCATCACATAGCCCCTTATAACACTGGCATAAGACCTAAGTGTAAGGTGTGATATGGTGAGAGAATCTGAGGGAGGCTCGGATAACATTGCCCTAGTAGCAACCTCCACTAACTTGAACTTCTCCTGCAAGCGTTTCCATTCAAGCTTGACACGCTGGAGTTCGGCTTGGGCTTGGTCCAGAGCGAAGCCCACAGATGCTACCTCCTTCCCAAGCTCTGATAAGTGGGCTTCATAAGGGTTGAGTCTACTGGATGAAGCCATCGACTCCTCTTTCTGCATTAACCATTAACGTCTTATTAAATCATTAAGAGTAAGTTAATATAATACTCAAAAAGATTGGGTCTTTACAATGCACTACCCGCAACCCTGACTTGGCTTGCATTACATTCAATCGCGAATTTCCTCGATACGTGTGTTGTACGCAATACTGGGTTTCACTAAACAATAATATATTGTTAAAATATTATTATGGACTATCCGTTATGAATAGTATTAACAGAATTTTGAATTTCATAACATTATTATTAATCTTAAACATTTTTGAGAATATGGTATGTGAACAAAATAGATTTTTCGGGTGAAATAAGTAATTTTTTAAAAATGCAGTTTTGTCGCCTTTTGATGGCATCCCCACATTAAATATAGTTTTTGATAGGTTTATTAGTTCAATTTGACAAAATAAAATTCTTCTATGGAATCAGGATATAAAAATATACTTTTGATAAATTTTTCATAATATTCTGATAACTTTTATATTTTAATGAATTGTAGAAACACAGAATATTTTAATTAAAAACAACTTTTTTCATCACAATAATTTATATGGTTAAATTATAATATTGAATGTTTTTAATGTATAAATTTAATATATTTTTCCCATTTAATATAATTTATGCCATTATCATTAATTTTACATTGAATTCATAGTTAAAAACATTTCAATATTTGGAAATGTTTTAACTTTTAAAACTCGTTTTCTGAACAACGGGATTAATATTAAATTAACTTTTTCAACTTCTGTGTTTTGAATTTTTAAAAATGGATTCCATATTTTATTTAAGTGGGTCCAAATTATGTTAATATGTTACTTTTTTTGATATTATGAATAGTAACTACGATAATTTTTATTTACTGTAGTTGAAGGTAAATCGAGTAATTAATGGTAAAAATATGATTATTAAATTTCCCTAACACCTACGAAAATTATATTGGATGAATAAAAGTCGTCCCATATCACCTATGCGACGTAATAGATTAATTTTATGGACTTTTGACCATGAAGATAATTTAATTATTATTTAAACCATAGAAAGTGACAACATGTCACTCTCTGAAATCTTAAAAGTATAATAATTTTAATTTAGTGATAAACTTCATGAAACGTCTAACATGAATAGTCTACAGAAATATAATAAAATTATATACATCATGTGAATTTATTTAGAATTTTTAGGGATTAAATAATTATCATTAATGGTGACACAATATTGATGTAGAAATTATTTTATTGATTGATATATCTAATTAATGGTTTTAAGAATATTAAAATAAATAATATATGAACTATTTAATGTGCTCCTATAATTTTCATGACAAATATGACATGTTATAAATCAATTAAATATTTTAGTTTGAATATATCCTCTATTTAGATTTTATTTAAATTCAAATAAATGAATAGTGTTAAAATTGACTCTATTGTAATTGTTTAAAAATAACATATTATAAAATTGTTTAAAAATCAAAAAAATACTTAAAAATTAAAAATTTAAATTTATAAGGTATAAAATGTCATAAAGTATCTAATTATGGATAATTAACAGAACATAAGTAATTATTTATATCAATTTAAAATTTAGAATATTATTACCACAAATAAAATTAAATATAATAAATAAGGATAAATCAAATTGATAAGGTTTAAAATAAATTCACAACATGTATAAATTTTGTTGGTTGATGAGATTACAACCCTATCTCATCTCATCTTGGAATTGAGTGATTTTTGGAGGTTTTTAAGTGGGGTTGGAATTTATTATAAATTTATATTTCTTATAATTCCAAAGGTTCTCATCTCCTCCCTTATAAAAGGGCACCTCCTCCCTCTCCTCCTCACAACACATTGAGCCTTTAGGCTCAGCCAACCCCTTACAATTTCTCTTCTCCACTTCCCTATAAGGATACTAGAGTTTTTGGTCTTCTTTAAAGACCAACTTTAGTGCCCTAAGAGGATGTTAAGAAGAGAAGCATAAAAGAAGAGGTAATATCCCTTACCACTTCATTCCAATTTATTTCTTCTTCTACTTCTCACTACCACAAAACAAGGCAAGGGAATTGCTTCCCTTTATCAGCTCTAAACAGAAAGCGCTGATAACGGGGTATGCCTTTATCAGCGCTATCTAAAAGCATTGATTAATGTATCTCTTTATTAGTGCTAAAAAAGCACTGATAAATGAAGGTTTTATCAGCACTATTATTTTAGTGCTGGTAAAACATACCTTTATCAGCACTTTTAACGAGCGCTAATTAAGGTTCCGTCAGTTTTTATTCAATAACCCTAACAGGCCATCCTCGCTCGCACGCGGTCATGCTCTCACGGAAGCTGAACCAGGACCCTCACTGCCGCGACTTCGTCCTCATCCTCCTCGTCCTCCTCGTCCTCTTAGTCCTCATCCTTCCTCCTCCTCATCCTCATCCTTCTCCATCGTCGTCGCCGCCTCCACCCCCACCCCCGATGTTGCCATCGATGCCGCCTCTGCCGCCTCCATCGCTGTTGCCGTGACGGCCGCCGCCTCTACCTCTGCTGCCGCTACCGCCATTGACGCCGCCACCGCCTCTGCCTCCGGCGTTGCCTCCGCCACTTCCACTAATAATATTGATATTCATTTTTAGGTAAATTGTTTTTCTACTGCTTGAATTGAACTTGTTAAATACTGATTTAAGGTATTATTGCAAGAGTCAATGGATTATTGATATTATAGAGTTATTTATTTAATCCTTGCACCTCAATTAACACCTATTGAATATTGTTTCATGGGATATATGTTCTTGAACTATTTTATGGACACCCCTGGAGTGTGCCAAGTAAAATTATCCCTTTAATGTCAAATTATTAATTGCCTTGAACACCTATTTAGCTTATGTCAAAGCTTTTAAACGAGGTTTCCCTTGATACAAGTGTATATAAATGGAATTGAAGCCACATTATAGGTTTTTGGCTTAGATTTTTAATGTAATTTACCATGAAGGAAACTTCCATGTTGATTATGGCCCATTTTCAAGACCCTTTAAGCCTTATTAGTGAATTTTCCATTCTTGGTAAAATTCAATGTGTAATAATCACGAGGAATGAATTTTACATGATGGATTTATTTTAATTTTATGAATTAGTTAAATGAATTTAAATGATCTGTAATCAGTTGAATGGGAACACTATCTACTACATGTTATATAGAATGATAATTGTGTATTTTATTTTGTTTAATGAAATTGTACATGGATAATGGGACATATGAGATGTTTTTCTTCGTGTTTTGTAATATAAATATGAATGTTAATAATTCCTTACTTATACAAATGGTCATAATTAAATTGATGGATGGGAGGTAATTCCCCATTATAGTTAAAATTAAAATAGACCTTTATAGAGGATAACATAAGATGGTAAGGTAATTATTGAGAATATAGGAAAATCACACTCCCTTACATCAGGTGTTGAGTTTAACATATCGCACCACAAATACTATTAGGATGTTGGGATTTCTTTACCACACAAATTTTTTAGAGTTATTACATGATGGCTTAATCCCCATCCTGAGTTCCATCTAGTTCACATTATTCTATGATTGATCACTATTATGGTTGAATTTCTTTTCTCGAGGTATGTGATCCTTGTGATTCCTATTTGGATTTGTTTGCACCTATGGTTTGGATAAAAATTAGTGATCCGATAGTGATTTCTATCAATAAATTTAAATTTATTTGAATGCATTATATTTTTGGGTTTGTGGGATATGGTAAATGGTGTACTTGGTTTTAGATTATTATATTCTCATGGGTTTCCCCTATTTTATGTTTTCTTTTCTGTTGGAAATATCCTCTATTGTGCTCCTCACCTCTGCCACGTACGCACCTCTTCCATGTTATTAAAGACACCTATGCGGGGAGTTTTCTCCTGTTACTCATTGCTTTCCTCTTGTTCTCATGTTATTTATGTTTGAGATTTATGGTTATAATGTGAAATGTACGGGCTAAACGCCCCGCTGTAAATCGTGGCCGTTGGTGGTCCTTGTTTACGCACTAAATGAATTCATTGTTGGTTGGTTCTTGTTGAACATTTGAATATATAAATTGGTAATTTATGTATACTTTACTTATAAATGAACACCCCAGGATGATAAAACATCTCTGATAACCCCTGAATTTACAAAAAAAAATTTGAATGAGGGATTCTTTGTAAAATCTAAAATCTTGATTTTTTTGATTTGTATGGTATTGCGATTGTGATCATGATTGTGTTTTTGTATGGTGTTGCGGTGGTTGGCATGATTGATATGACATTTTTTTCCATGTAGTAGTTTTTCCACCATTGAATATCAATCCAAACATTACCCATTTCAATGTCACAACCACTTTGTTACTATTGTAATTCTACTGAATCCTAGAAAACCACTTCTATAGGACTCTATGAGACACATTAAAATACATGGAACATTCTTCACCATACATGGTTTTCATATAGATTTTAATTCCACACAACATTGACCTCCATGTAAACACCACATGACTAATCTTCTAACTCAAACATGGAATATGTTTCATTTTAAATGTTACATGTCATGTGAACCTAGGTCACACACAATGTATCTCCAAGACATATACTTCAGCATGAAACCACGTACATGCCATGAAATAATGGTAGAACCATATTACATGTGTTTTACTTCACTCACACCATGTATAGTTACCATAGAGACTAGATGTGTATAGACTATACACCCCTAGTTGTCATGTAAGTACTACACACCGTGTATTCCACAAAAATGTGATGCATAGCTTGTGAGGTGACTCAATTTGTATCTAAAGTACACACCTTTAGCTCATGTTGTTTTAAATGTCATGTATTTTCAAAGGCATCATTCAGTCATTGTAAGACTAACTTGGAATAAATTTGATATATGTAAGATTAAATCAGGTATCTTATACATACACGATGTTCACCCTACTGGACACACCATGTATATGGATTTCACATTTGTTTAAAGGAATTTGTACCATAATTTTTTTTATAAAACCCAAAAAATGCAACCAGATTAATTAAAACATAATATTAGGAATGTTTGAGATCGATCCCATAAAGACGATTAATATGAATAAATAATGGATAAATGCCAATCGGTTGACAAAAGAGTATGACGATGGCGTGAAAGATTTTATCACGTTTGCAGAAGATCATGCATCTGACCCTTCTCAAATCCTTTGCCTGTGTTTACACTATTGTTATTCAAGAAAAATTAGTCCAGAGGATTCGGATGAACACATGATCTGTCATGGAATAGATCGAAGTTATACATGTTGGAATAAACATGGGAAAAAACGAATGTAGGTAGTGACATAGAGAACTCGACATTTTATAGATCATCTGATATGATTAGAAGCGTGAAAAATGAAGACCATCGTATGGAGGGTGTGATTACAAATGTGATTGATGATGAAGATAATTTTGAGTAAATGACAAGGAATTTTGAAGATGAACTTCATGATTGCCAAAAATTGTTTGAGAAGTTAAAGAGTTGTGCAAAAACGCCATTGTAAGCTGGTTGCACTAAATATACAGCATTGTAAGCCATATTGAAGCTGTATAATTTGAAAGCATGCAACGGGTGGAGTGATGCCAGTTTTACAGAACTACTTGCTCTCCTAAATGACATGCTCCCAGAAGAAAAAGAACTCCCATGACAAACATATGATGCCAAACGAATGCTACGATCGATGGGTATGATCTCTGAAAGAATACATGCTTGCCCGAATTTCTGTATATTGTTTCACAAGGACCAAAATTCACTTAAAGAATGCCCAAATTGTGGTGCTTCCCGATACAAGAAAGATGATTCTAGTCCTACGAAAGTTGTATGGTACTTTCCCATCATTCCGAGGTTTAGATGCCTATATGGAAGTGAGGAGACTACATGACAATTGATATGTTATACAGATACAAGAATTAATGATGGGAAACTATGTCACCCAACAGACTCTCCTTAGTGTAAGATAATTGATCATGAGTATCCTGAATTTGGGAACTAGCCGAGAAACCTTCTTCTGGCGTTATCTACAGATGGGGTGAATCCTTTTGGATTTCAATGCAGCAGTCACAGTACATGGCCGGTTATGTTGGTAACCTATAACTTACCACCATGGTTTTGCATGAAATGAAAATACATCTTTTTATCTATGATTATATCAGGACCAAAACAATTGGTTAATGATATTGATGTTTATTTGGCCCCTTTGATTGTGGATTTAAAAATATTACGGGATTCAGGTGTTACGTTGTATGATGCTTACAAAAATAAACATTTCGCTTTGAAAGCCATGTTGTATGGGATGATAAATTACTTCCCTACTTATGGAAATTTGTTAGGATTTTGAATTAAAGGAACTCAAGGGTGTCCCATTTGCGAACAAGGTACATAGTCAATTAGGATGAAACATTCATCGAAAACCGTGTTTCTAGGACAACACAGATTTCGACCCTGACAACATAAGTACCGATCTTGGATGACATTATTTGACAGAAGTTCAGAAGAATGTACAACACCGTCTCCACTAACAGATGATCAATCATTTTAGAAAGTAAAATATTTGGAAATTACTTTTGGTAAACAGTTTCTGAAAAACCATTCGAAAACTGGTTGGAAAAAGAGATCAGTTTTTTTTTTGAATTACCATACTGGAATTATCTGTATATCAGACATTTTCTTGATGTTATGCATGTTGAAAAAAGTGTATATGATAGTGTCATCTGCACGTTGCTAAATGCACCTGGAAAAACAATGGATGAAATTAAGGCTAGATTTGACATGATTGAGATGGGAATACGAGAAGAGTTTGCACCAGTGAAGGGTGAAAAACAATCATTTCTTCCTATTGCTGCATACACTCTTTCCAGGAAAGAGAGATATCTGTTTTGGAACTTCTTGAATGACGTAAATGTTCTAGAGGAAAATTCATCAAATATCAGGAACATCATGTCAATGGGTGATTTAAAATTGAAGGGTCTGAAATCACATGACTTCCAAATTTTGATGCAAGATCTAATTCCTATATCTTTACATTGAATTTTTCCCAAGAATGTCTGACATACATTAACAAAACTCTATTTCTTATTCAAATCTATATGCAGCAAAGTTATAGACCCGGCAAAATTGCCCACTATGGAAAGTGAAATTTCTGTCATATTATGTGAATTTGAAATGTTCTTCCCTCATGATTATTTCTATACAATGGTTCATTTGGTGAGAGATATTCGACTATGTGGTCCTGTACATTATAGATGGATGTACCCCATTGAACTGTATATGAAGATTTTGAAAGGGTATGTCCAAAACCAAAGTCAGCTAGAGGGTTGTATTGTGGAGAAATATATTGTTGAGGAAGATATTGAATTTTGTACCAAATACCTGTCTGGTGTGGAAATCATTGGCCTGCCGAAATATCGCCACACTGAGTGGCATGAGGGTGAAAGAATTTCTAGAAGAGAATTTGTCACAATCTATATTATAGATAAAGAGCTGGTCCACCTTTATGTTTTGCATTACTGTTTCGACGTTGACCCATATGTTCAAACCCATAATGAAATTCATAGGTGTTCGAATCCATCTAGGGATGAAAAATGGATATCAGATACACATAATTGATAGTTTATAGGATGTTTTAGAGACCATATTTTTATGTATTTAGATGAAAATCCAGACTCAATTTCAGTACGACATCAATGGATAGATGGAGCAGCAAGTGTGTAAGTATTATCTTACAATGCTTATGCAGTAAACAGTTATACATTCTATACTAATGAACATGATGAAGACAGTACCATGCAGAATAGTGGGGTTACACTTGTGGCTGAGGCGATGCGCGTTTCCGGTGATAAGGAGAAAAATCAAATTTATGCGAATATGTCATACTTCGGCATCATCAAATGAATATGGGAGTAGGATTATATGAAATTCAATGTGCCGATTTTTCAATGCAAGTGGGTTGATAACTGGGGTGCTGTTAAAATAGATGAATTTGGATTCGTGAAAGTTGATTTCTGTAAGGAAGTGGAGAAAGACGAACCATTAATAATGGCATCACAAGAAGTACAAGTATTTTATGATCCAGTCCCCACAAACCAAAATTGGTCAATTGTTATATTATCGACCTAAACAACTGAACGGTCAGATGAAAGTTCAACGAAGGATGAACATTTTATAGGGACTTCACAATCATTTCGCAGCGGTCCCAATGTAGACAGCATTTTGTATGTCAGAGGAGATCACAATGAAGGGATTTACATAGTCGATAGAAGAATAAAATCAATTCATCTTTTAAAGAAAAAAAAGATAGTATGGAAATCAGGTTATTTGTTTATTGTAACATACATTGTGTTACATTATGTTATTATCTGTTCGCTGCTGTTTTTATGTAATCGAAATTAAATATTAAACCACTTCTGTAGATAATGACGTATGCACCTGCTGATACGCCCAATCCCGAGGCACAAAAGGTCTCTCAACCAGCAGCTGGTGGTCCCACTGCAGAGAAACAACATGTTTCTAAACCAGATGATGGTGGTCCCAGTGCAGATCAGCAACAGGTTTCTCAACGTGTTTTTTCTAGTCCTAGTGCTGAGGTACAATAGGTTTCTCAACCTGTTGCTGCTGGTCCCATTGCTGATGCTAGCACTCCGGGGGAAGATATTGATGCTACTTTTTAGGAAATGGTAGGAAATGAAACCCTGAAAGCGCAAAAAAAAAGGAGCATCACAGTTTGACAGTGTTAGCCAAATTACTAAAGGCAAAAGCAAAAGGAATAAAATTTTAGGTGGGATGGAATAAGGGAGGCCAACATGTTAACCCCAACAGATCCATCTTTAGTATCTACATTGGAATCGTCACTCGGAAACGTGTGCCGATTGATATACAGTCGTGACACCATGTTGTCACCAGGATGAAGACATTAATGTGGGAAGAGATTATAGTAACATTATGATATCATTTTATAATTTATTAAAATAAAATAAAATACAAAAAAATTGACTTACTCTTCATCATCCATTGCAGAGTGAATTTATAGTAGTTTCCTCACACAATGAATATGTATTAATAGTTGTAGGAAGGATTCATATAGGTTTCCGCACAATTTTAACGAAATATCATCTTAATGATGCAGAAGGTAAAATCAAGCCGCACCCACCACCTCTTTACGAACACTTGATATCCCAAGGAGTGTGGGATGCGTTTAGCAACCATCGTGGGGAGAAGAATTTTTAGGTACATTGTGTGCGGTAATACGTTGTTTGACGTTTTCTTGTATTCATCACTCTGATTGACAGTTTATTATTTATGAAACAACTACTGAGTTCTGAAAATAATAAACGTGCAATAGAACCAGCGTACCCTTACCATAAAGCAAGGATGGGGTACGCTGAACTTGAGAAAAAATTGGTACATATTTTTAATCTACCCTACTACTAGTATGTGACATAAAACCACACCATAACCATGTTTCTCTGTTTATAAGCAGATTGATGATTTGAAATTGAAATCCATATCCATCCAACGCCATGTGCTTTGGATGGAGACTCTTGTAAATAAATATGGGATACTGATAGATGACAACACAAAAAAAGTGTGGGAAACATGTGTAAGTATGACATAATATAAATTTGATTTGATTTAAATCGCTATTACATTAAAATAACTACTTATTTTTCTATATTTTCTATCTGACATAGTCATAAGAATCAACAACAGCCACACCAGATGCTGAAATACATTCAGCAGCCTTGAAGCAGCTAGAAATGTATTGCCTCGTCATAGGTGAGGGTTTTGGGGTGACACCACGAACATATTTTCAAAAACAAAAACATGCGGAGGATCAAAATGAATAAATGGAAAAGTTGGAAGAACAATTATCTATTTTTTAAGAAGAGTTACAATACCAGAGAAATATTATAGAAAAATTAACTGGGGGAGGTAAAGAGAAGAAACAACTCAAAAACAACCTGTGAGTGACGATCCCCCCCCCCACCCCCCCCCCCCACCATCATTGAGGCGAGCCATTCCCCTAAAAAACATGACATAGATGAGGTAATCAATGTTTTATTAATTGTTTCTATTAAATGTGATTTTCATAGACATTGATACCTTTCCTGTACTAATATTCCATAAGATGAAAATGACTGTGATTTATATTTATCAACTCCCACCTATCGCCTTGTAGTGAGGGCTACATTGTTCAATATGAAAAACGACATGATATATAACAGACAGCTCCCAAAAGATCATCTTTGAGTGTCAATTACTGTAGCTAATGAACCGAGTGCCGAGCTACCTATTCCAAATGAGGATGAAGACATTTATATGGTTGAAAAAGTTGGTGGAACATTCATCGCATGGACGATAGTTCTTGTAAAAATACATGTCGACGAAAAGGTATCCATTTACAATTTATTTTTCAAGATGGACCCTTTAAATTTAATGAAAAAAAGGTTTGAACCAATGAATGTTATTACATAATGTCAAAGACTATGGGGTGAAACGAAATATCAGCTCAAAACTATCTCAAGGATCAACCAACCGATTGAAACAGTCTACTGAGAGCACCTTCACCCTGCCCGTTCTGTATCCACAGTTAATATCATTGCTCGCTCATGTGGATACAAAGTTGAAAGACGACAATAGTCACATAGTTGATTTAGAAAAAGATATTTATGGAGAGGAAACATCATATTTCATTAGTGCTGAAAATGTAAATGAACTCCACAAGTATGAATAGCTAGGCGCCTAAGTTGTAAATGTATACATGAGGTATGTTTTCATTATTTTTTTTTAAAAAGCTAATATACTTTGATAATTATGACTAAATACATTTTATATTTTTTGAAGGCGTATATATGAAAAACAATTGAAGGTATTTCCCCATGAACAAAAATTTGGACTCGTTTGTCCTCACATCACCTCTTCAAATGACAAAATAGATTCTGATAGAGGCTGTAATATTGTCATCCCTGCTCAAATCATTTGAAAACAAAATTATGGATGACAGAATATTTTTAATACCAACGATTCAAGGGTAAAACTCTATACTTTAATCATATCAACTATATATTCATTTATTTAGTTACTTATTCTTTTTTGTATTTTTTAAGGAGCATTGGATGCCGATTGCAGTCAATTTGGATACTCCGTGGATTTATTTTATGGATTCAACGCATGGATATCAAACAAACCGACCACGTATGATGGTGTTTGTTAATTTGTAATACAATAGATCCATCATTTTAAAACTAAACATCTAGTTATATAATTTATGTTATCTTTTAATGAGGATTCGGTTATGATAGGGATGTGCATCAATATCGTCTAATGCGTGGAATGATTCCAGTGTATACGGATGAGCAAGCCTACAAGATCTACCACTGGAAATGTATCCGGGTATATATAATAACAATGCACTATCTAAACACATAAAAAACAAATTATTTATTATTGTTGATGTTTCTGCAGTCTCCAAAACTAACAAACGGAAAAGAATGTGGTTATTATGATTGCAATTTTATTAAATAGATTGTATTTCATCAACAAACTAGCATCCCTGAAGAGGTATTTTCAAAAATAATTATGATTTCATTTAAAATATTTATTAATCCTTTGTGTATTTATATTTTTTTAGTACTACCATGACTGTCACAAAAACTCATATTCATAAGATGATATACATGTGTTTAGAAATGAATGGGAAACATACCTGATGGAAGATTGTACACAAATATGATAAAGGTAAATTCCTACTACTTATGTTATCTATATATGATCATTGATTATCCTCCAACATTTTTTTGGTGAATTGAGAATGCTCCTATGTATTGAAATATTAATTTATTACTCAGTATTTTCTATCCCCGAATTCATATTATTGATCTTTGAATTAAAAAATATTGATCTAAGGCATGATGGTGAGCAGTGCGTATGGGGTGAACGACGAAACCAACTAGGATCAACAGAATCCATTTTCCAACATACTATGGATGGAAACAACATATATGGTCTATATCAACCATTTTCAGTTAGATATAGGCCCTAAATATAAATATTACAGAAATTAATGTAGAGGGATATGATTCAACATGTAGAGATAGTATTTGAACACATGTGTACCCGTTGGTTCAATTTTATAAAATTTCAATGTTCTGTATCTCGTTTTTTGAACTTGTATTTGAGCACATGTGTTGTTGTTTGACTTGCACAATTATTTCTAGGTTGATTCATGAGATAATCAGTATCGTTGAGGGGTTTTTTGGAACAAAAATATGTGTCTCAAGATAATTCAAGTAATGGAAAGGCGGGTTGTGATGAAATCCTAGCTCAAATGACCAGTACATCATCAAACGAATCAACCCTGTGATGCACCATCATGTAGAATCTGGTCCTCGTGATGTTTTGAGGTTTTTAGGGAAGGTATGGGGAGTCTGATGAGCCCCATGGTCACCATAAATAATGTTGTCAAATATCTCCACATGTTTTTTGTTCCTTGTGCCTCTTTATAAGGATCAATTTTTCATCATGTCATGCCTCTGGGCATTAAAAATCCCCATTTTCCTATAAATAGTTATCCCCCCCCCTCATAATCATCATTACCCTGACATTTCTCCTTCCACGCTCTATTTTTTGGATCCCTTACTCACTACGAACTCAATAGAATAATTAATCTCCCAAGGTACTAGAGCATTGAGAAACCCCCTTTCCCTTTTCGTATTTACCCCTTTTTATTATAGGGATACACTTCACTAAGAAGGAAGGAACTTCAGGGTACATCCAGATTTGAGAAACATTAATCATTCACAATGAACTTCTTTTAAAACCCGGGTCTCTACAACAAACAAGGATTACCCTACTTCATGGAGCTCTTATATTTACAAAGCCCTAACAACAGCGATGAACCTAAGCATAAAAAAGATCCTCCCTGCGATCCCCCTATATTTGTGAGTCCCTCGTCCTTGCAACCTTCTCTAATTGTACGTAGTGATTTTCTAGTCCCTTGTATGGTGTTCCTTGTTTTGTTTCTATACGTAGTGCTTCATCGCATAGGTACACATTTGAAGGAGGCTATTAGTAATGTAAGTAAAATGGGTGAGAAGTGAGTCCCCCATGCAATGCACATGGGGTGTCACACATCAAGTATTGTCCATGCCCACTATTCTCCATGGTAGTGAGATCATCCTTACCCTCTCAGTAGATAATGACACCATTCTCACATAGAATAAGATCCTATTTGGGAATCACCCCGAGAGTAAGCCCCAATCTCCATCTTCGTGGGTTACTTATACACATAATCCCCATACCATCCCTCCCTGACACAACATTCATGACGCTGTAATTTGTTCTACTACTTCCTCTTATTTATCACATCGAGCATTATTCATGTGGTCTTTGAGGTTAATAGTTTCTGTGAATCCATTATTCTGGGAATCCATCATGGATTAAGCCCCATCATCCAACACCCATGCCGCAAAATATGCATAATCCTCAAACCACCTAACTTCATAGGTTTTTATCCCTATATTCTAAATAGGTACTTATGAAGCCTCCTAGAGGTTCAATGAAAACCATTGGTAAACCCTGGTTCCCTCCTCCTAGGGGTGCACATCCTAGCTAACCATGCATAATCCCCAACCACATGTCCCATTTTTATTGGATGGATAACCATGCATAAGCACCATATTCCCCTATAATAACTATGTGGACATTGATTCCTAGCCAGCTAGGGTGCGTCGGAGGCCCCTCAAGGTTCAACCACATGTCCCATTTTTCATATAAAATGTATATAAATTGAGATTATTTGGTAATCCAATTGATCAAAACCCATATTTAATTCTTCCATCGATGGGTACATGAAATTCTAACCTAATTTCCCACAGAAATCTTGTCCCACATCCATGTCAGAACCTGAAGTAGTTGATGAAAATATGAAGGTCTCTAATGCTCGGATTTGATGTGTTGTAATGTATAATAATTAGATAAATTTTCATTGATATCTCATCTAATACATGGAAACAAGAATCTTAATGGTATATCATATAACATCTGATTAGTACATTGGTACACTTCTAATGGGGAATTATGGAATTCCATTATAACAAAAAAATCATCGAAAAAGGTACAATATACTAGTTCTGGTTGGTGTTTCAGACACGTATTGGGGCTATAGGGATGTCATTGGGTTTTTGGGAGGATATCATGGATGATTTGGGTAGTCATTCAATTGAAATGTAGTAGAATTAGGCTACTCATAGTGTGAATAGGTAATTCACAACCGGAATGCATTTAATAGGGTGATAATGCTCGTGAATGGGGAAAAGGGGTCAAGTAAGGGTTTGGACCGAAAATATAGTGATGTCACCACTTGGTTCATTTCATGTAACATGATTTAAAACTTATTTTTATCTAGGTGATGAGTTTATAAAGTATAAACCTCCTAAGGTTTCTTCGTTTGGGAACCATGTTCTTAGGGGGTGGCCAAACCCCATTCCCATCCTTCCTTCCCCTTAGACATGAGTGGATTATCGATTGTTTGTCATTTCAAATCAATGTGGCATCTTCTTCTATATCTTCCATGATTCTCTAACTTCTTGCTCAATGATTTGCATTCAGTTTTTAGGGTTCTAGGTGTAATTATTATACCATAGTATGGATAAATCATTGTTCTTCATGGAAATTTTATATATGACTCTTAGAGCATGTATCAAAATTACATAAACTAGTAATCAATCATTATTTGATGCTGATTATATTTTTGTGGAAGATTTATTTATGGGTTTTCAAAATTTTAGGCATAATTTGTCATAAAATTAGTTATATATATTGGGGATTTAGTGTTTTCTAGGCACAGTCGTGTGTCAGGAGTGGATCACACCTAGTTTCTTAGCATTATAGCTTTGTTGTATTACACGATGAGGATGGCGCCTATTATACAATGGAGGATTTTGGGTTAAAATTAACTAATTATGTTATTTAATGTTATTCGACATTAATGCATGTGATCATGGAGTCAGTTGTGGTTGGTATGAACTGAAGATAGTTTATTGGACTTCTGGTTGAGGTTAGGGCATTGATATAATTGTATCTCTTGGATTATTGGTTATTTTATGTTTCGTGCCTCACTAGTATAATTCCATTTTCTAACCCCATTCTTTATTTATTTATTTTATTACTAACATAATATTTGTTTTCTTATGTAGGTGAAATATTTTTCCTTAGTTCGAATGGTTTGTTCGGAAACTGCCTCCATGGATGACACCTTTTTAGAGCGGATGGATGCAAAAAGGATGGAACATCATTGTTTCTTAACTGTGTTGGATAATTGTAATTGTAACCAAATTAAACATTTCATGAAATGTATATAGCAGGGTGTTGTTTTGTATTCATGATTTCATGTAATTGTATGTAGCATTTTTTTTCTTCTGTTCTTTGTGTGTGGGTGTAGTTTGTGCTGTGTGCAGGTGTTGTTTGTGATGTGTGCAGGTGCTGTAATTTGTCCAGTTTCTGTGTAGGATCTATGCAGGTTTTTTTTTTGCACAGGATCTTTGGCCTTTATCAGCGCTAGTTAAGTGCTCATAAATGGATAATATATCAGTGCTATTTTGATCACTGATAAAGTTTGTTTTTATTAGCGCTCATAATAGCGCTGATAAAGTTAGTGTTTATTAGTGATATTTTTAGCGCTGATATATTATACATTTATCAGTGTTGAAAATAGCGCTAACAAAGACTACCTTTATCAGCACTTGCATAGCGCTGATAATGGAGCAATTTTATCAGCGCTTTTTTCAGCACTGATAAAGGTGACCCTTTATCAGTGCTAGTTTTAGCACTGAAAAATGGAACCCCCCTTTATCTTTGTCGAGATTTACATCACTTTTTTAGAACTATTAAAGGTTGTTTTTAGTGCTATTATAAGACATATTTGTAGTAGTGTCTTCTTCTGAATTTGTTTCATCATAAATTAATAACATCAGTATCACTAATATAAAAATTTGTTATTATAAATATGAAACAACCTTATTTCACCATCAATCCATCCTACAGAAAATGAAATCAATCCACGTGTGTATGTACGAAATACCGTCTCCACGCCATGGTGTAATCTGTTTTTCCACCACCACCATACTTGGATGGGTATAATGGTGTAATGAATAACTATATAGAGTTATTATAACAACATACTGATTATGAGATATTATATCTTCTTGTACAATTCAATTCAATAATTATGGTAACAATATCATCGCTCGTGCGTACGTACTGATTACCATCTCCACGACGCGATGAGATTCATTCTCCATGTTAACCATTCAAGAATGATAATAAAGTATATATAATGAATAATAATGAAATATATTACATGAAAAATTTACTGGATTCATTTATATATATATTTCATCTACTAACTTCCATTCAAGTTAATAAGGAAAGGAAAACAACATTCATATGTACGTATGGCCTACCGTCTCCATGAACGGTGAATTTCATTTCATTTATCTATCTATTGTGTATATATATATACAGAATATATATGATATATAAATCATTATTTACATTCTGGAAGTAATTAAATCATGATATAAGTAATAATAATATCATGAACAACAAGTCAAAAAACATACGATAAATAAAACGATTTTACCCAAAACGTTACTTTAACATGGAATTTACAAAAGAACGGGTAATATAAAGTCATAAGTGAACCATATATGATATCATAACAATAAATATGATTCTATAATTAGTCAATGACATTATTTAAATCATTATACATGAGGTTCGGATATGTACAAAGCATATCAGACCTAAGGTAATGTATAATTTTTCAATCTCATTTTTTATCCGAGATTTCTTATACGTAAGTATTTACTGGGGTTATATTTTTCATCCATGTACATAAAATGTTTTTCATAAAGTGTGTAACATTATTATATGTTTGTTTAAAGTCATGTTTACCCCTATTTTATTTTACTTTGGGTTATGGAATGAATCTTTCTTTTGTTTACCATACGTGGTACTTTTTAACTTTTCCATTAAATGTATGAGGAGATTGTTTCTTTTAACTTATACAGAATGAACAGATTTTTATGGTTTCATTACGCCTTATTTTCATGAAGATTACTCTACAATATTTCATTATTATTTTCAAAAAAAATCTTTTCTTTTAAAAGTGTATGGAATTTTGGTAAAAAAATGATTTTTAAGAGGAAATGATATTTTCCTCAAGAATTAATCTCAAGTGTTTTATCAAAACAATATTCCATATAAGATGACATTATATCATATGTGCATGTTTCAAGTATAATTTTTCTATGATTTACATGGCTTAACATTTCTTATGATGAAATGATATACATTTGTTTTATATGGATTATGTTATGATGAGATGATGTTTATGAAACCCATTATATTTTTTGGTTATGATGAATGATTTATGTTTATGTTGTGGCACACATAGGAATGATTTCATTATGAGATGGGTGGGACCTATATCTGCTTCCAATGCTTTGGGTAAGGATTTATATCTCATAAGATAGACATGGCTGGAACAATAAGTTAATTCGGTTCAGTGATACAGGACTATAATGAGGTGTGATCTCGATTTAGAAAGGGACATTGTCCACTAAGATGGTCTTCGAAGCAATGCCATGGCTACTATGGAAATCATATGACGTGATTAATGGGTTTTCACAATTAAATGTTTTATTCCCATTCTATTTTATCATGATTTATGTTCCTTTATGATCTATGCCTTACGTACTGCCAATATTTATTTCAGAACTCATGATTTTGATGTGTAAACATTATGTTCATGTTTTGAAGTTCAAATGTATATGGTTTGTTTTATTTTCTCAATGCTTACCCTTACTGAGAATTTGAGATCACCCATTATATGTTTTATTTTCCCCAAGATATAAAGAAAGGATTTAGGTAAGAAAAATAGGGGAAGATCTTTATGGGAGATGTGGAAGGTCTTTCACCAATATTAGAAGATTATGTTTCGAGATTCCAAAGACACTAAACTACTATGGTCCGATGGTTTCCATTCTTGTTGTATATCAATTATTACACAAAAGTAATGTAATTTCCATATACATAAAGTTTGGGTCTCTACACCATACGAAGACATGAGTGATGTTTTAACATTTCGATCGATGGAATAAATGAAACATGAGAAAATTAATCATCATTTAGGATTCATAATTGTATAATAAACATCATATGAATCAATTAAATTTATCTAAATGGTTATCTATATAAATTGGAAAGGAAAATTGAATCACATAGCTTCCTAGAGGTGGTTTTCTACATATATTATTGAGTGACATTATCATTATCCAATTGATTAGAAAGATATATAAAATAAATGTTAAATTATCATAGAAAATAAAAATATATTAAATATATTGATTTCATCATGTTATTAATGTTATAAAATATATGGTGGAGGTTTATGAAGTGTGAATCATTGAAAAGTTTAGTAAAAACATGTACCCCTTCTTTGGGTATATTCCTTTGAGAAGCACAATAAGGATTCGTGGATGGGACATTTCAAAAGGATAAAACTAAAATGATAGTCTTAAAAATGTGTATGGGTTATATGCGATAATATCTATAATGATAAAGGATTTTTTTGTGTATAATAGAGGAGATAAACAACCCGTTTATATGTGAGGGGAGAGACCCACGTGTATTTATTCTGAATATTACAAAATAATGAAGTCACTATCATTGGAATGTGTCTCCAAAATGAATCGTGATAGAATATGGGATGATATAGGAATGTAATAAATTGATACAATAGGATTTATATGATTCTTTAGGTTTCTTATCACTTATATCATTAGTATAACCTCTCATTAAAACTTTTTACCTTTACCACAATGATAATTTTTTACCTTGGATACTATTCATAAGGACAAAATGATATCTATATCATTAATAAATATTATATTATGAATCCAAATAATGATAATGTTTTATTATATTTAATTGACATATTTGGTTGAAATTATTATTTATATATGTATGGAAAACACAATGAATTTTTTTTAAAAATAAATTTTAATCATAAACACGAATTTATTCTTATTATTTTACAAGTAAAAATATTTATATGGATTTTAAAATATATTATTAAAGATATTATCTATAATTTTCATTAAAATCATTCATAAATATTTATTAATTAAATTATTTGAGATAAAAAACATTGTACATAATAAAAATAGTCTTTTAGGAAAAAATGTATATACATAAAAATGATTCAATAAAAAATTTTAAAAAGTGATAATATTTGTATACTCGATTGATATATTTTTTACATTTTAATATTATATATCCCATCATAATCATATTTTTGTAGTTATCACGGTATAATATATATATATATATATATAATGACGATAATTTCATAAAATGAATTTTAAAATATTATATTATTATGGTTATTTAAATATGTTACTTGAGTACATATTTCATAATGATTTGTAGATCAATTTTAGTTATTGATACATTTATAAAATCATTTCATAATTTATTTAGTCTTATTCAAACCTATTATTCAAATTAATGGGAAATAATATTTGTATTAAATAATAAAATTTCAATAGTATCTTCTTGTTCATTTAGTCTCAGTGATTCGTATAATGTAATCTATTATACACGTAAAATTTATTTAAAGTGAAATATTTCATAAAATCATTGGATGTTTTATTCTAGCCTCACTTAATTATTTCACCCATGAAATTATTTCACCACGATAAAAGAAACTGAGAATATTTTTTCTACATCAACTCCCTACGTTCACGCATAGCATCCATGAAATTATGATCCATCACTGGAACAATTACCTGTGATGTAGTCTTCATACAAATAGCATTATCTCCATGATACAAGAATTACATAGGTTGTTTGACATATAAAAGATCATTCTATAATGGTATACCATATAAGTTTATTTTATGTAAAGAATTAATCATTTAAATTCTTAAAAGCGATATAATAAACACATCATTATCCTGGGAGAGATTTAATGTATGTGAAAAATGATAATATATCATCCTGATATTATCATTAACTTCAATGGGATCATTATATGTACCAATTTTCATTCCCTCTATACCAAATATCATACAAATTATCCATTCAGATATTATATTTTATACATTATCTCAATTTGATAACTCTATATATTGTAGATGATTTGAAGTAGAAATCTTATTTCGCCATTCATATATCTAGATTTTTTGTTTAATATATATAAAACTCTATGATATTTCTACTACAAGATAATTGGTTAATAAAATTCTCTCTCAAACACAATTCTTTCACATTGAATTTTTAATTAATTTATAAGAGATGAATTTATAAGGAGTCATCTAAAATTTAACATGAAATATAATTTTATAAGAAAACAAGACCAAAGGATGTTGTTGATCCCAGAAAATTTAAAACCAAAGAAAAATAGCTACAAATATTAGATAGTACTTCAATAGTCCTCTCATATTGTGCATATATATATGGATTCTATGTTGTACTAAATCAAAACACCATATTCAATGCTTTGGGAAGACATATCTAAAACATCATTGTAATCCTCATATTTGAAACAAATATGAATTTCATTAGTAATTTATTCAATAATACCTCATCATTAGCATATATCCTATAATTATGGTTGACTAGGAATTCAACATTAATTTCATTAAAATATGTTATCTTCAAAAGGAGGTCGACTATAACAAAACTAGAATTGTGGGATTTAGACATATTGGGGAGACTGAAAATGAAATTCATGCTAATGTTTTATAATTTCCATTATTATATAATTAATAACTATAATTTCCTATTCGAATTTTATCATACTCCTTTAACGTGTTGACATAACATTAAATGAAATACAAACTATGAAATATCCCTCTTCTTGTTACCCCACCAAAAATATGATTTAAGATATTAGTTCATAATCATAAATCCAATATTAATTATAGAAGAAGAACTATGAGATGCATCTAATAGATCATCCATAAGACTGCTGCTAATGGAGAATATATAAGATTCTATAATTTGGCCATTCCATCTTGGAAATTGTAAAACATCAAATTTATCATTACATTTATTAGATGCTCTAGATCCTCTCTATGCACAACATTAATCTGGACATAAATTGATGGTTGACCATTCGTATGAGAAGTATATGATCTATACAGTTTCATTATGTTTTCAAGGTAAATAATCTAAGAATCCATAGCTATTGGATCTCATTCAATCCTTATTATTAAAAATAATAACATGGTACTTATGAATTAGAGAATCCGACAATTTTTTCACTATCCAAGAGTGGTTGTGTACTGAGCAGTCCAAATCATTAATCAACTAAAACTATATCCTATCGTACATAATCCAATCATTCTATTGGATTTGTTAATTTATGATTTTTTTATTATTATGTAAATATATTCATTATCCATAAAGACAAAGACTTTGTATATTCAATGTTGGGTCTCTACCTAAAATTATTATATATGTAAAAATCTTGAATTGGAAGTATGACAAATAAAATTGATGTAATTTCCACTTTAAATTCATGTTATCCATCAAACCATTATAAAATAAAGGAAATATTAAAAATATAATATATGATATCGATTTTCTACTGCATTTGTTAGCAATACCAATTATAAAAATCCAATGATATATGCACAAAAACAACTGGTATAGCCAATAATAATGGTTTTCAGAACCATTTGGATTTAAGCCATTAGTATAACCCTATATTAATGAAAATTATAGAAATTATTGTACAGTGTACTATGATATTTATGTACCTGAAGTTTTAAAAACATTGGTGTTGAGTCGTAGTGAAATTGTTTTATAACAATTTGTATTGATTCCCATAAATACTATATAATAAAAATAGTACCATCCACTCTACACAAATTTATACTAAACAACAAAAAAACAAATTTCTTCAAACAAAGAAAATACTAAATTAAAATAACACATTAACACTATAGTATAAAATTAATCTATTGATAAAATTATGAAAAAATCATAACACATATATAACATGGGGTTTAGTCATAATACACCATCAACCCAATTGTCTCATAAATATCAATTCAAAACTAGAGGTGACCAATATCTCTATCAAAAAGACCACTACATTCATCATCCTTTCTCCCACTGGGAATTTCCTAAGTAGTATCAACATTTGCAATACTTCTAGGAATAGAATCACCAGGATGAGTATTAGGAGAATAATTTCAATCACTAAATGCATCATATATGGAGTGAATTATTGACGTACATGTATAAAATACAAAACATTTTTTAATGGAATAGATCAACATACATAATTCATATATTCTTACTACTTCTTGATGACTATTTTACATTACTCGCCATACAAAATATATCTTTTTCTTGCCTTATCTACTTCAGAATGATTCTATAGCATGTTAGTGATTCCAAAACTATTAGAAACTCATGAAGATGTCCAATACCTAGGGGTTATGATGATCTTACCTTGTTGATATTGAACTATCCCATGGTTCACATAACCAATTAAATGTCTCAAATGGCAATTTCCCTTAAATCATTCATCTTCCAACTCATCAATGGTGACCAAGGAACATTATATGAAATAAAAAAAATTATTTAATTATGAAATTTTTATCAAAATGTAACAGATCCCTAATAAGACACTAAATATTTGTATGCTTATTAATTTATTAAAATCCCATATTTCTTCATAGGAAGCAAGAAAAAAAATATCTTAGTACACGTTGCCTTTTATGTTCAAATCCTCATGTGAGATGCATGGGGTGGCCTGATCTTCACGGCGTAGATCGGTGGATGAAGGATACGGCTCAAGGCTAAGTGGTGGATGATGGGTATGGATAGAATATGCATGTAGACAATCAACACTATAAGGAGTGTGACCTACAACATAGACACCAAACTCAAGGGAGGGATGTGATATCCAATCCACACAACAACGCACATGGGTTGAGGAATGAAATTGGAGACTTTGTGATCTTGGATCACCAATCTATCTTGTAGATTGACAAGGAAAGAATGCATAAGAGCAAGGGAGAAATTTGGAACAATTCTTACACAATGGGGAGAAACAATCATAAGGTCTCAACATTTTATGTGAAATTCATGGAAAAAATTCATTTACATATCCCCCATATTGAATTTATGACAAGTAATATTAAATCAAATTCATTCTAGTTAAAAATACAATTTTAAATCATTTATTTTATACATTTAATGAAAACTAATATTCAGATATTATATTTTCAGAACACCTATTTAAAAAATAGAATTCATAAATATGAAAAAAAAGTAGTTGTTAAAATTTTAATTAAAAAAATGAAAACCTTACTTTAAAAACACGTATTACTTATTAAACTTATTTAATTTTTAAAAATGATGTCACAATTGTTTATAGGAAAATAACAATATATATATATATATAACAATAATACATATAATAATGACAATAAATACATTTCTCAATAGAAAAAATCATAAATTAATCATCACTACAATTGAAGAATCATAATCGTCAGAATATGATCAAGATCCATTAATCAGGTGATCTCTAAAGATAGCTACAGACCATAACTAAAAAACCTAAAAGAAGATCCATCATAACAGAACCTGATGTTATCCACTTTTCATATTACTCAACCATAACCTACATATCTGGATTTAGGAGGGATATATCTAATAAATGTTATATCCCCACTTAAGGTCATGAGAATATAAGTTTCATACATTATTGGAGAATTTGAACTGAAATCTCCCACCTTGATACTCATAGTTTCCCATGATATATAAAATAGAGACATAAAATCAGAACATAAAAATTAGAAATTATAATAATAAGAATCATTGAAAACTAAAACCATTTAATTACCCTAAAAAAATCAACACCCTTTTAATAATAAAAACAATATATATATATATATAACTATTTTATGAGAAATTTTGAACCATTTACACAAACAACAAAATTGGGTATGCTTAAAAGGAACTTTTATTTATAAAATACTTTTGATAATAATCCAATCTGGGTTTTGTAATATTATTTTAGAATCAAAATAATAAAATCCCTCTTTAAATAAATAAACAAACCTCGTCAATTGCATAAAATTATCAGGATTTTTAAAGATTATTTTTTTAAGGAACCCTTAATCACGCTTAATTTCAATGAAAACTCATTACATTAGTTTGAATATGAATACATTCATCCAAATTATGGATATTAGTAATATTTTCCATTTGAATTATCAATAATATATTTGAGTATTCATATATGAGAAAAACAATTTATTTTAAAAAAAAGTGTGAAAAAATTATTGATGAATGATTAAATATTCATGATACAACTTTTCAAACTGATGTGAGATGCATGTCGTGGCCCAATATTCACGGCGTAGGTCGGCGGATGAAGGATGCGGTTCGGGGCTAAGTGGTGGATGATGGGTATGGATAGAGGATGCAAGTAGTCAATCAAAACTATAAGGAGTGTGACCTTCTACTTAGACAACACACTCAAGGGAGGGATGCAATAGCCAATGCACACAACAACGCACTTGGGTTATGGCACAGAATTGGAGGCTTTGTGATCTTGGATCACCAATCTAACTTTTAGATTTACAAGGCAAGAATGGACAATTGTAAGGGGGAAATTCGGAACAATTCTCACACAATGGGGAGAAATAAGAATAAGCTCTCAATTAAATCTTGAATGAAAATACAATGCCATGGGGTGGCTATTTATAGCCAAGGGGATGATACAATGTTCAAGGGTATAATACCCTAATGTCATAAAGGCTATACCTACCTTGTCCCTTTGAAAGTCAAAAATATAAATTCTAACAATGACTTTTGGAAACGTAGCACACAACATTCCAAATATTACCCACTGAACTTGACTTTGAGTTTATATCCCACTGGATTTGACTTTGGTGTCCAAAGATTCCATTTCTAGAATTCTCCATGAGAGAAAGGCATGCAAATTCGTGAAACCATGTGGGAAAAGCATTAAACATCATGTTTGGGCTTGAATAAATGAGATAATAGGCTCATTTGTTCCATCCATTCAAGGAAAGATCCATTTGGCCATTAATGAAGTGAGATGGGCGCCCATTGTTGCATTCAGCCTCTTTAATCTCCCATGTGACATCGGGCCTTGCAAATCCAACTCTTCCACTCAGGTAATCAGCTCGGTGCCTTCAACATGGTTCGCATCATCCTCCCCCTCTTAAAAAGGAGTCGTCCTGAAATCTTCATCCTCTTAACCCAAAAAAGGATAAAGATGATAAACAATGAAAGTGGCACTTACACCATACTAATGTGGAAAATCTATCTTTTAAGCATTGTTGTTAATCTTCTCAAGCACTCGGAATGGTCCCTCTCCTCCTGGCATGAGTTTTGATTTCCGCTTTTCAGGAAATCATTCCTTCCGCATATGAATCCAAACCAAGTCACCAGGCTCGAAGAAAAATTTCTTGCGACCCTTGTTTGCACAATCCATATATTTTTGGGTCATCATCTTGATATTTATCCTTTCCTTTTCATGGATTTTCTTGATGATGCATGCACGCCCTTTCGCATCCATATTAACGGATTCCTTCATAGGCAAAGGAACTAGATCAATAGGGTCAAGGGGTTAAAGCCGTAAACAATTTAAAATGGAGAATATTGAGTAGTGGAATGCTTGGCCCTATTATATGCGAATTCAACATGTGGTAGACACTCCTCCTAATTCTTGATATTCTTCTTGAAAATTGTTCACATAAGTGATGATAGTGTTCGATTCACCACCTCCGTTTTCCCATCAGTTTGTGGATGGCATGTAATGCAAAATAGTAACTTTGTACCCAATTTTCTCCACAAGGTCTTCCAAAATTAACAACGATATTTTCTATCTCGATCCGACATAATGGTCCTTGGAATTCCATGATGTTTAACTGCTTCCTGAAAGAATAGTGTAAGAATGTTAGTGGCATCTTCAGTTTTGTTACAAGGAATAAAATATGCCATTTTAGGAAACTGATCAACCACAACAAAAATAGAATAACTACCCCTCTTGGTCTGTGGTATCCCCACGATAAAATCCATTGATATGTCCTCCCATGGGGCGTTGGGGATTCGGAGAGGAAGATATAGCCCATGTGGGTTCATTTTTGATTTGGCTTTATGGATGATAATGCACTTTCCCACAAATTTCTCAACATCTCTAAATATACAAGGCCAATAAAATTGCTCACTAAGAACACTTATAGTTTTTGCAATACCAAAATGCCCCCATTAACCCACCCGAATATCATTCCTTCAGTAAAAGTAAACGAATAGAGAAATTGAGAATGCAAAGCATATCAATCCGAAAAAAGAATCCACCATGTAAGTAGAACATTTCCCAACTAAATCCAGGTTTAAAATGTTAATAAGGTTCTCTAAAATCACTATCAGTGGCATATAAATCCTTAATGTATTCAAAACCAAGAAGTTTTGAATCCAACAAGGATAAAAGAGAATATCTACGTGAATGTGCATCTGCCGCAATATTTTCTTTACCCTTTTTATTCTTGATGACATATGGAAATGAATCAATGAATTCCAGCCATCTAGCATGTATCCTATTTAGTTTTTGTTTCCTTCTATGTTATTTAAGAGCCTTGTGATCAGAATGGATCACAAATTCTTTAGGACAAAGATAGTGTTTTGATGTCTCTATTACTCTAAACAATTCATACAACTCTTTATCATATGTATCATAGTTTAGAGTTGCTCTATTTAACTTCTCACTAAAATAAGCATTTGTCTAACCTTCTTGTATGAGTAATCCTCTTATGCCAATTTTTCTTGCATGACATTCATTTTTGAAGGTCTTACCAAAGTTCAGAAGTGCAAGTAGATGGGCGTGGGTGAGTCTCTCCTTTAGCGCATGGAAGGATTTTTCGTGAGTTTTCCCCCATTTTAAAGGAACATTCTTCTTTGTCAATTCATTCAACGGCACTGCTTGTGTGATGAAGTCCATCACAAATCTCTTGTAAAAACTAGGAAGTCCATGAAAACTTCTTACCTGCCCAACTGAGGTTGGAGTTGGGCTTTCTTGTATGGATTTGATGTTCTCTGTGTCAACTTCAACTCCATTTCCACTTACAAATAATCCAAGGAAAACAATCTTATCGAGGAAAAAATCACATGTATTTATGATTCCAAACATGTTTTCCTTCCTTAACACCTCTATGACTTTTCTTAACTGATATACATGTTCAAGCAAGTTCGTACTATAAACCAAAATGTCATCAAAGTAAACTACCACAAATTTTCCAATATATGCATGTAAGACAAGATTCATTAACCTCATAAATGTTCTTGGTGCATTGATGAGACCAAATGGCATGACTAACCATT
Source organism: Viscum album (assembly GCA_963277665.1). NCBI lineage: Eukaryota > Viridiplantae > Streptophyta > Magnoliopsida > Santalales > Viscaceae > Viscum > Viscum album. The sequence goes on from CAUJRU010000001.1 coordinate 1,163,268, forward strand.
CATAAAGTCCATGTTTTGTCTTAAATGCAGTTTTCCACTCATCTCCTTCTTTCATCCTATTTGATGGTAGCCACTTATTAAATCAATTTTTGAGAAAATAGTTGAACCATTTTATTCATCTAGCATATCATCTAACCTAGGAATATGATGACAATACCTAAATGTGATGTTATTGATGGCTCTGTAGTCAATGCACATTCTCAATGTTCCATCCTTCTTTTGTAATAGAAGCACCGATACCGCACAAGTACTAAGGCTCTCTCTAACATACCCCACATCCAATAGCTCTTGAATATGCCTTTGAATTTCTTTTGTCTTTCTGGGTTGGGGTGATATGTCGGGCGATTCGGTTGTGATGCTCCAGGTATTAGGTCAATTTGATGCTCGATACCTCTAATGGGCGGAAAACTAGGTGGCACCTCTTCAGGAAAGTCATGTTCAAATTCCTGAAACAAAGACTCAACAACTTGTGGAAAAGGAGATGTTAAGTTATTAGTCTTCAAAATCACCTCTTTGTACATAAGTACTATGATATTTTGTCGAGAAATCAAAGAATCCTTAACCACACTCTTTTTTTCTAACATCACACTTTTCTCTCCTCTCAAATATTTTTTCCCTCTTGATTTTTCTTTTCTCTCCATTTCATTTCTTCTCTCATTTTCTATTTTTCGTTCATTCTCTCCTTTTTCATTTTCTCTATTTTTTCCTCGTCACTCTTTTTTTTCATTTCTCTCAAAATGTGATCATCCAATATTTTCTTGGGGGATATGGGGATGAGGGTTATAGGTTCCCCTCGGAGTACAAAAGTGTGACGGTTCAAGAAACCATCATGAGTATCACACCAATCGTACTGCCATGGTCGACACAAAAGTAAGTGGAACGCCTTCATAGGAACAATGTCGCACAATACCTCATCCTTTTATTTACCAATGGATAACAATACCTTCACCTGGTTGGTAACCTTCAGCTCTCCCCAATCATTCAACCACTGAAGCTGATATGGATGTTGATGCTTCAAAGTAGGAAGTCCCAAATTCTATACTAACTTGGTGCATGAAACATTACTACAGCTTCCTCCATCAATATTAACACTACATACCTTCCGATGGATCTTGCGCCGTGTATGGAAAATGTTCTCACACTGGTCCTTCTCTCCCACAATCATTTGTGTGCTTAGAAATCTCCTAGATATAAGAATCTCACCCTCTTCCCAAATTCATCATCAATTTTTGTAGATTCTTCCTCCTCTTCCAAGCTCTCTCCATCAGCCTCCCATTCTTAATACTTGTGGATGGTCATGGTACACCAGTTTTGGAACTCACTAGCAATGTGACCCCTTCCTTGAAATTTGAAACAATGAATATCCCGATTCCTGGTTTGGTTAGAATCAAATATAGGTTTCTTAGGTGGAAGAATTACATGTTCACTTTTGCGATCATCCTCTTCTTTTGCTTTTTATGGTTCTCCAATATCCTTCCTTGTATTTCCCCATGGGAGTGAAAGGGGTTGTGGGTTTCTTCATGTTGCTAATCCTTTTGATTTTTTTCTCGATCTTGGTGGCTTGGTGGATCATATCTTGTATCTCTACATGGTGGTACATCTCCACTTGATCCACAATCTCCTGATTGAGCCCATGTAAAAATCGTTCCATGGTTGCCTCCGGATCCTCCTCAACGTTTTCTCAAATCATGGCAATTTTCATCTCCTTATAGTAGTCTTCTAAACTTATACTCCCTTACATGAGGCGTTGAAGTTTGTTGTGGAGATCTCTATGGTAATGTGTGGGAACGAATCGCTTCCACATGGCAAACGTCATGTCTTCCCAAGTGTTGATGGGACATCCACCATATCTAGCCCTCTCCTTTTGAACTTGATCCCACCATATTAATGAATAATCATAAAATTCAAGGGAAGCAAGTTTGAAATTTTTCTCCTCTGAATACGCATGGCATGAAAATACGTGCTCGATCCACATCTCCCACTCAAAGTATGCTTCTGCGTCACTTTTACCTTGAAAAGAGGGGACCTTCACCTTGATCATGCCAAGTGGGTCATCATCTTGTTGTCTCCTTTGTCCTCCTCTCAGTTTTTGGTAAAACCTCCTCCATTGTGGGACATAATCAAGATCAGCATAAAAGTTCACCATAACCTCCTCTATGATGTGGGGACGACGTGGTGCCAGAGCGCGTCGTGGGTTATCATGAAACATCCTTGGGCTTGGTTTATTCTCCAATTCATCAATCCTCTCATGTAACAAATCCAACTTCCGATCAGGAAGCTTCTTGAAGTGGCTCACCAACGCTTGCATTTGTAATTGCATAGCTTCAGCTGCAGGAGATATACTTCGAGTTCCTTCATCGCTAACATGTGAAATTTTCTTCCCACTATCTTCCATCATGATATGTTATTCAAACACAAACACACACCAGGGGGGACACACACATGGATACACACTCACTCACACATGCGAGATGTACACACACACACAAGGTGTACACACTCACACACACATGCACAAACACATGCACAAAAGATATACACACTTGCACACACAAGATTTACATACACACACACACACAACAAGATTCAAACATTCACACACACACAAGATATTTTCTTTCTTATTTCACTTCACTCTCAACTCTCAATTAAAATCCCAAGATCTTATGAAATATAATACCTTCGTTTGGATGATCACTTTCCACCAATATTTCCCCAATCAAGATTGTGTTTGGGGATGGTTTAACATAACCCTCTTGAGTAGTAAAGGGTAAAGGGTGAAAAGAGGGTAGAAAATGGATAAAGGGTGTGTGGAAAAAAGGGGGTAGAAAGGTGGTATTTGGGTTTCTTATGATTGTGAAAGATAAGATAAATTAATAACAACATGATCCAAATAAAAAATGGAGATGAAGTAAAATGATGGAAATGTGGTATATGGAAATGGAAAGTGCTAATAAGAGAAAGCACGAAGGAGTAAATGTATCTGTTTTTTTGGGTCAATTCTTCCCAAAAAGTGTTGTGCTTAGAGTTTTAAAGCATAAGATGATTGAACGTAGAGTAAGACAATTTTTTTCCAAAATCTCCTAAATAAAGGATGTGCTCAATTTTGAAAAGCAGAAAATGATAAGTTGAGATAATTTGATTTTTAGCGGATACAAATCAAATATAGAGAATTAAATGCAAAAAGAATATGAATGAAAATTTGGATCAATTTATAATATTCAATGCTTGCACAAACTAGGACAATTTGGGAGGCTTTCAAGAAAAGCGATTTTTTTGTTGAATGGGTGAATAATATGGAAGGATAAGGAGGGTAATAGACAAAATTAAAGTAAATGAAGGGATAGTTGGTTTCGTGTCAATCGACGCTCTGATACAAACTGATGTGAGATGCACGGGGTGGCCTGATCTTCACGACGCAGGTCAACGGATGTTGGATGCGGTTCATGGCCAAGTGGTGGTTTATGGGTATGGATAGCGGATGCAAGTAGTCAATCTACACTATAAAGAGTGTTACCTACTACTTAGACAACACACTCAAGGGAGGGATGTGATAGCCCATCCACACAACAACAAACTTGAGTTGAGGCATAGAATTAGAGGTTTTGTGATCTTAGATAACCAATCTAACTTGTAGATTGACAAGGCAAGAATGCACAAGAGAAATTGGGAAATTCGGAACAATTCTGACACAAAGGTGAGAAATAAGTATATTCTCTTAATTAAGTCTTGAATGAAAATACAATGCCATGGGGTGGATATTTATTGCCAAGGGGATGATACAATGGTCAAGGGTCTAATACCCTAATGTCATAAAGGCTAAACATACCTTGTCCCATTAAAAGTCAAAAAGATAAATTCTAACAGAATTTTGGAAAAGTAGAACACAACTTTCCATCTATAGCCCACCGGACATGACTTTGAGTAAATATCCCACCGGATTTGACATTGGTGTCGTAATATGCCATTTCTAGAATTTTTCGTGTTGGCAAGGCATACAAATTCGTGAAACCATGTGGGACATGATTCAACATCATGTTTGGGCTTGAATAATTGAGATAATAGGCCTATTTTCTACATCTATTCAAGGCATGATACATTGGGCCTTTAATGAAGCAAGATGGGCGCCCATTGTTGCATTCAGCCTCTTTAATCTCCCACGCTTCATCGGTCCTTACAAATCCAACTCTTCCACTTGGGTAATCGGCTCGGTGACTTCAACATGGTTTGCATCAAATCCACCCTCTGAAAATGATATTAAATTCCTAAAGACATAATTTAATAATATTTTATTAATTAAAAAAATTCATCATTTCTAATCATTATTGTACTTATCAAAAACAAAACAAACAAAGCTCAATATTAGTGAGATAAATCATATTATCCCCATCATAGAAAATATATAATCAATAACTGATGATCAAAAATTGATTCTATAGGTCAAGGTATATTCATATTATTATTATTGCGTTATATTTTCTAAGTAATGATTGGTTGTATGAAATTTACTTATAATCATTTATATTCATATTGTATTACTGTCATAAGGTTTCTTCAGATCTAGTGGATTATGTTGGTTTATGATGATTTTTTTCATTGACCACCGGTTAATTTTTTTTAATAATTATGAATAATAAATAAAATTATGTTCTATTTTTTCCCAATAATGTTTAGTTTAGTTTAAATAGTTTAATTTAGATAAATTTACTTTAGTTTATTTTGATTTTCTAAATTCATTATTATTATTATCTATTGTTTAGTTAACTTATTATTAAGAATGAAGAATTAAATTTTATATGTTTAGTTTAAGTATAAAATTTTCATTTTGGTTTCATTCTATTTAGTTCCCTCTGATGTAGTTTAATTAATAACAATATGAATAAGATTTTATTAATCATGTTGTTATAGATTATTTTAGTTATGGTTTGATTTTATTGAGTTTGATTCAATTTTATTTATTTAGGTCTGGTTCGTTTAGGACTTTTATGGTATGGTTTTTCCCTTTTAATTTCATTCTAGGAAATTTTACTACAATATAAGTGAATTTTTTCTAGTTGAACTATTCTGGGAAAGAGGATCAGAAAATTCAAAAGTGTTATAATTTCATATGTAATTTTTTACTTATGTATATGTTATTTTAATTATAATATAAATTTAGTTATTTGGGAAAACCCCATTCAATAACAAGGGTTTGATATAAATTGGTTTTGAAAATATAAATTTGTTGAAATGAATTTATGGAATATTTTTATTTTATTGGATCATTCATTTATTGAAATTAGTGGTTTTATTGAATTCCCATGTATATTTCTAGTCTCGTTTTAAAATGATCTTAGAAGATAACTATTTCTCATTATAAAGTTTTAAATGATTTAAAATAAATATGTAAATTTGATAATTGGTAATTTTTAAGATTTTGATAATATTTGTGTTGGGTTTTTAGTATTTTTTGAATCAATTTGTAAATATTATTTTATATTTATTTTTGGTAATTTTTTTCTGTTTACATTAGTTCCATTTAATTAGATCTAATTAGGTTATTTTCAGGTCATTTATAGGTTCATTTCCATTTATACCTATTCACATCAAATCTAGAATGTTATATTTGTGGAATAAAAATATTTTTTTATTCAATTTGGTTTTAATAAAAAGTTCTAAGATCACTTATGTTTAGAACTATTAGATATGATTTTATTTTCTACATAAAATTGAAATTCAAATATGATCATATAAATTGGTTTTATTTAATTTTATTGTAGTTATGTTAGGTAATATTTTATTCATTTAGTTTGGGGTACTAATCAGCATAGTTCACAATAGTTCCTTTTTTATTTATTTTTTTTGATGTGTTCCGTGTTATTTTTTTTAGAAATATTCAACTTGGTCTTATATATGTAAGGTCATATATTTTTCATCTTTATTAACTTCATTTTTATTATATTTTTTAATTACATTTTTAGGGGTTTGTTATATTCAAATATAATTACATCTATTTTATTTTATTTGATTTAATTTCATATAGTTCAATCCTAATTGAGATGTATTTTAATACTTGTACATCATTCACATTGGTTTTTAATCATTTAGTTTTTCCTATTAATTTCATTTGTATTCAACGAGTTAATTATTACATCCATTCAATATGATTTCATTTTTTTAATTTAATAATTTTTTTACTTTGATTCAATAATGTTTTGAAATGTTTCGTTTTGGTCAATATAATTCATTTTAGGTTGGGATTCATTGAACATGTATGCTTAAATTTGTGTTATATAATGTTTATTTATTTCCTTTAGGATAGTTTTGAAGTAAAATAGACTTACTCAAAATAAATTTAATTGAATCAAATAGAAAAAATCTTATTAAACTTGACTAAAAGAAACTAATAATTATTGATATAAACCATTAACAACAATAAAAAAATAAATTAATCAAATTTTAAATGAATAAAACAAAAAAATATAACAAACCAATCTAAATAAAATAGAAATAATCAAAATCAAAATTAATTGGGGTTAAACAAATAATCAATGTTGACCAGACTTATCAAAACATGAATTCAATAGATGAAACCCTACCCAAATAAAAAATTAAATCAAACCACCCGAAAATTTTTATAATTATAATAGAATTATTTTTGATATTGAATTTATTTTTTCGGATTCAATAAAAGTAATTTCTTGTGTCATATTATTGATATGGTTCAGTTTAGGTATGTGGCCACAAAAGAAACCCCATATGGTTATAAAAAATACTTTCACTCTAACATGATCCTATATATTTGTGTCAGTCAATGTGTTTATGTAATTTATAGAATCAATTTTTTCATTGTTTATTTGTAATGAGTCTTCAAAATTAGTATTGAATAAAAATAATTATAAACTAATTTTCAATAAAAAATCATTGTAGAATAATACTATAACGACATTAGTCTACAAATAAGTATGAATTTTTTAGTATTGAGGAATTGGACAGTCCTTGGTGATTTTTAGAACATAAAACTCAGTGTTGACTCCAAACCTCCACAAATCATATAGATTATTCTTATTGTTCGCATACTCATATCAAACATTTAAAATTCATATCTCAACCATTAGGAATGTTAAAATGAATTCTTGAGGAACATATTAATTTATATATGTAAAATAATTATATTTATCTGAAGGTATCCAATTATAATAAATATATCTCATCATAACAGTTCTCCGTGATTTTATTGTAACATCACTTCATGAGATTTATTGAACCGGAATGATATACAAATACTTTTATGACATTTCCATAAAACATCTAAATTGTAAATTTGTTTTTTTAAATCACATAGTTATGTAAATTGTACTATACCATGATTTGTGTATGATGGTCGTAACATCATACATATGGGTACACCCACATCACCTGCTATAATATCATAATGAAAATATAAAACTACTTAATAAAAGTAACAAAAAATACAATTTAAATAAAATTATTATGATATTATTTAATGCACCTGAATACTTTTACCTAATCTGGGGTGGTGATTTGGATATGTTTGATCTATTACTTTTTATAGATCAATAGCTTGTGAAGGATATGGATGAGTAATTGAATTCTTTGGGTCATATGAATGTTGGGGTATATATAATAAAGGATTTTATCATCAATTCATCAATGGATAATTGTGGGGAATAGAGGAATTAATAGGATGTTAGAAATTTATGGATGGTATGAGGATCAATCATAATATATGGAAAAAATATTTCATGAGTATATCCTAAAAAAAATAAGACAATATACTCATAGTCTCAACTGATGGAGGATTAGTACGTATTTCATATGTGATATTTACCACATTTCTAGGTGTAATCATGTATGATGGCTGCTCCATGTACCTCTAGTATCCCCTATACTTTATTGTTAATGATGTTGACCAATACTAGTAGTCTCACTCTAGATCAATTATGGACCAAATTAATTGCCCCTATAGTAATTTAATAGTGAAAGGAAAATGATATTTATGTCATTATTGTTTCAAAAAATTATATTTACTATACAATTTACGTGAACCAGAGGAGGTAATCCTCACTTCTACATTCATCAATAACATCAAACTGTATTTCTTTCTTTTCCTCTAAAATATCAATGATATTCTATATAATAATAAAATAAACATTTCATTAAATTTTAAATAATATATAAGAAGTCAAATAATGAATAAAAGTTTGCAGTATTTAATTATGAAATACTAATTGGAATCTTTATGAATGAAAAAAGATGAAATTTTCTAAATAAACTATACATATAGAAAGTCAAACATGGAATAAAAATGCACATTTCATTATGAACTATATATGAAATCATGATAATTAAATCTATACCACTAAAATTGTTAAAAAAACATATTAAAAACTATTTTCAATATATATTATCAATGTATTTCAAATTGTTTCAATCCATTTTTTTAAAAGTATAATTGATTTTTAGAAAAAATTCAATTAGTTTGTAAGAACATTTAGAATGTTATTTTTAAAATTTATTGGAAAATTATTAATTCGGATTAGTCTAAAGTAGTTCTTAAAAATAGTTTTACTTTACCTTAAATATATTTTTTAAAACTATTTATTTTTAACTTGTTTATTAAAAATGATAAATGAGATTTTCACATGGTTATAATGTTTTATTTTATTAAAAATTTAAGTTTTCCAATTTTAGGACAATTTTTCCTTGAATTGTATTTTTATTTGTCACAGTGAGATTTTAAATAAGATTCAACATTATTTAAATACATGTTAGTAGTAGATCCTATGTACTCTGTCTGTTAAGATATTGTCTGAAACAATGTATCTGTTTAATGGTTTTATTTGTATAAAATTACTTTTTTAATGGTAAAAAATAAAAATAGACCCAAAAAATTAAATCAAAACTAAAATAGATATACCCTCTCAAACTAATCACATAATAATTTAATTATTATAGTTCCAAATTCAATGACCATTTAGAGCTAAACCAAATTAGGTGGGAAAATATGTTACTACTTCTAAATATTTCCCTTATATCTAGTTCATAGTGAACTCTAAAAATATGAATATTTCTGTAATTATATGCAAAAAAAATTTAGTCACTACTATAGTAAACATTGTTTTCTATTTAATCATCACCATAATAAAAAAATATTCACTTGGATTACTACAATAGTGATGAAAAATTCCTGTGTAATATGTTAGTTCACATAAAATACTTTTTCTCCATTAATCCCAAAATATACATCTCAACAATAGATAATTATGAAGTCAAATAAATAAATCTAATTCCAAATACAACAATAAATATAACCTATCATTTCATTAAATCAATCCACAATAATTTCATTATAATGAATCATCCATTATAGTAATAGTCCATGATTAGTATTTTTACAACATCTCTCTTATATGACATAGTTTCATATTTATGCCTACTATCTGATTCAATATAATGAAAATATATTTTTTTGTAGTGATCATAATTCCATGATGTGGTATTCTCATATTCACTTATTTATCTACTATATTATATTTTTATGAATTTATTTCCTATAATTTCCATTCACAAAAAAATTGAAATTTGACCAATATCAAAAGATCATAATTCCAGAAAAGTAGAGTCAATTTATAAATACAATACCTATAATATATATGAATATTAAAATTAAATTATTATTTAGTTATTATCTCAATTAATATAATGTTCATACAATCAATTTTAGACAAGGAGGAAACTCTTTGCTATGAAATATCTCTCTTTTTCCAAATCATACTAAAATATTACCTTTATATATATTTCAATTAGGTCCCACAAAATATTTTAAGAAAATTTAACATATTTGTGAAAATATGAACTATGAGATAATAAAAAAATGATCAAATTACATTATTGATGTAGTGGTCTGTCATTTCACAGTAATAAAATACTATGTGATGTGTCATCTCTCACCAATGAAGTCTCACAATAGCTATTGTATTTTCCCATGAGACCCCCCTTTTTGGGGTAGACATATAAAAGTGTAATATATTTTATTATACCACCCATATTCATTACTCATTGGCTAGTTTCATATAATTCTCATATGATCCAACAAATTTGGAAAAATATCCATAAATTCATTATCACAATTTCCTTTGATAATGGAACCTTAAAGATGCTTTTGGTTCTATATATAAGACATCATTGTGTATGTAATTAATTCAGTTGGATATTACACCAAAAATAAATTGGTCCCCCAAGATTTATGCTATTTATTGGAAGGATAGATAGATAAAGTACACATGTTAAAAAACATAGAAAACATGTTTCTGTAAATAATTTTATTTTATGTATTCTCTTATATAATTTTTATCAATAAATATATGGAAAAAAATTTAGTATAATAGACACTAAAAAATATAAAATAGTTTCACTGTCACCCTTGCATAATTGGATAGTAAATGAATGATTTATATTAGAATCCATTCATGTAGAAGGATTTCATAGTGATCAGTTTTTATGTGTTCTACTTTCAACTCTCATATACTGACTCAATAAGATTTATCTTTTTAATATCCATAAAAAACTGGATTGTCTCTAATAATTATTGAAATTTATTTTTCAGGGAATGTTTCATCATATAAGATGAAAATGGAATATTCCATTGATTTTCACTAATACACATCAGATGTGGTCTTGGGAAAATACCACAATCCACGACATCATGATTTTACTTTAAGTCATATTTTTTTATAAATATCATTTGGAATAATTTATTAGATTAATTAAAATATATATTTTTTATTATTCATTATGTATAAATAATGATGTAACAAGTTGCCTGACCAAAATTGAAAATCATATAGGATACATTTCTTTTCTAAAATTGTAATTCAATTCAATGGGAATAGTATTACTCCAAGTAGGTATCATTTAACCATTGCATAATAAAATATTGACATCATATAATTCATTAGATTCATCAGTTCTAGAAATATAAATAGTAGTCTTATCATTCTAAATAGAATTATCAATAAATTGATAACTATGATTGTATGGGATATACATAGACTATAATAATTAAAGAACCATGAAACTACAAATATATTAATATTTTGGTCCTCTAGGTCATGTTATATTAAATTAAATACTACATGATTTTTTTATCCCCATGCTCCAACCAAATATTGGTATATAAGAAGGTAAATCAAATATCATCCACAAAATCATAAAACAAATTTTAATTATTTTTTTTTAGAATCATCGTAGTATTATACACATATAATACATATAGACTAATTTATTTATTAATGTTTTTATTTATGAATCTATATCATTTATAAAATATAAAAGTTGAATATTAAAATATAGTCATGAAAGAGAATGGGTTTTTTATACCCACCCATATTTGAATGTTATAAATGCAATCGAAAACTAAAATTGAATAATTAGATGATAGGATGTTAAATATTAGACTTAAACAATTTTTTGATATACCCAAACTAAATATTCATAAAAAACTAAAACATTTTGGTACTATACATCAATAGTCTTCCATGATAATCCATTTACAAGACAAACTAACTCATTAATTTCTATAATTACCTTGGAATCAATCTGTTACATAAATGTTGAGATTTAATTTGAGTATAAAACATTTTAGTTCCTTGGAATAAATGGAATGTTCTAAATTCAATTATGTGAAACATGAGATGATGATACATTTTCATTTATATTATATTGAGATTGACCACATTCATTAATTTTTTTTAGGAATACAATTTTCTCCCTGAGAAATATATAATATTTTTGGTAGGAAAAAAATTTTTTAGTAAAAAATATAAGTTGGATGACTATATTCCATACCATTTAATGATTTTTGGGAATATCTACAACATCTTGAATTATTTTCTTCAAAAAATTAATAACATAATAAATTAGAATATTATATATTCCATACATATTGTCCTTATGATACAATTTCCTTAAAAATCTAGTTTTTATTTTTACTAAATTACCTATATAAATAAGTCCTTACAAAATCTATTAATTATTTCTCCCCCTAATCATTATCATTCTAAAATTTTGTCTCATGTGTAGTAGTTTCATTATCTCAATGCATTAGAATACTATCATTCTGGTGATTATTCAAAATAATGATCAAATATAAAATTCATTATGACACACAATTTATTTTGATCTTGAATATTATGGTATTTTTTACTCCATTACGATAAAATATATATTAGTATTTTTAAATACAATTTATTTATATTGCAGAAAACTTATTATTAATTTATCACATGGTTTTACATGGAAATTCTAACAATAAAAATGTATAAAAAACTTATCTAAAGAATGATGAAATTAAAAATGAAAAAAAAATCTAACTTCCATTGAAACTAATTTGATTTAAAATAAATATCATATATAAATATCATGTCCAATTTGTGACATATTATTGGTATTGATTCCTATCAACAAGTAAAAAATAATTACAAAATCCAGGACAACTATGAATATTTGGATTAAAAATTCAAATCATTTTAGTTCTTTTGTATTTTTATATTGTTATAATATTTTTGTTAAATTTAGTTATATTTTGATTTATTTAGCTATAAATGGTCACAATTATATAAATATGTATTTCAGATGAAATTATCTTAAAAAAATTACTTTTTTATGAACATAAAATATATCATATTAGATACCTATTTATTTTCTAGAGAAAAAATCATTCATCACAACACAACATTATCCCAAACATCATGAAAGATTTTTTATTAATAAATATGTTTTCTCATGGAATCATTTATATTAAAAATAATACATAATTTATTATAAAATATATATTGAACTTTTTATGTCATATAATACAAACTAAAATTTAAAAATAATTGTTATCATAGCATTATTTGGACTAAACTTAAAAAGAATATGATATGGAAAATTGTACAATTGAATCATTAAATTATTGACTTCAATAATTTATTAGAAATTTAAAAGAATAAACAGAAGCATTCTATATAATTTTGAAGAGGAATATAGTGACTATTAAATTAAAATTAATTAATTACAAACCTGATAGTTCCAAAAAAAATCAATGGTTATTATCTTGGAATTGATTTTGTAAAAAATAACATAACATAATTGAAAAATAAAACAATTACTTTAATAATTTTATAACCTCAAAATAAACTAAAAGATAAATAATTACTATAAACTTTTATTATATATTAAAAGGAAAATTATTACATGAAAAACAACATCATATTAGATTTATATAAAAGCGGTGTCCAAATAAATTAAAAAACAATGAACATCCAAAAAAATATTTTATGTAATATAATATAATATAATATAAATTAACCTTTATTGAATGAATTGATAAAAATCATGTGCTAATATTATCTTGGTTAGAGTTTCATTTATAGAAAGAAATTAAAATGATGCTTGATAGAATAGATAGGGGATTAAGAACTAAAAAATTGATGATGAATAATAATAAAATCATAAAAACCAATGATTGAGAGGGATAACCCATAAGAAGAGAACGGAGGCCACTACCCATTGTAGGAAACAATTATGTATTGTGAGGAGGTCTGGGAGGTTGAGATTAATTATATTTAGAAAAATAAAAATATACTAATGAAATTATTCAAATTGGGGAATCTCTATAAATATTTTCAATAATAAATTAATATATAGTGTAAAACATTTTCTCCATACCAATTTTTTGTGTAAACTCATAGTAGAAAAAACCCTATAAAAATAGTTTTTGGAAAATACTATTATATATGTTTTGATATTTCCTGGAATTCCAGTATTTAATATATATAAATATATATGGGTTATATAGAAATAGATATGATCAATACTCAAAAACACATCAAATCTGAGTGAAAGATGAAAAATATATTTTCAAGAGAAATAACTCCCACAAACATAAACATGACATACCTAAAAATATAGTGGGGTATAAATGTTCCATCACTTTAGTGATTAACATAATTTAAGTATTTCCTTCATCCCATGGTATCATAATTATTCCATGGATTGGGGAATTAAATTGGTTAATTACCAAGTTCCTCAAATTTATGACATTAAACTATTAATGGGGCCTTAGGATGAACATTATTTCTCCCCCAACCAATATTCATTATTCCTCAGTAATTTTTTTCTTGATGACATTATTTTACACAGATGAAGCATATTCCCTTATCATTGACGAATTTCCCAGTGTGATTCATCCAATATTATATAACATATAAAATTGAATGTTAATTTATCTATGGTTATCGACAACTAAATGCTCACGAAAATAATTTAATATCTTATTATGTTTTTTAGAAAACCCACGCATGTTGAAATTTTTAAACAAAAATCATGCTTGATGATTAGTAATTAAAACAATATATTTGTATCCATCATCTATCAGGATTGGTTTCTCATTCGGAAAACCACCACATTTTAGTGACCTTGACCCTAGTAGGCTGTAACATGTGCCTACATTATTACATTGGAAGAAGATACAGGAAATCACATCCTAAAGTAATGAATAGTTGTGTAGTCTTGGAAAATGAGAAACATAATCGATTCATACATTAACTAGGAATAAAAAAATACAATAATATTTTTTTTGGAGTTACATTATTCACACAAGAATATAATTTTTTTCATTCATTGTATACTTCTTGGATTCTAGATAAGTGATGAAACATATAGGTGACATCAAATGATTTGTAATGGTTAAATATAACATAATATAACATGAATTAATAGTGACTAATTAGTAAAGAAAGGTAAATAACTGAATACACATTCCATTTAAATAAATTGAATATAAAAATGGGATAAGTTAGAATCAATTTGAAAGTGAAATAACTGATGAAATAAATTTTATCAATAAAATGAGTATGAAATTCATCCCAAATTAATATTATTGTGAAAATTTCATGTATAATAACAATTGAATTCAAAATAAAATAAAATTCTAAATTTTTATGTGCTATGTTTCCCAGAAGCATGATACCATTGGCATCAAGAAAATTTGGAATACAGTTTAGAAAATACTGGTTACAAACCAATCTTTTTTCAAAAACAGTACCAATACTATTAGGGCCTTTCCCAAGACATATAAAAAATACCAGTTATAAACTCATCGGGTCTGGCACACTGGTTTTTTCTCATTTGACTACCGATGAATCATAAGTTTTTCTATAAAAAACCCCAACCCCTAGCATGAATTTATAACTAATTCAAAATATATTGAATAATCAATTTAATTCCTAAGAAATGTTCCTTATCATAATGTGTCCATATTAATTAAAGGGATAAAATTTATCAATATTTCCACAGTTAATGAAATAACATAAAATTTAAACACCATATGTAAAAATTGAATATAATTAATAAATAATATTATACATCATAAAATAATATAGATACTCAAAATAAATTAAATTTTCTATGTACAAATATTGTAATAAATGAATTTTTTCATGATGAAGTAAACAATCAAAAGAGAAATTAATATATCAAAATATCTATTACCACTTAGAAATTTTAGAGGAAAAATAAAATTGATGAAATAATTCAAAATGAAACATAAAATACCATTATGAATGAATTATTCAAGATAATAGATGTAAAAGGGGTTGTATATACTCCTCATGAAGAAATATAGGTTCATAATATAATGTATGTCCCCAAGAAGAGAAATTGAGACAGTAATCTCAAACCGTAAGCATCCTTTTGATTGAATAATCATTATAAAAATTTATAATGGTTTTAATTTTGTTATTAATTTGAAATAGAACAATATTATTATTTATAATATCATGTATGGTCACATATAAAATTTTACCATCTATTTTTTGATAATAAATCATTATTTTTATTATCTCGGAGTTATTTTTATAATTTTTTCATTCTTGTTTTTTAATAAAATATCCATCTATATTCGATATTATATTTTTATATAATATATATAATAATAATCCTGGCCTATTAAAATATTTTTCAATAATTATACATATATTAGAAATCAGATAATATTGTTTTTAGAATTTATGTATGTTATAGTCATTGATACGGTACGGTATACAAACACATGAGTAGCATTTCCATTTTTCAACGATCATAATTGAAAGGATTTAATTAATGTTTAGAATTTATATAATGAAAATTATATCATATATAAAATAATTTATACTTGTATAAAACATCAATTTCGTTTGGTGATGATGAGAGAGTCACGTTGCTTAATAAATGTGGTAGTTCACACATAAAAAAATGGTGTTATCAGCATTACATGAGTGAAAAGGAAAGAATGAAATTCGAATATATTATCTCTCCATATTGATAAATATTTCACTAATATAATCATTATTTCATTTTTATAACATATTACTGTTAAATTTTCAATTTCACCATCCATGTGAAGCATTACTAAAAGAAGTATAACAGCATTTCGCGAGGCGGTAGACTGCCATGCACATATGTGAGAATATAATTTCTTCAATGGAATTAAATGTACAGATATACAAATGATATAGTGACATAATAGGAATAAATATGTTTTAAATAACCTATATATACTTTATATCAATCATCATACCCTAACATTAGGGATGGAAATGGAAAATAGACATCATCATTTTGTGCGATGGTAGTCTATCGTAGACACAAATGATGATTTTGTAAACCATTTAACAGAAGTGGAAGTGTTTTTTGGTAATTAAAATTTTCTGGAAAAATCCCAATATATTAAATTTTATGAGTTTAATATATCATGTTTGTTTATCAAAAATGGATGGTTGCCGAGAAAAATGTAAAATAAGGTTGCTTATTGATGAATGATACATCTTGTTTGGGTATCCTAATTAGGTTTGTTGTAATGACTTGTTAGGCTATCTTTAATATATAAATAAAGATTCTTCAATTGGGGATTGGATATTGGATGTGAATTTTGAAGGTTTTGTTCAATAAATATTGCTTAAGATGTGTGAATAAGTGAGCGGAGAGTGTTCCTTTTTATTTGGATGAAATTTTTAGGGTTCATAAGTACCATATAAATATTAATTTGAAAATGAAAAAAAATTGATTGTGGATTTCCTTTTGCAGTTGAGGAGGAAAATCATTTTTGTGAATAGCAAAAAGTGTTCACTATTGGGAGGTCTATCTTACCCCACATGGATCAAAAAAAGATAAATAAAGATGTAGATGGATAATATGGTTGAGACATGCCTCCACCATACAATTAATGACATGCTTTATTCTTTTTTCTCCAAAACATCATTGTTTCATTATTTGTACACTTTTGGTTTTCCAATATGGTAAATAGTATTATTATCCTATGTAATTTATACATTAAGACTACAATAAAAGGTCCCTTAATAGGTAATTTTGAAGAAATGATTCTAGCAATATATTTATATATATATTATAATATATTAATTCTATGTTTTTTGGGAAATTATGTTTTTCACACAAGAAGTTGTAAATTTCATAAACACCACTTTAAATATAACTATGCCAGAAATATTATAAGTATTTAGGGTCATAGTATTCATTATAAAGAATAATTGTTTCATGAATAGAATATAGATTATATATATTATAATTTTATAATAAACATGTATAAGATAATTTTTTACTAATTTTAAATAATTTAACAAAATTACATTTTTTTAAACAAACATTACTGTCAATTTTATATTATTAATTTATTTTTAATTTAAAAAAAATAAAATGAAAGAATTAAAATAAATTTAGTTCAAAACAATGTAAAATGATATAATAATCTAAAAAATTAATGTAACATAATTATTCATTAAAGATACTTCACTATAAATATTTTTCGTATAATTTATTTTATTTAATTATTAACTAAATTATTACCAGGATGGAATTTAATATGAATATTAAGTAATTAATTCATCCTTAAATATTGAAGATAAATTATTATGAATTAAAATAATAATTTATAATTCAATATAATATCCATAACTGAACCAATATTTTTTTACTCAATCCCAAATAATTGTTGATATAAAAATCAAGAAAGGTTCATTTTTTTCATTTTTCATTACATAACATATTATATACGTCACATTCATGGAATAGTTTCCCAAAAAAATTATATGATCTCAAAGTTCAAAATGTGCCTACCAAATGGGTTTTAAAAAAATTGGTTGGTCATTTTATGACTTGTTTCCTTTGATTAACCTCTCAGATTACCAATTTATTCATTAACCGTGATAATTAATTTTCACTATATTCTATATTAATTATAGACCAAAATTTAGTTAAAATTATTAAAAATTATATATTATGATTATTTAAAAAAATGTAACACATTTTTTCAAATTTAATTTAAAGAAATGGAATGTTTCAGTTTAATGTTAATCCCACATACAATACAATAATGTTGTGTTTTAAAGGGAAACTGATCAAAAGAATAAAATGTTTTTATATAAAAATACAACATTAAATTTATTAAAATTACTTGAATTTTTTATTTGTTAGATAATATTATTACTATTACATTATAAAAATTTTAAAATATAATTTTAATATAAATTATTTAAATGAAAAGGAAATTTTCATTAAAATTCAGTATTTTAAACTATTCATCAAAAAATGAAACGTTACAAAAAATATAAAAAATCACCATAAAATGATATTGGTAGTATTTTTAAAAAAAATTGAATTTTTTTTATACAAGTGGTAATAATTACATTTTATATTATGTGCACAAATCCTCACTAAATAGTTCTTTGTTTAAACCTAGTGATCCATTCATCACAATATATCTATGAAATCAAATTTAATCTAGAATATATATAATGAAATATCATACGGTGTTATATTTTCCTCACCTTAAATCTATTGTTTCCTCCATATTTAATTATGAGTTTAGTAATTAAGAGATAGTCTTTTGGGAATACTAGTTTTCAATAAATACCCACATTGGGAAAAGGGATTTTAATGTATCTTCTTAATAAGAGAGAAAGGGAAGTAAGAAATCTCATATGTATTAATCACATAACTAGGATTCCAAGGATGAGAACATATGTTGGAAATTAAAAATTTACATTAAAAAAAATCTAACTCATAAATACTGATGGATAGTGGCTGAGAATATGGTTAGAATGAAGTTAACAACCATAAATCCATACACAAAAGTAGAGTGAAAAAGGTCAATGGTATCATAAAAATGATGATAATATGATAAGAAAATATCTCAATATGATTTTCTTAAATATGATAAAATTTCATTAGAGTGTATACATAATTGATTTAATTCCATTTCAAAATCCCAGTCTTTCCCTTTGGTTGTGTCTTGAAATTTTCCTATTCCTCCCCTACATGAATAAATTAATATCCAAAAATTAATTTGTTATTCCTAAAGCACTAAAAGAAAATTTGAAGGGTTCATAAGATCCATAATAGAGTGAGACATCATTTGTTATATCTCAAACTGTTTTACAAAATCAAAATGGTTAGGAAAAGTCATCCAATAACACTATTATATAAGTTTATTCCATTCTATATATAATTAAACTTATGTATAGTACAAAAAATACTTTTAAAATATAGAGTCCAATATTTTTTTAATAAATATCGCTAAATCAGCAATACATTCCCTAAATAATATAATTTCTTTTAACCAATTTCACTTTCTATAATCATGAATTTTGTGATCATTTATTCAATTAAAACATGTTAATTTCCAAGATTACCATAAAACCAAAGTGAAATATGGTATTATTTCCTTACCATAAGACAAAAATGATTATTTTATATATTATAGAAATCCCAAAATGTTGTACGACCCATTGATCAAGAAACACTTTTTCAAAAAGTCATTAATCAGTTCCAAGGTAATATGTACTATCCAATTTTATTTATCCATATCCATAATTTATTTATCCCATCATAATAGTCTCAAAACTAGAAAACATATTCAGTGTTTTCTTTCACCCAGTCATCTGTATTCAAATAAGTTCAACTTTTCACTAAATCAATTTTCATGGTCATCCGTACTATTGAACATATGGTTTCAAAACCTGAATGGAAAATTAATATAGTACAAATACTATTAAATTTCATAATTCTTATTACCATAATATCATTGATAAAATAATCAAATGACATTTATCCTAAATCAATGCACAATAGCAATTATTATTCCACGTCTAATGTATCAATATCTTATTTTTGACGTTGATCCCATGGCTTCTTTTCAGTTATATTCCCTTGATTCTTGGGGAATTCATATGTTTAATGGCCCATCTCATTACAATTGAATCAATAAAAATTTTAAATGTCCATAATTCCATTGTAATCATGAGCTTGGGGGACTTTCTACACACATATATTCAAATTCCCAATCCTTTCAAGCATGTACCATGATGTTTCTTTCCACAATTATCCTATTTTGAAAAATACTTATTTATATTATTATCCTTATCCATATTTTTTTATTTTTTTCTCTTATTCTCTATCTTGGAATCTACGAAATAATACATAGAGAACTCTATCTATGTCATGATAGAAAATAGAATTATTTATTCATTTGAATTTTTTTTGAGAGACCAATGCCATTCGGTGAGTTGGCTTCATCACTCAAATAAATAGTCAATATTCCACACCATAGTGAGTCCATAATCCATATCATACCTATCCAACCTCCAAATTGTATCTTTATACTGTAGAACACATTCTTAATCCTTTTTTATTTATGTTATGAATGATTTCCATTATCTAATTTGTTGCTTGAGAGGAATATATTTTCAAAAAAAAATTTAGTAAAACCCTTCCATTAAATGAGTATGATTTTCTCTTCCTCTTATGTATTATGGATCAATGACCACCACTGATCAATATCACCTTTGATACAATACAAAAAAAATTTAACCTTTTTATTTTTACCATATCACAATGCCATAATGATATTTTCTAGAGGCTTAATCCTTTTATCAGCTCCCATTTTATTATTAGACCCACTAAATAATAAGGGATTATATCAAATAAATAATTAAATATAGGATAATCTAATTGTGAAAAAGGTTTCTCGAGCTAAGAAATATTATTTTTTCATAAAATGATTTTGTTGCCTTAATATAGACAAAACATAATATGTTCCAATATCGGATGTATGGGCTTCCTCCATATGGGAAACATCTATAATTACCATGTGTATTGATACCCTTCTTCCTTCTATGTGACATTTCTAAATAATGGAATACACATGATGAGATTATAAAATAATGAATTTTGAATCATAATGTTAAATTCCAAATATATTGTCTCACATAAAATAAATTAGAATATATGAAATGTTATATTCATAATAAAAAACATTTGTTTCTTTGTAGATGTATTTATTATTAAATCCTTCATAACCGTATATAGAGAAAATTTGATTTATCTATAGAATATCACCCAATAGTGTCAAATAACATGTGAAGTAAGGCCAATTTTTATATAGTAAGAAATTATTAGGTCAAACTGGATGAGCATTTTTCATAGATATTACCACTAGAAACCTTTATCCCGAAATCCTATCAACATATAGTGTCTTGGTAAGGATGAATTTCTCGGTAAAACAATATAATTTATATCTTACCATATCATTCTGAACCTCTTCTATACTTATCCTTAATGTCTGTCATCATGTAATGTTTCATAATATATGTTTTCCTAAATATAATTCCTAATGCTTCGAATAAACATCCTAGGATTCCAATAGTAGTTAACCCAACCCCATTATCCCATAGTAGGTTTCTACTTTACTACATTTTATTAAGAAACAGGTAATCACATCCCAAATGTCCAAATAGTTTAATTGTCCTAGTCAACTAGATATATAATTGAGTATTACATTAAATTTGAATACAAAAATTATAAAAAATATATATTTTGTAATCAAATTATTCTCTTTAAAATATTATTACTTATTTAACATAGTGAACATAATATATTCCTAATAATGGAAACAAAATAAGTGCGAGCTAAAATTATCACTAATGGTTAAGTACTGTGGAAGCTGTCAATAATCATTAATGAATATTCCATATGGAATGATAAATAACTGAATAGAAATTCCATTAAAATTACATGATTTTCATGATGACATATGGAAAAATAAAAATGACAAATAAAATAAATTAAAACACAATCCATTTAATCAGTAAACTGGTAATTAAATAAATCCAGATATATAATCATAGTGAAGATATTTTGAATAATAATAAATATATGTTGTATGAATGAAATGCTTAATTACGAAATTTCATGTTTTATAGGAACATTATACCATTACATTCATTATAAAGGGAATAAGTTTTAGTATATAGATGATAATAATTTATCTATATTGGAATAAAATTTCAATACGATCGTGACCATTCCTAGGAAAGTTTAAAACTACAAGTTAAAAAATTATAGGGTTTGGCCAACTAATTTTGTCTCATGATACTACTAATGCATCGAGGAGAATTCCATAAATGGTTTCCAAAATAGGTAATGAATTTCAAAATAATTCATCATCTATCAAATAATATAGTTAATTTACAAATAATGTTCCTTATCATAATTTATCTATATTGAGTAATGGATGTGAATTAATCAATATTTTCCCAGTTAATTAAAATCATTCAATCAAAGTATATATATATATATTATATAGTTTTGGAAATAATAATATCCATAATATAATAATATTTATATTTAATATAAATATATTTCCGGTGAAAATTTATTATAATAATGTTATTCTTTCTTGAGAATGTTAACAATCACAAAAGAAATTGAGATTTTACAATATCTTTTACCCCTTGGAAATTTTCAATTCAAATACACATGGATGAAATAACTCAAAAAATGAAACATAAAATACCATGAATAAATATTTATTAATTATATTATATTTAAAATGTGATTTATATAAGACTTATTAATGAATATAGGTACATAATATGATATATGTCTCAAAAAAGGAAAATTGAGACAGAAATATCTCACCATGGCATCCAAATGGTTGAATCTGCTTCAACA
Source organism: Viscum album (assembly GCA_963277665.1). NCBI lineage: Eukaryota > Viridiplantae > Streptophyta > Magnoliopsida > Santalales > Viscaceae > Viscum > Viscum album. The sequence goes on from CAUJRU010000001.1 coordinate 1,186,317, forward strand.
TATTCTATAATAGTTTTAATAATGTAATTATTTTTTAGTAAGAATAAAATTAAAAAATAAAATATCATATATTATCTTATAATTATATTTTACCACCCTCTAGTTTATATTATATCATTATTTTCATTATTTGATCTCTTAATTTCCTTGTTTTCTGATATGTGTTTCATCATGAATGATACTATTCATGAACATATTATATATTTAAATGTTATAATGTAAAATAATTATGATATATTTTTTTCAATAATAATTTTATGTGAAATCATGGAAGATGGTTCATATAAATAATGTATATTAGGATTATTCTGATGGTATCTCGCGCGTATGCATGAGTAACGTCTACATTTTTTAGTATTCATTATGAAAAATTGGAAATTTTATATTTCACCATTATATAATTTACATTATATCATATATACAACATTTTAAACTTATATATATCATCCATGTAGTGTGGGGATGAAAAACGAGTCACATCGCTTTGTGAAGTTGATTGCCCACACGTACACGAACGGTGTTATCAACTTTACATGTGTGAAAAATAATAAAAGAAAATTATATATATTATCTTTTATTAATTATAAATATTTCATTTATATTAGAAATGTTTATTTTATATCACTTATAATTATGAACTTTATCTTTATTTTCTTGTGTCTGTGAAAGACGAATCACAACTCTTCGCAAGGTGGTAGTTTTCTATACACACAAGAAACATAATAATATATCCTACAGAATGTAAGGAATATTGATATATATTATATAGTGTATAAAGATTTATAAATATTTTTTAGATATAATATATATATAGATATACATTTGAACAATCCCCAAACTATACATGTCGAAGAGAAATATCCAAATATAATGACATCAGTTCGCAAAGTAGTAGTACACCAAACACATGAACGATGTTTTCATAACCCATTTGATGGATGTGGATATGGTTTATGGTAATTTAAATAGTGTAACAAAAACAAATTATAATTAATAATATGAGTATATTATTTCATCATGGTTCAATAAAAATATAATGAGGTGGAGAAAGAAATAAAATATAGAATCTCATCAATGAAAATTATGTCTTCTTCGGATATCCACATTAAGATTGTAGTAATTCCTTCCTAATATATATTTATGACCAAAATATGGTTTATACTTTGATATTAAGGATTTTATAACGTTATTATGGTAGTTTTTTTGGATAAAAATGGCTTTATAGGTGTGAATAATTTATGAGAAGGTGTTCCATTTTTAAATTTAGGATGAGTAGTATTTTTTATAATACCCAACAGTTTTCACTAATGTGAGAGATATCATACCCCATGTGGCTAAAAATTTATAATTAATGGTTTTAAGGTATGATATATTGTATCCACAACTCCACCACATAATTACACACATGTTTTATACATTTCGTTTCCTAACATCTATGTTTCCCTTTTTTTACCATTTTTGTTTTCTAATACAGTAACTAGTATTTTGAACCTAGGTAATTTATACATTAATACAAATATAAAATGATAAATATTAGATAATTTGTACCCAGTGATTCTAAATATTAAATATAATTTATAAAATATAAATCCTAGGTGTTTGGGAATTTAATTTTCAAACAAAAAAATGTAACTTGCAAAAACACTTCATCATCCTTAACATAAAAAATATTATTCATACTATTTAATTGTCAATATATTAAATATAATAGAATAATTGGTCTATTAATGTGAAATATATTATATTTATTACGATTTATAAATCCCATAGTAGAATATTGGGATTCTTGAAATTCTAAACCACTTAATAAGATACTTATTAAATATGAATATATTATGTTAGCACCTCTGAAATATTATATAATCCACTTCAAAATTAATTTATTGTAATAACAAATCCAATTCATTTATCTTTGAATATTTTTATTATCAGTTATTTTATATAGTTATTAAATAAATAATTACTTCATTGGGATTCATAATGAAATTGATGTAATTATTTCATTTCTAAATATTACATATAATTTATTATGTTTAAAAAACTATTTGATATACCAAAATAATATCCATAAATGATCCTCTATTGTTTTTCACCACCCAAAACAATTATTAATATAGAAATTAGAAAAGCTATCTTTATTATGTATTTATTTACATAACATATTATATTGGTCATGATTAGGGAAAAGTGTCCCAAAATCTAAAAAAAAAATCATAATGTTAATAAAATAGATATATGACCAAATTATGGGTTTTTGAAAAATTGATAGGTCAATTTATGATTTATATTCTGTTTTTAACCTCTCTTTAAAACCATTTTTTATCTTAAACACCAAAATTTATTTTTTCTCCTTTCACTGTTCCTTTTTTCAAAAACATTATGATGTTGTTATTGAAAATTATAAATTAATATTAATCTTTAAATGGAATCCAATTTCCCAAAATAAATTCATATTAGAAGGAAAATCTAATTTAAAATTAGTCATAAATAAGTGATGACAAAGCATGTTTTTAAAGAGAAAATGGTTAAAATATTATTGTTTTTTATTAAAATTTCAATATGAAAATTATTCCAATGGCCTAAATTTGAATAATTTATATATAATAGAAATAAATTTAAATATAAATTTTTTTATTATTATTTACCATTATAATTAATTTATAAAAAACACAGTTTTCAATTATAATTCAGTATTTTTCTCAAATTTACCTAGAAATAAAGCATCATAGAGAAATTAAAAAAATTACCCTATTATTGTTATGGTATTATTATTAAAAAACCAAATTTTTCTGTCAGATAAATTTTATAAAGTTATTAAAAGATACTTTTCTTTTATTTCAGTAAACCATGAATAAGAAATTTTAGTTTTAACAGAATGATATTATCATTGAAATCTATCAAAGAAATTAGAGTGATTATAAAATAAATATATTCTAATGCTTTATGATTTTACACATATCAACTATCACACCCACTTTATAAATGAATCATTAATTTCTCAACCATTTTCTTAAACAAAAAATCTATACTATGAGAATCATCCATCCTTAATATATGTGAGGAATCATATAATAATAATAAACATTCCAAAGTGTTCCATAATTTTGAAACAATCCTGTAAAAACATGAGATATTTAGTAAATCCTGTATTGCTTCTGATTATATTATATTTCCAAAGGATCTTTGATTTATACATCAAATTTATTTATTTTTTTATTTTTTATGTAGTTTGGGATTTCAATTCTATTGAAGAAAATAATCTCAACATTACCAAAAAATAATGATTTTATACTGTAGAGAGACTTATCCCAAAGCTTTTGTCTGACAATTTAAAATCATGATCACCAAAAATAAAAAAAACTAGGACCTGATACCCATATATGAGATAAAATAATTACATAAATAATATTAATTCATTTTTTATGAATATTAATTAGGACTAGAAATCACACATACTACAAAACCATGAATATATGTTGGTTTAATGACTAAAAATTTTATCTTTTTTTTATGAATGATCTTAAATATATCCCACAATTCTCTTCTCATATACTACCCTTTTTAGACATACCATACTTAATAACATTCCTCAAAACCAATTTAAATGGATCTATAATATGTGGTTACAATAGAATATTAGTACGATACATCATTGGAGAAATCAATAAATGCTCATAATCATAATAAATGTAAGAATAACACTATGAGAACTTGATAATATCTTAACAAAGATATACCCTACCAATTAGGGATCATTAATCGTGATTCATAAAATAATGATTAATTATAAAATGGTCATAATTCATTATTGTATAGAATCATCAATCATCAATTACGATACATGGTAACTAATCATAAGAATAATAAATATTTTTTTGGAATACACATATACATATAAAATCCTTCTTCTATTCATTAATCAGTACTAATAATATCATGGTGGAATGAGTAAATTAGTGGATTGGGTTCACTCCCAATCATATTTTTCATTCTTGGAATCATTATACTACACATTAAATTTTCATTAATGGAATGTGTTCACTACCAATCATCACTCCATTCATTTTATGGGTTCACTCATTATCCCATCATTTATTTAGTCAAGGTTCATTCCAAAGTATGTCATAGTTGTCAGAACCCATTACTAAACTAGTTTCACTCCCCATTCTTTCCATATTAATTTATTGGATATGATTGTTTACTGATACCATTATATTCATTTATTGAGAACATGCATAACATAATGAAAAGAAAACATATGTGGTATATGTGATCAATAAAATACTAATCATTCCATCATATCATACCCCATTAGAGATAAATAGGTTTAATAAAGTCATTCTCATTGAATAATAATAATCCATGTAGAAAAAATATAATGATGGTTTCATGAGATCATATCAGTATATGGTGTATGAAACATCAAATTATGATGACATAGTTGAAAAAATTACTTTAAAAAAAATTTAACATTTCATTGAATAAAAGGAAAAATGAATTTTCATTTAGTATTAATAAAAAATATACAATATTGTTTTAATTTTATTCATTGTAAATAATTATGGAATATATTAATGTAACTAAAATCTGTCAAAGATCACTATTTTTAGAATAATTGTTTATTTGGTTAAAATGTTAAAAATTATTTCATAATTTTATTAAAATGAATTAATGTTCCACGCCCCAAATATAGTAATAATATTACATAATAATCATTATAAATAGAAAAACATTGGTAAAATATTACATTAGGTAATAATTATATCATAGAATATACAATTCTTGACATCATTGCAATGAATGTGTTCATTAAATTAAAAGATAATATAATAATGTGGAAATTACATTATCATTTCATTAAAAAATCTCTAACCATTTCTGTTAAAAAGGTCTAAAAATTAATTGAAATTACAAAAATGGAGAATAAAATTGATTTTTTATAAGAGATAAAGAAAATATAAAAACATTAAATATGATTCAAACATAAAAAATCTCAATTATACATAAGATTTCTATATAAACCCATACCAATTTGGAATCATTTCAATCATAACCCTATGATCAAAATTTTATTAATGAAATTGTATACCATGAATATAAATTGAATTTTGATATATTATATGAAATAGAGGTATATACACCATATAAACACAAATAGGTTCATAACATTAAACATGAAATAATGAATAAATATCAAGACGAGGAACCCTTCTAGTTTTTGTAATAATTGAATAAAAACCTAAAGAAAGAGATACAAATATATTTTTATATAAATATATATAATTATATGTAAATTAATTATAAAATTTAATCATGGGTAGTATATTTACCATTAAAATAGAGATTAATATGGAATATGGCTCATCGAAATAAAATTGAGATGACAAACCCTTATCTAAGACCCATAATGATTCATATACAATCAATAAACTTATATAATATTTATATATTTAATATAAAAATATTTATGAACCACATTGTTATCATTATTAAAAAATATCATTCCATTATAATTAATAATTACCCTCTGATTAACTATTCATCGTTATAGCGAACATTCTGGTGAAAATTTGTCTGTTTTCACTGTATGTTTCAGATCTATGGTTTTAGTTTTTTTCACCATAGAAATGGTTTAATCATATCCATAATGTGAATAATAAATGTTTTTTCATTTTTATACATTAAATTAAATTTTATAAATAGCCATACAATTTAATTTTTAAAAATAATTTACATCATTTTGTGGATAGGGTAGTTTGTTTGTAAAAATGAGTTATGTGTTCCGTTCTTGGTGGATAAATTGAAAGAAAAGTTACCAAAAAATATCTTATATATAATCTAAATTATATAAAAGTTATCATTTAAATTCAATTAATCTAGTCTTATATCCTACCATTTAATGGGTGAAGGAGCAATTGATTCACATCACTCCATTGAGGTTGTAGTCCACATGTACACACAAGCGATGTGACCATTTTCCAATGGATGAGAAGGATATAAAATGTTGGAATATAATTAACATATAAATATAAAATTATAGTGAATGTAATTAATATATTATTTTTTGAGGAATATAGAACATTTTCTAGTTTATATGGGGAATGAAAAATGTAAAAGTAGGGTAAGAACATACACATCTACATTGTGTACCATCTTTTAAAAATAACCTAATGGGTTATTGGATGGATGTTATTGAATTAAAAAACCTCAAGGATATTTTTAATGATTTTAAGAGAGTATTTTTGAATATCATGGCTGATCTGAAGTTAAAAATGTTTTGTAGAATATGAGATAGGAGGTTCTATTTTATTAGATAGGGAACTACAACACCTGTATTTATTGGGAGTAATAAAATATATTAAAGTCACATTTATGGGATAGTGGAACAAAATTTTATCAATATATTATATGGGATGATGTGGGGTTATAATTAACTTATAAAATATTATTTAGACAAGTTTTTATTTTAGTTTGAACATTTTCTCTTAAGTTTAACCCCTCCTAATACCTTTTTAACTTTTCCAGGGGAATGAAATTTAACTTGAGTGATTATTCATAATGAATAAAAATGAAATTGTACTCATTAATAAATTTTGCCCTTATGATGCAAAATATTGAAACCAAGATATATGATTCAATTTCTATAATTGGTAAAAAAAATTAATTTTACTGTGATTTCACAAAACATAACAAAATCCATTTAAAGGAATAAATTAATTTTAAACAAAAAACAGGAATTATAATTTTTTAATTCACTTTAAATACAATTAGCTGAATGTTAAAATTTTTTATTTAATATATATTCTACACGTTATATCCAAATAACTCATATAAACTATACTTTTCTAATTTTTAGGTAAAATAAATTTCTCATATATTGACTTCTAAAAATATATATTTTTTACCTTAAAATTATTTAATATTCACCTATAAATATTGTTTTATAAATTATAAATATTATGAATTTATTTACATAAAATAACTATTTATGCCTTCAAAATCATAGTTTTTTATTTATAAAGGGACCTAATATATAGAAAAATTACATACACTAAAAAATTGATAATTTTACTTGAAATTATTTTATTTTTAACATTAAGAATAATGTTTTATAATTTCATTATATTAATCAGTCCATTTTAAATCAAAAAATTCACATAATTTTCCTAATATAGATAGTAGAATTCATATTTTCTTATTGGAAATCAAGGAGATAATAATGACATTTAATAATATTATTTCAATATTGTCCTATAGTTCATTCATGGTCTGTGTTCCTGGTTAAAAAATCTATCAAAACAAATTATTTAACGTAATATATGTAATAAAATCACAGGGTGTAAAAGTTCATTGTATTTGGTCAATTATTTTTCCCCATTATATCAATGCTAAAAATATGGAGTCTTTTTAAAATGTTTCATGGGTTGATAAGGTCCAAGTCAAATCATTGTAATGTATGTGACCACATGTTGAAGTTACCAATCCAAACCACCATAAGAATTGTGATTAGTGTTTCTATTATGTAGACGCACATTAGATTTCAAAATGTATTTAATTTATCATTGTGTTGAACCATAAACCATTCTTGGTATCATTTGAATGTTCATTTATTTCCTTAATACATGTCATCATTTTATAATGATTGTAATAATTATCACATGTTAAATTTATTAATGTTTTATTCATTTAGTCGAATTAGAATTATCAAAGGGAGAGTAACTTGTACCATAATAATTATGATGTCATTTTAAAGTAGATTTTCTAGAGTTTAAAGAAAATTTATAAGACTAAAAAGGATTACACATTGAAATTAACCCCCACTTAATGTATTTCTAACATAATCCCCATTGTGCTTAAAAATTTTGTTTCATTGGAATGATTCTTTTAAGAGTTAATTTTCTCTTACTTAACCTGATTAGTATTTGATGTTTATTTTAAAATGACATTTCATTTTATTAGGTTCGATGAAAAGGGTCCAAATGATTAAAAATAATAATAGTATTTAAGAAGGAATTCCATATTATTCATATAATTATGTGGAGGTAGATATTCTATTAAAATATATCAATATTCTACAATAATAAGACATGGATAAACTAGAGTTTGAATATTTGGTATAATTTTATGATTCTATAGGAATGTTCATGGAAACTAGAATTATAGGTGAAAATGGATCAACTATTTTATATGAGATTCTAGATAGTATATATGTTTATTTTCTATATTTATCAAAAAATATTGGACAACTAATATTGCAGAAAAAAATTATTAATTGATTAAAAAAATGTCAAGGGATTCAAATCAATGTACTTGTAATTAATGAATTCAAATTGAAAGTCCTAGGAATTAATTTATAGGATGTAACAACTAACTATAGGGAGTAAAATAAATCTCAATATGACAAATTTTGTATTATTTATATAATGGTGGGTATACTCACTGATGACGTCAATGGAATGAAACTAAACTGAACAGGATTTTATAATTTTAAATCCTAAAAATTAGAACCTTCTATAAAACTATCAGAACTAGTTGAGGAACACAGAATTTTACAACATGAAATCGTATAATATAAATATTTAGTTTCCAAAATTATTTCATAGATGAATAAATATAGTGATATGCTATATAAAATTTGTCATAGGCTAGAGGATAATAGGCTTTCTGAGAAAAATATCATGTAAGAAACTAATTCTCATATTGAATCAAGGGAAAAAAAGGATCCATGAATCTAAAGAGGAGTTATTGTTTACATTGACGGAATTGGAAAAATATTATTACAAGGTTGAGAATAAATTAAAATATAATTATATTTTTAATATGATTACCCGTCAGCATGTGACAATGAAGTAAAAAAAGTATGTTATCTAAATAGAGAAACTTGAAATGACAATTATGTAATGAACACTGTACTACATATCAAAGGATATTTTTTATATAATTAAATCCCTTGAGGAATGATATGATGAAATATATGGAACATACTACTAATAGGGATATTCCAATTATCGATGGAAATAGATATATGAATGCACTTCTAAAAGGTAATCAGAACATGATGGACATTCAAAGAATTATCAGAAAAATGGCCTATTATTTTGGGATGATATTAATGATTTCTATATTCTACTATGAATCGTTGGAAAAATTTATTTTATTTTAATCTCTTGTAAATTTTTAATTTAAAATTAATTATTATAAGAATATGATTCCCATGAGCCTCACAAACTGCCGCCGTCACAGCGCGACCCTCTATCTTGTGTTGCCTTCAAATTTGATGAAGGTCATCCCCAAAGACGGAACATGAACTAAAAGGAGGAGGGTTTGGGCCTTGTTTGTTCGTCCTGTGACCTCTATGATAACATGATAACAAAACGTATATAAGATGTTGTGTCAGTAGGATATATAGTAATCCATAATCATGGTGATATTCAAAAAGTATGGAGTGAGTGAAGTCATTAATATAACATGATCACAATTTAGGAAATCCTTATTGGAATATAATGCTCTGCCACGACCCGTGGCATGGGGCCCAGACGTGACAACCCCAAGCCCTCCTTCCATATACTAGGGGATGGTGACTAGCACCAGAAGGCTTTTCCCGAACATGGAATGTAACACCCCGACCCCAGTTACCAAGAGTCGGTGCATTATTACATAACATTGGCATGATCACAAGAAAAATCAAATCTCGAAAGACCGATTGGTTTAGTAGCCTTGGAAACACTAGATATATTCCTGAAGTTTTACATTACATCATAAAAATTAAATCTACAACAAAATAGTGTCCATATTCCACACTCTTATCCCCTCATACTATCCCTGCAGGTCATTCATAATTTACTTCTTCACATCCTGGGAAAATAAAACATAAAAAATGGGTGAGCTCAAATGCCCAGTAAGGATAACAATATAGCGGAAAATTTCATAAATAAGAATAAACAATTAAGGAAATTTATAACTAAAAAAAGCCTTTTAAACTTGAACTTCAACATAGTATGGAAAAAATAAAATGAAATAATTCTATTTAATTATTCACATGGACATTCTACTAGTCGATTAATCACATGCAATATCAATAACTGCTTTCATAATGATGGAATGCATAATGCCAGACTATCATAACCACTTAGCCAAGGCCTCGTGCCAACACTACAAATAAGATTTTGTCAAGGCCTTGTTCCAAGACACTAATTTGTCTCATGAGACCTACCGATGCATCGGGGAGCTATAGCGGGCTCCACCCATCACATATTAAGTCCAATGCATTCCTATATGAAAAGGTTTAAACAAAACATACACATTCGTATTAAAACAAGAATACGAAATGCCAATACTTTCACCATAAACCATGAATGGTATAAAAATAGAACATCCACAGTCAAACATATCACAAAAACATCAATACAATATAGAAGTTTTGTATCCTAATAAATGAACTTCAAATAATCATAAAATCCATCAAAGGATATTGACAAAGATGAAATCAAAACTCTTCTTAGAGAAATATCTCTTTCTATTTTGAAATAATTTAAGAGTCATATATTTATAAAATAAAACATTTTATTTGAAAATATTCTTATATGCTTGTAAGGGAAGCTTTGACGATTTTATAATGGCAGAAAATAGCCGCACCCACCGTATAAGTTAAAAAACATTCTTACCTTAATTCTGTCGAAAAGGTTAAAAACACCTTGTTTGGAAAACGACAGAAAGATTGCTTTATAAACCACTTATAAAAAGTCAACCAAGGGTATAAATGACTTTAATGCATATTCTTGAAAACAGTAAAAATGTTTTGAAATAAATTTTTAAGAAACATGGATGAGGATGATAAAGAGATCCCAGTAGATTATTCTGTATAAACAACCTCGAATAATGAAGAGATTGCGAAATAAACCCTTACCTTGTACTTTTCCTTGGTTGAGGGTAGGTTAAACTCCTGTATAATGGTGAAATAATTGTTATTAAATTGTAAACGAATAATATATATTAATATGATATCATATATGATCTTTTATCATTGCTTTGTTAACAATATCTTAGTATTATCGTCGTTTCGGGTGTTAACTTGCCCGTTTTCTTTTATATGTTTTGTTACGTAAGACATGTTTATCATGGATATGTTTAATCTTATTCATATCCAGAATGATATCACGTCCTTAAAAATTATTTTTAAATCATCAAATGATAACTATACTTGAATGGATACGATGGAGAATGAATCTCATCGCGTTCGTGGAGACGGTAGTCCGTACGTACGCACGAGCGACAATATCATTCTTTTGATATTAAAATAATACATAATTGGATATTATATCATATATAAATAATCATTATCATGTTATATTTATTATTTACATTAGTTACACATCATTATTATACCCATCCGAATAATAATATATTGAATTACAATTACACCACGACGTGGAGACGGTAAGCCGTACGTACGCACGTATGGTGACATGTTATTCAAAGGGTGGATAGACTACTTCATATGGTTGTAACATTATCATAATAACATCACAGTATATATAATATACTAGATTTATTATTTTAGAATGGTAATAACAAAGAAAGAAGAAGTGGAAGAAGAAATGAATTTGAAAATGGGTGGTGAAAACATTACCTCTTCTTTGGGTTCTTCCTTTTGATTTGATCAGAAGGGCTCTTTAGGTTTCCTTTATGATCAAAATAAGGCCTCTAGGTTGTAGTGAGGGAAGTTGAGAGAGTATTTGGGCAGAGTTTTGCCGAACCAAAAGGCTTTGAAGGTGTGAAGTAATGAGAAGGGGGAGTGCCCTTTTATAAGAGGGGTGAGGGGCACCTTTGGAAAATCTAGAAATATTAATTTATAATAAATTCATATTCGGTTTATAATGGCTCAAAAGTTTATTATTAAAAGGTTAAGGTGGGTATAGGTATAAAACCATTCAACCAATATAATTTAGATAGGTTTGGGTTACTATATTAACCTTATCTTTTAGTTTTAACTCTTAGTTAATTAGTTTGACATTTACCATTTCACTTTGTATTTTTATATTATATAGTTAATAAACTTACTATATACATCCAAGAGACCCCACAAGTGGTCCATTAATGATACACCTATCATGATATAAGTCTCTTGGCCGAACCTTATATTTTTAGGAATTTAATATCAATTAATAATATAATATTCTTTTTAAAAACTCTTTTATGTCAATTTTGACACTATTCAATAGTTGATTTTTGTAAAACTTATAACATAATGATTAGTTCGAACAAAGACAATTAAATCAATCCTAATATGTCATATTATCCTAAAAAATTAGTGTAATTCATTAAAAGTCTCAAATTATATTTATTTTGGTATTTATAATATCAATTATTTTAATTTTTCTGTATTATGGTAATTACTGCATCATCATTGTGTCATAAATAAATTAAATTATTTAATGTCTAAAAATTATAAATAAAATATAATTATGTACTAAATCTTTTTTTATTTCTAATTAATCTCTACAATCGAATTTATATTATGTATAACCCTATATTAAAAATGTTTTAGTAAATAAACTTTGATTTTAATTCTTTTAACTCTTCTTTGAATTAAATAATAATAAATGTCCTAATCTAATCCAAGTGGACCTAAATGATAATATTTTATTCCTAAGGTTGTTTTTGGTCGAGATACACTTGTCCAATAGAATTAGGACATGTGTTAGGGTAATATTAATATCATTTTTACCCTTAATTTCCCTATTTACTTTTAACCGTGGTAAATAAAAGTAAAAAGATACTATTCATCAAAAATTATTTTCATCTCATTGAACCACATTTTACTTCTTTATATTAATCGTGTCTCTCGGATTTTCGAAATTCCATTCACAGTAGTGGTAAAATTAAGTTTTATGAAAAATTCGGTTTTTTAACTACCACTTAGTAGTTTCACTATTCATCCAAAATTGATGTTTTTGAGAACAATGCCAAAATTTCACCCTAAGATATAATTGATATTCTGAATTCAAAAATGAAGTCTATTTTACAAAATTACAAACATATACGCTGAATTAATTAATTATATAAATAATTCTCGTTGTCACAACAAATAGCGTGTTTTTAAGAAACAATATATATCAGAAGATTGACAATTGTTTAGGTCCAATTTCAAAGTGAAATTAATTCTAATGAAAACCATTGGATAAAATGGAAAAAATATATTCTAATTATAATTTAAAACCACTCAAATTCATAATTTATCACGATTAATTATTTTTATTAAAAAAGATATTTTTAATTAAAATTTAGTAATTTTCACTATTCATCAAAATATTAAAGTAATCCGAAAAGTACCAAAATTTCACCATAGGCAAATTTTGTTATTCCGAATCCAAAAATGAAGTCCATTTTGATAGATAGATTTTATAAAATTTAAAAAAGTAGGTATTACTATTCATAACGGCTAGTTTGGTAAGTCATGGTGTGCTTTAACTCGATGTTGCGTGTAATGAAAGTTATTGAATTATTTTGAAGAAATAACACACTATGAAATCTTTGGGTGTTACATTATCCCCTCCTTCAATAAATTTTGTCCTTGCAATTTGAAATTGTTCTTCAAAAATAAATGGTTGAAAATAAAAAATATCTTTGTGGGAAAACCCACATGGGAAATTGGGTTACAAAAATTTAGTCTTAATATGAGGAA